>JAOWBW010000119.1:819372-1419372 GCA_026119855.1 Campanula takesimana | reverse complement strand
TCTTGGTGACTTCTTGATAAGGATTCCCTACTTTGGAATCAGTGGTTGTTTATTTAAGCTAGTGTTTATTACTTAGCTTTCATTTGAAAGTCCAGCTGGTTATTTGTGTATCGAGTCAGGCAATGGATAATACTATAATGGCACAAGCCAAGTCCAGTATAGCATCGCCCATTGGTACTTCTTTCCCCATCCAGATTGGCCTTGGATGGGATGAGCTAGCTCCTTTTGTGAGTATTCTAGCTAGACGTTTTGGAGCATGACTTTGTGGCATGGCTCCCGCCCTTTGTGGCACGTTACTTTGTTATTGGTTCCGGTACCGGGGGTTTTCTCTTCAGCTTTAATGCTACTATGAAGATGTGGATTGTTGATTATTGAAGCTGCGCAGCGACCTTTATTTGGTTCTTTCAGTTGGGAAACCTTGGCTTATATCCTTTGTTACTTGTTTATTTCCGCTGCTATCTGTTAACTGATAAATGCTACGTACTAAGTGATATTTATTATTGTTTATTTCTTATTGCATCATAGCATGTCATGTAGTTGCATTAGTAACTTATTGAGATTTATCTCACCCTCTTTTTTTTATCTTTGTTTTTCCTTAACCCCCCAGGAGGAAAGGATTAGACTCGCTGATCACGAGGAGGACGTCGCGAGGGTTGAGCTTTTGGGCAAGTTGTTATTGGTGGGTTTACATTACATAAATGTGTAACCTTTTGGGGAATAGTTATACCAAACTTGACGTCATTAGAATTTGTATATTTTATTATTTTGGGTGTAAGCTTATGGAGCTTACACTAGTTTATATTTTGTCGTTCAAGTTGGATTTCAAAACTTGTGTTATCATCTTTTGGTATAAAAGGAAATTTTTTATCTTCATTAATTTAGAATTTATTACTTAAGTCGACGTCCAGCTCGCGTACTCCGGGCCCGCGGGGTCGGGGTCTCGACAGTTGGTATCAGAGCTATGGTTTAGCTCTAAGTATAAGTCTAGGTGGACTAGTATGACCTAGGAGGGTAGTTGTGTTGGGAGTGAGTAACGGTTGATGTTTTATGCAGGTAATTGTTTCCAATGGCTAGAAGAAGAACGGGTGAAGGTTCTAGTGGGGCTCAGAATCAGAATGATCTCCGGGAAGAGAACCGTGCTATGTTCCAAGGCATGTTTGAGGCGGCCATGAAAGCAATTCATGACCAAGGGCCAAGAGAGGAGCATGTGCCACCTCCGCGATACGGGTTGGAACAATTTTTGAAATTAAAACCAAGGGAACCAAAATAGGAGACTCTGTTCATATTGCCAAAGGGGAGGACACTCGGAGGACCAGTGTTGAAAGAAACAGGGGAAATGTATTAAATGTGGGCAGTTGGGGCATTTTGTGAAGGATTGCCCGAGATTCAGAGGTCAACCGACTGGGGTAGGAGCTGGGGCTCCACAGGGTCAGAAAAGGGATGCTACGGGGAAGCCCAAGGTCCAAGGAAAAGTGTTTACAATGAATCAGCATCAGGCAGATGATCCCTCAGTGATTAGAGGTATTGTTTCTATATCTAGTGTGAGCGCACGTACGTTAGTAGATCCAGGATCATCTCATTCTTACATTTCTGTGCAATTTGCTTCTTTGCTAAATGCTGCATCTGAGTGTTTGCCCTATGTGTTAGAGGTGTCAACTCCTATGGGAGAGTGTTTGGTGACTGATAAAGTCTTTCGTGCTTGTGATGTGCTTATATGTGGTCGTGTCTTGTGTGCGGACTTGGTAGTCCTTCCGATTCAAGACTTTGATGTTATTTTGGGTATGGATTGGTTGAGCAAGTTTCATGCTTCTGTTGATTGTCGTAGGAAAGTTGTTACTTTTTCTATTCCCAATATGCCTAAATTTGTTTTTGAGGCTATGCCTTTGGGTAGGAATATTCGTATCATTTCTTATGTGAAAGCTAGGAGATTGTTGCATCGTGGTTGTGAGGGGTACTTGGCTAGTGTGCTTGATACTAGGAAAGAATCCCCTAGTTTGGAGAGTGTTCGGGTAGTTAGAGAATTTCCCGATGTTTTCTCTTCTGAATATGATATGCCCCCGATCGTGAGATAGAGTTTTGTATCGACCTTTTACCGGGTACAACTCCGATTTCGAAGGCACCGTATAGGTTGGCTCCCGCAGAGTTGAAGGAACTAAAGGTTCAGTTGCAAGAGTTGCTTGATCGAGGGTTTATCCGCCCTAGTGTTTCCCCGTGGGGAGCACCGGTTTTGTTTGTGGGGAAGAAAGATAGTTCTTTGAGATTGTGTATTGATTACCGAAAGTTGAATCAGGTTACAGTGAAGAACAAGTATCCTCTACCTCATATTGATGATTTATTTGATCAGCTTCAAGGGTCCGTGGTGTTTTCTAAACTTGATTTGAGGAGTGGGTACCATCAGTTGAAGATTCGATCGGAGGATATTCCGAAGACTGCCTTTCGCACTCGCTATGGTCATTACGAGTTCTTGGTTATGCCGTTTGGGTTGACTAACGCGCCGGCCGTGTTTATGGATTTGATGAACCGGGTTTTCCATCCTTATCTTGATTCGTTCGTGGTGGTCTTCATCGACGACATTCTCGTCTACTCTAAATATCGAGAGGAGCACGAGCAACACTTGAGGACAGTTTTATCCATTCTTACGAAGCAGCAGTTGTTTGCGAAGTTTAGTAAATGCGAATTTTGGCTCGAGAATGTTTCATTTCTGGGTCATGTTATTTCTAAAGATGGGATTTCTGTGGATCCTTCAAAGATAGAAGCCATAGTGGATTGGAAGAGACCCGAGACAGTGACCGAGATCAGAAGTTTTCTGGGTTTAGCCGGGTATTACAGGAGGTTTATAGAAGGGTTTTCGAGGATTGCTACTCCGATGACTCAGTTGACCCGGAAGGATGTACCGTTTGTGTTGAGTGAAAAATGTCAAAATAGCTTTGATGAATTAAAGAAGAGATTAACTACGGCTCTGATTCTTACGTTACCAAATGGAAATGACGACTTAGTGATTTACAGTGATGCTTCGAAAGAGGGTTTGAGTTTTGTTTTGATGCAGAATGGGAAAGTAATTCCGTATGCTTCGAGGAAGTTGACCCCTAGTGAACAGAATTACCCTACTCATGATATGGAGTTGGCTGCGATAGTCTTTGCGTTGCATAAGTGGAAGCATTACCTATACGGAGCGAAGTTTGAGATTTTTACCGATCACAAGAGTTTGAAATACCTCTTCTCTCAAAAGGAATTGAACAACCGGCAGCGTAGGTGGATGGATCTTTTAAAAGATTACGATTGCACCATTTCGTACCATCCGGGCAAAGAAAATGTTGTAGCTGATGCGATCAGTCGAAAGTCTTATGTGGCATCAATGATGATTCGTGAATGGAAATTGCTAGAGGATGCTCGAGATTGGCGTCCCCAAGAGTCGAAGCGTGGAGTTATTTTTGCGAACCTTAATGTATTTCCCACATTAATTCAACAAATAAAGGATACTCAGAAGGATGACCCAGAGTTGAAGAAGATTATGGATAATGCTCGGGATAGACAGTATGTGGACTTCCAGCTTGACTCCGAGGGAGTGTTGACTTACCGTAGCAGATTGTGTGTGCCGAATATCGGTGGGATTAAACAGTGAGTTCTTGATGAGGGTCATAAATCCCGGTATACCATTCATCCCGGGAGTACGAAGATGTATCAGGATTAAAAACAACAATTTTGGTGGATTAACATGAAGAGGGAAATTGCAGATTATGTATCAAAGTGTTTGACCTGTCAACAAGTTAAAGCAGAGCACCAGAGACTCGCAGGTCTACTTCAGCCTCTTGAGATACCCGAGTGGAAGTGGGAACACATTACGATGGATTTTGTAACCGGACTACCCAGGACTCGAAGGAGGTTCAATGCAGTTTGGGTGATCGTGGACAGATTGACTAAATCTTCTCATTTCTTACCCATTGACATTTCCTATTCGATGGAGAAACTTGCGAATTTGTATATTCATGAGATTGTCAGATTACATGGTGTTCCAGTTAGTATTGTGTCAGACAGAGATCCCAGGTTTACATCCCGATTTTGGCAAGCGTTACAGAAGGCTTTGGGTACCGATTTGAGGTTTAGCACCGCATTTCATCCTCAGACTGACGGTCAGTCTGAAAGAACCATTCAGATTCTCGAGGATATGTTACGGGCTTGCACAGTTGACTTTCCTGATTCGTGGGATACACATCTACCGCTTGCAGAGTTCGCCTACAATAATGGTTATTAGTCAAGTATTCAGATGGCACCGTATGAGGCTTTGTATGGGAGGAAATGGCGGTCGCCTATTTGTTGGGACGAGGTTGGGGAAGCAAAACTTTGGGGTGTTGACATGGTTCAGGACTCGGTAGAAAAGGTTAAAATTATTCGGGATCGATTGAAAACAGCCCAGAGTCGACAGAAGAGCTACGCCGATCATCGAAGACGAGATCTTAGTTTTCAGACCGGAGACTTCGTGTTCTTGAAGGTATCTCCGAAGGTGGGTATCAGAAGGTTCGGGAAGAAGGGTAAATTGGCTCCGAGGTTTGTTCGACCGTTTGAGATTTTGGGGAAAGTGGGACTTCTAGCATACCATCTTGCGTTACCATCTTCTTTGGACCGGTTACATAACGTTTTTCATGTTTCTATGCTTCGGAAGTATGTTCATGATCCATCTCACGTGTTACCGAGGGTACTGGAGGATATAGAGCCTGATATGACCTACGAAGAACGACCGGTTCGAATCCTTGATTCTAAAGTCCAAGAGTTGAGGAACAAAAGCATTCAGTTGGTTAGAGTTCTTTGGAGGAATCACAATGTTGAGGAATCGACGTGGGAGCTTCGAGATGAGATAGAGAAGAAATATCAGTGGCTTTTCAATTCGGGTAAGTCTCGTTAAAATTCGGGTCGAATTTTCTTTAAGGGGGAGTGAATGTTACGACCCGAAAACCCGTCTCTATTTTCAAATAATAAATATTTAATTATTTATTTATTTCTTATTTAATTTTTTAAATTATTATTTAATTAATAATTATGTGTGCATTTTATGTTTCATAATAAATTATGTCTAGCATTTTATTTGGGTCATTTGTGCTAGTGTAGTATTATTTGGTCTTATTTGTTAGTAGGAAGTATTAGAGTTTGTGTAGTTAGTGGGGAGGGGGTCTAAGTGTAAGTTTTTGGAAAATAATCATCTCCCTACTCCCTCTCTTCTCCCTCACCCTCACACTCTATCTCCCATTCCCAGTTTCTTTCTCTCTCTCTCTCCAAGAAAGGTAAGATTTCTCTCTCCCTTCTCTCTTCAGTTTCATCTTCTTCCTCTCATCTTTTCTTAGTGCTCATTTTATGAAATGTGCTTGGATCGTCGATAGGATCGTAGGGAGCTAAGAATATTCGAATTCCGTCAACTTTGAGAAATCCGGGTAAGTTTCTTTTCCCCCATTTTTATGCTAAAATGTTCATCTTTAACTCCATTAATGCTCTAGTTGATATATATGGCTTCTTTGTTTGATTGAATGTGATATGGGAATTGTGTTATCATTGTTGAGATTATTGGAACACTTTAATTATGTGTTGTTGGTTCATTTCACTTTCTTGGTGACTTCTTGATAAGGATTCCCTACTTTGGAATCAGTGGTTGTTTATTTAAGCTAGTGTTTATTACTTAGCTTTCATTTGAAAGTCCAGCTGGTTATTTGTGTATCGAGTCAGGCAATGGATAATACTATAATGGCACAAGCCAAGTCCAGTATAGCATCGCCCATTGGTCCTTATTTCCCCATCCAGATTGGCCTTGGATGGGATGAGCTAGCTCCTTTTGTGAGTATTCTAGCTAGACGTTTTGGAGCATGACTTTGTGGCATGGCTCCCGCCCTTTGTGGCAGGTTACTTTGTTATTGGTTCCGGTACCAGGGGTTTTCTCTTCAGCTTTAATGCTACTATGAAGATGTTGTTGGGTTTCGATCAAACATGCGCAGTGGAATTTAGCATTTAAAATTTTGAAACCCAAAGCCATGGATCCGTTCATACAATTAAATCAAATACAACATAAGAATAAAGGAGTAAACTAACCCTTGATGGCTATCAAATTCTCTTGGTCTTTGGTGGAGGTTTGAAGACTTGATCACGATCACAAAGCTTGAACACGAACCTTGAAGATGATGATTTTCACCCTCTAGCGGTATCCACACTTCGAACGAATATCAAAGGAGCTTCTTTGATCTTGGTTGCTAGACCAAATTGTGAAACACTTTTTCACAATCAAAAGAACTATATGGAATTTATTTTGTGTATTATTTTGTTCTTCAACCAAGAATGTCTTAGAACAAAATAAACCCTCTCTCAAACTCTTTGAGACTCACTAAATCATTGGCTTTGAGTGCTGGCCGAATTTGGTCTTTTATACATAAGTATGACCTATTCCTAATAGGAAACTTGTGTCAAAATCCGTCCAAAATTCGTTTCCTAATCAAATTAGGAATCTGCCACCCGACAGCACTGTGCGGCCGCCCAAAACCCTCTGTGCGGTCGCACAACTATCTGAATCAAAACTGGTACAAAACTAAGATAATTGTGCAGCCGCCCAGTCCATACTGTGCGGTCGCCCACTTCCCAGGATGTCCAGAATTTCCAAAATTCCAATGTAGTCCTTTTAAAGATTCGTTCTATTGTGTGTGACCCTCTAGGATTATACTAAGTTGGCAATGGGCACAAACATGATCCCATAAGATATGATTAGGTTCTAGCAAACCGTCATACCTACCCAAATAGTATAACTAGATACAAGTTCGCATTCCTCTTAGAATATGTCATAATCCTTTTGTCCACGATATCATTGAACGTAAGTCATGGTCAAAGAGTCAACTTGTTTTGTTCAATACTTTCTCGATTCCGAATATGTTGATAATCCAAATGACATTGATCCAATCAATTCATTTGAGTCCGGCCGAAAATTTCATCAACATCATTCCTACGAGAGGCCCAAGCTTGATATCTCTCCGAAGAGGGACAAATCCATTTAGCTTATTATTCTTCCCTACGTGAATCCGATTATGCCAATCATACCCTTTATAACCACTCGGTTGAAAGTAGCGTTTGAATATGTCAAACATAATGTTCATCAAGTGGAAGACTATAATAACTTCATATCTAAGGATTCAAATGACATAACTGATATGAGATATATGCATGACATAGACCATGACATAAATCTCATAGAGCGGGTCATGTCCAGTACCTTGTTCCAAACAAGTACCCATAAATCTAACATGATCATCCTATGATCATTTAGCCTTTATACTAGTTCTTAATAAGTACTAGGGACGGAGAATATTATAAGTAAACATGAACAACAATAATAATCAAAACATCTCTTTATTGATATGAAATAAATGATAACAATTACAACGTTTATTAAACGTGCCTAGGGCACCACTACCAACAATCTCCCACTTGCCCTAGGCCCAATCTCCCATGTATCTAATGCCCATGGACCTAACATGACCATCATGTTTAGCTTGTGGAAGTCCCTTTGTTAGCGGGTCCGCAACATTGTCATCAGTAGGTACTCTGCATATATTTATGTCTCCCCTATCAACGATCTCTCGAATGATATGAAAACGCCTAAGTATGTGTTTGGATTTCTGATGTGCTCTTGGTTCCCTTGCTTGAGCAATATCACCATTATTGTCGCAATAAAGGTCTATTGGATTAGCAATACTAGGAACCACTTCAAGTTCAGTTATGAACTTCTTAATCCAAACAGCTTCCTTTGCAGCATCCGATGCAGCAATATACTCAGCTTCTGTTGTAGAATCAGCGGTTGTACTTTGCTTGGAACTCTTCCAGCTTACAGCTCCACCATTTAACATAAACACAAAACCCGATTGCGATCGGCTATCATCTTTGTCGGTTTGGAAGCTTGCATCCGTGTAAGCATTTACAACGAGATCATCTTCCATTCCTCCATAGACCAAAAACGAGTCTTTAGTTCTTCTCAAGTACTTAAGAATCGCTTTTACAGCTATCCAGTGATTTTCGCCAGGGTCGGATTGGTATCTACTTGTCATGCTCAAAGCATAAGATACATCCGGCCTAGTACAAATCATAGCATACATGATGGACCCAATTGCCGAAGCATATGGAACATCATTCATTTTCTCACGCTCATCTTTTGTCTTAGGACATTGAGTCTTGCTTAGAGAAATTCCATGTAACACGGGCAAAGTTCCTCTCTTAGAATTTTCCATACGGAATCTTCTAATGACCTTGTCAATGTATGTACTTTGGCTTAAACCAAGTAGCCTCCTTGATCTATCTCTATAGATTTTAATGCCAAAATATATGCGGCTTCACCCATATCTTTCATTGCGAAGCACTTTCCTAACCAAGTCTTCACAGACTGAAGTGTAGGAATGTCGTTTCCAATGAGCAATATGTCATCCACGTATAAAATAAGGAATAGCACTATGCTCCCACTAATCTTCTTGTATACACAAGGCTCATCTTCATTCTTGATGAAACCAAACTCTTTGACCGATTCATCAAAACGGAGATTCCAACTCCTAGAAGCTTGCTTCAATCCATAGATGGATCTCTGCAATTTGCATACCTTAGAATTTTGTTCAAAACCTTCTGGTTGTGTCATATACACATCCTCTTGGAGTTTTCCATTCAGGAAAGCGGTTTTGACGTCCATCTGCCATATTTCATAGTCATGATATGCGGCAATGGCAAGCAAAATTCTTATCGACTTGATCATTACTACGGGTGAAAAGGTCTCATCATAGTCAATACCATGAACTTGCCTATAACCTTTCGCTACAAGCCTAGCTTTGTAAGTATGCACCTTCCCATCCATGTCTGTCTTCTTCTTGAAGACCCATTTGCATCCTATGGTTTTTACACCTTCGGGCGCATCAATCAAATTCCAAACTTGATTGTCTTGCATGGATTGCAATTCGGATTCCATGGCTCCAAGCCACTTGTCCGAATCAGGAGAAGACATCGCCTCTTGGTAGGTTGACGGTTCATCATTCTCAATGATTTCTACCTCATTACTATCCGTTACGAGAAATCCATATCTCTCGGGCTCGGATCGTAACCTACTAGATCTGCGAGATGCTTGTGTACTTTGAACAGGTTCCACAACTCCTTGTGGTTCTTGTTCTTGTTCCACTATTGGTTCAATGTTATTTTCTGGGTCTCGAATTTCTTCAAGGTTTATTTTACTCCCACTGATTTCTTTGGAGAGAAACTGTTCCTCTAGAAAGACACCAGTTCGGGCAACAAACACTTTGTTGTCCTTTCGGTTGTAAAAGTAATATCCTTTAGTTTCCTTAGGATATCCCACGAAAATACATTTATCAGATTTGTGTGCTAGTTTTTCAGAGATAAGTCTCTTGACATAAACTTCGCAACCCCAAATCCTCATGAAAGATACACTGGGTTTCTTTCCACTCCACATCTCATATGGAGTCTTTGGAACCGATTTAGTTGGAACTTGATTTAATGTGAAAGCAGCGGTTTTTAGGGCGTAACCCCAAAAGGATATTGGAAGATCAACTTGACTCATCATTGATCGAACCATGTCTAACAAAGTCCGATTTCTCCTCTCAGACACACCATTCCATTGTGGTGTTCCGGGCGGAGTCAATTGTGAAACTATTCCACAATTCTTTAGATGATCATCAAATTCTTGACTTAAGTATTCACCACCTCGATCTGATCGAAGTGCCTTTATACTTTTGCCAAGTTGTTTTTCTACTTCATTTTGAAATATTCTAAATATCTCAAATGCTTCACTTTTATGTTTCATTAGGTAAACATACCCAAATCTACTATAATCATCAGTGAAGGTTATGAAGTATTGAAATCCTCCCCTAGCATTGCTACTTAATGGTCCACATACATCGGAATGTATCAACCCCAATAAGTCGCTTGCCCTTTCACCCAACTTGGTAAAAGGTGTCTTAGTCATTTTTCCAAGAAGACACGACTCACAAGTATCATATGACTCTAAGTCACATGAACCCAAAAGTCCATCCCCATGGAGTTTTGAGATACGCTTCTCATTAATATGACCAAGACGGCAATGCCACAAATAAGTATGATTTACATCATTAGGTTTAGATTTCTTATTTACATGATAGACATTATTTTCATTCTCGACATCTAAGATATAAAGGCCATTAAATGAATTAGCAATACCATAAAGCACATCATTTAAATAAATAGAAAATTTCTTATTCTCAATAAAAAACTTAAAACCTTCATTATCCAAACAAGAAATTGAAATAATATTTCTGCTTAAATCCGGAACATAATAACAATTGTTCAAAACAAGAATTAATCCGGAAGGTAAAGTGACTTCATAAGTCCCTACGGCTAATGCAGCAACTCTTGCTCCATTTCCCACACGTAGATCTACTTCACCTTCTTTAAGCAGTCTCCTATTCTTTAGTCCCTGCACATTTAGACAAATGTGAGAACCACATCCGGTATCCAATACCCAAGAATCAGTGGTAGAAAGGAGAATATCTATCATATAGATACCTGAAGTCGACGCAGCCTTGCTGCCCTTCTTCTTCTTTTGCTCTTCCAAGAAAGCCTTGCAATTACGTTTCCAATGACCAATTTCTTGACAATGGAAACAAATTGCATCCTTTTGTGTATCGGGTTTTGCCTCAGAAGCCTTGGCAACCTTTGCCTTGCTTATCTTGGGTTTGACAACTTTTGCCTTACCCTTGCCTTTGGCACCAGGCTTCTTCCCATCATGAACCAAGAGTACGGGAGAACCTTTCTCCACAATTTTCATCTCTGCAGTTTTGAGCATCCCATGCAACTCAGAGAGATTCTTATCCATTCCATGCATGTTATAATTCATCACAAACTGATTATAACTTTTAGGCAATGAATTAAGAATGAGATCCGTGGCTAGCTCCAATGGGATTGGATAGCCAAGTTTCTCAAGGTGCTCTACATAACCTTTCATTTTAAGAAAGTGAGGACTCACTTGTTGCCCTTCATTCATTTTACTAGTAGTGAATGCAACAATGGTCTTGTACCTCTCTTGCCTAGCTTGCTCTTGAAACATGGTTCTCAACTCCACGCCTATCTCATAGGCTTCCAAATGTTCCAAACTTTGTTGGAGTTTTGAACACATAGCAGCAAGCATGAGACAACTTACATCTCTAGAATCATTACGATGTTTCTTGTAATTGTCTCTTTCTACCCTAGGGGCAATAGGCGGTGGTTCAGCGGGGAGAGGCCCATCGAGAATGTACAACTTATCTTCTTGCCTAAGAACGATTCTTATGCTACAGATCCAATCCATAAAGTTCGTACCATTCTCTTCGAGCTTATCCTTCTCAAGGATCGATCGCAACGACATTGATTGAGTGTTATTAGTCATTATCTACAAATATGCAAAATTTCCAAAATTTAATAAGTACCGATTTTCATTAAAGAGATAAATAGTGTATTTTTCAAACAAAATACTCCCACTAAATTATATAACCTTCATATACATCCAATGTATAATATAATTTAAATGGGTTAAGATCCAACTTTAATTTAATTTCAAGTCCGCTAAGGCGGATTACACAAATCAAATTAATTAGGTAGACAACTCTTGTCAATCATATCTCATATGACTCTTAGTTCCTTTTATGAGATTCTTTAAGAAATCCAATTTCAAAAAGCATGTTAAACCTCATCTTTGCCTAGGCCCAAAACTGTTTTGACGCCCAATTAAGTCTAACCATTTTAAACGCATAGTTAATGTGTCCCGCTAGGGCGTGCCCTCATTATCTATCTTGCTCATACATAAATAAATTTAATGCATCTCGCTAGGGCGAATCTACATTAGAGTCACTTATGTACTAACAAGTGTTTTAATCATGGCATGGCAATAAAAGACTTAAAACTTTTTTTTTTGAAGGTTCATCACATATAGCATATAACACATTTATGAGCACATAATATAAACATGTTACACATCAAGTTTAGCCACTAAATTAATCTCCATTAATTTAAGCATGGTATTTATGTGTCATTAGTTTCTCTATAATTATGAGGATGAGACTATTTCAACTTTGGTCATTATCTCCAAATCAAGACAACAAGAAGTGCGGTCGAACTAAGCCATTAGGCAACCACAATCCCGCACTAATTCAAGAGACCAAGAAAGTAGTCCATGTGGCCGAAACTAAGCAATAGATGGTCTCGATGAACGTAGGCCAATTGCATTCACAATTCCACATGGATCTCCAATCATTGAATCAAGAACTTTGTTTCTCAATTTTAGCAATTATGAACTCTTCATAATTATAACTTCGTTTTATCTTTGAAACTTTGATTGCGATCAAGTTTGGGAAACACAATCTCGATGAACGCAGATTAGCCATCCAAACCTTGAACCAATCTAGGAATCACAAGACTAAAACAAATAGGAAAATCAAACCCCAAGATCCACACACAAACCAACTATCCAAAACCCATTCCAGATCAGCAGGTCTGGATTGGTTCTGTTATTGGTTCTGTTGAACCTCTCGAAAATTCCAAATTCTGATTTTTGAGCAAAATCAGACATTCTGATCTTGGTGTGCGGCCGCCCAAATTACCTGTGCGGTCACCCAAAAACCGTGCGGCCGCCCAGTATCTTCCGTGCGGTCGCCCAGTTCAATCAGAATGTGCAGAATTTTAAGTTCGAAAATTTTGTCTCAAAATTGTTTTTCCCCGATTATTAAAACTTTGATCCAATCAAAAATTAATAACCAACAATTCTGAATCCACCATAATTTATTTATTGCGATTGAATCGTGCGATTAAAGTTGTAAAACAATAAACCACATAAAATCACATAACACATATATATCACATATTCCAATATTCGTATCATGCAGGGCACATAAACAATTTATATACACATAACATGATCTAGGTATTGAAATAATCAACGTGAACGGGGCTCTGATACCACTGTTGGGTTTCGATCAAACATGCGCAGCGGAATTTAGCATTAAAATTTTTGAAACCCAAAGCCATGGATCCGTTCATACGATTAAATCAAATACAACATAAGAATAAAGGAGTAAACTAACCCTTGATGGCTATCAAATTCTCTTGGTCTTTGGTGGAGGTTTGAAGACTTGATCACGATCACAAAGCTTGAACACGAACCTTGAAGATGATGATTTTCACCCTCTAGCGGTATCCACACTTCGAACGAATATCAAAGGAGCTTCTTTGATCTTGGTTGCTAGACCAAATTGTGAAACACTTTTTCACAATCAAAAGAACTATATGGAATTTATTTTGTGTATTATTTTGTTCTTCAACCAAGAATGTCTTAGAACAAAATAAACCCTCTCTCAAACTCTTTGAGACTCACTAAATCATTGGCTTTGAGTGCTGGCCGAATTTGGTCTTTTATACACAAGTATGACCTATTCCTAATAGGAAACTTGTGTCAAAATCCGTCCAAAATTCGTTTCCTAATCAAATAAGGAATCTGCCACCCGACAGCACTGTGCGGCCGCCCAAAACCCTCTGTGCGGTCGCACAACTATCTGAAGCAAAACTGGTACAAAACTAAGATAATTGTGCGGCCGCCCAGTCCATACTGTGCGGTCGCCCACTTCCCAGGATGTCCAGAATTTCCAAAATTCCAATGTAGTCCTTTTAAAGATTCGTTCTATTGTGTGTGACCCTCTAGGATTATACTAAGTTGGCAATGGGCTCAAACATGATCCCATAAGATATGATTAGGTTCTAGCAAACCGTCATACCTACCCAAATAGTATAACTAGATACAAGTTCGCATTCCTCTTAGAATATGTCATAATCCTTTTGTCCACGATATCATTGAACGTAAGTCATGGTCAAAGAGTCAACTTGTTTTGTTCAATACTTTCTCGATTCCGAATATGTTGATAATCCAAATGACATTGATCCAATCAATTCATTTGAGTCCGGCCGAACATTTCATCAACATCATTCCTACGAGAGGCCCAAGCTTGATATCTCTCCGAAGAGGGACAAATCCATTTAGCTTATTATTCTTCCCTACGTGAATCCGATTATGCCAATCATACCCTTTATAACCACTCGGTTAAAAGTAGCGTTTGAATATGTCAAACATAATGTTCATCAAGTGGAAGACTATAATAACTTCATATCTAAGGATTCAAATGACATAACTGATATGAGATATATGTATGACATAGACCATGACATAAATCTCATAGAGCGGGTCATGTCCAGTACCTTGTTCCAAACAAGTACCCATAAATCTAACATGATCATCTTATGATCATTTAGCCTTTATACTAGTGCTTAATAAGTACTAGGGACGGAGAATATTATAAGTAAACATGAACAACAATAATAATCAAAACATCTCTTTATTGATATGAAATAAATGATAACAATTACAACGTTTATTAAACGTGCCTAGGGCACCACTACCAACAGATGTGGATTGTTGATTATTGAAGCTGCGCAGCGACCTTTATTTGGTTCTTTCAGTTGGGAAACCTTGGCTAATATCATTTGTTACTTGTTTATTTCCACTGCTATCTGTTAACTGATAAATGCTACGTGCTAAGTGATATTTATTATTGTTTATTGCTTATTGCATCATAGCATGTCATGTATTTGCATTAGTAACTTATTGAGATTTATCTCACCCCCTTTCTTTTATCTTTGTTTTTCCTTAACCCCCTAGGAGGAAAGGATTAGACTCGCTGATCACGAGGAGGACGTCGCGAGGGTTGAACTTTTGGGCAAGTTGTTATTGGTGGGTTTACATTACATAAATGTGTAACCTTTTGGGGAATAGTTGTACCAAACTTGACGTCATTAGAATTTGTATATTTTATTATTTTGGGTGTAAGCTTATGGAGCTTACACTAGTTTATATTTTGTTGTTCAAGTTGGATTTCGAAACTTGTGTTATCATCTTCTAGTATAAAAGGAAAATTTTTATCTTCATTAATTTAGAATTTATTGCTTAAGTCGACGTCCAGCTCGCGTACTCCGGGCCCGCGGGGTCGGGGTCGCGACACTCACGGCACTCCCGCACAGCCGAATCGAGGTCTCTAGGTCAATTTTAGGGTTTAGACCGATAAAAAGGGTTTGATGAGAGGTGCGAGATCGGGGTATCTACAGAGAGCCCTAGCCGTACGGCTACTATGGGTACCCTCAGTCCTTATAAATTGAGACCCTTGCTGATCATTTAAGGGGAGGGGAGAAAATCATTTGTGTGTGTAAACTCTGCCAAACTGAGAGCAGATTAGGGATACAAACACATTCTTGAGTGAAAAGAGAGAAAGAAGATAGGCTTAGAACCAAAATTGGTGAGCCCTCCTTCTCCCCATCTTCTCTTCATCTCATAATCTATTTTATTTTGCCTTATTTACATTATGTTTTTATTATTCTTGCACATATTATGAATTGGAACCAAGTTCTTGATATGAATCAATGGTACCCTCATGTTCTATGCATGATCAAGGGTTCAAACTTAAGATGATCAAGGCTTGTTATAATTTAATGTCTCTTTACATTATGTCTTTACATTAATGCACTTTACATTATGTCTTTACATTAATGCTCTTTACATTATGTCTTTTTTTTATGCAATTTATATTATATCTTTATATTTATGCAAGTTAAATTTCATGTCTTTACCTTTAAATTCATTTTATGGTGAAATGATCAAGTTTGAATGATAAAGTTTCAATCTTTATCATTCAAACCTTGATATAACTCCAATAATGACCCTTTGGATGATAAAGACTCAATCTTTATCCATGCAAAGGTTGATTTTTGATATCCTAAGGCCTTCCCTTGAAGAATCATCCATTTGGATGTTAAAGTTTCCATCTTTAACCACCAAAATGATGATTTTGGCTCAAATGCCATGTTCATCACCTTTCTTAATTTTTCCCCAATTATTGCCTTGATCCACCCAAAACCTTGTGTTTTGGTGTTTAATTAGTGATTAAGACCATAGGGATGATTTAATTCAAGCTTTGTGTGAGTAAATAAACTGGAAATATGTAAAACAGTTCAGTTTCAGTAGAATGCTCTGTTTTTTGCCTGAAACTGGACGGATTTCTTGACAATCTGTAAAAACCCCAGGGATGACCTTCCCAGCCGTACGGCTAGTTTGGTCAGAGGGGTGAATTTTCAGTCTTTCCCCTTTTCTGTTAAACTATTTACAAAACAACCCTTTTTTGTTAAGTTTCTAACTGATTTTGTTAAAAGTCAGTTTCTCCCATTTTCAAGAACACACACACACACACACACACACACACACACTTGCACAATTTTGGTTAACAAACTTAGGGAGACTCGATTTTTTCGAGGCACTTTGGGTGAACTACCGGTTAAGTTCTTCCCAAAGTGTAACCTGACCTCCGAATCTTTTGTCTCTAACCATTTTTCGTTAAGTTTGGGTTTAAAGTTAAACTAACGTGGCGACTCCGTTGAACATTAAAAGTGCCCTGTTTGATTCTCGAAGGAACTTTCTCCGTTTTCCCGCGGGTATCTTACACTTCCGAGGTCGTGGAACTTGGAAAAGTTGTACTGGAGATGACATCAGGCAAAGAAGTGACTCTGGTGGATGTGCTGCTGTAGACACCCCGATCTCGCACCCCCTAAAACCTCCCCTAAATCGGTCTAAAGCGCGATAATTGACCTCAACCCCTAGATTTTGCCGTACGAACTACCGTACGCCTTATCAGTGCATCGGATAGAAAACCGAGTCCGGATTCATTATCAGGGCTCAAAACCGAGCAAAAAGGTATATCCTCGAAATTTCGCGTGTCGGGACCCGTCACCGGGTCCTGCACTGCCTAAAATGCCTTTTACTCATCATCTTATGATTTAAAAATATTATCTATGTTTTCCTTGCTTTATAACCTTTTGTAGGTACACCGAAGTGACCAGAAAAATCAACCAAGCAACTTTCCTGTTGGGCTCGCGGGCAACCAGGACACCGGAGCGCGCACAACGGAGCAGTTGCGGAGCGGAAACCCAGAGCTGGAGCAAACGTGCACAAGACATGCCTGGACCAGCCACGAGGTGCCACTTGGCACTCCATGATTGGCCAAGAAGAAAATAATTAAAAATGAAAATTGGGCACCAAGTTTGGGGGTGCACGGTCGTGCTCCTTAAGCCGCGCGGCAGTGCAACCCGTCTTCCAGCTTTTTTTGTTTTTCAAACTTCATCATTTTGCTGCCATCTTTTTCCTCCTCTTCCTCTTAACTCCCCCTCCCACAACCACACGTTTCTACCCCCTAAACCAGCCCCTACTGCCCCTAAAACTTGCTCCCCAATTCTCTCCTCCCTCTCTCTAATGACCTCCAAATCTCCCTCATTCTCTCATTCTTGAGACAACAATTTTTACCACAACTCTTCTCTCTAACACTTCTCTCTAACTAGCCTTCTCTCAATATCTCTCAACCCCAAAAACACTCTCACTCCACCTTCATAGCCCCACCACAACTCCACCAAACAACTACCACACAACCACCACAAAACAACCACTAAAACACTCTTCAACTCAAGCAATTCAAGTCTTCCAACTCTCAAACAACTCAAACAACAAAAAAATCCTTCCCTTGGAAGCAAAGGAAGCACACCACCCCCTAACCTAGGTAAGTATTCCATTTGTAATTCATAGATTTGATGTAATGTAAGTTCATATGTGTTAGTTGGGAATCTAGCCAACTAATGGCTAGATCTCCCCTATTATCTATGTAATCTATTTTTTAGCTTTATAAATAAACATGTTTAATGTATTCCTGTTAGTACCCGACCTGAACATGAGTTTATTAGGACTTTCCCAAAAGTACAAGGACTTTATAGGAATTAGAAACCTTGCAAAGACTTGTCCCGGATTCCCGAAATATCTCATTTATGACAAAATCTATCAAAATAGGTAATAAATGTTTTCCTTAAAACCATGCAGAAACCCTTGCTTAAGAATCAAGTCAGCCTGCAGAATTGGCCACGCGGCCAACCTTGCTGCGCGTTGATCTTGGCCACGCGGCCACTCTTGTAGCCGGCTTCAATCATGGCCAGGCGGCCACCTTTGTCCCAGATGATCTGGACCGTCAGATCTTCCCCTCAGTTTACTATATAAACCAATCCCATGCTATTGGTTTAGGGTCCGATTTTGAGAGTTCTAAGATCCGAATTTTAGAGCTTTCAAGTGACGATTTTGCTCCCAAATCAAGTCATTCAAGCCTCCAAAAACACTCTCAAGAATCCCAAGAAGATCCAAGGTTATTTCTTGCCAACAAAGGTAAGTTTTCTAACTTTTCTTCATGTTCTTGCATTATTTCTAATGTAGATCTTTAATATTCATATTCTTAATATGTTTATTCATGTGTTCTTCATATTATTCATGTTCCTAACATCTTTATTCATATTTTCTTCATGACATTCATATGTTCATAATATGTTCTTCGCATATTCATCATATTCTAGATTAAAACCTTATTTATGCTATATTTAGGGTTGCGATCTTCATGTTTGCATGTTATTTCATAGCCGATGATGATCTAAGGTTCATCAACCCGAGGATGATCTAGGAACTACTTCTAAACCCTAAACTTTAGGTAATTCCCCCTCATTATGCATGATCCCGATTCTTCTGCCTATTCTAAATTCTTCTCGAACTACGCTGACCTGAGCTTCTCACATTGAGAGGAACGTAGGCAATCTTCGGATCCGGTCTCAAACACTAACACACTACTAACACATTTATCATGATAGAAAGACCGATTATTCGGGCAATAGGAGTGATAACGTAAATATTCTTCTCTTGTTGTAATTTGACCCCCGAACCCATTAACATGCTTTTCTCAATGTTTTGGCTATAATTAAAACGGCGTGGCGACTCTCATATTTTAATGTTGCTATGAATATTCCCAAATTCAAACACACGTATTCACAGTGGCGACTCTGCTGGGGACTGCTTTGAAACTTTTTCAAACTTAGTGGGTCTAACTTTCGTCACATCATGATGCTTGCCATGTTTACACATGCACACACTTTCCATGTTTACACATGCACCCTACACACACCTGCCATATATACACATGCACCCTACACACACCTGCCATGTTTACACATGCACCCTACACACACTTGCCATGTTTACACATGCACACACTTGCCATGCTTACACATGCACACACTTGCCATGTTTACACATGCACACACTTGCCATGTTTACACGTGCACCTCACACACACTTGCCATGTTTACACATGCACCCTACACACACCTGCCATGTTTACACATGCACCCTACACACTTGCCATGTTTACACATGCACACACTTGCCATGTTTACACATGCACACACTTGCCATGTTTACACGTGCACCTCACACACACTTGCCATGTTTACACATGCACCCTACACACACTTTCCATGTTTACACATGCACACACTTGCCATGTTTATACATGCACCTCACATACTTTCCATGTTTACACATGCAACCGTGCACACCGCAATGTTAATACTTGTACTTTGTTGATACTTGTACTTTGTATATACCTTGTACCATGTACCCTTGTTATCTTCGCTTTAGTATTAGGGTCAAACAAAACTATGCTATTCTCCCTTGTACATTATTCTCTCTCTCTCTCTCTCTCTCTCTCTCTCTCTCATGCATTGCATCGCATCATTCAAACGTTCAAAGCATCTCTCTTTTCTCCCTAAAAAGAATTAGTTTCTTGCGTCACACTACCACTAGTCCGTGTCAGTACTGCACATGTCCTTATCACCCGGAGTATTCGATGTGCGGGAATTTGTGCGCTACTGCCGCCCTCTTTTCGAGTCACTCGTCTACTCCACTCACCGTGTACGTTCCGCGAGCGGTGGGAACCTTTTATCCTACCCGTGTCAACCCACACATAGAGATTAGGACACTCCTTAGACCACCCATTTAGGATGTAAATAAATGCAAAACTTTTCGCAAAATAAAATGTGCATTGCATCTAGGCGACCTCTAAGGTCCATCGCTCATCCGTTGGGCCATAATTGCGATCCATTTGGGTCTACCCTTCACCTTCGACCGCCTAGGTCAACCTTATTCGCCTTTGACCTCCTAGGTCAACCTTCGACCCCCTAGGTCAACCTTATCTACCTTTGTCCCCCTTGGTCAACCCTATCGCCTTCGACCTCCTAGGTCAACCTTTGGCCCCATAGGTCAACCTTTGACCCCTTAGGTCAACCTTATCCGCCTTCGACCTCTTAGGTCAAACCTTGGACCCCTTAGGTAAACTTTATCACCCCTCGACCTCTTAGGTCAACCTTTGACCCCTTAGGTCAACCTCATCCGCCTTTAACCTCTTAGGTCAACCTTTGACCCCCTAGGTCAACTCTATCATCTTTGACCTCTTAGGTCTACCCTTGACCCCCTAGGCCAACCTCATCCTCCTAGATCAACCTTATCACCTTTGACCTCTTAGGTCAACCTTTGACCCCCTCGGTCAAATTATCACCCGTTGACCTCTTAGGTCAACCTTTGACCTCCTAGGTCAACCCAATCACCTTCGACCTCTTAGGTCAAACTTCGACTCCTAGGTCAACCTTATCTGTTTTCGACCTCTTAGGTCAATCTTTGATTCCATAGGTGAACCCAATTACCTTTGGTCCTAACCCGCTTAGGTCAAACCGTCATCTTGACCTACCTAGGTCATTATTTGACCCACCGTCGTCCAGACCAACCTAGGTCAACCCGTTTAGGTCCATACACCATCCTTGACTCATTTAGGTCAACTTGTCCGTCTTAGGTTAAAACTACCCCTTCACCTTTGACCCGTCAAGGTCACCCCGTGACCCGCTTAGGTCGATTTACCTATCTTGGATCCATCTAGGTCAATCTCCAACCTTCCTTGGTCCACCAACCCGAATAGGTCAACCTTAGACTCGCTTAGGTCAAGCCATGCCTATCCCGCTTAGATCATCCCATAGGCAACCCGTTACAACCCGCTATCTTGATCCATTCACCATATAGGTCAATCCAACCATTTCTCAATTAGGTTGACCTATCCTACACCCATCTAGGTCAACCCACCATTATTGTCGCATTCTAGCTTGAACCACTTCTTGTCTCAAACCTTAGGTCAAACCTTAGGTCAAATTTAGGTCAAACCTTAGGTCAAACCATACCCGACTCAATCAAAACCAACTCCTATAGGTCTTCCTCACCCATGCTTGACCAAAGACCGAGTCATCTCCCTCTTTTTGACCCCTATGGTCATCTCTCACCTCTTTTTAAAAGTCTAACTTGATTCGAACTACGGCGACCTGAGCCTCTTATTGTGTGGGACCTCTCCCTCATGATAAGGGGAATGTAGGCAACTTCGGCCCGGTCAAACTTTCAATTTTTTACCAAAATGTATTTCAAAAATGTGGAGACCGACTCTTTTCCAAAAAATGATTTTTATAACGATGCCTTATCATTAAATACGAATCTAATTCTTTCATGACATAGAGTTCTGCATCATGTCGGCTGCAAGGAACATCGAAGTTGCAACTGAAGCTGCTACCCAAGATCCCGAGACAATCCTCTACACCGGTACTGCTCTCAGTAAGCAAGCATCCCACTTCGAAGCCATCCTCGATGAACAAGCAATCCACTTTAAGGCCATTCTCAACGAGCAAGAAACACACTTTCAGAAGGAGATGCATAAGACCCTAAGAGATATCGAGAGGCGCCATTTGTCTGACATTCGTGGCGTTTATGATTACCTCAGTCGAGTTCTCCCTCTTGCTCAATGTCAACACCCGTACGCTCCTCAAATGTACGGGCCGCCACAGACTGTCCCCGTCGGGATGCCTCCTATGACTACTCATCAACAAGGGGTGCCGGTACCTAAATCACCCTCAAAGACAGTTCGTGAAAGGAAGGACGAGCGCGAATTCGACGACTTAGGTATGCCGTTAGCCAAACTCTTCAAAAGTCTAGTTCAAGCCGGCAAGTTGTCTCCTTTGATCAACTATGAACCAAGTAGGGTGAAGCAAGGCTTGGATCCCTCCAAACACTGCCAATACCACCAGTACATTGGGCATGACACCGAAGATTGCGTCCAATTGAGGAGAAAGATTCAAAGCCTCATTGACAGCGGAGCCATCACCCGCCAACGGAATACATGGGCATGGGCAAAAGAGGAAATTGGGGCTACCTCCTTTAAATAAAAGAAAAGAAAAGGGTCATTCAGTCTTCGTAGGTTCTAGAGTGTCCTTAGTCAAAAGTCCACCTTGGACGATTTTTGTTTCTTTAAGTAAAAGTCCACCCCGGACTAGTCAGTTTAAATCTTTTAGTTCCAATAAAAGGGTCTTTATTTCTTTTCTTTTCTCTCTAGACTTGAGACATAAGCTTGCGTATATCAATTTCATGAAAATTGTCTTATTCACCATTTTCGCTTGATTGCTATATCTTTATATGATGAATTAATCTTAATCTTACTCATTAATGACGACTCATTAAAAGGTAAATGGACCCACAAACCATTCACATAACTAAGTAAACGATTAATCTCAAAATAACAAATTCTTCGATCAATTGGGATGAACGAATCACTTTCTCTTCTCTCTACATTCTACCCCCATACACTCTCTCTATACACTCACCCCCTGTACACACTTCATGTACACTCTCTATATACACCTTCTCCCATACACTATCCTCATACGCCTCTCATCCCACCATTAGACCCCTTTTATAAGGTCGTGACAAAGAAATGGACTGCGGTTGCTCATCATCAAATAGACATCCATGCTGCCACAATTTAAAGGGTTGGTTTGTTCCCATCATGAGTACTACATGCCGTTACACTGGGGCTGTCCGTATTCCATCGCAAATATAAGACAAGTGCACGAAGTCATTCATTGGTGCACGTGATAATCCAATGGAGCTCTACCGGTGAAAATCAAGGGGCTAGGATGCCCGCCGCCAGCAAAAGGCCGCTTGAACTATAAGGAAGCTACCTCGCAATCGAGAGAGGCGAAAGCAAACTAGGGGCTTGTCTCGCCCAATGTTTCATGTACAAATATAAAATATATATATATATATATATATATATGGCTCGCTAGGTTGAAACCCAAAAGGGCGACCTAGGCAAAAGTTAGAGCATTGCACAAAAAGAAGCCCGCTAGGTTGAAAACCCGAAAGGGCGGCCTAGGCAAAAAAAGGGTGTGCACAAAGAGATAAAATAAAAAAGAAAAAGAAAAATAGAAGGGGCTATCACCATGGAAAAGTAAAAGTCCCATTTTATTTTCACCTCAAATGTTCTATTTTCCTTTCTTTCCTTACAAAGTAGATAAACGGCAGCAACCCATGACAACTACGATGGAACAATCCACTGCAACAACCACAAATGAGTAATCCACCGCAATGAGCTACAAAGAACAACTCACCTCAAATGAACTTCACACCCCTAAACTCAAAACCCAACTTCATCGTCAACCGGGCAACCACTCAAAGCCAAACATAACCTACCTTGGGCCAACTTTCTTTCTTTTCTTTCCTCCCACACATACCCACTGAAACCCGACACCATCGTCAAGCGGGTCATCCCCGAACTACGCGGACCTGAGCTCCTCACCTTGAGGAGAACGTAGGCAACCTCCCAGTTCGGTCCAAAATATACACAACCCACCTTGAGCCAATTTTCTTTCTCTTCTCTCTTCCCCCATATTTCTACTCCTGACTTCTTCACTCACAATTGATCAAAACATTTATTAATTTGAGGCTACTTGTTTAACAATTAACCATAACTCATTAACTAATCAACGAGGTCCATTCTCGAGCAATCAAATGAGAATCTTGAATAAAACAATTTTCAAATGTCTCGACAAGTCTTCTGTTCTACAATTTAGGAAAGAGCTAAACACTTACTTTCTGTCAAGCAGGCTTCCTTCCTTTTATATACACTCAATTGTCCAAAGAGTCAAAATGCGAGTACTATCTCTCTCTCCCTCTCACTATCACCAAAATGCCCCCGCATGTTTAAACAATTATTTTCCTTTTTTGAGTCGACTGAATGATTTTCAAAAAAAAAAAAAAAAAAAAAGAAAAAGATGACGCAAAAGAGATGCCCTCTAGATTGAAAACCCGAAAGGGCGGTCTAGGCATAAAAAAGGGTGCGTCTTAAAGGAGGTAGGATACCCCGCTCTACACCCTTATCGAACTGGGGCTTCCCCAACAGAATGGGTCGACTATGTGTTTTCTCGGAGAATACCGAGGTCCCAACAAGAATATACTTAGAAGAAGGGCATCCCTCATCATCAAGCTTGACGTAGAGTTTCTCAAAGGAGGGAGGGTACCCGCTCACCAAATTAGATAATCCCCAACGGAATGGGTCGACTATGTGGTTTCCCAGAGAATACCGAGGCGTCAACAAGGATACACTTAGAAGAAGGGCACCCCTCATCGTCTAACTCGGCACGCGACGACCTATTTGGATTGATTAGAATCATAATTAATTATAAGGCATCTGTATAAGATCATAACACTTTCATAAAGTTTTCTCCTCCCCGACACTTTGTTTATAAACCCGCACTCTCGGTCTCCATAAAATTGTAAAAACATCTTCGGTCCATCCGGGACCCATCTATGTGATTCCCAGAGTTGACTCGGTCCTTTACCCTATCTCCTACACTTTAGGGAACCTTTAGGACTAAACCCTCAACTCTCTAGGTCCCAAGCCTACCCGGTCAGTCTTCCCTAGGTTACACCATAACTCCTTAGGTCCCAAACCTACCCGGTGAGTCTTACCTAGATTACATCATAACCCCTTAGTTCGACCTTTCGCAAGTTTGTAGCATGACCCCTTAGGCCTTAAACCGGTTCTACCCAGACCTTCAAACCTTAAACCGGTTAGCCAAAGCCAAGTCCTTAGGATGAACCATTAGGTCCCGAACCTACCGGTCCCAAGCCTACCCGATCTCCTAGATCTCAAACCTACCAACACATACTCGTCCTTACCCTATCTAGGCCATAGCTCTCTTATCCTCCTAGGTCCAGCCTCTTAGATCTACCCAGTCTAACCTATTGAACGATCCCTTAGATCCCAAGTCCATGCAAGGCCGCCAAACACCTACCTTATAGGTCTCTAGCATATCCGATTCACACCTTAGGTCTCAACTCCTAAACCCTTTAGATCACAAAACTGTCTACCCTCTAAGTCTATAACCTTAGAGCTCGTCCCTTAGAACTCTTTAGTTCCCAAGCCTTCTTGGTCTGACCAACTAAATCTATGTTATCCATACTTCTTGGGTCTAAACCCCTCTACAAACCTAGTGTCACCCATTAGCCGCGAGAGACTACCTAGCCTGACCTTCACCCCTTAGGTCTCCAACCTACTTAATTCAAGTCGAGTCCAAACCTCAAACCTACGCGATCCTCTCCTCAAACTCTATGGATCTCAAACATCGCTCCCCCAACGAGCCTAAACCTCGAACCTGCTCAAGCACATAGGATCTCCTGCGTACCGCGCCATGCCATAGACCCGTCCGGTCAGAACTCGTGCGCTTAACACATTTGGGGTCCCATCCCTAGCCTACCTTCATAATCGCCGAACGAGATTGGTCACGCGCAATGACCTCTAAGACAAACTTAGGTCCTAAGCATACCCAATCCAACTTAGGCACCTATTGTACTCGAGCAAAGTCTTGGACACTCAATCCCTTTACCTAAAGCGCCAACATAGTCACATCTCCAGACCCATTTCTCGCACATGGCTCACACCTAGCACACCTTAGAGCCCAAACCCGACATGCGTATTAGGTACTAGGATCATCCAATCCCAATCCATTGCTCTTTGGCCGACCTCAAGCCTGCTTGGTCCTAATCCATAACGCGGTTTCTCTAGGACAAAAGACTTACCCGCTTGAAAGCCTTATGTCCCAACGCTACCCTGCCTAGCCTTCGATCTCCTAGATCTCACGCCTACCATTTCATTAGGCCCCGGCCTCCTTAACACATGTCTGAGTCTTACCCTAGCAAAACCCTAGAACTTTAGCCTAGGTCTAATCTATCGAGCCTATCCAGCCACGAGGTATCAAGCTCATTTGCCCCAAACCGCAACACTCTTAGACCTCAAACTTGCTCGGTCTAAACCAAGACAAACCTTCAAATGCTTTCGGTCTCCAAACCCTAGCCTTAAACCTAGGTAAACACATTCTCTAAACCCTAGCCTCAAGCCTAGGTAGTCATATCATTCTCTCTGAACCCTAGCCTCAAGCCTAGGTAATTACATCCTTTCAAACCCTAGCCTAAAGCCTAGGTAGCTACACCCTTCCTAAACCCTAGCCTTGATCCTAAGTAGTCACATATCCTATCTAAACCCTATCCTTAATCCTAGGAAACCACAACATCCCCTTTAACCCTAGCCCAAATTCTAGGGAATTTCCAAAGCCCCGTATGCAACATCATTTCCAAATTCCCGAAACCTTAGTCTCGAAACCTAGGAAATTTACAATCTCAATTCTCCGTTTTATTGAACCCTAGTCCAAAACCTAGGATATAATGCCCTGTCCAAAACTCAATCAACCCTAGCCTCAAGCCTAGGTAGTCGCATTCGCTCCAAACCCTAGCCTCAAGCTTAGGTAGTCGCATTCGCTCTAAACCCTAGCCTCAAGCCTAGGTAGTCGCACTCTTTCTAAAGCCCTAGCCTCAAGCCTAGGTAGAAATTATCCTCTTTAAACTCTATCATCAAGCCTAGGATTCAACATTCCCTTCAAACCCCAGTCCTAGACCTAGGAAACTCCTTCACCTTAGTCTCAAAACGTAGGAAGTTTACAGTCCTTAGCCTTAAAACCTAGCCTAAAGCCTAGGTTACCATGAACATTTCCAAGCCATAGTCACCAATCCCGGAAAATGGTGAACCCTAACATCAAGCTTAGTGGACCTTCCACAAAAGCGATCCCTCTTCCCAACGGTCCATGGTCTCAAGCCTAGGAAGTCACAACCCTTTCAACTCCCAGTCTTAGGTCTAAAGCCAACGCCTTTGCAACCTCTGAACCTACCACAACTCTAAGCCCTAGCCTCGAAGCCTAGGATATTTCTAAACCCTAGTCCCAAACCTAGGAGAGTCATGGTCCTTAAACACCAGTTTCCAAACCCTTGTTCGAAACCCTAACATCTAGGAAGTTCCCAAACCTTAACCTCTCCAAACCCTAGCCCCAAACCTAGGAATCTACATTCTCTCCAAACCCTAGTCTCAAGCCTAGGAAGCACCATCCTCTTTAACCCTAGCCCAAGTTCTAGGGTATTTCCAAAGCCCTGTGTGCAACATCCTTTCCAAATTCCCGAAACCCTAGTCTCGAAACCTAAGAAATTTATAATCTCAATCCCCCACTAGTCTTATGCCTAGGATACAATAGCCTTTCCATATTCTCTCCGAACCCTAGCCTCGAGCCTAGGTAGTCGCATTCTCTCCAAACCCTAGCCCGTAAGCCTAGGAAACCCACATTGTATCCAAGACACAATCTCAAGTCTAAACAACCATAACATCTTTTCCATCCTTATCTCAAGGCTAAGAGGCTACCCATCCCCTTTCCTTAAAAGCCTTAGGTCCCACCCTAAGAAACCAAGCAAAATGTCCCTTACCTAATACCTTCATCTTAATGGTTCGTAGCCTCATATTATGTATTCCTCCTAATTTAGGGTAAGCGGATCCCAAATATTACGCTTTCCGTGGTCGTCCTTTGCTCACCAAAGAGTCCTTTACCTTGGCGACTCCCCGAGAGCCCATCACCTTTGCGACTCCCCAAGAGTCCATCACTTCTGCGATTCCCTGAGAGTCTATCACCTTCATGACTCCCCGAGAGTTTATCCCGTTTGCGACTTCATAACAATCCATCATCATTGCCTCCACATGCAAAATTTCAGTTTTACCCCTAGTACATTCCCCTTTGTTCATTTCAGGTGCCCTTAGCACTATTGTGACTGATATTCGTTACCTTTGGGAACGGAAATCCCCTTAAAATTTCCATTCTTCGCCGAATATTTGCTTAGGATTAGTATGGTTGTAGAGACTTCGGCGCCTCTATGACATACGCATCCTAGATCGATCGCGATTGGCAGAAGCCTCGGCATTTCTGTTTGCGAGAGATCCAGCATCTATTATTTTAGCACTTCCTAATATTTGCTTAAGATTCGTATGGTTGTAGAGACTTTGGCGCCTCTATGACATACGCGTCCTAGATCGATCGCGATTGGCAGAAGCCTCGGTATTTCTATTTGCGAGAGATCCAGCATCTATTATTTTAGCATTTCCTAATATTTGCTTAGGATTCGTATGGTTGTAGAGACTTCGGCGCCTCTATGACATACGCATCCTAGATCGATCGCGATTGGCAGAAGCCTCGGTGTTTCTGTTTGCGAGAGATCCAGCATCTATTATTTTAGAATTTCTTAATATTTGCTTAGGATTCATATGGTTGTAGAGACTTTGGCGCCTCTATGACATACGCATCCTAGATCGATCGCGATTGGCAGAAGCCTCGGCGTTTCTATTTGCGAGAGATCCAGCATCTATTATTTTAGCGCGGTCGGCAGAAACCTGGGCGTTTCTGCTTGCGTTTAAAATTTCCTAATATTTGCTTAGGATTCGTATGGTTGTAGAGACTTCGGCGCCTCTATGACATACGCATCCTAGATCGATCGTGATTGGAAGAAGCCTCGGCGTTTCTGTTTGCGAGAGATCCAGCATCTATTATTTTAGCATTTCCTAATATTTGCTTAGGATTCGTATGGTTGTAGAGACTTCGGTGCCTCTATGACATACGCATCCTAGATCGATCGTGATTGGCAGAAGCCTCGGCGTTTCTGTTTACGAGAGATTCAGCATCTATTATTTTAGCATTTCCTAATATTTTCTTAGGATTCGTATGGTTGCAGAGACCTCGGCGCCTCTATGACATACGCATCCTAGATCGATCGAGATTAGAAGAAGCTTCGGCGTTTCTGTTTGCGAGAGATCCAGCACCTATTATTAGGATTCGTATGATTGTAGAGACTTCGGTGCCTCTATGACATACTTATCCTTGATCAATCGTGATTGGCAGAAGCCTCAGCGTTTCTGTTTGCGAGAGATCCAGCACCTATTATTAGGATTCGTATGGTTGTAGAGGCTTCGGTGCCTCTATGACATACGTATCCTTGATCGATCGTGGTTGGCAGAAGCCTCGGCGTTTCGTTAGCACAATCGGCAGGAGCCCTGGCGATCCTGATTGCGTTTACCATTCCATCTTAGGATTATTTAGACAACGTAGTCTTTATTTTTCCCAAATGACTTCATTTCCTAACGAATGTTCGTTCTTCATACAGGATAGTGCCCGTAGGTTTATTATCCCTAGCAGAAGTCCGATGGCTCATTTTTCCCTAATCGCTCTGAACTACGTTTGGCTTGATTCCTCTGAGGATACGTAGGAAACCTGAAAAGGTTCAGCCACCCGACCGACATGGTCATCTCTCATCCCCAGCAGGTGCACTTTCCTCAGCAGAAGACGTTGCTCCCCATCAGAGGACAGTCATTCCCAATTTCCCATCAGATTTGAACTACGTTTGGCTTGATTCCTCCGCGGATACGTAGGTCGCCTGCCAAGGTTCAGCCGTTCCCTTACCTTTCATCTGTTTTGAAACTCATGTTTCAGACGGATCCTTCTTTTATCGCCGACCCCACATTGCCTTGCAAGAAGCGTCGCCGAGGGGCTACTGTTAGTACCCGACCTGAAAATGAGTTTATTAGGACTTTCCCAAAAGTACAAGGACTTTATAGGAATTAGAAACCTTGCAAAGACTTGTCCCGGATTCCCAAAATATCTCATTTATGACAAAATCTATCAAAATAGGTAATAAATGGTTTCCTTAAAACCATGCAGAAACCCTAGCTTAAGAATCAAGTCAGCCTGCAGAATTGGCCACACGGCCAACCTTGCTGCGCGTTGATCTTGGCCACGCGGCCACTCTTGTAGTCGGCTTCAATCAGGGCCAGGCGGCCACCTTTGTCCCAGATGATCTGGACCGTCAGATCTTCCCCTCAGTTTACTATATAAACCAATCCCATGCTATTGGTTTAGGGTCCGATTTTGAGAGTTCTAAGATCCGAATTTTAGAGCTTTCAAGTGACGATTTTGCTCCCAAATCAAGTCATTCAAGCCTCCAAAAACACTCTCAAGAATCCCAAGAAGATCCAAGGTTATTTCTTGCCAACAAAGGTAAGTTTTCTAACTTTTCTTCATGTTCTTGCATTATTTCTAATGTAGATCTTTAATATTCATATTCTTAATATGTTTATTCATGTGTTCTTCATAATATTCATATTCTTAATATGTTTATTCATGTGTTCTTCATAATATTCATGTTCCTAACATCTTTATTCATATTTTCTTCATGACATTCATATGTTCATAATATGTTCTTCGCATATTCATCATATTCTGGATTAAAACCTTATTTATGCTATATTTAGGGTTGCGATCTTCATGTTTGCATGTTATTTCATAGCCGATGATGATGGGTTCATCAACCCGAGGATGATCTAGGAACTACTTCTACACCCTAAACTTTAGGTAATTCCCCCTCATTATGCATGATCTCGATTCTTCTGCCTATTCTAAATTCTTCTCGAACTACGCTGACCTGAGCTTCTCACATTGAGAGGAACGTAGGCAATCTTCGGATCCGGTCTCAAACACTAACACACTACTAACACATTCATCATGATAGAAAGACCGATCATTCGGGCAATAGGAGTGATAACGTAAATATTATTCTCTTGTTGTAATTTGACCCCCGAACCCATTAACATGCTTTTCTCAATGTTTTGGCTATAATTAAAACGGCGTGGCGACTCTCATATTTTAATGTTGCTATGAATATTCCCAAATTCAAACACACGTATTCACAATTCCAAATGCTTGAATCTCTGTTCTAGCATGTGTATATATGTTTTGGGTTCATTTTGGTGTCAATCTCATGCTTTAAATAATAAATCCCAGCAAGATATGATTCTTTTACTCAGCATGCTTACAATCTGTCCTCTTCTTTCATATTTTATCTCGTTTTTGTTCATGTTTGTCCATAAATAGATACATGATAATGTTAATAACATATCAATAATAAGTTCCCCAAGTTTCATGGGATTGCTCTGGGTATAAGCCATGTTTTGATCTTTATCTTCATGCCATGAGCAATCTGTCCAGCATGTCCTGTTTCAATCATGTCTTTTGATGAACTTTTTAATCTATCATATCTTCGTTACATATTGAATATGATCTATGCCAAGTTTCGTGGTCTGAATCCATGTTAGGTCATGTTTTGGTAGGCATTTTCGTAGCCCAAACCTGGCATTTTCGTAGCCCAAACCTGCTGCTTTGCTTGCTGCCCTTTTGACTAACCTGGGTTTTCAAGTCTAAAAACCTATCAAAACTAGATTTTCAAGTCAAAGTCAAAACATGAAATTTTCTCTTAGAAAACTAATAAATATGTTCATGTCTTTGAAACAATTTAATGACCTGGGGAAAGGTTTTTTTCCATTTTCCAAATCAAGTGTTTGCTCCCAGATTCTGACATATAAATGTCAGAACACTTTTGAAGTACTAAAACTTGTCTTATTACTTTTAAACTTGGTATACATCATCTTTAATATATGATCTTCAACTTCCATGTTTTGAGTGTTTCCAAATTATTAAGTTATCATAGTGTAAATTGCTCATCAAAGTCTGGTCTGCAATCCTTCGCTGTTCTGGGCTGTTCTTGCATTGATATTCTTGGCATGATCTAAGCATGAAATATCAATCCATAAATACAATAAAAATTCATAAAATGTGCTCTAACACCTTGGAAGTTAATCCCAAGTTTTAGATCTATTTTTTGGATAGGTATTTCATAGGTACATCCACGGTGATTCACAGCAACCATGAACTTGGAGATCAATCTTGCACCCGGACATTCTTCCATGGGATTTATCCAATTTTTTCATATATGTATTATTTGTAAAATATTCCCCCCTCTCCCAATTATTTGTTCATACTTGTATAAATGATTCAAAACCCTTTTCGAAAACCCATCGGGAATCCACCCAAACCGGTTCCTGATTGCGAGCAAATGAATCGACCTAGATTAGGAGACTCCTTATACATAAATACACACATTTTTCCAATGTTAGGTAATAAAAGCATTTTCAAAAAGGCACTTAAAATCAATCGTAGGCGGAAGCATGCTAGAGACAGTAAGGGCAAGCGGAGTGCTGCTTATCACCTTCTCCTCTCGTAACTTAGCCCCCGAACCCACTTCAAATCAAACAAAAGGTTTTATCTCTATTTTCCTTTAATAAAATGAGGTGGCGACTCACTGATTTTCAAAACCAAAGCAGGGTAACCATTGTGTGAGAACCGAGCGGATTCAAGCCGCATTCGTACAAGGCAAGCTAGTCGCTCTTACACGAACGACCGGGTTAGGTTCGCGCGCAGGCTCTCACAGTGGCGTCTCTGCTGGGGACATTTTCTAAGTGGGCTAAACTAAAAAAAGTGTGCTTCCGCCATTATTTTCCTTTTGCCTTATATGTATACATATGCCTTAACGTTTGATCGTGTTGTAGGTACATTCTCTCTTTCCCTTATTCTTTGTGTGAATAAAAAGAAATACAAAAAAATAAAAACATAAAAAATGTGCTTTTTCTTTCTCCTTCAAAATCTCTTTTTCCTCAAAAATTAGATACCTTACACACGTTGCAATTGCGAACTTATACCGTCTCCTGTTACCGTACAAACCCTTGGGGACTTGGAGCCTGAGGATGATGGGGACCTCTTGTCCCCTGAATTGATATTTGCGGTTGCCTTTCCCAACTCTATGCCGCGTCTCACTACCGTGGTTGAGAGGTTAGGCCCCTATCCAACTAGCCGTATCAAAAGCCGCGTCTGAGACTGTTTTTGAGAACTTACACATCCATGACTTTAAGCTGGTTCTTGTCTAAAGAATTTTTAAATCAATCCTATTCATTTCCCGAGATCATAAAACAATTTCAAAAGTAGATATTTAAATGAAATGAATGGGATTGACTCAAAATTTCCGAAGACTCTCACATAGACCATAACGAGAGTGGTGGATTCCCGAAAGTGTATGGGCCCTTTGCTAGAGGTCTATGACGGCCATAGGTACAGGTGAAATACATTGGTCTCATACTCGGGAGAAGGAATCCACTATTCCAGGATTAAATCAAGACAATGTGTCAAAATTAAGCGTTGTGCTTATCCGGCTTTCTAGTTTTTGTGCTTTGCTTGCTCTTCAATCTTTCCAAATAAAATCATTTTGCTTTCTTTTATTCTTTAAACAATCATTCTTTTGCACATATAAAATTCCGTCCCCATAAAAACTAAAACATTCTTTTCCTTTCAATCAATCATTTAGAGGGAGAATCCCATTCGTTCTCTAGCGTAGTATTCAATCCGTTCTGGGCATCTTTTTGGTTGAAATCAGAATCTGGAATTTTTCGATAAATCCAACAAAACCAGTAACAAGACCACTTCAGACTTGCTGATCTGGAATGGGTTTTGGGTAGTTGGTTTGTGTTTGGATTTTGGGGTTTGATTTTCCTATTTGTTTTAGTCTTGTGATTCCTAGATTGGTTCAAGTTTTGGATGGCTAATCTGCGTTCATCGAGATTGTGTTTCCCAAAATTGATCGCAATCAAAGTTTCAAAGATAAAACGAAGTTAGAATTATGAAGAGTTCATAATTGCTAAAATTGAGAAACAAAGTTCTTGATTCAATGATTGGAGATCCATGTGGAATTGTGAATGCAATTGGCCTACGTTCATCGAGACCATCTATTGCTTAGTTTCGGCCACATGGACTACTTTCTTGGTCTCTTGAATTAGTGCGTGATTGTGGTTGCCTAATGGCTTAGTTCAACCGCACTTCTTGTTGTCTTGATTTGGAGATAATGACCAAAGTTGAAATAGTCTCATCCTCATAATTATAGAGAAACTAATGACACATAAATACCATGCTTAAATTAATGGAGATTAATTTAGTGGCTAAACTTGATGTGTAACTTGTTTATATTAAGTGCTCATAAATGTGTTATATGCTATATGTAATGAACCTTCAAAGAAAGTTTTAAGTCTTTTATTGCCATACCATGATTAAAACACTTGTTAGTACATAAGTGACTCTAATGTAGATTCGCCCTAGCGAGATGCATTAAATTTATTTATGTATAAGCAAGATAGATAATGTGGGCACGCCCTAGCGAGACACATTAACTATGCGTTTAAAATGGTTAGACTTAATTGAGCGTCAAAACAGTTTTGGGCCTAGGCAAAGATGAGGTTTAACATGCTTTTTGAAATTGGATTTCTTAAAGAATCTCATAAAAGGAATTAAGAGTCATATGAGATATGATTGACAAGAGTTGTCTACCTAATTAATTTGATTTTGTGTAATCCGCCTTAGCGGACTTAAAATTAAATTAAAGTTGGATCTTAACCCATTTGAATTATATTATACATTGGATGTATATGAAGGTTATATAATTTAGTGGGAGTATTTTGTTTTAAAATACATTGTTTATCTCTTTAATGAAAATCGGTACTTATTAAATTTTGGAAATTTTTGCATATTTGTAGATAATGACTAATAACACTCAATCAACGTCGTTGCGATCGATCCTTGAGAAGGATAAGCTCGAAGAGAATGGTACAAACTTTATGGATTGGATCCGAAGCATAAGAATTGTTCTTAGGCAAGAAGATAAGTTGTACATTCTCGATGGGCCTCTCCCTGCTGAACCACCGCCTACTGCCCCTAGGGTAGAAAGAGACAATTACAAGAAACATCGTAATGATTCTAGAGATGTAAGTTGTCTCATGCTTGCTGCTATGTGTTCAAAACTCCAACAAAGTTTGGAACATTTGGAAGCCTATGAGATAGGCGTGGAGTTGAGAACCATGTTTCAAGAGCAAGCTAGGCAAGAGAGGTACAAGAACATTGTTGCATTCACTACTAGTAAAATGAATGAAGGGCAACAAGTGAGTCCTCACTTTCTTAAAATGAAAGGTTATGTAGAGCACCTTGAGAAACTTGGCTATCCAATCCCATTGGAGCTAGCCACGGATCTCATTCTTAATTCATTGCCTAAAAGTTATAATCAGTTTGTGATGAATTATAACATGCATGGAATGGATAAGAATCTCTCTGAGTTGCATGGGATGCTCAAAACTGCAGAGATGAAAATTGTGGAGAAAGGTTCTCCCATGCTCTTGGTTCATGATGGGAAGAAGGCTAGTGCCAAAGGAAAGGGTAAGGCAAAAGTTGTCAAACCCAAGATAAGCAAGGCAAAGGTTGCCAAGGCTTCTGAGGCAAAACCTGATTCACAAAAGGATGCAATCTGTTTCCATTGTCAAGAAATTGGTCATTGGAAACGTAATTGCAAGGCTTTCTTGGAAGAGCAAAAGAAGAAGAAGAGCAGCAAGGCTGCGTCGACTTCAGGTATCTATATGATAGATATTCTCCTTTCTACCACTGATTCTTGGGTATTGGATACCGGATGTGGTTCTCACATTTGTCTAAATGTGCAGGGACTAAAGAATAGGAGACTGCTTAAAGAAGGTGAAGTAGATATACGCGTGGGGAATGGAGCAAGGGTTGCTGCATTAGCCGTAGGGACTTATGAAGTCACTTTACCTTCCGGATTAATTCTTGTTTTGAACAATTGTTATTATGTTCCGGATTTAAGCAGAAATATTATTTCAATTTCTTGTTTGGATAATGAAGGTTTTAAGTTTCTTATTGAGAATAAGAAATTTTCTATTTATTTAAATGATGTGCTTTATGGTATTGCTAATTCATTTAATGGCCTTTATATCTTGGATGTCAAGAATGAAAATAATGTCTATCATGTAAATAAGAAATCTAAACCTAATGATGTTAATCATACTTATTTGTGGCATTGCCGTCTTGGTCATATTAATGAGAAGCGTATCTCAAAACTCCATGGGGACGGACTTTTGGGTTCATGTGACTTAGAGTCATATGATACTTATGAGTCGTGTCTTATTGGAAAAATGACTAAGACACCTTTTACCAAGTTAGGTGAAAGGGCAAGTGACTTATTGGGATTGATACATTCCGATGTATGCGGACCATTAAGTAGCAATGCTAGGGGAGGATTTCAATACTTCATAACCTTCAGTGATGATTATAGTAGATTTGGGTATGTTTACCTAATGAAACATAAAAGTGAAGCATTTGAGATATTTAGAATATTTCAAAATGAAGTAGAAAAACAACTTGGCAAAAGTATAAAGGCACTTCGATCAGATCGAGGTGGTGAATACTTAAGTCAAGAATTTGATGATCATCTAAAGAATTGTGGAATAGTTTCACAATTGACTCCGCCTGGAACACCACAATGGAATGGTGTGTCCGAGAGGAGGAATCGAACTTTGTTAGACATGGTTCGATCAATGATGAGTCAAGTTGATCTTCCAATATCCTTTTGGGGTTACGCTCTAGAAACCGCTGCTTTCACACTAAATCAAGTTCCAACTAAATCGGTTCCAAAGACTCCATATGAGATGTGGAGTGGAAAGAAACCTAGTTTATCTTTTATGAGGATTTGGGGTTGCGAAGTTTATGTCAAGAGACTTATCTCTGACAAACTAGCACACAAATCCGATAAATGTATTTTCGTGGGATATCCTAAGGAAACTAAAGGATATTACTTTTACAACCGTAAGGACAACAAAGTGTTTGTTGCCCGAACTGGTGTCTTTCTAGAGAAAGAGTTTCTCTCCAAAGAAGTCAGTGGGAGTAAAATAAATCTTGAAGAAATTCGAGACCCAGAAAATAACATTGAACCAATAGTGGAACAAGAACAAGAACCACAAGGAGTTGTGGAACCTGTTCAAAATACACAAGCATCTCGCAGATCTAGTAGGTTACGATCCGAGCCCGAGAGATATGGATTTCTCGTAACGGATAGTAATGAGGTAGAAATCATTGAGAATGATGAACCGTCAACCTACCAAGAGGCGATGTCTTCTCCTGATTCGGACAAGTGGCTTGGAGCCATGGAATCCGAATTGCAATCCATGCAAGACAATCAAGTTTGGAATTTGATTGATGCGCCCGAAGGTGTAAAAACCATAGGATGCAAATGGGTCTTCAAGAAGAAGACTGACATGGATGGGAAGGTGCATACTTACAAAGCTAGGCTTGTAGCGAAGGGTTATAGGCAAGTTCATGGTATTGACTATGGTGAGACCTTTTCACCCGTAGCAATGATCAAGTCTATAAGAATTTTGCTTGCCATTGCCGCATATCATGACTATGAAATATGGCAGATGGACGTCAAAACCGCTTTCCTGAATGGAAAACTCCAAGAGGATGTGTATATGACACAACCAGAAGGTTTTGAACAAGATTCTAAGGTATGCAAATTGCAGAGATCCATCTATGGATTGAAGCAAGCTTCTAGGAGTTGGAATCTCCGTTTTGATGAATCGGTCAAAGAGTTTGGTTTCATCAAGAACGAAGATGAGCCTTGTGTATACAAGAAGATTAGTGGGAGCATAGTGCTATTCCTTATTTTATATGTGGATGACATATTGCTCATTGGAAACGACATTCCTACACTTCAGTCTGTGAAGACTTGGTTAGGAAAGTGCTTCGCAATGAAAGATATGGGTGAAGCCGCATATATTCTTGGCATTAAGATCTATAGAGATAGATCAAGGAGGCTACTTGGTTTAAGCCAAAGTACATACATTGACAAGGTCATTAGAAGATTCCGTATGGAAAATTCTAAAAGAGGAACCTTGCCCGTGTTACATGGAGTTTCTCTAAGCAAGACTCAATGTCCTAAGACAAAAGATGAGCGTGAGAAAATGAATGATGTTCCATATGCTTCGGCAATTGGGTCCATCATGTATGCCATGATTTGTACTAGGCCGGATGTATCTTATGCTTTGAGCATGACAAGTAGATACCAATCCGACCCTGGCGAAAATCACTGGATAGCCGTAAAAGCGATTCTTAAGTACTTGAGAAGGACTAAAGACTCGTTTTTGGTCTATGGAGGAATGGAAGATGATCTCGTTGTAAATGCTTACACGGATGCAAGCTTCCAAACTGACAAAGATGATAGCCGATCGCAATCGGGTTTTGTGTTTATGTTAAATGGTGGAGCTGTAAGCTGGAAGAGTTCCAAGCAAAGTACAACTGCTGATTCTACAACAGAAGCTGAGTATATTGCTGCATCGGATGCTGCAAAAGAAGCTGTTTGGATTAAGAAGTTCATAACTGAACTTGGAGTGGTTCCTAGCATTGCTAATCCAATAGACCTTTATTGCGATAATAATGGTGCTATTGCTCAAGCAAAGGAACCAAGAGCACATCAAAAATCCAAACACATACTTAGGCGTTTTCATATCATTCGAGAGATCGTTGATAGGGGAGACGTAAATATATGCAGAGTACCTACTGATGACAATGTTGCGGACCCGCTAACAAAGGGACTTCCACAAGCTAAACATGATGGTCATGTTAGGTCCATGGTTATTAGATACATGGGAGATTGGGCCTAGGGCAAGTGGGAGATTGTTGGTAGTGGTGCCCTAGGCACGTTTAATAAACGTTGTAATTGTTATCATTTATTTCATATCAATAAAGAGATGTTTTGATTATTATTGTTGTTCATGTTTACTTATAATAATACCCGTCCCTAGTACTTGTTAAGCACTAGTATAAAGGCTAAATGGTCATGGGATGATCATGTTAGATTTATGGGTACTTGTTTGGAACAAGGTACTGGACATGACCCGCTCTATGAGATTTATGTCATGGTCTATGTCATACATATATCTCATATTAGTTGTGTCATTTGAATCCTTAGACATGAAGTTATTATAGTCTTCCACTTGATGAACATTATGTTTGACATATTCAAACGCTACCTTTAACCGGGAAGTTATAAAGGGTATGATTGGCATAATCAGATTCACGTAGGGAAGAATAATAAGCTAAATGAATTTGTCCCTCCTCGGAGAGATGTCAAGCTTGGGCCACTCGTAGGAATGATGTTGATGAAATGTTCGGCCGGACTCAAATGGATTGATTGGATCAATAGAATTTGAATTATCAACATATTCGGAATCGAGAAAGTATTGAACAAAACAAGTTGACTGTTTGACCATGACTTGTGTTCAATGACATCGTGGACAAAGGGATTGTGACATATTCTAAGAGGAATGCGAACTTGTATCTAGTTATACTATTTGGGTAGGTATGACGGTTTGCTAGAACCTAATCATATCTTATGGTTTCATGTTTGAATCCATTGCCAACTTAGTATAATCCTAGAGGGTCACACACCATAGAACGAATCTTAAATAAGAGGACTATATTGGAATTTAGGGTCGGAGGACCTCAAAGGAATTTCTGGAAACGTTCTGGGCTTCCTGGTCAACCAAACGGGCGCTTGGGTTGGACCAGGCGGGCACCTGAATGAATTCTTAAAAGGTCTGGACCTTCTGGTCAAATGAGCGGGCGCTCGGTAGGCACCAGGCGGGCGCTTGGTCTAGGCGGCAGAATAATTCCTAATTCGATTAGGAAAGGTTTTTGGCACATTCTGAAGAGTGGGCGACCGCACAGTATTGACTGGGCGGCCGCACACTTAGGACAGTTTTGTACCAGTTTTGCTTCAGATAGTTGTGCGACCGCACAGATGATTTTGGGCGGCCGCACAGTGCTGTCGGGTGGCAGATTCCTAATTTGATTTGGAAACGAATTTTGGACGGATTTTGACACAAGTTTCCTATTTGGAATAGGTCATGCTTGTGTATAAAAGACCAAATTCGGCCAGCACTCTAGGCTAATAATTTTGTGAGTCTCAAAGAGTTTGAGAGAGGGTTTATTTTGTTCCAAGACATTCTTGGTTGAGGAACAAAATAATACACAAAATAAATTCCATATAGTTCTTTTGATTGTGAAAAAGTGTTTCACAATTTGGTCTAGCAACCAAGATCAAAGAAGCTACTTTGATATTCGTTCGAAGTGTGGATACCGCTAGAGGGTGAAAATCATCATCTTCAAAGTTCGTGTTCAAGCTTTGTGATCGTGATCAAGTCTTCAAACCTCCACCAAAGACCAAGAGAATTTGATAGCCATCAAGGGTTAGTTTATTCCTTTATTCTTATGTTGTATTTGATTTAATCGTATGAACGGATCCATGGCTTTGGGTTTCAAAATTTTAAATGCTAAATTCCGCTGCGCATGTTTGATCGAAACCCAACACCTCGATCTTCCATGGTCAAGGTTTCGGCACCTGAGTCACATGAACAAGCATTGAATGAATAGGATCGCTCTTCCAAACAGTTGAGTCCTTGGCAGCAACGTATTGAAATACTGGGGCTTCGACGGCCGACGTCTAAAGATCTGCTATTAAGACACACTGGGGCTTCCGCGTTGAAAAACTTGGGCTTCCGCTGCTGACATCTGAATCCTTATCACGAAGATAAACTGGGGCTTCCGTGATGAAAAACTAGGGCTGTTCTAAATGTTATATCCTGAGAGACGTCGTCGAGAAAACTTGATCAAAAGGGTGTCGGGAATCGACCTTTCGAGTACTCACGCTAGGCCTCCGACCTCGCTTCTCCATACACTTGCCATAACTCTCATTTCTTGTACAAACTCTCAAAAAATATATATACAATTCCCTTCTTTCCTGATTCTCCCTCTTTGCACATACATACCTTTTCTCATCTTTTTTCAAAGTAAGGATTGAAACGCGAGCATTGCACATCGTGTCTAAAAAAAAGAAGAAAAAAAGAAATCATCATCATTTAAATATCATTATTATCAAAGCTATCCGAAAAAAGAGAATGCGTTCTTTATCTTTCATATCTCTAAATTATGAATTCTCTTGTTGCACGTGTATGACACTTTCAAGCACATGAATATCACGATATATCTGTAAGCTTGTGAAAATCTTATGCAGGTATTCGAATCTTGAAAGTAGCGCGACAATCAAATCAGATCCTCTCCAACAAATATCTTTCTCGAATCAGACTAAGTTTTTTTTCGAGTTTTTCACAAAAACTCGAACTACGAAGATCTGATTCATGAAAGGGATACGTAGGCAGCCTGTCACCTCAGGTGCGACCACACACTCGTCGAAACGCTGAAAAGGGAAAGCCTGTCACCTCAGGCCCACACACTAATCGAGATGATGCAAAGGAGAGCCCATCATAAGCGCGGCCACACATGCCTAAGGATGCCCCAAGAGGCGGCCCCCACTACAAAAGATCATATCTGGGAGGGACTCGAGATGGCCCCGCACATCCAATGGTGTCTTGAGCAACAAGAAGCAAAAATCTCATCACACAACAGCTACAAAGCCCCTAGATTCGCCCATAGCAGCAGCTTGCAGCGTATCCTCTATCCCTCAAATATAAATGTGTGATTGATTTTTCTTATCTTGTTCTTGCCATGCCATTACATTATGCCATGCCATCATATCATGTCATGCCCCATGAAATGCTATAACCCCCATTCTCTAGCATGCCATTTTTCACGCCCCTATGCTTATCATGCTAGCATCACAATTGCATCCACAATCACGTAGGTTATCATAATCTTTGAAAACGTGATTTTGCGAAAATGAAAGAAACTTGTATATCCAAATCAAAATCAAACATATCCGACACGAGCACAAATATTTCTATGGTATGCAAATATTTCTTGATTGAACAGGTGCGCCCCCCAAGCTTATCAACTCCATTCCCGCCTAACGGTGTTCCACCATAAGGCGAAGCTCAGAACTCGTCATGAAGCAACCTCAAAGCTAAAGGAAGCGGAGCAAAACCTCGACGGGCAGCGTATCCTCTAAACTCTTTTCATGATACTTCTCTTAATTGTTAGAGTATCCTGAGTCTTAAATTGTGGTTACCCCGGTCTGTTTGGTCATCCCCCGAATTAGCCCCCCCCCCACGACTATTTTGGTTACCCTTCGGTCATTTTTGGATTTATTTGAATCTGACCCTCTAAAATAATTTGGTTACCCTCCAGTCTCTTTTGGATTTATTCGAAATTGACCCTCTAAAAAAATTGGTTACCCTCCGATCTCTTTTGGATTTATTCGAAATTGACCCTCTAAAATTTGGTTACTCTTTCGGTCCACTCTGACGCCAGAGTTGGATGGCTCAAGCACTGGTTACTCTTTGGTCCTTTTCGGCTTAACCGAATCTGACCCTCGACGTAGTTGGTTACCCCTTGGTCTTTTTCGGCTTAACCGGATATGACCCTAGACATAGGTTTTTTACTTTTCTTTTTGGTCTGTGCCGGCGCCCGTACGGACCTCCCTCAGAACTACGCCCCGACTTGATTCCCAAAAGGGATACGTAGGCAGCTCGAATAGGAGCTCAGTCACCGATTACTTCAAATATCATGTTTTATTTTCTTTCTCTCTTTCTCATCCCCAGCAAAGAGAATTCGAATTCTCAATGCATTCCCCTTGGCTCAGAGATACTGTGATCTCATTCACCTAGCCATTCCTCCATCCTGTTGCCCCACTGAGAGGTTTACTTCTCAACCTTCATGTTCCCCAGCCGAACTACGATTGGTCTGATTCTCGCAAGAGATACGTAGGAAACTTGGGACTCCGAGTTCTACCATACCCCTTTTGTTAGTTGGTTTGCTTGCCTGCTTGAGTAGAACTATGGAGGCTTGATTCCTGCTTGAGAAAAAAGGTCTATCCTCAAAATTTCGCGTGTCGGGACCCGTCGCCTGGTCCTGCACCGCCTAAAATTCCTTTTACTCATCATCTTATGCATTAAAAATATTATCTATGTTTTCCTTTCTTTCTAACCTTTTTTAGGTACACCGACGTGACTAGAAAAATCAACCGAGCAACTTTCCTGTTGGGCTCGCGGGCAACCGGTGTAGCGACCCCAAAACCTGTCCCTATTTATTTTATACTTTTGGGGATTTTTATTTGACTTATATGTGCATTTTATGTGTTGCATCATATTTTATGATTTGCATATCATACTTGATTATTTGTGTTATTTACTTAGTTAGTAAAAATAATGATTAAAGGAGTTAAATGATTAAGTTGAAACTTTAGGGTCCTAGTTGAAAATGTAAGTTTAGGGGCTAAAGTGTTAAAAATAAACTTTGGGTGACCAAAATGTAAAAAAGGGTTAAAGATATTTAAGGAAACTTTCCTTTCTCCTTCTTTCTCTGTGTGAACATTTCTTCAGCTGCAACTTTCCTCGTTCTGTTTCTAGGGTTAAAGAAAAAAGGTAAGTTCGACCCATTTCGATTTAATTCTTTTTATTTACTTACCCGTTTTAAAAACTAATTATATAAAAATGATCAGGGCGTCGAGTAGGTCATTTCTAGCCGAACAAAACTTATTTCAGCGATACTTTTTCCGGAACTAGGTAAGTTACTTATTCCCCTTTAAATGTTAAAATAGTCATATATGCTATATATGATACTCCTACTTGTTAATTTTGTGATTTGGGTAATATTTGCTATATTTGTAATTTTGGGACAAAGGGAGTATATAGACTTGGTTTGAGCTGAGTGTTGTAATGGTTTGGGAATGCAATTTGTATCCTTAATGAGAGTTACTTAAGTTGTGTAGCATATATATGTCGTGCTTGTGAAACAAAAGGAGTAAACTTTGGTTAAGTTTTCAGGCCTGCCGGGTGATGTGGGCGGCCGCCCAAAAATGGGTGTGCGGCCGCACATCTATCTGAAGGATTTTCTTCTTGGGACAGAGTATTTTCGGCGGCCGCACAGCCCTGTTTGGGCGACCGCCCAGTTGTTTGAAAAAGTTTAGAGTTTTCAACTAAGGAGTTTAGAGATCAACCTTGGTCTAGTTTTTGGGTAGTGTCCTAAAGTACTTAGATGATTGTTGTGGAATGTTAGTAATGGATTAAATGTCCTTTTTATGGACTCTTTATAAGGATTCTTTGTGTGCATCTTGTGATGTATTTGGCTTAGTTCCTTCGTGGATTAAATGCCCCGGGTTTTGTTTAGCAAGTATTCATTACTGTGCTTTTGTAAAGGTCCAGCTGGTCTTGTTGTGGAGTCAGCCAATGGAAGAATTATAGTGGTACAGGTAAGTCCACTATAAGGTTTTCCATTGGAGCTTGTGAGTCAGGCGGTGGGAGAATTATAGTGGTACACAAGCCAAGTTCACTATAAGATGTCCACTGTGCCTTTTAGTTTCCCCAGTCCAGATTGGCCTTGGATGGGATGAATTGCTCCTTTGGTGAGTATTTGGGTTATGACTTTGTGTCATATTTCCCTCTCTGGTTACTTAGTTCTATTGGTTATGGTTGGTTTTCGGGATCCCGACGGCTTCAGCTATTTATGTTGTTCAGATGGTTTTCTCTGATGGGTTTCTCAGATGGTATTCTCATCAGTTATGGTTATTGGGTAAACCTTGGCTTGGTATCCACCGGAGTGTGGGCAATGTGATATATAACATGATGTTATGTGGTATATGCTATATGATTACTGTTGATATTGTTTCTTTATGATCATCATATTAGCATGTAACGTAGTTGCATTTTAGTAGCTTACTGAGATTTATTCTCACCCTTATTTGTTTACTGTTTTAGATAAAGGCGGGTCCAGGGGAAAGGACACTCGGCACGGGAGGACGTTGGTTTGGTAAGAGTTGGGACTTGTTTTGTTGAAGGTTACATTATGTAAATGTAAACCCTTTGGGGTAGAGTACCCGTACTTTCTTATGGTCACATCTATTTTGGTAAATGTTGATGTATGTACATTTGTTTAAAAGTTTGTAAGCCTTCGGGCTAAGTACTTTCGTTGTGAAAGTTGGTTGTAAAGTTTGTTTAAAGTTAAGTGAAGTCTTTGAACTTCAAGTGTGTTTTTGCTAAACTTTATAAAAGTACATTTCGAAAAATTTTCTAAAGAGTTTTATAACGTCTTCCGTTCGTGTCCCGAGCGTGGGGCCAAGTAGGACCATGGGTACGGGGCGCGACAGTTGGTATCAGAGCTAGGTTGTAGATGGTCTAGAATGACTAAATGACCTAGGAGGGTAGTAGAGTATAGAGTGAGTAACGTTGAGTGTTTGATGCAGGTATTCATTAAAAAATGGGTGAAACTGACGGAGATCAGGCCGGCTCTTCGGGGCAAGGGGATGCCAGAGAAGAGGCTCGAATTATGTTCCAAGGAATGTTCGAAGCAGCGATGAAAACTATAAATGATCAGAGGCAAGAAAGGGAACAGGTACCACCAAGATATGGCCTAGAACAGTTTCTGAAAATGAAGCCTATGGAGTATGATGGAGAGCCCGATGTATCTAAAACTGAAAGGTGGATTGAATCGATGGAAAAGATCTTTGATGCTTTGAGATGTTCGGAGGAAGATCAAGTCAGGTTTGCTACCTATAAATTGAATGGAGCGGCTGAGCATTGGTGGAAAGCTTTGAAAACAAAATGGGATGAGACTCATGTACCTTATACTTGGGAGAATTTTCTGGGAAAGTTCAAAGAACACTTCATTCCTCGAGTAGATCAAGACAGGAAGGAGATGGAATTTCTTAACTTGGAGCAAGGTTCTATGTCAATTGCTCAATATTCAGCTAAATTCTCAGAGTTGTCCAGGTATTGCACTCACCTAGTGGCAACTGAGGAGAGGAAGGCTTCGAGGTTTGTGAAAGGTTTGAAAACCGTGATTAGAACTCAGCTAGTATCCCATAAGTTGCAAGATTTTCAGGATGCAGTGGATCGAGCTTACCAGGTGGAGCATGACATTGAGGAACATAAAAGGAAGATGGAATTGTTAGGCGCTGGGAAGCAAGTTAGGCAACCACAACGTGGTGATAATAGAGGAAATCAAGGTGGATCTTCACAATTTAAAGGGTTTTCTCAAAGACAGTCAGGTAACAGAAATCAAAGTAATACTTCAGGGAGTCAGAGTAGAGGAGTTTGTAATTATTGTCAGAAAGAAGGACATTCAGAAGAGAGATGTTGGAAGAAGCAGGGCAAGTGTTTGAACTGTGGTCAGTTAGGACATTTTCAGAGGGATTGCCCTAAGTATAGGATGCAAGCATCGGGAAGTGTGATTGGGTCCTCTCAGGGTCAGAAGAGGGATTCCTCAGGCAAGCCTAAGGTTCAGGGTCGTGTCTTTTCTATTTCTCAGCAACAGGCTTCGGAGTCCTCTAATGTGATAGGAGGTATTATTTCTGTGTCTAGTTTGAGGGCACGTACACTTATAGACCCTGGCTCATCGCATTCTTATGTGTCTGTGCATTTTGCTTCTCGATTGCATATGTCTTCTGAATCTCTACCTTATGTGTTAGAGGTGTCAACTCCTATAGGGGAGTGTTTGGTGACCAATGAGGTGTTGCATTCTTGTGATGTGCATATATGTGAGCATGTTTTACCTGCTGATTTAGTTATCTTACCATTACAAGATTTTGATGTTATCTTGGGTATGGATTGGTTGGGTAAATATCATGCGTCTGTTGATTGTGCTAATAAAGTGGTCACATTTTCTATCCCAAATGTTCCTAAATTTTCTTTTGAAACTGTTCCTTGGGGTAGAGAGTTTAGAATTATTTCTTATATGAAGGCTAGAAAGTTGTTGAATCGGGGTTGTGCGGGGTATTTGGCTAGTGTTCTTGATACTACTAAAAGGGTTCCTGATATTGAGGATGTGCCTATTGTTAAAGAATTTTCAGATGTATTTTCTTCTGAGTATGCTATGCCTCCTGACCGGGAAATAGAGTTCTGTATTGACTTACTTCCAGGTACGGCTCCTATATCTGAGGCACCTTACAGAATGGCCCCAGCTGAATTGAAAGAGTTGAAGGTTCAGTTGCAAGAGTTACTTGATCGAGGATTCATTCGTCCTAGTGTATCTCCGTGGGGAGCTCCAGTATTGTTTGTTAAAAAGAAAGATGGGTCCTTGAGGCTGTGTATTGACTACAGAAAGCTGAATCAGGTAACTATAAAGAATAAATATCCGCTTCCTCATATTGATGATTTATTTGATCAACTTCAAGGGTCAGTTGTCTTTTCAAAACTTGACTTGAGGAGTGGGTACCATCAGTTGAAAATCCGTTCTGAAGACATTTCTAAAACTGCTTTTCGTAGTAGATATGGCCATTATGAGTTTCTTGTTATGCCTTTCGGGTTGACTAATGCTCCGGCTGTTTTTATGGATATGATGAATAGGGTCTTTAAACCTTATCTTGATACCTTCGTGGTTGTATTTATTGATGATATTCTGGTTTATTCCAAGTCCCGGGAGGAGCATGAGCAACATTTACGAATGGTTTTATCTATTCTTCGTGAGAAGCAATTGTTTGCTAAATTCAGTAAATGTGCTTTTTGGCTCAATGAAGTATCTTTTCTTGGGCATGTGATCTCCAATAAAGGTATATCAGTTGATCCATCCAAAGTTGAGGCTATTGTGAATTGGAGGAGGGCAGAATCAGTTACAGAAATTCGAAGTTTCTTGGGGTTAGCCGGGTACTACAGAAGGTTCATTGAGGGGTTTTCTAAGATTGCAACTCCCTTGACTCAGTTGACTCGAAAGAATATTCCTTATGTATGGGATGAAAAATGTCAAGCTAGTTTTGAAGAGTTGAAGAAGAGATTGACTACAGCTCCTATTCTCGCCCTACCTAATGGTAATGATGATTTGGTAATCTATAGTGATGCTTCTAAAGAAGGCCTCGGGTGTGTGTTAATGCAGAATGGAATGGTGATTGCATATGCTTCGAGGAAGTTAACTCCGAGTGAGCAGAATTATCCTACCCATGATATGGAGCTTGCAGCTATTGTCTTTGCATTACACAAGTGGAAACATTATCTCTATGGAGCAAAGTTTGAGATTTTCACAGATCATCAGAGTTTGAAGTATCTTTTCTCCCAGAAAGAGTTGAATAATAGACAACGAAGATGGATGGAGCTATTGAAGGATTACGATTGTACAATTTCCTATCATCCGGGCAAGGCAAATGTGGTAGCGGATGCTATTAGCCGAAAGTCTTATGTAGCTTCATTGATGGTGCGGGAATGGAAGATGTTGGAGGATGCTCGAGATTGGAGTCCTTATGAATCTAAACATGGAGCTATTTTTGCAAACATTCGAGTATTTCCAACTTTAGTTCAACAAATAAAGGAAGCTCAGAAGGATGACCCGGAATTTGTAAAGATTATGGATAAAATCAAGGAAGGTAAATTTGAGGATTTCTCACTCAGTTCTGAAGGAGTATTGACTTTCAGAGGTCGATTGTGTGTACCTAATGTTGATGGGGTTAAACACCAAGTTCTTGATGAAGGTCATAAATCAAGGTATACTATTCATCCCGGGAGTACTAAAATGTATCAGAATTTGAAGCAACACTTTTGGTGGAATAATATGAAGAGAGAAATAGCGGATTATGTATCCAAGTGCTTAACATGTCAACAAGTTAAAGCGGAATATCAAAGGCCTGCAGGATTGCTTCAACCGTTAGAGATTCCGGAATGGAAGTGGGAACATGTTACTATGGATTTTGTGACAGGGTTACCTCGTACTCGAAGAAGGTTTGATGCGGTTTGGGTGATTGTTGATAGATTGACAAAGTCTTCTCATTTTTCACCTATTGAGATCGGTTATTCTATGGAAAAGCTTGCAACTTTGTACATTAATGAGATCGTGAGGTTACATGGAGTTCCAGTGAGCATTGTATCTGATCGTGACCCTAGATTCACATCTCGGTTTTGGCAAGCGTTTCAGAAGGCTTTGGGTTCGGAGTTGAGATTTAGTACAGCTTTTCATCCTCAAACAGATGGCCAGTCCGAGAGAACTATCCAGATTCTTGAGGATATGTTGAGGGCTTGCTCAGTTGATTTTTCAGATTCGTGGGATATTCATTTGCCTCTCGTAGAGTTTGCTTATAATAACAGTTTTCAGTCCAGTATTGGGATGGCTCCTTATGAAGCCTTGTATGGGAGGAAATATCGGTCTCCTATCTGTTGGGATGAAGTGGGAGAAGCCAAGATTTGGGGTGTTCAGATGGTTAATGATTCAGTTGAGAAGGTTAAACTTATTCGAGATCGTTTGAATACTGCCCTGAGTAGACAGAAAAGCTACGCTGATCATCGGAGGCGAGATCTTGAGTTTGAAAAAGGTGACTTTGTGTTTTTGAAGGTTTCCCCTAAGGTTGGTATTCGAAGATATGGAAAGAAAGGCAAGCTTGCTCCGAGGTATATTGGTCCATTTGAGATTCTTGGAAGAGTGGGGGATCGAGCTTATCGTCTTGCATTACCTCCTTCTCTTGATAAGATCCATAATGTGTTTCATGTTTCTATGCTTCGAAAGTATGTGTATGATTCTTCTCATGTTTTATCTGAGGTTCCCGAGGATATTGAGCCGAGTATGTCTTATGAGGAACATCCGGTCCAAGTCATTGATTCGAAGGTGCAAGAATTAAGAAACAAAAGTATCCCTCTTGTTCGAGTAGTGTGGAGGAATCACAATGTGGAGGAATCGACTTGGGAACTTCGGGAGGAGATCGAGAGGAAGTACCCTTGGTTGTTTGAGGGCCTCGGTAAGTAATCCTAAAATTCGGGATGAATTTTTTTTAAGGGGGAGTGATTGTAGCGACCCCAAAACCCGTCCCTATTTATTTTATACTTTTGGGGATTTTTATTTGACTTATATGTGCATTTTATGTGTTGCATCATATTTTATGATTTGCATATCATACTTGATTATTTGTGTTATTTACTTAGTTAGTAAAAATAATGATTAAAGGAGTTAAATGATTAAGTTGAAACTTTAGGGTCCTAGTTTAAAATGTAAGTTTAGGGGCTAAAGTGTTAAAAATAAACTTTGGGTGACCAAAATGTAAAAAAGGGTTAAAGATATTTAAGGAAACTTTCCTTTCTCCTTCTTTCTCTGTGTGAACATTTCTTCAGCTGCAACTTTCCTCGTTCTGTTTCTAGGGTTAAAGAAAAAAGGTAAGTTCGACCCATTTCGATTTAATTCTTTTTATTTACTTACCCGTTTTAAAAACTAATTATATAAAAATGATCAGGGCGTCGAGTAGGTCATTTCTAGCCGAACAAAACTTATTTCAGCGATACTTTTTCCGGAACTAGGTAAGTTACTAATTCCCCTTTAAATGTTAAAATAGTCATATATGCTATATATGATACTCCTACTTGTTAATTTTGTGATTTGGGTAATATTTGCTATATTTGTAATTTTGGGACAAAGGGAGTATATAGACTTGGTTTGAGCTGAGTGTTGTAATGGTTTGGGAATGCAATTTGTATCCTTAATGAGAGTTACTTAAGTTGTGTAGCATATATATGTCGTGCTTGTGAAACAAAAGGAGTAAACTTTGGTTAAGTTTTCAGGCCTGCCGGGTGATGTGGGCGGCCGCCCAAAAATGGGTGTGCGGCCGCACATCTATCTGAAGGATTTTCTTCTTGGGACAGAGTATTTTCGGCGGCCGCACAGCCCTGTTTGGGCGACCGCCCAGTTGTTTGAAAAAGTTTAGAGTTTTCAACTAAGGAGTTTAGAGATCAACCTTGGTCTAGTTTTTGGGTAGTGTCCTAAAGTACTTAGATGATTGTTGTGGAATGTTAGTAATGGATTAAATGTCCTTTTTATGGACTCTTTATAGGGATTCTTTGTGTGCATCTTGTGATGTATTTGGCTTAGTTCCTTCGTGGATTAAATGCCCCGGGTTTTGTTTAGCAAGTATTCATTACTGTGCTTTTGTAAAGGTCCAGCTGGTCTTGTTGTGGAGTCAGCCAATGGAAGAATTATAGTGGTACAGGTAAGTCCACTATAAGGTTTTCCATTGGAGCTTGTGAGTCAGGCGGTGGGAGAATTATAGTGGCACACAAGCCAAGTTCACTATAAGATGTCCACTGTGCCTTTTAGTTTCCCCAGTCCAGATTGGCCTTGGATGGGATGAATTGCTCCCTTTGGTGAGTATTTGGGTTATGACTTTGTGTCATATTTCCCTCTCTGGTTACTTAGTTCTATTGGTTATGGTTGGTTTTCGGGATCCCGACGGCTTCAGCTATTTATGCTGTTCAGATGGTTTTCTCTGATGGGTTTCTCAGATGGTATTCTCATTAGTTATGGTTATTGGGTAAACCTTGGCTTGGTATCCACCGGAGTGTGGGCAATGTGATATATAACATGATGTTATGTGCTATATGCTATATGATTACTGTTGATATTGTTTCTTTATGATCATCATATTAGCATGTAACGTACTTGCATTTTAGTAGCTTACTGAGATTTATTCTCACCCTTATTTGTTTACTATTTTAGATAAAGGCGGGTCCAGGGGATAGGACACTCGGCACGGGAGGACGTTGGTTTGGTAAGAGTTGGGACTTGTTTTGTCGAAGGTTACATTATGTAAATGTAAACCCTTTGGGGTAGAGTACCCGTACTTTCTTATGGTCACATCTATTTTGGTAAATGTTGATGTATGTACATTTGTTTAAAAGTTTGTAAGCCTTCGGGCTAAGTACTTTCGTTGTGAAAGTTGGTTGTAAAGTTTGTTTAAAGTTAAGTGAAGTCTTTGAACTTCAAGTGTGTTTTTGCTAAACTTTATAAAAGTACATTTCGAAAAATTTTCTAAAGAGTTTTATAACGTCTTCCGTTCGTGTCCCGAGCGTGGGGCCAAGTAGGACCACGGGTACGGGGCGCGACAACTGGGACACCGGAGCGCGCACAACGGAGCAGTTGCGGAGCGGAAAGCCGGAGCTAGAGCAAACGTGCAAAAGACATACCTGGACCAGCCACGAGGTGCCACTTGGCACTCCATGATTGGGCATGAAGAAAATAATTAAAAATGAAAATTGGGCACCAAGTTTGGGGGTGCACGGCCGTGCTCCTTAAGCCGCGCAGCCGTGCAACCCGTCTTCCAGCTTTTTTTGTTTTTCAAACTTCATCATTTTGCTGCCATCTTTATCCTCCTCTTCCTCTTCACTCCTCCTCCCACAACCACACCTTTCTACCCCCTAAACCAGCCCCTACTACCCCTAAAACTTACTCCCCAATTCTCTCCTCCCTCCTCTCTCTAATGACCTCCAAAACTCCCTCATTCTGTCATTCTTGACACAACAATTCTTACCACAACTCTTCTCTCTAACACATCTCTCTAACCAGCCCTCTCTCAATCTCTCTCAACCCCAAAAACACTCCCTCTCCACCTTCATATCCCCACCACAACTCCACCAAACAACCACCACACAACCACCACAAAACAACCACTAAAACACTATTCAACATGATCCTTGAGAAAGTGGTATTTGATATCAATGTGTTTGGTCTTTGAATGCATGATAGGATTGTTGGACACAACAATGGTAGATGTATTGTCACAATAGATTTGACAATTTTCTTCTTTGATTCTGTAGTCGACCAATTATTGTTTCATCCATAGAACTTAGCAGCAGCAGCTTCCAGCAACTATATATTCAGCTTATGTGGTAGATACAGAAACTGAGGCTTGTTTCTTCCTTGCCCATGGAACGAGTCAATTTCCAAGGAAATGATAAGTCCCACTTGTGCTTTTCCTGTCAATGGTACATGCTGCATAGTCTGCATCTGAGTAACCTATAAGATCAAAATTCTTATCTTTGGAATACCAAAGTCCAAGGTTAATAGTCCCAGATAAATATCGAATAATACGTTTTACAGCAATAAGATGTGCTTCTCGAGGATCTGCTTGATAGCGAGCACAAACGCAAACACTAAACATGATATCTGGCCTACTAGCAGTTAAGTAAAGAAGAGAGCCAATCATACCTCAGTACAAGGTTTGATAAATCTTCTTACCTTTTAAGTCTTTATCTAGCTTGTTACCAGCAGCCATAGGAGTGTCGTATGCCTTTGCATTGTCAAGTCCACATTTCTTTATGAGATCTTTTGTGTACTTTGCTTGGTTGAGGAAGATTCCTTCAGGACATTGTTTAATTTTTAGCCCAAGGAAGAATGTTAATTCTCTTTTGATGCTCATCTCAAATTTTCTTTTCATTAGCTTCTCAAATCGCTTACACAATAATTCATTAGTGGAACCAAAAATAATATCATTGACATATATTTGAACAAGTAAAGTGTGATCATGATATTTTGCAATGAATAAAGTTGTGTCGATTTTATCACGCTTTAAACCTTTCTCTAGGAGAAATTTAGATAGAGTATCATACCATACCCGTGGAGCTTGTTTGAATCCATACAAATCCTTTTGAAGTTTGTAGACATGATGTGGAAATTTGAGATCTTCAAATCCGAGCAGTTGAGTAACATAGACAGTTTCTTGAAGTTCACTGTTGAGAAATGCACTATTCACATCCATTTGATAAAGCTTGACTCTTTTTTAAGAGGCATATGCTAAAAATATCGTTATAGCTTCAAATCGTGCAACAGGGTAAAAAGTTTCATCGTAGTCAATGCCTTCTTCTTGTCTATATCCTTGTGCAACCAACGTAGCTTTGTTTCTTGTGATATTGCCATTCTCATCCATCTTATTTCTGGACACCCACTTTGTACCAATCACTCCTTGATCTTTTGGTCTTGGAACTAAGGTCCAAACTTTACATCTTTCAAATTGGTTGAGCTCTTCTTGCATAGCAATAACCCAACTTGAGTCTTGGAGTGCTTCATCAACTTTCTTGGGTTCAACTTGAGAAATGAATGCGGTAAGTGCATCATAATTTGATCTTGATCGAACACCAGAATGTAGGTCACCAATGATATTTTAAATTAGGTGATCTTTGACCTCTCGTACTTCATAAGGTAGGTCTAGTTGAGTTGATGGTTGTTGTAAGTCTTCTAGTGGTACATCATTTATGCCATCCCAATCATAGGTGAGTTGAGGGATTGTCTCTTTAATATTGATGGGCGCTTCAGCATTTTCACTATTTGGATTTGCTGCTGATATGGTAGCATCAGGAGCTTCATGTGAGGTAGGTGGAGGTGCTGTTGAGGTAGATGGATTTCCTTGAGTTGACTGATTTTGTGGTCGACTTGTACCTGTCTCATTAAGCTTAACAAAATCATCAGCAACATTTGGAGCCAAATGTGGCTCAAGGAGAGAATGTTCATCAAAAGTAACATGGACAGATTCAACTATCTTAAGAGTGGTTTTATAAAATACACGAAAAGCTTTTGAGTGTTTAGCATACCCAACAAATATACCTTAATCAGCCTTAGGAGAAAATTTACCTCGATGTTCTTTATCGTTGTAGAGAATGTAGCATTTGCATCCAAAAATCTTGAAGTAGGCAATGTTGGGGGTTCTTCCTCTCCAATGTTCATAAGGAGCTTTGTTGTAGGTCTTGTTAATGAGGGATCTATTTTGAGTGAAGCAAGATGTATTCACGGCTTTAGCCCAAAAATATTGAGGTAGCTTAGCTTCAGCAATCATCGTCTTTCCTACCTCTATTAACGTTCTATTCTTCCTTTCCACAACACGGTTTTGTTGAGGAACTCCAGTAGCAGAAAAGTTGTGGTCAATACCATGTTCATCACAGTATTGAGCGACGCTGTTGTTCTTGAATTATGTTCCATTATCAGATCGAACACTAATAAGGTCATCTTCTTTTTGAGTTTGGAGCTGCCTAAAGAGCACGGTCAAAATGTCATAACAATCATCTTTGGAGATCATCATTTCGACCCACGTATATCTTGAATAATCATCTACCATAACTAATGTATATCTATTTCCTCCAATACTTTCGGTAGTGACAGGTCCAAATAAATCCATATGAAGTAGCTGTAAACATCTTGAAGTTGAAGGAGTCGTCTTGCTGGAGAAAGACGCTTTTGGTTGTTTGCCTAGTTGACACGCTGAGCGCTTTTCATCGTGGTGATCAGCTACCTTCGGTAGACCACGAACTAGATTTTCTCTACCAATCTTGGAGAGATACTTGAAGTTCAAGTGACTTAGTCGTTTATACCAAAGCCAACTATTTTCGCTAACATTCTTTGCTATGAAACAGAGATTAGAAGAAATACAAAAAGAATTGAAATCAACAGTGTAAACATTTTTCTTACGAATCCCTTTGAGCAAAGTAATGCCGGAGTTGCCATCCTTGATAAGACAATGAGTTGAAGTGAAGTGGCATTGCAATCCTTTGTCGCAAAATTGTGAGATTGAGAGAAGATTGTGTTTCAGACCAGTAACTAAAGAAACATCTTGGATTGTTATTTTTCATTTTCTGATAACTCCATATCCAATGGTCTTTCCTTTGCTGTTGTCTCCAAAAGTAATTGCTGGACCTTTTTCATCATGGACACATTCCAATAGATTGATATCTCCAGTCATATACCTTGAGCATCTACTGTCTAGGTACTATAAACTTTTAGCTTCATTGGAGTGGCCATCCATGAGGCAGAGGACCTACAAAATAAACGTTTAAGATCGAGGTCCCCTTTATTATTTTGGGTCCTAAAGATTAGCATCTTTTTACAACCCACACTTGCCTCATAAAAGGGGGTTTAAGCCTTCTGGGATTGGGTGTGAATCTTAAAAGACATTCAACAGCCTTGTGACCATAATCATCACACACAGAACAATGGTGGAAGCCACCCAACTGAGGGTTAACAAAATTCGTTGAAGTCTTGAGCACAACATCATTTACTGGTATGGATTAGGTCTCCCTTACAAAGTTCATCCTCTTGAATTTTGCTGCCTTACCGCCACCTGTGGTCGCCGACTTCCATCGGTCACCAGCTTCCTTGGTGCGGTCGCCTGACCTAGCGGAAAGTTCATGCGGTAGGGAGATTCAGGTGCCTTGATGGTGCTTGCCACAGTAGCAGGTTCATCCACGGCAATACCTTTCAACTTTTGTGCCTTGCCAGTTTATTTCTTAGGGTAGACATAGTTGAACACTAGTTTCTTCTTTGGTTCTTGTCCTTCACCCTTTGAAACATGATGTTTCGCCTTCGACCCTTCCAAATTTTGCTGGGTAAATTTCTCATCTCTTTCACAACAAGATGCACATCTAAAGTTGTCACTAGTTTGGAATCCCAATCCTTCCTTATCACCACTAGACTTTTGGGATTCTAATATTTGTTCCATAGTGACACGATAATTGGTCACTCATTAGTGATCCGTTTAAGGTCCTTTATCTCAGCAACCAATTCTTCGTTTTTAACTTTAAATATGGCATTTTGTTCTTCTAAGAAACGGTTTCGATCAGTAAGAGGAGTCATGCTCTTGATCTACTCCTTAAGGAGGGTGAGTTCAGATGTAGAGATTTCTCCGTCTTAAGCTGGGAAATTTCTTCAGTTGAAAGTGCTAAAGATTCATTCATGCCAATAAACTTACTAATTACCTGTTCATCTTTCATAAACATCTTTTCTTGTTCATCGGAGGAAATGTCAAACATGACTTAAGGAGTGGTAGGTAGAGCTTCCTTCGCTTTGGGATTGTGTAGAGCCTTCTTTGATGCACTTACATCACATCTAGAAAATAAAAGACCGCCATTCTTTTGAACTGGAGTTAGGAATCCTTTTTCAGCAAGTTCATCAGCCGTATAACTTATCCGTTTAGGTTTTGCATTTGGTGAGAAATGATTTTCATGATCATTCTCATCATTAGAATGAATGACCAAACAAATGTGACCTTCTCCAGAATCCTCATCGTTTTCATCAGAATCTGACTCTATCCATATAGCTAACTCTTTTGTGCTAGAGTCCTCTTTAGTGACCATTCCCTTTTGCTTTGAATATCTCAGAGTGAGGTTGCATTTCTTCTTCATGTACTCGAATTTGGGAATTGGGCATTCTGATGCGAAATGACTGGGTTTCCTGCAATTAAAATATACAAGATCTTCTTTCTTCTTAGAGAAGTTGAAGTTCTGTTTCTTCTTTGTAGAGCTGCTCCTTGAAAACCTTGCTGGAGCTTTGCTTGACGATCCGGGTCTTGCTGATTTTCTGAATTTTCGAAATATTTTCACGAACATAGCAAAATCATCATCGTCCATATCAAGTAATTCTGATGTGGAGATTTTTGGATCTTCTTCCTCAATCACTTCTTCCTTTTGAGCGACCAACGATAAGTTCTTTGTTTTTCCTTCCATCTCTTTAATGTTGTGGAGCTTGATATCAAAGACTTTGAGGTTGGCATAGAGGCTTCTGAGTGACATATCATCTAGTAGCTTGGTATCTTCAAGAGTGTTTCCTTTGTGAAGATATTGAGATCCAAGAGCGGCTAGGAAATTCACATTGATTTCTTTCTTGGTAAGCTTATTTCCAAGTGCGGTGTAGGTACTCACTATTTCACAGTAGCGGTCATAAGTGGCTCTAAGTGATTCACCGGGGATCTTAGCAAAGTTGTTGAATCTTCTTTGAATTGAAATTTTTTTGCTCTCTTTGCAAGCTTGATCTCCTTCGATGTAATCTTCAATTGCATCCCAAAGATCTTTAGTTGTTGCACATTCCATGATCTGTCGACGCTGAGACGTACTCAAAGTACTTAAGAGTATACTTTTTTCTTTCACATCCATTCCAACCAATCTTTTCTCTTCATCGGTCCATTCAACTTTTAGTTTCTTGATTGACGGTGTGTCGGCATTGGTTTCTGGATTCGGATTAGCTTTCATTGGGAAGTATGGTCCAATGGTAAGACAATCACCGAGTTGCTCGTCCATGGAGTAGAAGTGTGTTAGAATGTTGTGGTTCCATACGTCAAAGTTGTCTTCGTCAAACATTGGAACGTGAGTGTAGTTAACCGTTACCATAACTTTCTGACTTGCCATTATGAATCGGCACCAAAGCTGTTAAGCTTGAAAAACAAAAGTTTTATGAAGGTGTTTGCTCTGATACCACTTGTTGGTCCCAAAGACACAATAAGGGTATGAAAAGAGGCTAGAGAGGGGGGGTGAATAGCCTATTTAAAATTATCAACCCTTTTTCAAAATTCAACCTTATGCTTTTTTGAGTTTTGCGGTCAAGTAAAAACCACTAGTTCAAAGTAAAATGCACAGCAAAAGTTTTGATAAAAACGAGGTAGAGTTGGTTTTGAAGTTAAAATGACTAGGTAGACAAAAATGCGGCAAGCAATATTACGGCAATCAATATTGCGGTCGATAAAGAATGAGTGAACTGAAAGGTTCAATCTGCAGTAAGCAAGCTACAGTAGGTAACCTTGCAGTCGGCTATATGCGGTAAGCAAGGTTACTGACTAGGTAGGTTGAAAATGAATGTTTGTGTCTGAGAGTTTTGGCAAATAGATAAGTAGTCAGAGATAGTAATTAAGGAAGTAGGCAAGCAACAACCACAATTCACAACAGTTTGAATATCTGGAAAGATCAAAACACTAAACGACAAACAAGATTAATATGAACAATAAGAACAATGGATGAAAGTAAATTTGCAGGAAGTAAATTGCAGTAAGTAAATGACACGATGATTTGGAAAGGTTCGATCTGTTGAAAGATCTACGTCCTTTACCAAGATGGTCAGTCTTGGATTTTGAATGGAGGATATTGATTCTGTTTAGTACAGATTACAAAGATGAAGTATTGAATCAACACATACTTTCTATGAAGAACAAATGCTAGACTTAGACCTGTGTATCCCTAATGATTCAATCTATGTGATTGATCAATCGGGGTGTGTGTGTGTAAAGAATCAAGAGCTCAATTTAATCTAAATGATTGAGAGCCTAATGAATCTTTAAGTGTTACGGGGCTTGAGATTTGATGTGCTTGAAGGTTGCTGGAGATCTTTGAAGGTTTGAAGGCCAAAGCATAAAGATTCAAATGATTCTGGAAATCTTGAGTATGATCTTCAATCACCAAGTATTTCAACAGCAATTTCTCTCTTTGAATCTCAGCACACTTTCAATGAAGAAAGCAAGGTCTATTTATAGCCTTGTGAGAGAGGTAGCTGTTTGAATTCTTGGAGGACAAGTTTTGAAGATGATGAGCTGGAGCATTCTGATTGGAGCTCATATCTTTGTTGTCTTCTAGTTGCAGAAGTTAGTGGTCAAGATGTACTATCTTGTACCAGACATAACGACCAAATTCAAATTTGAATTTTGCAATGTTCTGAATCAAACTTGTCTTTTCTTGGTCTTCACTTGGTTGTGCGGTAGCCTAGAGTCTGCGGTAGATAGGAATTGCGGTCGCTTAGTATGCGGTCGCTAAACTATTGAGCAGCATAGTTGAGGTAGGCAAACTTAGCTTTTTCACAACATCAGCAGCAACAGTATTTCTTCAGAATTTAAGGGGGTGATCTTCTAAGCCTAACCAAACTAAAAATGGACTTAACTAATGAAGTTATAAAACTTCTTACAATAAAACCTAAAGTCCATAAAAAGTAAAATAAGGTTATGGGATCAATCAAATCTAGGTAATAGGAGTGGTTTATGTTGGTAGTGGTGCCCTAGGCACGTTTAATAAACGTTGTAATTGTTATCATTTATTTCATATCAATAAAGAGATGTTTTGATTATTATTATTGTTCATGTTTACTTATAATAATCTCCGTCCCTAGTACTTGTTAAGCACTAGTATAAAGGCTAAATGATCATGGGATGATCATGTTAGATTTATGGGTACTTGTTTGGAACAAGGTACTGGACATGACCCGCTCTATGAGATTTATGTCATGGTCTATGTCATACATATATCTCATATTAGTTGTGTCATTTGAATCCTTAGACATGAAGTTATTATAGTCTTCCACTTGATGAACATTATGTTTGACATATTCAAACGCTACTTTTAACAGAGTAGTTATAAAGGGTATGATTGGCATAATCGGATTCACGTAGGGAAGAATAATAAGCTAAATGGATTTGTCCCTCCTCAGAGAGATGTCAAGCTTGGGCCACTCGTAGGAATGATGTTGATGAAATGTTCGGCCGGACTCAAATGGATTGATTGGATCAATAGCTTTTGAATTATCAACATATTCGGAATCGAGAAAGTATTGAACAAAACAAGTTGACTGTTTGACCATGACTTGTGTTCAATGACATCGTGGACAAAGGGATTGTGACATATTCTAAGAGGAATGCGAACTTGTATCTAGTTATACTATTTGGGTAGGTATGACGGTTTGCTAGAACCTAATAATATCTTATGGTTTCATGTTTGAATCCATTGCCAACTTAGTATAATCCTAGAGGGTCACACACATTAGAATGAATCTTTAAAAGGACTAAATTGGAATTTTGGAAATTCGGGACATTCTGAAGAGTGGGCGACCGCACAGTATTGACTGGGTGGCCGCACACTTAGGACAGTTTTGTACCAGTTTTGCTTCAGATAGTTGTGCGACCGCACAGATGATTTTGGGCGGCCGCACAGTGCTGTCGGGTGGCAGATTCCTAATTTGATTAGGAAACGAATTTTGGACGGATTTTGACACAAGTTTCCTATTTGGAATAGGTCATGCTTGTGTATAAAAGACCAAATTCGGCCAGCACTCTAAGAAAATAATTGTGTGAGTCTCAAAGAGTTTGAGAGAGGGTTTATTTTGTTCCAAGACATTCTTGGTTGAGGAACAAAATAATACACAAAATAAATTCCATATAGTTCTTTTGATTGTGAAAAAGTGTTTCACAATTTGGTCTAGCAACCAAGATCAAGGAAGCTACTTTGATATTCGTTCGAAGTGTGGATACCGCTAGAGGGTGAAAATCATCATCTTCAAAGTTTGTGTTCAAGCTTTGTGATCGTGATCAAGTCTTCAAACCTCCACCAAAGACCAAGAGAATTTGATAGCCATCAAGGGTTAGTTTATTCCTTTATTCTTATGTTGTATTTGATTTAATCGTATGAACGGATCCATGGCTTTGGGTTTCAAAATTTTAAATGCTAAATTCCGCTGCGCATGTTTGATCGAAACCCAACAGTGGTATCAGAGCCCCGTTCATGTTGATTAATTCAATACTTGGATCATGTTATGTGTATATAAATTGTTGATGTGCCTTGCATGATATGAATATTGGAATATGTGATGTTTATGTGTTATGTGATTTTATGTGGTTTATTGTTTTGCAACTTTAATCGCACGATTCAATCGCAATAAATAAATTATGGTGGATTCAGAATTGTTGATTATTAATTTTTGATTGGATCAAAGTTTTAATAATCGGGGAAAAACGATTTTGAGACAAAATTTTCGAACTTCAAAATTCTGTACATTCTGATCAGTTTGTGCGACCGCACAAAATCACTTGGGCGACCGCACATGTTTGGGCGACCGCACAGTGAGTTTTGGGCGGCCGCACATGAGGATCAGATTGTCTGATTTTTGGTTGAAATCAGAATTTGGAATTTTCGAGAGATCCAACAAAACCAGTAACAGAACCAGTCCAGACTTGCTGATCTGGAATGGGTTTTGGGTAGTTGGTTTGTGTGTGGATTTTGGGGTTTGATTTTCCTCTTTGTTTTAGTCTTGTGATTCTAAGATTGGTTCAAGGTTTGGATGGCTAATCTGCGTTTATCGAGATTGTGTTTCCCAAACTTGATCGCAATCAAAGTTTCAAAGATAAAACGAAGTTAGAATTATGAAGAATTCATAATTGCTAAAATTGAGAAACAAAGTTCTTGATTCAATGATTGGAGATCCATGTGGAATTGTGAATGCAATTGGCCTACGTTTATCGAGACCATCTATTGCTTAGTTTCGGCCACATGGACTACTTTCTTGGTTTCTTGAATTAGTGCGGGATTGTGGTTGCCTAATGGCTTAGTTCGACCGCACTTCTTGTTGTCTTGATTTGGAGATAATAACCAAAGTTGAAATAGTCTCATCCTCATAATTATAGAGAAACTAATGACACATAAATACCATGCTTAAATTAATGGAGATTAATTTAGTGGCTAAACTTGATGTGTAACATGTTTATATTATGTGCTCATAAATGTGTTATATGCTACATGTGATGAACCTTCAAAGAAAGTTTTAAGTCTTTTATTGCCATGCCATGATTAAAACACTTGTTAGTACATGAGTGATTTTAATGTAGATTCGCCCTAGCGAGGTGCATTAAATTTATTTATGTATGAGCAAGATAGATAATGTGGGCACGCCCTAGCGGGACACATTAACTATGCGTTTAAAATGGTTAGACTTAATTGGGCGTCAAAACAGTTTTGGGCCTAGGCAAAGATGAGGTTTAACATGCTTTTTGAAATTGGATTTCTTAAAGAATCTCATAAAAGGAACTAAGAGTCATATGAGATATGATTGACAAGAGTTGTCTACCTAATTAATTTGATTTTGTGTAATCCGCCTTAGCGGACTTGAAATTAAATTAAAGTTGGATCTTAACCCATTTAAATTATATTATACATTGGATGTATATGAAGGTTATATAATTTAGTGGGAGTATTTTTTTTTGAAAAATACATTATTTATCTCTTAAATGAAGATCGGTACTTATTAAATTTTGGAAATTTTGCATATTTGTAGATAATGACTAATAACACTCAATCAATGTCGTTGCGATCGATCCTTGAGAAGGATAAGCTCGAAGAGAATGGTACTAACTTTATGGATTGGATCCGTAGCATAAGAATCGTTCTTAGGCAAGAAGATAAGTTGTACATTCTCGATGGGCCTCTCCCTGCTGAACCACCGCCTACTGCCCCTAGGGTAGAAAGAGACAATTACAAAAAACATCGTAATGATTCTAGAGATGTAAGTTGTCTCATGCTTGCTGCTATGTGTTCAAAACTCCAACAAAGTTTGGAACATTTGGAAGCCTATGAGATAGGCGTGGAGTTGAGAACCATGTTTCAAGAGCAAGCTAGGCAAGAGAGGTACAAGACCATTGTTGCATTCACTACTAGTAAAATGAATGAAGGGCAACAAGTGAGTCCTCACTTTCTTAAAATGAAAGGTTATGTAGAGCACCTTGAGAAACTTGGCTATCCAATCCCATTGGAGCTAGCCACGGATCTCATTCTTAATTCATTGCCTAAAAGTTATAATCAGTTTGTGATGAATTATAACATGCATGGAATGGATAAGAATCTCTCTGAGTTGCATGGGATGCTCAAGACTGCAGAGATGAAAATTGTGGAGAAAGGTTCTCCCGTGCTCTTGGTTAACGATGGGAAGAAGCCTGGTGCCAAAGGCAAGGGTAAGGCAAAAGTTGTCAAACCCAAGATAAGCCAGGCAAAGGTTGCCAAGGCTTCTGAGGCAAAACCCGATACACAAAAGGATGCAATTTGTTTCCATTGTCAAGAAATTGGTCATTGGAAACGTAATTGCAAGGCTTTCTTGGAAGAGCAAAAGAAGAAGAAGAGCAGCAAGGCTGCGTCGACTTCAGGTATCTATATGATAGATATTCTCCTTTCTACCACTGATTCTTGGGTATTGGATACCGGATGTGGTTCTCACATTTGTCTAAATGTGCAGGGACTAAAGAATAGGAGACTGCTTAAAGAAGGTGAAGTAGATCTACGCGTGGGGAATGGACCAAGGGTTGCTGCATTAGCCGTAGGGACTTATGAAGTCACTTTACCTTCCGGATTAATTCTTGTTTTGAACAATTGTTATTATGTTCCGGATTTAAGCAGAAATATTATTTCAATTTCTTGTTTGGATAATGAAGGTTTTAAGTTTCTTATTGAGAATAAGAAATTTTCTATTTATTTAAATGATGTGCTTTATGATATTGCTAATTCATTTAATGGCCTTTATATCTTGGATGTCAAGAATGAAAATAATGTCTATCATGTAAATAAAAAATCTAAACCTAATGATGTTAATCATACTTATTTGTGGCATTGCCGTCTTGGTCATATTAATGAGAAGCGTATCTCAAAACTCCATGGGGACGGACTTTTGGGTTCATGTGACTTAGAGTCATATGATACTTGTGAGTCGTGTCTTCTTGGAAAAATGACTAAGACACCTTTTAACAAGCTAGGTGAAAGGGCAAGCGACTTATTGGGGTTGATACATTCCGATGTATGCGGACCATTAAGTAGCAATGCTAGGGGAGGATTTCAATACTTCATAACCTTCACTGATGATTATAGTAGATTTGGGTATGTTTACCTAATGAAACATAAAAGTGAAGCATTTGAGATATTTAGAATATTGCAAAATGAAGTAGAAAAACAACTTGGCAAAGGTATAAAGGCACTTCGATCAGATCGAGGTGGTGAACACTTGAGCCAAGAATTTGATGATCATCTAAAGAATTGTGGAATAGTTTCACAATTGACTCCACCCGGAACACCACAATCGAATGGTGTGTCCGAGAGGAGGAATCGGACTTTGTTAGACATGGTTCGATCAATGATGAGTCAAGTTGATCTTCCAATATCCTTTTGGGGTTACGACCTAGAAACCGTTGCTTTCACACTAAATCAAGTTCCAACTAAATCGGTTCCAAAGACTCCATATGAGATGTGGAGTGGAAAGAAACCTAGTTTATCTTTCATGAGGATTTGGGGTTGCGAAGTTTATGTCAAAAGACTTATCTCTGACAAACTAGCACACAAATCCGATAAATGTATTTTCGTGGGATATCCTAAGGAAACTAAAGGATATTACTTTTACAACCGTGAGGACAACAAAGTGTTTGTTGCCCGAACTGGTGTCTTTCTAGAGAAAGAGTTTCTCTCCAAAGAAATCAGTGGGAGTAAAATAAATCTTGAAGAAATTCAAGACCCAGAAAATATCATTGAACCAATAGTGGAACAAGAACAAGAACCACAAGGAGTTGTGGAACCTGTTCAAGATACACAAGTAACTCGCAGATCTAGTAGGTTACGATCCGAGCCCGAGAGATATGGATTTCTCGTAACGGATAGTAATGAGGTAGAAATCATTGAGAATGATGAACCGTCAACCTACCAAGAGGCGATGTCTTCTCCTGATTCGGACAAGTGGCTTGGAGCCATGGAATCCGAATTGCAATCCATGCAAGACAATCAAGTTTGGAATTTGATTGATGCGCCCGAAGGTGTAAAAACCATAGGATGCAAATGGGTCTTCAAGAAGAAGACTGACATGGATGGGAAGGTGCATACTTACAAAGCTAGGCTTGTAGCAAAGGGTTATAGGCAAGTTCATGGTATTGACTATGATGAGACCTTTTCACCCGTATCAATGATCAAGTCTATAAGAATTTTGCTTGCCATTGCCGCATATCATGACTATGAAATATGGCAGATGGACGTCAAAACCGCTTTCCTGAATGGAAAACTCCAAGAGGATGTGTATATGACACAACCAGAAGGTTTTGAACAAGATTCTAAGGTATGCAAATTGCAGAGATCCATCTATGGATTGAAGCAAGCTTCTAGGAGTTGGAATCTCCGTTTTGATGAATCGGTCAAAGAGTTTGGTTTCATCAAGAACGAAGATGAGCCTTGTGTATACAAGAAGATTAGTGGGAGCATAGTGCTATTCCTTATTTTATATGTGGATGACATATTGCTCATTGGAAACGACATTCCTACACTTCAGTCTGTGAAGACTTGGTTAGGAAAGTGCTTCGCAATGAAAGATATGGGTGAAGCCGCATATATTCTTGGCATTAAGATCTATAGAGATAGATCAAGGAGGCTACTTGGTTTAAGCCAAAGTACATACATTGACAAGGTCATTAGAAGATTCCGTATGGAAAATTCTAAAAGAGGAACCTTGCCCGTGTTACATGGAGTTTCTCTAAGCAAGACTCAATGTCCTAAGACAAAAGATGAGCGTGAGAAAATGAATGATGTTCCATATGCTTCTGCAATTGGGTCCATCATGTATGCCATGATTTGTACTAGGCCGAATGTATCTTATGCTTTGAGCATGACAAGTAGATACCAATCCGACCCTGGCGAAAATCACTGGATAGCTGTAAAAGCGATTCTTAAGTACTTGAGAAGGACTAAAGACTCGTTTTTGGTCTATGGAGGAATGGAAGATGATCTCGTTGTAAATGCTTACACGGATGCAAGCTTCCAAACTGACAAAGATGATAGCCGATCGCAATCGGGTTTTGTGTTTATGTTAAATGGTGGAGCTGTAAGCTGGAAGAGTTCCAAGCAAAGTACAACCGCCGATTCTACAACAGAATCTGAGTATATTGCTGCATCGGATGCTGCAAAAGAAGCTGTTTGGATTAAGAAGTTCATAACTGAACTTGGAGTGGTTCCTAGCATTGCTAATCCAATAGACCTTTATTGCGATAATAATGGTGCTATTGCTCAAGAAAAGGAACCAAGAGCACATCAGAAATCCAAACACATACTTAGGCGTTTTCATATCATTCGAGAGATCGTTGATAGGGGAGACGTAAATATATGCAGAGTACCTACTGATGACAATGTTGCAGACCCGCTAACAAAGGGACTTCCACAAGCTAAACATGATGGTCATGTTAGGTCCATGGGTATTAGATACATGGGAGATTGGGCCTAGGGCAAGTGGGAGATTGTTGGTAGTGGTGCCCTAGGCACGTTTAATAAACGTTGTAATTGTTATCATTTATTTCATATCAATAAAGAGATGTTTTGATTATTATTATTGTTCATGTTTACTTATAATAATCTCCGTCCCTAGTACTTGTTAAGCACTAGTATAAAGGCTAAATGATCATGGGATGATCATGTTAGATTTATGGGTACTTGTTTGGAACAAGGTACTGGACATGACCCGCTCTATGAGATTTATGTCATGGTCTATGTCATACATATATCTCATATTAGTTGTGTCATTTGAATCCTTAGACATGAAGTTATTATAGTCTTCCACTTGATGAACATTATGTTTGACATATTCAAAAGCTACTTTTAACAGAGTAGTTATAAAGGGTATGATTGGCATAATCGGATTCACGTAGGGAAGAATAATAAGCTAAATGGATTTGTCCCTCCTCAGAGAGATGTCAAGCTTGGGCCACTCGTAGGAATGATGTTGATGAAATGTTCGGCCGGACTCAAATGGATTGATTGGATCAATAGCATTTGAATTATCAACATATTCGGAATCGAGAAAGTATTGAACAAAACAAGTTGACTGTTTGACCATGACTTGTGTTCAATGACATCGTGGACAAAGGGATTGTGATATATTCTAAGAGGAATGCGAACTTGTATCTAGTTATACTATTTGGGTAGGTATGACGGTTTGCTAGAACCTAATCATATCTTATGGTTTCATGTTTGAATCCATTGCCAACTTAGTATAATCCTAGAGGGTCACACACATTAGAACGAATCTTTAAAAGGACTAAATTGGAATTTTGGAAATTCGGGACATTCTGAAGAGTGGGCGACCGCACAGTATTGACTGGGCGGCCGCACACTTAGGACAGTTTTGTACCAGTTTTGCTTCAGATAGTTGTGCGACCGCACAGATGATTTTGGGCGGCCGCACAGTGCTGTCGGGTGGCAGATTCCTAATTTGATTAGGAAACGAATTTTGGACGGATTTTGACACAAGTTTCCTATTTGGAATAGGTCATTCTTGTGTATAAAAGACCAAATTCGGCCAGCACTCTAAGAATATAATTGTGTGAGTCTCAAAGAGTTTGAGAGAGGGTTTATTTTGTTCCAAGACATTCTTGGTTGAGGAACAAAATAATACACAAAATAAATTCCATATAGTTCTTTTGATTGTGAAAAAGTGTTTCACAATTTGGTCTAGCAACCAAGATCAAAGAAGCTACTTTGATATTCGTTCGAAGTGTGGATACCGCTAGAGGGTGAAAATCATCATCTTCAAAGTTCGTGTTCAAGCTTTGTGATCGTGATCAAGTCTTCAAACCTCCACCAAAGACCAAGAGAATTTGATAGCCATCAAGGGTTAGTTTATTCCTTTATTCTTATGTTGTATTTGATTTAATCGTATGAACGGATCCATGGCTTTGGGTTTCAAAATTTTAAATGCTAAATTCCGCTGCGCATGTTTGATCGAAACCCAACAGTTTAATATGCATACCCAACACAGACCCTACTATAGAAATGACTCTAACAAGATTCATGCTGTGGAAGATGATGACCAGATGCGGCTGACTGTCCCAAAATCACTGATTATTGTTTTTCTGTTGATGTTTCAGGTATCCTATGTGTAATGAGCAACCTTGGAGACAAAGCAAGATGGGCAAGGAAGAATGACAAACCAGCTACTTGGAAGGACAAATCTAAGTGGTGTGCTTACCATGAAGATTTTGGACATCTTACGAAGGATTGCATCGCCTTGAGGAAGGAGCTAAGCTACTTATTGTCAAAAGCATATCTCAAGGAAATCCTTAGTCACCGGAAGAACAAAGCAGAAAACAAAGAGAGCGTTCCAGAGAGATCACATTCTCCTCCACCGATAACCAAGATAATCCAATTTATTAGTGGTGGTTCTGATATTTGTGGTACTTCTTATTCTGTAGCTAAAAGGCATGCACATGAGTCCAAGGATGAAAAGCACAGAAGAAAGGACAGAACTTCCTAGATTACTTCCCAAAATGTCATCTCCTTCGAAGAAGACGATAGGGACAATGTCTTGGATCCACATCATGATGCATTGGTCATTGCACTCCAGATAGCGAATTGCAAAGTTAGAAGGATCTTGGTAGATGGGGGCAGCTCAGTGAATCTCATTACCATTGCAGCATTGAAAAAGATGAACATTCCAATGACCGAGGTAGTCAAGAACACTTCAGTACTCGTGGGGTTCAGTAGCGAAACAAAGGATACATCAGGAGAAATCAGACTCCCAGTGTATGTTGAAGGCGTAAACTCCATGGAAAGATTTTGTGTGATAGACTGTGCGACCAGCTAGAATGTGATCCTAGGCAGGCCGTGGATCCACTCTATGAAGGCAGTTCCATCAACCTACCATCAGTGTGTAAAATTTCCGACGCCATGGGGAGTTGTCAAGATTTATAGTGACCAGCAGACGGTGAAGGATTGATATATGACATCTATGAAGGCGACGTCATCCACTCAGCAAGCATAGCAATTAAAGAAAAAAGCATGTCAGGTCTTGGAAGCAAGGGAACATGATGGGAAAGAAATACTCTTGGACCCCTCTCATCCAGATTTGAAGGTGCTAATTGGCCAAGATGTACCAGCAAAATTTGAAGAAGAATTAATCAGTCTTTTAAGGGAATGGGTCAAGAGCTTTGCCTATAATCATGAAGACATAACGGGGATTAGCAAGGACGTCATAACTCATAAGCTCAACATCGATCCGTCCTTCAAGCCAGTATGACAAAAAAGAAGGAAATTCGCTCAAGAAAGGAATCAGATTATCCAGGAAGAAGTTGGCAGGCTGCTGAAAGCAAAAATGATCAGAGAAGCAGAATATTCGAAATAGATGGCTAACGTTGTTGTGGTGGAAAAACGGAATAGTAAATGGAGAGTTTGTGTCGACTTCACAGACCTGAACAAAGAATTCCCTAAGGACCGCTTTCCTCTACCGCACATTGACACCTTGGTAGACGCTACATCAGGACACGAGATCTTAACATTCATGGATGCATCTTCAGGATTTCAGCAAATCAAGATGGGGCCTTCTAACCAAGAATACACCGCCTTCATTACACCCAAAGGTATATATTGTTATATTGCTATGCCATTTGGACTAAGAAATGCAGGTGCAACGTACCAGAAGCTTGTCAATATGATATTTAAGGACCATATTGGGGACACAATGGAGGTCTACATCGATGATAGGGTAGTCAAGTCAAAGAAATCAGAATATCTTGTCCGAGATCTTACTCAAGCATTTGACATCCTGGATGCATTCAATATGAAGTTGAACCCAACAAAGTGCAACTTCGGCATGAGGTCTGGAAAATTCTTAGGCTATATGGTGACACAAAGAGGAATTGAAGCAAGTCCAGAACAAATAAGAGCGATCATAAACTTGACATCTCCTCTAACTGTTAAAGATGTTCAAAGATTGACAGGAAAGGTAGCAGCCCTCAATAGATTTATTTCAAAATCCTCGAAAAGATGCAAGCCATTCTATGATATCTTAAAGAAGAATAGAAGATTAGAATGGACCGAACTACATGAAAAGGCATTTCAGGAATTGAAACAGTACCTATCAATATCTCCATTGCTGGCCAGACCACATGAAAGCGAACCTCTATATGCATATTTGGTCGTCTCAAAAGCAACCATCAGTGCAGTCCTTGTACGAGAGCAAGATGGTTACCAACATCCAATATACTATGTAAGTAAAACTCTTTTAGATGCGAAAACCAGGTACTCCCATCTAGAAAAGTTAATTTTAGCTTTGATTACTGCTTCAGTTAAATTAAGGAATTATTTTGAGACTCATGTTATCTATATCCGTACTAATTATCCAATTAAGAATGTTATGAGAAAGCCATAGATGTCTGGAAGGATGGCAAAGTGGTTCGTCCAGCTGAGCACGTATGATATTAGATATGAACCAAGAACAGCAATAAAATCACATGCACTTACAAATTTTGTGGCAGACTTTAGTCCAAGTATGCAGCCCGAAGTAGAACATGAGATTCAACAGCTTTAAGGTGATGACATCCTCAAGTGGACACTATTTACAGATGGCGCATCAAACATGAGAGGAATAGGTATGGGTATTGTCCTGAAATCACCACAAGGGGACATCATACCCCAGGCCATAAGCTGTGATTTTAAAGCCACCAACCATGAAGCAGAATATGAGGCCTTGATTGCAGTATTAACTGTTGCCCTAGACCTCAATGTCAAGGCGATTCAGGTATAAAGTGATTCATTATTATTGGTTAACTATTTCAATGGTTCCTATGCAGCTAAGAATGCCAAGATGATGTCATAATAGGTGTAGACACCCCGCCTTGGACCTCTCATGTACCGATTGCATACACATTCTTTGTCTTCCTCTTTTCTGTTAAGTTTTGTTACTTTTCGTTAACTTTCGTTACTTTTCGTTAAGTTCCTGACTTACTCCGTTAGTCTTGGATTTGACTAAGTAGAAAAGTCCACCTTGAGTCTTTGTTTCATTTATTTTCGTTGAATTTCGTGATGTTCGTTAAGTTTTTGGACTAATTCCGTTAGTTTTGGGGCTTAACTACATAACGGGGTTAACTTTTGGGCTGAAATATGAATTTCCTGAAGTTGGGATGCGCACGCCTTTGCCCTCCTTTGTGGGAGGCGTGCTCCTCCCATAGGGGGGGTGGGAAGCGCGCGCTTCCTGCTTCCAGAATCTCAGATTTTGCCAAATTTCCCTTCTTTTCTGATTTGTAACCCCCAAGACCATTATGCCTTTGCTTGATCCGGGGAATGGCCATCTTTGTGACCACAAACACTTATCCAACACATATATAAACTCTTCATTCCATCATGAAAGAGGAGGATGATTTCTTAACACAAAAATACTTCAAAACACATAAAAGTCTATTTTTCAAGAAGTGGTCAACACAAAGACTTGCTTCTTCTCCATTCAAGCATAAGGTACAAGGTTTAATCTCTTCTTCTAAATTCTAAGTCTTATTTCATTTCTTCATCTTTTCATCTCTTCTAAGTGAGTATGCAATCTCCATAAAAAGGGATACAATCAAAAGGCCACTTCACTATTGAAGTTTGACCAAGGTTACATCCCAACATTCCAAACTACATTTTAATTCACCATTTTCATCTCTTCATGTAATTGTCTAGCATAATTATTACATGTAATATTTGGCATTAAATCAATAAAATCATTCTTTTCCCCTTTTCTTTTCATTATAATTGTTAGCACATTTCTATTTAATTAATTGAAGTACATGTAAATATTAGAACACCAAAAGTAGCAAGACTGGCTTAAGCCGGGCGAAGTGGGTGTTTAAGTACTTCCCACTCCGTCACCTAACCCCCGAACCCTTCTTCCTTGAATCTCTAGTTTCGTGATCAATAAAAAAGGCCATTTTCTTAGGTTTTCTCGCGTTCCTCTAAAACGTGGGTGGCGACTCTTAAAATCAAGTAGACATCTTAGTATAATTCACCGCCCTAGCCAAGCGGGGGTTTCCCGGGGTATCTACAGTGGCGACTCTGCTGGGGAGGATAGAGGGTTAAAGTTGCGTCTTCATTTTTTGGTGTTCTTTTATTCTGTTTTCTGGGCATTCTGGTAAAAGGGGTAGGAAGCGCGCGCCTCTGGCCTTCTTGGCCTAAAGCGCGTGCGTCCGACACCAATTACTAGAATCGCCCGCCTCCTTTCTTGTCCTTCAATTCCATGTTTCTGTGCTAACAATTACTGCAGGGGAAAGAATTTTTTATTTAGGGTCAAGGCAATCCCTTGAACCCACTGATTCGCAGGTACTGCCTAGAATCGGGCGCCTCTGCCCCTCTTTGTCTACCGCGCGCGCCATCCGCATAGGCCACCCAATGCGCGCGCTTCTGGGCGCATTCCCAGAACAGAACAGTGCACAGAAAACAGAACAGAGCAGAATGACAATGTGTGGGCACCGGGCCAGCACAGAACTTCTTTTATTTTCTGTTTGTTTTATTGGTCACATGGGTGATTCGAAAGTTGTAATTATGTGCTTATTTGTTTTTTTTTATTTCTTTTGAAAAAAAAAAATGTTTTGTCACATGTTAGACCTCACACTACATGCACATATTCTTATCAATTGCTCACTATCGAGTCTCACAATGTTCAACCCCAAACCCGTCGAGGCCCGTCCTAGAAAGTTTCAAGCTCCACCCGACCTTGACTCTTTCGAAGCGGTCAACCTCAGCCCGTGGCGTAGTTCAAGACTACATGCCGGGGGTGACCTTTAAGCCTCTCTTTAGCCGAGCACAAGCCACCCAATTCTAGTCTAGGGTCTAACACTCCGTGACTCAAGTCGGTTTTCATGTACCGAGATTTCCCAAAACTAATGTCTTCAAATCATACATGCCAACTTCTTGAAACGGACGCAATAAAAATCCGTCCCCAAAAGTGGTTATTTTGGACGAAAATAAAAATCCGTCCCCGCATGTATGCTTTACTACATTAATTTAGTTTAATCCCGATACATGTAGGACTCACAAACGTGATGGAATCCGATGAGTATATGGGACCGCGAGATGGTCTATATACTAGTGTGACGATTCCATTATTTCCTTAGAAACCCCAAAAAAAGGACCACGTCCTTCCGACTTAGTAAATAATAATAAAAAAAAGAGTCATTTTTATTTATGTGGTTGAGTCTTTTTCCTTGTTTGTGGGTTTAATCATATTACTCAAAAGGTGTTTGTGGGGCCAACCTAAGATCAACCGTGTTCTTCCAATAGGTCCAATGGCTTCCAACGGCAACAACAACAACGGTGGAAATGATTTCGTGTCCAACGAAGGGTTACTCAACATAATGAAATCAATGGGGGAACAAATGGATAGGATTGTCGAGGATGCCCGCCATAAAGACAATTTGTGGCAATCCCGTCTCGATATCGACAAGAGGATTCACAAAGAAGAGGTTTACGAACTCAAGGCCCGTCTTGATTATGAAAGAAGAATTCACGAGGAAGACGTTTCCGAACACAAAGCCCGTTTGCAAGAGCTCACCGATGGCAAAGCAAAGTTCAATGGTAAAGCATGCTCAAGTGGCCCGACCCTCAAAAGCTACAAAGGTACCACCAACAACCGAGTTTTCACTCCTCTCCTAGGAGTAACCCAAGCCGAGGCATTTTAAACTTTGGTGGCAAGTGGGAAGGTCAAACCTTTGGAAGGGTACAAGCCGAAGGCGATACTGAAGAATCATGCACATAGTGAATGGTGCGGCTACCATAAGCATAGTGGCCATACTACCGAAGGGTGCTTCCTTCTCCGAAACATCATCCAAGATTTGATCGACAACGGCGAATTTACTGTGGGTGAAATGCAACCGCTAGAGAGTGGCAACAAGAAAGAACCCATCAAGGAAAAAGCTTGGTTTTGAAATGGGCCTTCAACAAGAGATCATGCCGCAAGGAGACTACAACGGCAAAGACGACGACAGCAATCTCCGTTTCTCTTTCTCTACCAAGTAGTAGGAATAAAAAAAAAAAGAGTCAAAGTCCTCTTTTGTGTGCATTAAGTTTTCTTCCTTCTCATGTCAATGTTTGAGTCGATCTTATCAAATAAAAGTCGTTCTTGTCCTCATACACAATTCCAAGTTGTTCAATTTAATTCTTGGAAAAATGATGAAAAGATGTCTAAACTAGTTTTAGAACGAAGGCCATCGCTTGAACGCCTAGGGGCTAAACATCGTGACGAAGGCAACGACATCAACAACAACGGCGAATCCAAGACATCAAGCATGGAGAAAAATCAAGCAAAGTTTTCAAAGGGGGATCAAAAAAAAAAAAAAAAAAAAAAAAGAAGCTCGCTAGGTTGAAATCATCAAATCAACCTAGGCAAAAGTTAGAGCACAAAAAAAAAAACCCCCTCAATCAAAGAAGATCAACATCATCATCCACCAACAAAGGACGAAGCTACGAAGAAATATTCCATCACGAATAATAAAGAATCCACAAGAACTACGGTGACCTGAGCCTCTACACTAGAGGAACGTAGGCAACCTGCGGGTCCGGTCTCATGCAAGAAAGAAGATATGTTTAGCTCTAGCGCGTTATGGTGATCGGCCTTCATCTCGAACTTGTCAAGACATCTTTGTACGATTCATTTGCCAATGAATTAATCACCTCAAGATTGAACAACTTTCCTAGATTTGGAATCACTTTCCGTTCCTTGTTGAGTCTAGGGCTTCTATTCTTTTTGCATACTCCCAATTTCTTGCAATCAAATTGGGGCTTTCCTTCTCTTCTCTCTTAATGACTTACTTGCCTTCATGAGTCATTCAAAAAACGGTCAAATACATGAAGTCAATACTAGGGACACTTCCCTAATCAAGTCAATGTCACTCACCTTTAGTGACAAGAGGTCTCCACCGCAAAATCACATGTCTTATCTCCTCAGCTAGAGTCAATGCACACTCCCTCATTAATCGAGTCAAAATGAAGATGCAAAAGAGATGCCCGCTAGATTGAAAACCCGAAAGGGCGGTCTAGGCAATAAACAGGGTGCGTCATAAAAAAAAATGAGAGAGAGAGAGAGAAGGGAAAGAGAAATGGAGATCTCCGGCCTCTAAAGAAGACAACTGCACGAGCTCTACATTGGATCTCCTCAGCAAGTCAATTCCCCACCGAGTCAACTTTGGGATTGCAAAAAGCTCGACAAGATATGGCACTATCAAAGGTTGTTTTGGGTTATTGGCATCATTCTCCAGCAGTGTGCATTTTTTGGGTTCATGAAAAGAAGGCCCGTGGTAGCCAAGACCCATCCGAGAACGAGCCCATCATAAAAGGGCACGAGGTTGCACAAATAATCCCTAGCTAGTCAATTGGCTTGGACAACAAATAGCAACAAAATATGTCTCAGTTTTCAAAGCTTCTTCAAGTATGTGCTTCTAAAGTACGCCGAAAGGCTCCCGAGAAATGGAGTAGCTCTTGCCATGTCCTCTTTTGTTCTCTCGCACGAGGATGAGTCACTCTTTCTTTGCTCAACAAATTGTGACGCCCTAGGGGCTATGTGACTCAAGGACAAGGACTTCTTTTGCTTCACTTGACAATCAGTACGCCCTAGAGGCTATGTTCGAGAAAGATGTGTGAGACTATCCTCAAAGTCTCCTAAAAGGGATGTCAAAAATCCCTCTTGTCGCGTGTGCACGTGCTCGTTCCCCCAATCAAGGATGAACCTTTCTCGCAATCAATGATGTCACTCTAAGGGCTACGGTCAAGTCTTAAAGGCTCCCTCGGCAAAGAGCAATTAACTCTCCAGCAGTATCCCCAGTCGAGTCATGTGCAACATTGGAAGCTTCCTCAATTTGGCACCGAAGGTCTCAAGGGGCTTCGCAATCTACAATCTTTTGGGCTACGGCATTATAGTAATCCGAGCAAAGGGCAATATTGGGGCTTCGCGACCGACAGTCTTTTGGGCAATAATACTCGAGCAACGCAATTTGGGAGTAGTCTCCATGAAAGGGATCAAGCTTCAAAGGGTTTCTCAACACTTCAAGTCAAAGGCCTCTTGGTTTTAAATGAAGACTCCGATGTTATGAATGAATTTGATGATTTTTGTTAGAACTCACAGCGAGATTTTGAAGGAAGTCTTAGAGAAAAGGAAAAAGATTCAATATGCTAAACTCTAATCAAAACAGGGTTATAGCGGGAAATGCCACGGCCAATCCCAATGTTTCTGCAATTCAGCACCCCCTTCTCTAAGATCAAAAGCACAAGGTGCAGCTCAGATAAAGTTGGGCCACAGCACTAGCTGCATCCGAAGATCCGTCATTAGTTCAACTCAAGAAGAGTCAAGCAAGCATACTCATTTGGGACTTTATCACACCAAGACCTTATCCTCCGCGACTTCGACGGCACCGCACGACATTACTGCATCTTTTGACATAAGCCCTCAGCCATTTGGGTATCGACCACAATGAGGCCATTCATCTCCCCAGTAAGAGCAAGAAGGAGATCTCTATCAAAAATTCTACCAAACGGTACATCCGCTCTCAATGCCGAACCGATCACAAGATAATTTGGGGCTTTACATCGAAAGGTCTTCACACTCCACCGTCTTGAAGCTCGCAAACAAGAAGTCCATGACATTTGGGGCTTTGCAATCTCTTGAGGCTTGTTATCAATAATCTACTCTTGGGATTTTGTCACGCCAACAACAAAAGGCGATCTATTTGAATGGGCCAAGAACTGATTTATCTTGGGGCTATGCAAGCCACTCAAAGTTTGGCATCAAAGGCATTCTAGGAGCTTTACAATCAGCAACCCCTTATCTCGGCATCAAATGCCTTTTGGAGCCCCATAATCGACAAATCTCTTGGGGCTAGACATCAATTTCGTTGGACATCACAGCAACAACGACAGAATTCAACAAGGCAGTCCGGACTTCGATTGAACACGACTTGATCTTGGTATGGCTTCACAAGCACACAATGGTTAAAATGGTTCACCCACGAACTAAAAAAAAAAAAAAAAAATCTTTTTCTTTTTCTATGTGCAAAAGTATGTGCTTTACTTTGCCTTGCTCCATAGCTTCTTCCCCAGAGTTCTCCATTATCCTTGAACTACGCTGGTCTGATTCTCTTAAAGGGATACGTAGGCAGCCTTTTGGCACGACCAACCCATCATCCAGAGTACCATCTCGCCAACCCATCATCAAGAGCGTTCTCTCAATAATGGACATTCTCCATCAAAGCATCCTCCGCGGACATCAGAAATCCATCTCCACGCAAGCGGCAATGGTAAGTTATACATCCAATGCTTTCCTCAAAATCACACCGCACACAAGATCACTCTCTACATTCTTACTTCTCTCTCATTGCAAGGGTGTTCCAAAATCCCATCACACCACGAGCATAATTTCTCTCTCTTCATTTCACACTTCATGCATCTTCTTGCAAGAACACATATACCTGTCAAGCACACACATAACAGGTACCACCACGAAGTCAACAACATCCGCTACTCAAGGCACTTCATCCCCACCAGAAAGTAGTCAACCGTGCCCACACCCCACAAAGTCAACAACATAGGCAGATGCGGCTCCAAGTCGGCAACTCGGTCCATATCGAGACAAGATCCCATGAGCTCTAAGTCGGAAACTCGGTCCATATCGAGACAAGCTCCCATTAGCTCCAAGTCGGCAACTCGGTCCATATCGAGCAAGTCGGCAACTCGGTCTATATCGAGACAAGCTCCCATGAGCTCAAAGTCGGAAACTCGGTCCATATCGAGACAAGCTCCCATGAGCTCCAAGTCGGCAACTCGGTCCATATCAAGACAAGCTCCCATGAGCTCCAAGTCGGCAACACGGTCCATATCGAGACAAGCTCCCATGAGCTCCAAGTCGGCAACTCGGTCCATATCGAGACAAGCTCCCATGAGCTCCAAGTCGTCAACTCGGTCCATATCGAGACAAGCTCCCATGAGCTCCAAGTCGGCAACTCGGTCCATATCGAGACAAGCTCCCATGAGCTCCAAGTCGGCAACTCGGTCCATATCGAGACAAGCTCCCATGAGCCCCAACTCAACAACTCGGTCCATATCGAGACAAGCTCCCATGAGCTCCAATACAGCACTCCAGCAAAAGTCGCTCATGCAGGGAGCGCACCTCTATCTATCGCAATTTCAAATTCCTACTTTTATCGAGTCTTTGTTTTCTTTTCTTCCTTTTTTCTTTGTCGATGTCCTCGGCGGGTACTTTTACATCCGTCGACGCGTTTTACTTTGCAATCCACGCCGCCGAGGGGCTCTGTAGACACCCCGCCTTGGACCTCTCATGTCCCGATTGCATACACATTCTTTGTCTTCCTATTTTCTGTTAAATTTTGTTACTTTTCGTTAACTTTCGTTACTTTTCGTTAAGTTCCTGACTTACTCCGTTAGTCTTGGATTTGACTAAGTGGCAAAGTCAACCTTGAGTCTTTGTTTCATTAATTTTCGTTGACTTTCGTGATGTTCGTTAAGTTTTTGGACTAATTCCGTTAGTTTTGGGGCTTAACTACATAACGGGGTTAACTTTTGGGCTGAAATATGAATTTCCTGAAGCTGGGATGCGCACGCCTTTTCCCTCCTTTGTGGGAGGTGTGCTCCTCCCATAAGGGGGGTGGGAAACGCGCGCTTCCCGCTTCCAGAATCTCAGATTTTGCCAAATTTCCATCGTTTTCTGATTTGTAACCCCCAAGACCATTATGCCTTGGCTTGATCCGGGGAATGGCCATATTTGTGAACACAAACACTTCTCCAACACATATATAAACCTATTCATTCCGTCATGAAAGAGGAGGATGATTTCTTAACACAAAAATACTTCAAAACACATAAAAGTCTATTTTTCAAGAAGTGGTCAACACAAAGATTTGGTTCTTCTCCATTCAAGCATAAGGTACAAGGTTTATTCGCTTCTTCTAAATTCTAAGTCTTATTTCCTTTCTTCATCTTCTCATCTCTTCTAAGTGAGTATGCAATCTCCATAAAAAGGGATACAATCAAAAGGCCACTTCACTATTGAAGTTTGACCAAGGTTACATCCCAACATTCCAAACTACATTTTAATTCACCATTTTTCATCTCTTCATGTAATTGTCTAGCATAATTATTACATGTAATATTTGGCATTAAATCAATAAAATCATTCTTTTCCCCTTTTCTTTTCATTATAATTGTTAGCACAGTTTTATTTAATTAATTGAAGGACATGTAAATATTAGAACACCAAAAGTAGCAAGACCGGCTTAAGCCGGGCGAAGTGGGTGTTTAAGTACTTCCCACTCCGTCACCTAACCCCCGAACCCTTCTTCCTTGAATCTCTAGTTTCGTGATCAATAAAAAAGGCTATTTTCTTAGGTTTTCTCGCGTTCCTCTAAAACGTGGGTGGCGACTCTTAAAATCAAGTAGACATCTTAGTATAATTCACCGCCCTAGCCAAGCGGGGGTTTCCCGGGGTATCTACACTAGGGGATCGTGAAAATCCTAGCAAGTAAATTCCAAAGATTTTCCTTAGATCAGGTACCTAGAGAAGAAAATTCTCAAGCAGATGCCCTTGCTAACTTGGGATAAGCCTTCAAAAGCGCCTCTGAAACCAATACACCAATCATTCATGTCAATATTCCTGCTCTGGAAAAGTTAGAGCTCTTCAGCATAGATGACGACATCCAAGAGGATCAAGACAGTCAGACAGAAACTTCATGGACCACTCCTATCATCAAGTACCTTCAAGATGGCACCATCCCGACTGATGAGAAGAATGCTAGAGCATTCAGGGTAAGAAATTCAAGGTATCTGTTAATAGATAATGTGTTGTTTAAGAAATCTTTTGCAGGTCCATGTTTAAGGTGTCGAGAATCTGATAAAGCTAAAGAAGTTCTTAAAGAGCTGCATGAAGGAATTTGTGGTAATCATTCTGGGGGCAGAAGCTTATACACCAAGCTTTACGGATGGGCTACTTTCGGCCTACAATGCATCAAGATGCCACTGACTATGCCAAGAAATTTGATTCATGTCAGAAGCATGGTGACATCCTGCACCAACCGGTAGAATTGTTTCATCCCATTCTTTTCCCCTGGCCATTTATGACATGGGGAATGGACATTGTGGGTAAATTGCCAAAAGCACCAGGAGGGAAGGTATTCATGCTTGCAATGACTGACTACTTTTCCAAGTAGGTAGAAGCAGAAGCATACGTCCAAGTCCGCGACAAAGAAGTCATCTCCTTAATCAAAAAGAACATCTTCAGCAGATTTGGTTCCTTCAGAAATAATTTGCGACAACGGCTCCCAGTTCATCAGTAAGAAGACAATGGACTTCCTAACAAGTTGGGGAGTCAAGATGATGACATCTTCCCCTGTACATCCTCAAGACAATGGCCAAGCAGAATCAAGCAACCAGATCATAATCAACAATCTAAAGAAGAGGCTAGATCAGTAGAAGGGACGATGGACTGAGGAACTTCCATTTATCTTATGGGCGGACAGGACTACACACAAGAATGCAATAGGTCAAACACCATATTCCCTGGTATTTGGAGCAGAAGTCGTTATCCCCGTAGAAGTTATCATCCCTACGGCAAGATATGGGTTACTGCCATCAGAACAGAACGACGCCATCCTAGCCCACCATCTGGATATCATTGAAGAGCTAAGGGACTTGGCCAAAATCAGAATGGCGTCATATCAGCAGAGTATTGCGCGGTCATACAACAAGAACGTCAGGCTAAGGAAATTTCAAGTTGGTGACTTGGTGTTACGCAAGGTTTTTCAAAACACAAGAGAACTCAATGCTGGAAAATTGGCTCCAAAATGGGAAGGTCCGTACTTGATAGATGCAGAAGTAGGAAAAGGCTCATATTGGCTTTCTACTCAGACGGTGTCAGGATCCCAAGAAGTTAGAACGCAATTCATCTCAAAACATACTTTATGTAAGTTGTAGTGTGTCCATTTAATTCATGAAATCAGGTATGAATTTATTTTGCTTTATTTATCTTATGTCATTTCAAATTTGATTATATTTTTTGAATCATTAAAGACTTAAGCATCAGAGGGGTGTTAGCCCTAACATGTTTTCTGTCTTGCAAGGAAACAAAGCAAATCTTTTTAGGTCAAGATAATCAATATGCATGAACAAGATGATGATAAAAATGTTGACATCTTATTAGAAGATGACGTTTAATAAAGCTCAGGTATGAATCTACCTTTATTTTATGAACAATTTTCATTCTTTAAACAAATTACGTTTCCCAAATTTTTGTATAAGTTTTTCTATAAAAGATGATACCACTTGAGTTATCATAAATTACTAATGTCTCGCTGTTTTGCAAGATGTTAACACTTTTTTACTGAGTTTTTGGAAATTCAATAATGACAATAATTTTGAGATTGGCCATCTCATCCAAAGTCAAAGGTATCTGAATCCCTTCAAAGGTTTAAAGAAATTACTAATCTGAAGTTATGATTGATTGGTTATAACATTTACATATAATCTAAGAACAAAGGTTAATTGGCATAACATGCCAACCAAAATTGAGCAAAGGATTAGAACATCCTACGCAAGAAGGCAACACAGCAGGAATACCTAAAACCCATTTCATTCAAAGCCTACAAGTTACTTAGTCAAATTTTGTCCAAAAAACCATAAGAAACCTAGAGTGTGGAACCAACCCCACACTCTAAAAAACCAAATTGTTTTTTCAGAAAACCTTAAAACCGTTTCATTTGGCTTCCGCCACCGGAGTCATGCTTTCACCGTCTTTTCTGACACCTTTATTCCCCTCTTGCATGTTGACATCCTTAGTACTAGATGACACCTCTCCTTCATCTTTAGCTTCGCCCGACATCTTCTGGAGTCCAGCCCGGAGGTGATCCAAATTCCAGTTGACATGTTGACCGCTCTGATATTCCTCCACTATCCTGATTTGGAGTTGCACCATGCTTCTAGCTGCAGATTTCTTCAGAGCAAGATTGACATGCTCAATTTCCTGTAAGTGAGCATCCTCCCTTTCACTATGTTGCTCCATTAAATCTGAGATCTCCTTGGTAAGGGCTGCATTTTTCTTCTCCCATTCTTTCTTATTGTATGCTAACTCTGCCTTTGCAATCTTGAGTTTATCCTCCGCTTCTTCAACTCTGGACTCCATGTGTCCAAAAGCATGAGAAATTTTAATATGATAAGAATCAATAAATTTAGATCTATCAACCCTGTCCATAAATATCTTACCCCAAATGTCATCGCGATAAACTTTCTCTTAACATCTTCCACGTCAAGACCCTCAAAGGCATCCACATCTATAGTATGAGAAATTTTAATATGATTAGAATCAATAAATTTAGATCTATCAACCCTGTCCATAAATATCTTACCCCAGATGTCATCGTGATAAACTTTCTCTTAACCTCTTCCACGTCAAGACCCTCAAAGGCATCCACATCTATAGTATCCTTCATCACAACTTTTCTTTTCTTAATCCTTGATCCAACAGATTAGACCTCATCCTTCTTTGGACCAGCAGGAGGCTTGCCCTCAATCTTAATAAGAACATTACCCATCATCTGATCAAACTCTTCCAAGTTGAAATCTGACCCAAAAATAGCAGGCTTCGAGACTAGTGCAAAGGAAATTCAGATTAGTAAAAACATTGGATGATCAAATCAGAAATATTTAGTCAGAACCTTTTATATGTTGACATCTTGACTGATGAAGATTCTTTGCTGAAAGAGATAAGTTCTTGGTTATGGACTTACAGAGAGCCTATTCCTGAAGAATGGAAAGACCTCTCCTCTAGAGAAAGCTTCAAGAGATCCTGTATCTTCTTCTCTGAATCAGGTGCAGAAGGAAAGAGTTCTCCCCACTTTATCTCTGCAAAATTCAAGAAGCAATTTCAAATTAAGTCAGAAGGAGAAGAGAAAGCAAAATAGCCAAAGGAAAGTACCTTCTTTCTTCCACTTTGTTGGCAACCCTTCACCACCCTCAAGGGACTCCTTCCTCACAAAAAAATACCTAAGTTTCCAACCCCTATCATTTACAGAAATCTTTGAAAACAGGGTCTCAAATCCAGTTTTTGTTTTGAGAAGATATCATTTGGACCCAAAAGTCTGAAGGTCATACACAGAGGCTAGTTCCCTTAAACCTATGTTTAAACCATGCTCTCGGTTCACCCTCAAAACCACAGCAAAGATTCTCCAGACCATGGGCATCAATTCGACAACAGCAAGACTAGCCTCTTTTAAGAAATCACTCACCAAAGGGGGAAAGGGAAAAGTAAACCCTAGGGGAAAGGGATACTCATAGAAACAAACCCAATGTTTTGAAACAAAATCAGCCTTAACTAAGACATCAAAAGCACGAAATTGAACATTTTTGGGGAAACACTTCTTTACAGACTCAATCAACTCGTCATTGAAGACGCAGACCTCTTTATCAGGTTTCAAAATCAAACCTCACATTCTAAGTCACTCGACTCATCAACGACCTCTTGGCGATGAACATTTTTTAGCGTACCAGTGCTCTTGGCTAAAGACAAAACCCACTTTTTTCTTCCCATGATTAAGCAAGAAAAACAGAGAAAAGAGAAAGAAAGAAGGTTACCTCTGCAGAACGCCGGCTTGAGAAAGGAAAGAAATAATGATGGAAGTTGAAGAGACGTGTGCTATAAATACAAGCAGCCCACTCTCCTACGAACCCTCTCACAACCGCATTGGAACTCTAAAAATTGTCAAATCAAGTAAACTGCTTCTAACTAATCTTCAAAAACTCTTCCAGAGAAAATTTTGTCTTTTAAAAGATAAAATTTTAGGGGCAATTGTTATGTGAAAAATATACATGATGACATCCTCAAAGATAGTGACATCCCGATTACTATAACACGGTAAGTAATTTATTTAATTATTTATTTACTGTGTTATTAATAATCTTTTATAGTTAAATTACAGGTATTAAAAACGTGACAAATTAAGACTCTTGGAGACTCCTATCAACGATAACAAAGATGTGGTTCAAAGGAGATATAGCCCGAGATTCTAGGATAGTTTGTTAGGATAGGTTTAGTTTTTCTTTTCTTCTATTTAACAAAAGCTATGAGGCAGCACAAAACATACACAACTCACGTATCAAACCTTGTACTCCACCATAGCCAAGTCTGTAACTCACAAGAATTCAATACGACCGTTTGGGAAAGTAGGTTCCATAAACACCTACCGAGGTTTTGTGCCGGTAAGATAATTTTCTCAAGGGCTTTCCTCGTATATATTTTCATCCCATTGTCATCTATCATTTTTATTCAAAAATTATATTCTATTGCACCCTCCTTTCAATTCGAAGACTAAACACTTTTTTGCTTAATTTAGTTCTTATTGTTATTTCACCAAAACAATTTGCAAAATCAATGCGTAGGGAACTATTCCCGGTTGTCCACATTATATACAAGGGGTTTCCAAAATCCTTTACGACTTAAGCATTCTTGTCCAACAAGAATTGCCAAAAATTAAACTTCCAGTCGGGGGCAGCCGTACGGCGGCAAGCCAGCCGTACGACTCCCCTTTGCAGTTTCCTCGTTTTTTGCTCCTTTTAATTATCCGTTCTGCGTGTGTGACCCAATAGGATTATAATAAGTTGGTAATGAGTCCGAACCATTCAAACCTTGTAAGTCATAAGCGGACTCTAGCAAGCCATTATGACTACCCAATTAGTATAACTTTGAAATCCAAAGTTTCCTAAAAATAGAAAATAACACAATCTCTTTGTTACACGATGTCTATTGAACATAAGCCATGGTCAATGGTCAACTTACCTATGTTCAATGCTTTCTTGATCCCGAATGTATTAATAATACCAATGAAATTGATCCAATCAATTCATTTGAGCATGGACATGCACTTCATCAATACCATTCATCAAGTGGCCAAAGCTTGACATCTCTCTTGACGAGGAACAAATACCATCTTGGATTAGTACTCTTCCCTACATGATTCCGATTACGCCAATCATATTCTTTATATCTACGTTTGAATATGTCAAATGTAATGTTTATTATGTGGAAGACTGTAATAACCTCAGGTCTAGAGATTCCAATGATATAACTATATGAGACTTAATTATGACATTGTGACCATGACATAAATCTCAAAAGGGTCAGTCCAGTATTTGTTCTCTAACAAATACCCATAAGTCTAATTGTATCGCATACACATAATTATCATATGATTATCTATTAAACTTATACTAATAATTAATCATAATTATCAGGGACGGAGATTATTATAATAAACATACAAAAGATATAATAATCAAACATTCAATATCTTTATTAAAGCATAAGCAATTGATAACATTAATCGTTCAAATAGCGTGCCTAGGGCATACACACCAACACATATTTCCCCGGAAGACCAAGAGAAAACCACATTTACTTGCCCCTTTGGCACCTTTGCCTATCGGAGAATGCCTTTTGGTTTGTGTAATGCACCTGCGACTTTTCAAAGGTGTATGATGAGCATTTTCTCCGAGTATATGGAAAAGTTTATGGAAGTTTTCATGGATGACTTCACTGTCTATGGAGACTCATTTGATGAATGCCTTGCTCATTTAGGACTAGTGTTGGATAGGTGCATTGAAACTAATTTGGTCCTAAATTTTGAAAAATTTCACTTTATGGTCGATCAAGGCATTGTGTTGGGTCATGTTGTGTCTAAAAAGGGTATCGAAGTTGATAAAGCTAAGATTGATGTCATTTTTTCACTTCCTTACCCTACTAATATGCGTGAAGTCTGGTCTTTCCTTGGTTATGCCGGGTTATATCGGCGGTTTATTAGGACTTTTCAAAGATTGCTTCACCTCTATGCACCTTGTTGCAAAAAGAGGTTGATTTTAATTTTGATGATACTTTTAAGCAAACTTTTGATGAGTTGAAGTCTAGGTTGACAACCACCCCCATTATTCAATCACCTAATTAGTCTCATCCCTTTGAGGTCATGTGTGATGCTAGTGATTATGCATGCTGTAGTGGCGGTTTTGGGTCAAAAAGTGGAGCGTGCCTCGCATGTGATTTATTATGCATCTATGACCTTAAATGGGGCATAGAGAAATTACTCCACTACTGAAAAAGAGATGTTGGCAGTAGTCTTTGCACTAGAGAAATTTAGGTCCTACTTGTTGGGTACTAAAATCATTGTTTACACCAACCACGATGCTCTTAAGTTCTTGATGTCTAAGAAAGAGGCTAAACCAAGACTCATTCGGTGGATTCTCTTATTGAGTGAGTTTGATATAGAGGTTAAGGACAAAAAGGGGGCTGCAAATTTAGTTGCCAATCATTTGAGTCGCCTTGTAGTAGAGGAGGAAAACCTTATAAACAAGCCCCAATTCGGGGTGAGTTTCCTGATGAGGTTCTTTGGGCAGTTAATTCAGTGGTCCCTTGGTATGCGGACTTGGTCAATTTTCTTGTCTCTAATAAATTCCCTCTAGAGATGTCAAAATCTAAAAGAGACAAATTTCGTAGTGATGCCAAGTATTATGTGAGGGATGAGCCCAACTTGTGGAGTTATTGTGCCTACCAAGTTATTCGTATGTGTATTACCGACAGTGAGGTGGCCTCTAATCTTAAGTTTAGTCATGAGTATGCGTGTGGTGGTCATTTTGGTGCGAAAAAGACCGCTAGGAAAGTCTTGGATTGTGGCTTCTTTTGCCCAACTTTGTTCCGGGATGCGGTCACATTTTTGAAGTCTTGTGATAGGTGCCAAAGGGTTGGTAATATTGGGCACCGTGATGAAATGGCACAAATCCTCATTGTGAATTGTGAGATATTTTATGTGTGGGGGACAGACTTTATGGGTCAATTCCCTAATTCTTGTGGGTTTGTGTACATTTTACTTGCGGTTGACTATGTGTCCAAATGGGTGGAAGCCATCCCTACCCGCACCGATGATTCAAAAGTAGTGGTCAATTTTCTTAGGAGCAACATTATGTGTCGATTTGGGATGCCAAGGGCCATTATTAGCGATAGGGGGACTCATTTTTGCAATAAGACAGTCGAAGCTCTAGTCAAGAAATATCACATCACCCATAAGTTGTCGACTACTTATCAGCCCCAAACAAATGGCCAAGCTGAGGTATCCAATAGAGAGATAAAATCCATCCTTGAAAAAACTGTGAACCTAAATAGGAAGGATTAGAGTCAAAGGCTTGATGATGTGTTGTGGGCTTACCGGACGGCATATAAGACACCGATTGGTATGTCACCATATCGATTGGTGTTTGGAAAACCGTGCCATTTACCAGTGGAGCTTAAACACAAATCCTATTGGGCGGTCAAAAAGATCAACTTGAACTTAGAGGGTTTAGGTAAGGAGAGAAGGTTGCACTTGAGTGAGTTGGATGAGATTAGGAGAGATACCTATGAGAATAACCTTCTTTACAAAGAGAGAGCGAAGATTTGGCATGATAAGATGATCATTAGAAAGGACTTTAAGGTTGGTCAAAAGGTCCTTCTTTTCGATTCCCGTCTTCGTTTGTTTCCGGGCAAGTTACGGTCTCGATGGACCGGCCCTTATGTGGTGAGGGAGGTGTCCCCGCTTGGGACGGTGGTAATCTCTAGTCCTAATGAGGAAAAAGGATTCAAAGTTAATGGTCAATGGTTAAAACCGTATTTTAAGAATGAAGCGGTCAATACCGCGGATTTGGAGGTGATTGATCTCCAGAACCCGGTATATGTTTGAAAACTTTAGGTTTGAGTCTTGTAAAAGAATTTAAACTTTGATGCATGTCGGGTGCTTTCCCGGCATTGGGTCTAGCAAAAGACAGTAAAGAAGGGCGGCTAACCGGGAGGCAACCCGGATTTAATTGCTCATTTTATTGGTTATTGTGTACGTTATGTTTTTCATTTTTGTATTTTATTCATGTCTAGAATCGGTGCTAATAAAGGTATGTTTTTGTTTTTGATGTTTGCAGGAAATCATGCCTGGAGGGCACCTGGGCTAGGCTTAAAAAAACAATTGTTGATCAAGGCGTGGCACGACTCGTGCCATTTTGCACGACTCGTGCAAGTTCCTGCACTTGTGGAAGGAGGCGTGCGCACGAGATAATAAAGGGAGGATTAGCACGACTCGTGCACTCTGCGGCAAAAGATTCGTGCGATAACATGCACGTATGGAGCCAAGCGTGCTCACGAGTGCCATTGCTTGGCATGACCCGTGCCCAAGCGCACGACTCGTGCACACGGCGAATTCTGATACCTAGGCGGAGAATAGAAGCACCCAAATTTTATTCCTCCCTCTCCCTCACAACTCGCTCTCCCCATTCTCTCAACCCTTTCTCCATAGCCGCCCCCTCCCTCTTCAAACCTCTCCCTTCCCACCACAAAACCACCACCCCTCCATTAAAATCAACTCCCACCTTCATCTTCTTCCTCCCTAAACCCATCCCCAACCTTAAATCACCCAAATTCTTCATCTTCATCCACTTTCTCTCTCTAAACCCTAAATCCGAATTTTACCTAATTACTTCAAATTACTCCATTCTTTCACCCTCACTTACTCTCTCAACCCTAAATACAACCTACCATCACCATACACCATCAACTCCAAGTTTCAAAGTAAAATTCAAGAACCCTAATTTTTCAATTTTTGGGCTTTTTGAGTTCATCATTCTTGGACTATTCTTGGAGGAACAAGGAAGCTTATTGGGTGTTTAGAAGCTTGAAAGGTATAAATTTTTCCCACTCTTACCTTTAATTTTGTTGGGATTGGTATTGTGGTGAATAAATTGGGATTGTTTGGAGTGGTTTAATTGTGTTGTTGGTTGACTTTGTAGTGATTATTGTTGATATTGTTGTTGGTGAGGGATTGTGAGCGTTGCTATAGAGTGGTTGCATTTGGGAAGTGTTGTTTTGCAAAATTTGATTGTCGAGAATTATGAGGAAGAAGAAGGGTGGAGAAGGTAGTGTTGAGAGTAGTAAATCCCCCAAGAAGGCTAAGCAAAGTGTGCTTATTCCAAATCCTCCTGAGGGCGATATCTTTATGGGTTTGAAAAATTTGAATGAGTCACAAAAGAATAAATGGAGGTCCTTAGATACGCATAGTAGAAGGTTGTAAATAACAAAGTTTTTGAATGCGGATGCTTTGAATTTGTTAGGGTTGGAAGTGCTAGTTCGTAAACTTATGAGGCAGACTGGGCTCGAGTTGTTCTTGGGCAAGCAAGCGGCAGTGTACAAGCGTTATACGCTTGAATTTCTATCTACTTTTGAGCGAGTAGAAGTAAAGGGTGTGCCCAGTGTTAAGTTCCACCTTAATGAACAAGTGAAAACTTTGTCATAAGGTGAACTGAGGAGGTTGTTTGGGGTGGCAGAACCGGTGGAACAATTTTAGGAGAATGAACGAATGGCATCTCAATTCTTTTATGAGTTGACGGGAAAGTTCTTCGCCAAGTTAGGTAATGTCGCCACCAACCTTACCCACCACGCGTGGCGACTATTTTATAGGGGCTTGTCGATGACACTTCTAGGGAATGGGGAGCCAGCCCAACTGAATAATCTGTTTGTGGCGTTGATGAAGACGGCAATGCAAAATTCCCCTATCCTTCCAGATTGGGTTGATGTGTTCTTTATTAGATGTGATGCGTGTGTGGGCCAAGGGTGTGGTTGTTGTGTTCTGATGCATCATACGCAGCAGAATAAACATAAGATCAAACACCCATGAGCCTGGATCCGTGCATGTTGATTAAATTAAATACAAGATGAAAGAAACATACCATTGAAGATAGAATCCATGAACACGGACATTAGGTGTTGAAAAGAGAACACCCTCTACCGGTATCCACACGTCGAACGGACTCAAGAACACCTTTTTGATTGATTGCTAGATCCAAGGCCTGGTGAAGAAATGATTTCTTCGTCAGAATTATTTTGCTCCATTGATTATTGTATTTTGATGATTCTCAATCTCAAAATAAATAATCATACCTCTCTATATTTTATTGTTTCTAAAACAATGTGTATTGATTTCCAAAATCAACATGCGGGGCTGTCAAACCCGGCACCATATATTTATATGAGGGTTTGACCTAATTCTGTTTTGGATCGGGATTCCTTGTCACACAAGAATTCCAAACAAACTGACCAGGGCCGGGAAGAGAGCCGTGCGGCTTCAACACTGCCGTACGGTCGTTTTAATCAAAATCCTAGATTTTATGCCTTTTCCAATTCGTTCTATTGTGTGTGACCCAATAGGATTATACTAAATTGGCAACGAGTCCGAACCATTCAGAACCCGTATGTCATAAGTGGACTCTAGCAAGCCATTATGACTACCCAATTAGTATAACTTTAAAAGTCCAAAGTTACCTTATAGAACATATCACAATCCCTTTGTCATACGATATCATATTAGATATAAGTCATGGTCCACATCAACTTATGTTGTCCAATGCTTTCTCGATCCCGAGTAGATTGATATGAGAAAATGACATTGGACACATCAATTCATTTGGGCATGGCCATGCACTATCATCAATCTCACTCATCGAGTGGCCACGCAGATATCTCTCTTGAGAGAGGGACAAATCCCATCTTGACTTATCATTCTTCCCTACAAGAATCCGATTATGCCAATCGTAGCCTTTATAACCACCCGGTTAAAGGTAGCGTTTGAGTACATCAAACATAATGTTCATCATGTGGAAGACCATAATAATCTCATGTCTAAGGATTCAAATGTTATGACTATTATGAGATTTAATTAGGACATTTGACCATGACATTAATCTCATAACGGGTCTATCCAGTAATTTGTTCTCCAACAAGTACCCACAAGTTTAATCTGTATCCTATGCACCATAATCATCACATGATTATCCATTAAACTCATGCTAGCCCTTCATAAGTGATAGGGACAATGATTATTATAATAAACATGCAAAAGGTATAATAATCGGGTTTGTTATCTATATAACAATGAAGCTATGATATAACGCATAGGCCTTTCTCAAGGGCCTAGGGCATAATATCCAACAATCTCCCACTTGCACTAGGCCCAATCAATCCGTAGCCAATACCCATTGATCTAGTTATTATCTCCATCATAATTGCAAGTGAGCTTATGTAGGATGATTATCCTTGTTATCATCATATGGTATTTTGCATATTTTGACATCTCCCACTTTGACGATTCCTCGACTAAGATAGAAACGTCCGAGCATATGTTTATATAAGACATCATCCCCTTGGATTGTGCAATAACGATTGTCACGACCCGAAATATAGGCTCTATTTTATTAGTAATTAAATGATTTTATTTAATTATTTGCTTATTTATTTATTTAAATTATTATTTATTTAAATAATTATGTGTGCAACTTATGTGTTATAATATTTATGCCTAGCATTTTATTCGAGTTATTTGGGCTAGTGTGGAAGTGTTGAGTCTTAATTGTTAGTCGGGAGTGTAAGAAACTGTGTTAGTATGGGGAGGGGGTCTAGTTGTAACATTTCAAAAATAATTTCCCCTACTCCCTCTCCTCCCTCACCTTCTCCCTCATTCTTTCACTCATCTCCCAGAAAACTCTCTCTCTCTCCTCCAAGTTTGGTAAGTTTTCTTCTCCTTCTTCTCTCTTCATTTTCTCCTTCTTCCTCTCATCTTTTCTCATTTCTTAAAACGTGAAACGTGTTTAGATCGTCGCTAGGATCGCGTAGAGTCAAAAAGAATCGAAATCCATCAACTTTGAGAATTTGCAAGTAAGTTACTTTTCCCCCATTTTAATGCTAAAATGTTCATATCATGTTTAGATAATGTTTGATGTGTTACATTTGAAGTTTTGAATTTATTTGGAATTTATTGAGTTTTTGGTTGAAAATGGTGAATTGATGAATACCTTGATCCAATCTTAGTTTTGGTTGATAAAGAGTGTTGTTAAGGTCCCCTCTTTGTTTAAATAATGTTTGGGTACCTTAGAAATCTTGTTGGGAGTGTTGGATTTTGGGTGGAAATGTGTTTTGGGTATAAAAATGGAAGAAACCATGTTGTTCTTCCCGATTTCTGGCAATTCCGGCTTATTGGGCGACCGCCCAAAATAGTTTGGGCGACCGCGCATCTTTCGGAGAGTTTTTGTTCTTGTTTTGAGGCACTTTGGGCGACCGCACAACCCATCGTGGGCGGCCGCACAGGTCTCTGAAAAATGCACATTTTGTTAAATTGTTAGAGTCGACGTCCAGATCGCGGTCCCGGGGCCCGCGGGGTCCGGGGTCGCGACAGTTGGTATCAGAGCTATGGCATTAGCTCTATGTATAAGTCTAGTTGGATTAGTATGACCTAGGTGGGTAGTAGTGTGCGGAGTGATTAACGGTTGATGTTTTATGCAGGTAATTACTCGCAATGTCTGGAAGAAGAAATAGAGGAGGTGCTAGTGGAGCACAGAATCAGAATGATACAAGGGATGAAGCCCGTGCCATGTTTCAAGGCATGTTTGAGGCGGCCATGAAGGCCATTCATGATCAAGGTCCGAGGGTAGAGCAAGCACCACCTCGTTATGGTTTTGAGCAATTCTTGAAGTTGAAACCGGTTGAATTCAATGGGGAACCCGATGTTCGAAAAGCTGAGTTGTGGATTGAGTCTATGGAAAAGATTTATGATGTGTTTGGGTGTTCGGATGAGGACAAGGTCCGGTTCGCGGCTTATAAGCTTGTGGGAGCCGCCGAGCATTGGTGGAAGGGCATTAAAGCTACTTGGGATGATACTCGCACGGTTTATGCGTGGGAGTTGTTTGTGCGCAAATTCAAGGAGCATTTCATTCCGGTTGTTGATCAAAACCGAAAGGAGATAGAGCTACTCAACTTGGAGCAAGGAGTGTTGTCTATAGCACAATACTCGGCTAAGTTCATAGAATTAGCCCGGTATTGCGACTATTTGGTAAGGACCGAGGAACAAAAGGCTATGAGGTTTATTCGGGGATTGAAGACCTCCATCCGTACTCAACTAATTGCTCAACGGATCTTGACTTTCCAAGATGCGGTGGACCGAGCCTACTTAATAGAGCAAGACATTGGGAAGCATAAAAGGAAGACCGAGGTAGCTAACCCGAGTAAGCAAGGAGCGCAGAGCAAGTCGCAACCAAGGATTGATAATCGAGGTAACTTTGGGGGACAATCTCAGTTCCGAGGGCAACCGATCCCAAGGAACCCGGGTACCACTTCCGGGAACCAAGGGAGCCAAATTTTGAGGCTTTGTTCGTATTGTCAAAAGGAAGGTCATTCTGAGGACCGGTGTTGGAAGAAGCAAGGAAGGTGCACAAAATGTGGACAAATGGGTCACTTTGTAAAAGATTGCCCGAGAGGTAGAGGACAAGCATCCGGGTCAGGAGTTGGTAATAATCAGGGTCAGAAAAGGGATGCCGCTGGGAAGCCCAGAGTTCAAGGGAAGGTTTATGCCATGAATCAACAACAAGCTACCGATGATCCATCCGTCATTGGAGGTATTATTTCTGTGTCTAATGTGAGCGCACGAGCGTTAGTAGATCCAGGATCATCTCATTCATACATTTCTGTGCAATTTGCTTCCATGTTAAATGCTGCATTCGAGTCTTTACCGTACGTGCTAGAGGTGTCGACCCCTATAGGAGAATGCTTGATTTCTGATCGAGTCTTTCGTGCTTGTGATATGGTTATTTGTGGTCGAGTCCTTTGTGCGGATCTGGTAGTTCTTCCTATCCAAGACTTTGATGTCATTTTGGGTATGGATTGGTTGAGCAAGTTTCACGCTTCTGTTGATTGCCGTAAGAAAATTGTTACTTTTTCTATTCCTGATGTGCCTAAGTTTGTTTTTGAGGCTAGTCCTCTGAGTAGGAAGGTTCGCTTAATTTCTTTTAGGAAAGCGAGACGATTATTGCATAGTGGTTGCGAGGGGTATTTGGCTAGTGTTCTTGATACTAGGAAAGAATCCCCTAGTTTTGATAGTGTTCGGGTAGTTCGGGAATTTCCCGATGTTTTCTCTACCGAGTATGAGATGCCTCTCGATCGTGAGATTGAGTTTTGTATAGATCTTTTTCCGGGTACGGCTCCGATTTCGAAAGCACCTTATAGGTTAGCTCCCGCTGAGTTGAAGGAATTGAAGGTTCAGTTGCAAGAGTTGCTTGACCGAGGGTTTATCCGCCCTAGTGTTTCCCCGTGGGGAGCACCGGTTTTATTTGTGCGGAAGAAAGATGGTTCGTTGAGATTGTGTATAGATTACCGGAAGTTGAATCAGGTTACGGTGAAGAACAAGTATCCTCTACCGCACATCGATGATTTATTTGATCATCTTCAAGGGTCCGTGGTTTTCTCTAAGCTTGATTTGAGGAGTGGGTACCATCAGTTGAAGGTTCGATCGGAGGATATTCCGAAGACTACTTTTCGCACTCGTTATGGTCATTATGAGTTCTTGGTTATGCCGTTTGGGTTGACGAACGCGCCGGCCGTATTTATGGATTTGATGAACCGGATTTTCCATCCCTATCTTGATTCGTTCGTGGTGGTTTTCATCGACGATATTCTTGTTTATTCGAAATCTCGAGATGAGCACGAGCAGCATTTGAGGACTGTTTTATCCGTTCTTGCGAGGGAGAAATTATTTGCGAAGTTCAGTAAATGCGAATTTTGGCTTGAGAAGGTGTCATTTCTGGGTCATGTGATTTCTAAAGATGGGATTTCGGTGGATCCGTCAAAGATTGAGGCCATAGTGGATTGGAAGAGACCCGAGTCAGTGACCGAGATTCGTAGTTTTCTGGGTTTAGCCGGTTATTACCGAAGATTTATTGAAGGGTTTTCGAGGATCGCTACTCCGATGACTCATTGACCCGAAAGAACGTTCCGTTTGTGTGGACCGAGAAATGTGACAAGAGTTTCGAGGAATTGAAGAAGAGGTTGACTACCGCACCGATCTTGACTTTGCCTAATGGGAGTGATGGCCTAGTGATTTACAGTGATGCTTCGAAAGAGGGTTTGGGTTGTGTGTTGATGCAGAATGGGAAAGTCATTGCGTATGCTTCGAGGAAGTTGACCCCGAGTGAACAGAATTACCCGACTCATGATATGGAATTAGCGGCTATTGTATTTGCGTTGCACAAATGGAATTTTTAACTTCGGTATTTTGGAGTTTATTGTTAGAGTCGACGTCCAGATCGCGGTCCCGGGGAAGGCGAATGTGGTAGCCGATGCGATTAGTAGAAAGTCTTATGTGGCTTCGATGATGGTTCGAGAGTGGAAAATGCTTGAGGATGTTCGAGATTGGTCTCCTCGTGAATCGAGACATGGGGCTATTTTTGCGAATATTAGGGTGTCTCCGACCCTAATTCAGAGGATAAAAGAGGCTCAGAAAGAAGATCCCGAGTTGGTGAAGATAATGGGTAAATTGAAGGAAAAGAACTTCGAGGATTTTTCTTTGAGTTCGAGTGGAGTTTTGACTTTCCGTGGTCGTTTGTGTGTTCCGGATGTTGATGGAATTAAACAGAGAGTTCTTGATGAGGGTCATAAATCGAGGTATACTATTCATCCGGGCAGTACGAAGATGTATCAGGATTTGAAGCAACAATTTTGGTGGATTAATATGAAAAGGGAAATAGCCGAGTATGTTTCGAGGTGTTTAACGTGTCAGCAGGTCAAAGCCGAGCATCAGAGACCCGCGGGATTGCTTCAGCCGTTAGAGATTCCCGAGTGGAAATGGGAGCATGTGACTATGGATTTCGTTACGGGACTGCCTCGTACCCGTAGGAAGTATGATAGTGTTTGGGTAATAGTGGACAGATTGACCAAGAGCGCTCATTTCTTGCCTATTGATATCAGATATTCGATGGAGAAGCTTGCGACCCCTTATATTGATGAGATTGTTAGATTGCATGGGGTTCCGGTTAGCATTGTGTCAGATCGAGACCCGAGATTTACTTCTAGATTCTGGAAGGCGTTTCAGGAAGCTTGGGGTACAAATTTGCGATTCAGCACAGCTTTTCATCCTCAGACCGACGGTCAATCCGAGAGGACTATTCAGATTTTGGAGGATATGTTGCGAGCGTGTTCGATAGACTTCTCTGATTCTTGGGATTCGCACCTACCGTTAGTGGAGTTCTCTTACAACAACAGTTATCAGGCTAGTATCGAGATGGCACCGTTTGAGGCTTTGTATGGAAGAAAATGTAGATCGCCTATTTGTTGGGATGAGGTTGGTGAAGCGAGAGTTTTGGGTATTGATTTGCTTCGGGATTCGGTTGAGAAAGTTAGAGTTATCCGGGATAGATTGAAGACAGCCCAGAGTCGACATAAGAGCTATGCAGATAACTGAAGGCGAGATCTTAGCTTTCAGACCGGTGATTTGGTATTCTTGAAAGTGTCTCCGAAGGTGGGTATTCGTCGTTTTGGGAAGAAAGGCAAGTTGGCTCCGAGGTTTATTGGTCCGTTTGAGGTTTTGGGAAAGGTGGGACTTCTTGCGTATCGTCTTGCGTTGCCGCCATCTTTAGACCGGTTGCATAATGTTTTCCACGTTTCTATGCTTCGGAAGTATGTTCATGATCCGTCTCACGTGTTACCGAGGATACCGGAGGATATTGAGCCTGATATGACTTATGAGGAACGACCGGTTCGGATCTTAGATTCCAAAGTCCAAGAGTTGAGGAGCAAAAGCATTGCGTTGGTTCGAGTTCTTTGGAGGAATCACAATATCGAGGAGTCGACGTGGGAGCTTCGTGATGAGATCGAGAGGAAATTTCCGTGGCTTTTTGTTTAAGGTAAGTCTCGTTAAAATTCGGGTCGAATTTTCTTTAAGGGGGAGTGAATGTCACGACCCGAAATATAGGCTCTATTTTATTAGTAATTAAATGATTTTATTTAATTATTTGCTTATTTATTTATTTAAATTATTATTTATTTAAATAATTATGTGTGCAACTTATGTGTTATAATATTTATGCCTAGTATTTTATTCGAGTTATTTGGGCTAGTGTGGAAGTGTTGAGTCTTAATTGTTAGTCGGGAGTGTAAGAAACTGTGTTAGTATGGGGAGGGGGTCTAGTTGTAACATTTCAAAAATAATTTCCCCTACTCCCTCTCCTCCCTCACCTTCTCCCTCATTCTTTCACTCATCTCCCAGAAAACTCTCTCTCTCTCCTCCAAGTTTGGTAAGTTTTCTTCTCCTTCTTCTCTCTTCATTTTCTCCTTCTTCCTCTCATCTTTTCTCATTTCTTAAAACGTGAAACGTGTTTAGATCGTCGCTAGGATCGCGTAGAGTCAAAAAGAATCGAAATCCATCAACTTTGAGAATTTGCAACTAAGTTACTTTTCCCCCATTTTAATGCTAAAATGTTCATATCATGTTTAGATAATGTTTGATGTGTTACATTTGAAGTTTTGAATTTATTTGGAATTTATTGAGTTTTTGGTTGAAAATGGTGAATTGATGAATACCTTGATCCAATCTTAGTTTTGGTTGATAAAGAGTGTTGTTAAGGTCCCCTCTTTGTTTAAATAATGTTTGGGTACCTTAGAAATCTTGTTGGGAGTGTTGGATTTTGGGTGGAAATGTGTTTTGGGTATAAAAATGGAAGAAACCATGTTGTTCTTCCCGATTTCTGGCGATTCCGGCTTATTGGGCGACCGCCCAAAATAGTATGGGCGACCGCGCATCTTTCTGAGAGTTTTTGTTCTTGTTTTGAGGCACTTTGGGCGACCGCACAACCCATCGTGGGCGGCCGCACAGATCTCTGAAAAATGCACATTTTGTTAAATTGTTAGAGTCGACGTCCAGATCGCGGTCCCGGGGCCCGCGGGGTCCGGGGTCGCGACAACAATTATTGGCACAATGAAGGACCATGGAATTACACTAGAAACGATTTCTAGTTTACTAATTATCATCTTAATCCAAACAATTTTCTAGTTGCATCCCATGCCACTAGATACACAACCTTTTGTAGAATAGTAATGGTGTATTTAGAACTCTTCTAACACCATTATTAAACATAAACATGTATTTATATTGCGATAATTATCTTTGTTGGTTTATAAGAATGCATCTTTGAAACCATTACAAGATCATATTATATTTCATCAAAGATTAAGAATGCATCATTCAGTTCTTCACAAGTACTTGAGGATGATTCTTATCTGGTGACTTTCACTAGGGTCTGATTGGTATCATCTCATTATACTTTAAGTATATGAGACATCCGGTCTTAGTACATCAATATGTCTTACATGATAGATCCAATTGCTAAAGCAAGTGGAATCCTAATCATGTATTCTTACTTATTAGTCTTCCAATAAGACTAAATCTTGTTAAGACTAATGCCATTAGCTTTTTCAAGAATCCTCTTCAAGAGTCTTGCTTAGTGAACCTTTCACTATCTTGTCTATATTAGTACTTTGACTTTAACCAATCAACCTTTCAGATTTATCTCCATAAATCAGTCCAAGGGTATAGGCGGCTTTATCCAAGTCTTACATTTAGAAACTCTTTCAAAATAAATTATATGTCAACCACATATATTAGACTAGGAATAATTTTATGCTCCCACTAAATTTATTGTAATCATAAGTCTCATCTATGATGAATTCAAACTCTTTGAATACTATATCAAAATGAAATTTCACTCCAAGTAGTTTTCTTTAATCCATCTCATGGATTTCTTCAACTTGCATATTTTATTAGAATTTTATGGATCAAAACTTTTAGGTTGTATCAAACACATCCTAAAGTATGTTCCTGTTAAGGAATGCAGTTTTGACATCCATTCATCATATTTCATATTCAAAATATGAGGTCATGACAATTAGAATTCTAATAACATTAAGCATGACTACATGTGATAAAGTTTCATCATAATTGATATTGACACGCCCCCAGTTCCCGGGATCCCCTAATAGGACCTCGAACCCGGATGTGCGTGACTAACGAGGAACAAGAAACTAACAAGAAACTGGATGACCTCAGTTTAATAAACTGACATGATATATATATACTCAAGAGTAAGGAGCTATACTAGCTCACAACACGAGTTATAGACAAGAAAATTTAAAACCAAACTTCAATACATACACAGCGGAAACATGCCTAGCACATAAGCTGGCATCAAGAGTACAATACAAGATGTCTAGTGACAACAAGAACTGAACAAGACTGTCTACCCCAAAATAAGGAGTTACAAAACCCAAAATACATCGTCCTCACCAAATGTAAAAGGACACAAGCCCCAAAATAATCACGACCTGCGTAGTAAGCTCCCAGCTATGTCGAGCCTCACTGCACACTATCCTTCCTTTGATCTAAGGAAAACAATTAAACAAGAAACGGGGTGAGATAAATCTCAGTAAGCTATTAGATGCAACTACATGACATGTTATCATGCAATTCAAGTAGATACTCAAGTAATCATATATCAAGTATCATCAAGTAACAAGTATATGAGAGGCTAAGCCACTCATCAAGTAGCACATAAGGCTAAACAAGCATGCTATAAAGGATATTGCTTCCTTCCTTATTCCTCCCAAGAATACCATTGTTGTCGTAGCTTGTATTACTTTGACAATCACGATCAATAACAAGAAACTGATTATTCAGTATATATCAGAAGACCCGGTAACCAGTGTCATTCTCAAGATCAAGACTCACGAGGTGTTCACGAGGTGTTCAAGAGTTTAGCATTCACTTAAGACAGGCGTGTTGCTCCAACCAAGGAAGCTATGCCCTTACTATGGCCGGTAGTAAGGGGTCAAGCGCAAATACATAGGGACCCGATTGTCACTTAAGCCCCAGCTCTCGCGACAAGCGTGAACCTATATATTTCTGAACAAGCAAGGAGAACCAGCTGGACTCACACAAGAATGTACAAGTAGATATTTACTTGAACTACGGGAGAAGAACTAATCCAAAAGTAGTGGACTGGCTCAACAAGGAACATGCTTCAAGTAATCAAGAAGTCACCTTGTTATCAAGCAACTATATGCAATGTTTGCACATAAACAACAAGAACATGTCTTATACAAGTTAGTGCTTGTTCATAGCACTTTCTAGTTCATTACCATACATATGTATTGGTGTCAAGCCATGTACAAGATTTTATTGTCTTATACTCAAGTTATCACTCCAATCTTTGGACATTCAAGCATGTATAAGAGTTATACACTTACTCTTACAAAATCTTAATCCTATTCTTAGGATGTTCAAGTCTAAAACTTTATGCTAATGCCCCTAAGGTGCACAATCATTGGTTTCAAGACAAGTATAACACATTAGTGCTTATTCATAGCACTTTCAAGACATAAAGAAGAGTTACTACTCTTATACTTAAGTTCTTATTTGAGTTCTATAAGCACTCATGTTCAAGACCAAGTTCTAATGCCCCAAAAGGTACATATACACTTGCTAGGACATCTTATACTAAGGCTCTATGCCTTAGGAGGGATAAACTTTCATCTCCATTTAGTTTGAAACACTTTTGTGAAACAGGGGTTATGGGCGGTCGCCCAACCCCAGCCTGGGCGGTCGCCCAAGATCACACTTTTTGACACCCTAGTCTGATGATATGGGTGGTCACCCACAACCACTATGGACGGGCGCCCAAGGCCTAAATCAGCAAAACCCAATTTCTTTCCCAGGCTTAGAATTCTCCGTCCCAAGCGTAGGAGTAACTTTTTACTACCATTTTAACAATACCCAGGGCATATAAGTATACTTCAAAACAATTGTTCAAGTATAATTTCCGTTTTTACCAAGTCTTTTATACTCCCTTTGTCCCAAAATTACAAGTACCACAAAAATTGCTCCAAACACGAAATTGACAAGCACAAGTATCAAAAATAACATATATGAATGTTATTACAAGCAAGGGGGAGCTACTAACTTACTTAGTCAAAAATCAAAGTTACCCAAATAAATTTTTGTTCGGCCTGGAACGCTCTATTCAACGCCACGAATATTTATCCGGGATCAGAATCAAGAACGGAGGGATAATTAAGCTCGAGGAGTCGAGAATAGGGAGAATTCTAACCCTAGCTTTAGAACAGAAGGAGTATACGTTGAGAAATTTGGGTAAAAATGGTTTCTCAGAGAGAAACCCAAGGTGATATACTTAAACTTTCAAAGAATGACACCTAGGCCCCTCAAGTTTTACTTTTAACAAAAAGGCCCCTAAAGTCAAATTTTGACAAATGACCCAAAAGTCAAAACTAGATATTTAACCACCTTAATAATCTAAAGCAGTTAAAAAATTAACCCACGTAAAACTAACACATAATATGCAAGTTCAAGTAATTAACAAATAAGTCAAATAGTTAACAAGAAATAGGATGGGCGTTACATCCTCCCCACCTTAAAGAAAATTCTCCCACGAATTTTACTTACCAATGTTTTCAAATAAGCTCGGGTATTTATCTCGCATTTCTTTCTCGGTTTCCCAAGTAGCCTCTTCAATTTCATGATTCCTCCAAAGGACCTTCACAATAGGAATCCTTTTGGTACGCAAGACTTGCTCTTTCCAGTCAAGAATTTCAACAGGTTGTTCCTCATAAGACAAATCAGGCTGAAATGGAATAGCCTCATACTCAAGAACATGCGACTCATCCGCCATATACTTGCGAAGCATAGATACATGAAATACATCATGAATACCAGATAAAGAAGGTGGTAAAGCCACTTTATAAGCTAACTTCCCAACTCTTTCAAGAATCTCAAATGGACCGATATAACGAGGAGATAAATTTCCTTTCTTCCCAAATCTCTTTATACCTCTACGAGGAGAGACCTTCAAGAATACAAAGTCACCTACCTGGAATTCAAGATCCCTTCTTCGATGATCAGCATAACTCTTTTGTCTACTCTGAGCTGTGCGTAATCTATCTCGAATGAGTTTCACACTCTCAACTGATTGTTGAACCATTTCAGGACCCAAGAGTCTAGCTTCTCCCACTTCATCCCAGCATATAGGAGATCGACACTTTCTACCATAAAGAGCCTCATATGGAGCCATTTCAATACTAGACTGATAACTGTTGTTATAAGCAAACTCAGCAAAAAGAAGATGAGTATCCCAACTGCCTTTGAAATCCACAACACAAGCACGTAACATATCCTCGAGAATCTGTATAAGTCTCTTAGATTGCCCATCAGATTGAGGATGAAAAGCTGTACTGAAATTCAATTTAGTACCCATGGCACCCTGAAGAGCCTGCCAAAATCGAGAAGTAAAACGAGGATCTCTGTCAGATACAATACTCACAGGAACTCCATGGAGTCGGAAAATCTCCTGAACATACAAAGATGCCAACTGAGACAATGAATATCCCATGGAAACAGACAAGAAGTGAGCTGATTTAGTCAGTTTATCCACTATAACCCAAACAGCATCATGGCCTCGTCTGGTACGTGGTAAACCAGTCACAAAATCCATAGTAATATGCTCCCATTTCCACTCTGGAATTTCTAATGGTTGCAACAAACCTGTTGGACGTTGATGTTCCACTTTTACTTGTTGACAAGTCAAACATTTGGACACATACTCAGCAATTTCTCTTTTCATATTGTTCCACCAGAAATGTTTCTTCAAGTCTTGGTACATTTTAGTGCTTCCAGGATAAATAGTATACTTGGCTTTGTGAGCCTCTTCAAGAACTTTCTTCTTTATCTCAAGATCAACTAGAATACAAACTCGGCCTCGAAAGATAAGAATTTCATCACTGTTGAAAGAAAAATCTGGTTGTTTTCCTTCATTCATTCCACTAATAATTTTCTGCAATTCAGAATCAGTTACTTGAGCTTCTTTGATCTGTTGGAGTAAGTCTGAAGTAGCCTTTATATTAGCAAGAATAACTCCATGATTTGATTCACAAGGATTCCAATCACACAAGACTTCAAGCATCTTCCATTCACGAATCATCAGGTAAGAAATATAAGTCTTTCTGCTCAGTGCATCTGCTACCACATTTGCTTTCCCTGGATGATAAAGGATAGTACAATCATGATCCTTCAATTTCTCCATCCATCTACGTTGTCTCATATTAAGATCTTTCTGAGAAAACAAATACTTCAAGCTCTTATGATCTGTGAAGACTTCAAATTTGGTTCCATACAAGTAATGTCTCCATTTATCCAAAGCAAAAATAATCGCAGCTAACTCTAAATCATGAGTAGGATAGTTCTTTTCATAAGGAGATAATTTTCGAGAAGCATAAGCTATTACCTTGCCATCTTGCATTAAAACACAACCCAATCCTTCTTTAGAAGCATCAGTATAAACCATGAAATGCTCAGAACCACTAGGCAAAGCCAAGACTGGAGCTGTAGTTAAGCACCTTTTCAACTCTTGAAAACTTGCTTCACACTTTCCATTCCACTCAAAAGAACTAGCTTTTCGAGTCAGATTAGTCAATGGAGTAGCAATCTTGGAGAATCCCTCAATGAACCTCCGATAATAACTAGCCAAGCCCAAGAAACTACGGATCTCTGTCACTGTAGTTGGCCTCTTCCAGTTTACAATTGCTTCAACTTTGGAAGGATCTACTGCAATACCAGTAGCAGACGCAACATGCCCCATGAATGAAACCTCTTCTAACCAGAAAGCACATTTGCTGAATTTTGCAAATAATTGTTTCTCACGAAGAACTTGCAATACCACTCTGAGATGTTGTTCATTCTTAGCCCGTGATTTAGAATACACAAGAATGTCATCAATGAATACCACCACAAATCAATCAAGATATGGTTTGAAGATACGATTCATCAAATCCATAAATACAGCTGGAGCATTTGTCAAACCGAATGGCATAACAATAAACTCATAATGCCCATACCTGGTACGGAAAGCTGTCTTTGGTATATCCTCAGATCTGATTTTCAACTGATGGTAACCACTTCTCAAGTCAAGCTTCGAGTATACTACTGAACCTTGAAGCTGATCAAACAAGTCATCAATATGGGTAACGGATATTTGTTCTTAATAGTTACCTGATTAAGATCTCTGTAATCAATACACAATCACAGAGTCCCATCTTTCTTTCTGACAAATAACACTGGTGCACCCCATGGTGATAAACTAGGCCTAATGAAGCCCCTTTCAAGTAATTCCTCAAGCTGTGTTTTTAACTCTCTCAACTCAGCTGGAGCCATTCTATAAGGTGCTTTAGAGATTGGTGCTGTACCTGGTAATAACTCAATACAGAACTCAAGCTCTCGATCAGGTGGCATGCTATACTCAGAAGAGAACACATCTGAAAATTCAGACACAACAGGAATATCTTCCATCTTGGGAACAGATAAACTCTGGTCAAGCACACATGCGAGATACCCGGCACAACCACGAGATAAAAGTTTTCTAGCTTTTAAAGCAGAAATAACATGTATAGCACATAAAGGCCTATCACCTTCAAAGGTAAAATCAGGCAAACCAGGGATAGAAAAAGTTACTACTTTTATATGACAATCAACAGATGCATGATGCACATAAAGCCAATCCATGCCAAGAATCGCGTCAAAGTCCCGTATAGGTAACACGACTAGGTCAGCAAGAAGGGCATGATCACCCACAAGAACCTCACATTTCTTGTAAACCTCAGAAGCAAACATGGAATCTCCCATAGGGGAAGATACTTCTAGCACATAAGGCATGAAATCAGGAAGAACATGCAAGTGTGACACAAAATGAGATGCCACATAAGAATGAGATGAGCCTGGATCTATCAAGACTCGCGCTCTCGTACTAGAAAGTAATATAATACCTCCTATGACCGTAGAATACTCAGCTACACCCTGCTGATCTAGAGAAAACACTCGACCCTGAACTTTTGGTCGACCACCACTATCTCTTTTAGAACCTGAGGCCTATTGACTTGTACCCCCAACTTGATTTCCTTTGCCTTTATGAAAATTCTTGATAAAGTGCCCAGTTTCACGACAAGATAAACACTTTCCTTGCTTTAGCCAACACTTGTCTTCAGAATGGCCTTCTTTCGAACAATAACCACATACTTTCCTAGGACCTTGGACTATTGTCCTCGAACCAGTTGATACACTACCTTTACTTTCGGATGGCTGTCGGAATCGATGATCTTGGCGGCTAGATTTACCACCCTTAGAACCAGATCCCTGAGCTTTCTCTGATACACGACCGGTCATGGTTGTTCCCAACTTCACCTTGTGTTCTTCAATGTCATTTTCAATAGCATAAGCCTTCTCCACTGCTTGATGATAACTAGTAAGCTGTAGAGAGAGAAGTTGCTTCCTATACTCAGTCCTCAACCCTTTACAAATCTCTGTGCCTTCTTGGTCTTATTTGGAACTAAGTGATCATAATACCTAGCCAATTCTGTGAACTTGGTTGAGTATTGCCCCACTGTCAAACTTCCCTGCTCCAGATTAAGAAATTCCATCTCTTTTCTGTCTTGGACCACTGTTGGAATAAACTGTGACTTGAATGCTTTAAGAAAATTCTCCCAAGTCTGTGGTACCCCTTCCAGTTCCCAGCTTTTATTCAACACTTGCCACCAATGTTCAGCGGCTTTCTCTAGTTTAAAAGTTGCAAAGGTTACCTTATCACCACTTGCACATCTCAAGGCTGTAAAGATATTCTCAATACTTTCAATCCACTCCTCAGCCTTCTTAGCATCAAAGTCCCCGTCAAAACTACGAGGTTTCAACTTCAAGAACCTTGTAAGGCGATTAGGATAATCACAGTCTACATTATCAACCTTCTCTTCTTGAGGAGTTATAGATCTCAGCTGATTACTACCACTTGTACCTTCAGAACTCATTGTACCTGTAGGTAAACACTCAGCGTTATTAACGCCCCAAGGTAGCTAAACAGGGTAGCTAAACCAGGATAGCTCTGATACCAACCTGACATGCCCCCAGGTCCCGGGATCCCCTAAAAGGACCTCGAACCCGGATGCGCGTGACTAACGAGGAATAAGAAACTAACAAGAAACTGGATGACCTCAGTTTAATAAACTAACATGATATATATATACTCAAGAGTAAGGAGCTTTACTAGCTCACAACACGAGTTCTAGACAAGAAAATTTAAAACCAAAATTCAATACATACACAGCGGAAACATGCCTAGCACATAAGCTGGCATCAAGAGTACAATACAAGATGTCTAGTGACAACAAGAACTGAACAAGACTGTCTACCCCAAAATAAGGAGTTACAAAACCCAAAATACATCGTCCTCACCAAATGTAAAAGGACACAAGCCCCAAAATAATCACGACCTGCGTAGTAAGCTCCCAGCTATATCGAGCCTCACTGCGCACTATCCTTCCTTTGATCTAAGTAAAACAATTAAACAAGAAACGGGGTGAGATAAATCTCAGTAAGCTATTAGATGCAACTACATGATATGTTATCATGTAATTCAAGTAGATACTCAAGTAATCATATATCATGTATCATCAAGTAACAAGTATATGAGAGGCTAAGCCACTCATCAAGTAGCACATAAGGCTAAACAAGCAAGCTATAAAGGATATTGCTTCCTTCCTTATTCCTCCCAAGAATACCATTGTTGTCGTAGCTTGTATTACTTTGACAATCACGATCAATAACAAAAACTGATTATTCAGTATATATCAGAAGACCCGGTAACCAGTGTCATTCTCAAGATCAAGACTCACGAGGTGTTCACGAGGTGTTCAAGAATTTAGCATTCACTTAAGTGAGGCGTATTGCTCCAACCAAGGAAGCTATGCCCTTACTATAGCCGGTAGTAAGGGGTCAAGCGCAAATACATAGGGACCCGATTGTCACTTAAGCCCCAGCTCTCACGACAAGCGTGAACCTATATATTTCCGAACAAGCAAGGAGAACCAGCTGGACTCACACAAGAATGTACAAGTAGATATTTACTTGAACTACGGGAGAAGAACTAATCCAAAAGTAGTGGACTAGCTCAACAAGGAACATGCTTCAAGTAATCAAGAAGTCACCTTGTTATCAAGCAACTATATGCAATGTTTGCACATACACAACAAGAACATGTCTTATACAAGTTAGTGCTTGTTCATAGCACTTTCTAGTTCATTACCATACATATGTATTGGTGTCAAGCCATGTACAAGATTTTATTGTCTTATACTCAAGTTATCACTCCAATCTTTGGACATTCAAGCATGTATAAGAGTTATACATTTACTCTTACAAAATCTTAATCCTATTCTTAGGATGTTCAAGTCTAAAACTTTATGCTAATGCCCCTAAGGTGCACAATCATTGGTTTCAAGACAAGTATAACACATTAGTGCTAATTCATAGCACTTTTAAGACATAAAGAAGAGTTACTTCTCTTATACTTAAGTTCTCATTTGAGTTCTATAAGCACTCATGTTCAAGACCAAGTTCTAATGCCCCAAAAGGTACATATACACTTGCTAGGACATCTTATACTAAGGCTCTATGCCTTAGGAGGGATAAACTTTTTGACACCCTAGTTTGATGATATGGGTGGTCACCCACAACCACTATGGGCGGGCGCCCAAGGCCTAAATCAGCAAAACCCAATTTCTTTCCCAGGCTTAGAATTCTCCGTCCCAAGCGTAGGAGTAACTTTTTACTACCATTTTAACAATACCCAGGGCATATAAGTATACTTCAAAACAATTGTTCAAGTATAATTTCTCTTTTTACCAAGTCTTTTATACTCCCCTTGTCCCAAAATTACAAGTACCACAAAAATTGCTCCAAACACGAAATTGACAAGCACAAGTATCAAAAATAACATATATGAATGTTATTACAAGCAAGGGAGAGCTAATAACTTACTTAGTCAAAAATCAAAGTTACCCAAATAAATTTCTGTTCGGCCTGGAACGCTCTATTCAACGCCACGAATATTTATCCGGGATCAGAATCAAGAACGGAGGGATAATTAAGCTCGAGGAGTCGAGAATAGGGAGAATTCTAACCCTAGCTTTAGAACAGAAGGAGTATACGTAGAGAAATTTGGGTAAAAATGGTTTCTCAGAGAGAAACCCAAGGTGATATACTTAAACTTTCAAACAATGACACCTAGGCCCCTCAAGTTTCACTTTTAACAAAAAGGCCCCTAAAGTCAAATTTTCACAAATGACCCAAAAGTCAAAACTAGAGATTTAACGACCTTAATAATCTAAAGCAGTTAAGAAATTAACCCAAGTAAAACTAACACATAATATGCAAGTTCAAGTATTTAACAAATAAGTCAAATAGTTAACAAGAAATAGGATGGGCGTTACAGATATTATGAATTAACTTTTCTCAATTAGTCTTGCTTAATCAATATGCACCTTGCGATCCATGTCCGTTTTCTCCAACCAAACTCATTTTCTATCCTAAGATTTTTAAGCCTTAAGGTAGAACAATCAAGTTCCAAACTTGATTATCATACATGGATTGCATTTTATATTTCATGACTCCAAGTCATTGATCTAAATCCAGAGTGGACTTTCCATCTTGATATGTGATAGGTCAATCATTCACAATGATATCTTCCTTATTACTTTCTATTACGAGAAATCATTATTTCTTGTTATAGATAGTATCCTATCATATATGCAAATAACTTGTGTATACTTGAACGAATTTCCACAACTCCTTGTGAAACTTTGTTCAACTTTCATCTTAGGTTCCATGTCATTTTCTGGGTCTCGAACTCTTCGAGATACATTTTACTCCCACTAGTTCTTTAGAGATAAACGATTTATCTAAAAAGTGCTATTTATAGTAACAAACGATTTGTACTCTTTAAAGGGTGTAAAATCAATATCATTAAGATATCCCATGAAAATACATTAATTAGATTTGGATGTGATTTTGTCCAAGACAACACTTTTCTCAAAAGCATCACATCACAAAACTTTATGAAAGATAAACTAGGTTTTTTTTCATTCCATATCTAATATGGTCTGACGAACCTCCTTAGATGAAACTCAATTTAGTGTAAGCGCATCTGTTTCCAGCATATAATCCAGAAGGTTAATTAAAGATCAATTTGACTTACTATGAGGCGAAAAACAGCAGTTTGCTGACAATCTGCAGGTTTCTGTAAACAGGGGCCGTACGGCTCATTACTAGGCGTACGCCTAAATTGCAGCCGTATGGTTGTTGTTTTCAGATTTTGTTTTTCTTATTCTGCAGACTTTCTGTAGAATTCTCATCAAGTCCATGGTTCAAATATTTATTACCTTGATCACATCAGAGTACATCAATACTTTTGCCATGAGTTATCAAAATCTTTTCTAGCATTATTACTTTAATGAACTACATACATCAATATGTATTAGTTCAAAATAGTAATTCCTTTTACTACTATTAGTAAGAGGTGTCTTGATCAATTTCCAAGATTCACATATATCACATGATTCGAAATCATGTGAATTTAAAAGTCTGTCCCATGGAATTTTAGATATGCGTTTCTTATTATTTGATTGAGACTTCAATGCTTCAAGAATGTAACGCTTACATCTTTGGATTCAGATTTCCATTATTTACGTTATACTCATTATTTTTTTCTTCCAAGATAAGGATACAAGGTCCCATTATATGATTAATAATACAATAAAGTGAATCTTATTTAATGGTGCACCTTCTTATTCAAAATAAGAAATATCCATAATCTTCTAATGAAGAAACCAAAATAATATTTCTACTTAAAGTAGGAACATCACAATATTTGTTCAAAACAAATATGAACCCACTAGGTAAAGACACTTCGCAAGTTCCTATGATTAATGTTGTAAACTTTACATCATTATCAACACATAGGTTAATCTTTACCCTTTTAACTAGTCTTTCTATTTTCCAAGTCTTACACATTTATTCAAATGTGAGATCCATATCTGGTATCCAATACCTAAGAACGTAGAAGTAGAAATTTAACATAAATACTTGAAGTGGTAGTCCTACTATCCTTCCTTTTGATCTTTTAATTCAAATTGTAATTTCTAATATGGTCAATCACATTGTCATGGTAGCAATTACATCCTCAGGATTTTAGGTTTAGCCACAAACATTTCCTTTAGGCTTGACAACTCTTGTCTTGCCTTTACCTTAAATCCTTGTCCTTATTAAATTTTAGAGTTTGAGAAGGTTTCCATTTGATATTAACACATAGAATTTTAGACATCAAGTATCGCTTATATATTATTATCAAATCCGTTTGTTAGTTCCAAACTAACTTGATTACCAAGCCAATTAAGGTAATTAATATGTCTCTCCATGTTCAAAACATAAAAAATTATTAACATACCTTTCATTCATCATATGAATGTTAGGCTCCAATCAATCTCAAACTTTTCTTGCCTTTCTTGCTTGTAAGAACACTTCCTACGTGATTGCTTATCATATAAGCATCCATATATTTCAGATACTTCGTAAGGTCTAAATATATGGTAATGATTCGTAGGACAGTTGACATCCATAGATTCATCCACATGTATCTAAATAATGTCTTTGTCCGTCCTTAAGGCATTAGCTTTATTAGGAATTGTAGACACCCCATTTTGAACGTTCATTCATAATTACGCTACTTCTGTGTCTCGCCTTTGATTTGGGTCGAAACTCGTTAAGTTTGACCTGTCTCGTTAAGTTCCTGGCTGACCCCGTTAGTTAGGGGGCCGAAATGAACATTAAAACTTAAGCGAAGAGCAAATTTTTGATTCAAACACAAGATGCCTCATACGAGATATATAATGTCTCGTACGAGACATCCCCTTGACAGATGGGTTTTCCAGCAGTTTCCTTATCGAACTCAACCTCGTTTCTTGGCAAACACTCCACAATCCGGGAAAGAAAGAAAGGACGATCTGAGAGTCCAAAAGCAACTCCTTGGGTATTGAGTCTTTGATTCCCATCCAAATTTACCTCCTTGGCTTGGTCCTAAGTCAAGAAATCATATAAATATAGGGGTTCTTAAATTAAAATCCCTAATGGTGGTCAATCATTCTTAATCACTAGGATCACTCTCTACCAAAACATTCCTAACACCCTCATATCAGCCTCTCGAAGAATGCTTAGGTAACTCCTTTGTCTTCTCTCTTCTCATCTCCTTCTTTGCTTTGAAGTAGTATGATTCTATCAAAAGGATCAGCCTAGAGCCTCTCCAATTCATGGAGATGGTCTCGAAGCACATGATCCGACATTCCAAATAAATAAGAGATTATTTATTTGGCTTCCTTTATAAATGTTTTAATTTGCATAATTTTAAGATTATGATGATGATTTTGTAGCAAGACCAATCCTAGATTGGGTGGATTGGGTGCTCCTTGACCTTCCCAATCCATAACTTAACCCCCTAACTCAAGATCTCACGGTCCGTGTTCCGTTAAACATGATGGTGACTCATAACAAATCGAGCAACAATCAAGTCCTTACAATCAATCAAACCACTAAACAACGGCGAAAAGGACGCGCGCTCACATTGGCGACTCCGTTGGGGAAGTAATTTAAGAGTGTTAGACTTGCATTGAAAAAATCATCATCGTTCTTAGAATTCTGCAGATTTGTACAGTTTCGGATCCCAGAAGGGGATGTCTCGTACGAGACATCGTTGTCTCGTATGAGGCATCTCTGTTATGCCCGACAGACTGGTCTTCTGGTTTAAAAAGGGATTCTGTCCGGTTCAAACATGTAAACAGAGTTCCAGATCTATCCTCCCCCTTGTTTCTAAGTCTTAGGACCTTCCTAATGACAAAGAAACTCCATGTATATCATGAAGCTAACCTTTGTTTTGCAGGAGTATTTGCAAACTTGAAATTTATTTGCTTTACTTATATTATGCTTTATATGTGAACTACGAAAGCCTGAGTTCCTCCATAAGAGGGAAACGTAGGCAGCCACTTGTCCCGGCCATTGCATGTTTTTATTTTATTTTCAAAAACAACTTTCTATTTTCCCTTTGACACCTAGAACTTGACTCTCACACATGTGCACACATGTAGAATAGTTGCAATACATACCCTATAACCCGGGTCCCAATCGGAGGATGGAAGTCGGTCAGCATTTCCTTGCTTGTCTCTCCAAAGATGTGTACCCACTCCATGCCACGCTCCTACGATCATGCCCATGGGGAGCCTTAGCCGTAAGCCTTGCATCAACCTTATGCATACATAATAGTTAATAAGATACTCCTTGAGAACGGTCGGTTCGATTCTTAGGATTAATTTAATCTTTTCCCAAGATAACGCTTCTTCTACAATCTAAAATACTCCCTTCATGAATTCTTGACGATTGTCCCTTCGGAAAATTGTTAGACAAGGGATTGCGATGGAAAAATTGAGAATTTTTCTACGAGGATTCGAGTCTAGTCTCTTTTGCTGTCAAGATCCTACGTTTGACAAAGTCCCTTTCGGTTGTCCCTTACAAGAATTCATAAGGTTTGATTGCATTAAAGGCGTTGTTTAACAAAGTGCAAAACAATTACGGAATCACTTAGGTTTGGCTAAATTGAATGGTGGATTCCAATGAGAATATGGGACCTTTGCCCGAATTGTCCGTTTGGGAGAGTGCAATACAGGTGAAAAACAACGGGCTCATATTCTAGGGTGACAGAATCCACTGTTCCACGATGAACTAGGTAGTAACCCTCAAAATGGATTAATTTCTGTCCGACCAAAATAGGATTAAAATCTGAATTCTGACTGTCAGGCTGGATGCCTCGTACGAGACATCATGTCTCGTACGAGACATCCTCCCTCTGTATGTGTTCTTGCCCGTTTGCTCAACTTAAAACCCGTAAAAGCCGAATTTTTGGGACCCCAGCCTGGATTTGACACGATTTCTGAACCTTAGGTCCGTCCGAATCAGCAAAGTAGCTCCATACTCCCAACTTAATGTCAAACGCCAGGTTTACGCAAGAACTCAACGACCTCAAAGCTCGACTAGAAGGAGAAGTAGGTCAACTCTCATAGGTATACGCTACAGTTTTGTACGCACGTTTCAAAAGGGAGATAGAAGGGGAATTCATAACTCGCCTACCGACACAAAAGGAATTTTTCGAAAGACAAATCAAATCCCTCCAAAGTCAATTGCTAGCCCGATAAGAGGAAATCAATGCATTTCGAAAAGGCCTGTTCATGCAAGAATAATACTACGAAAAGAAGATTGATACGCTCCAAGCATGCCTACAAGCTCAGAGAGAGTGTTACAAGATGGAAGTTGAATCCAGAGCTAAGATAAGGCCAAGGACCTACAACAAGGGCAGAATTCCAAGTCATTGACATTCCCTCTTCCTTGAATCTTCTTCTAGGGCGTCCATGGTTACACCAAACTGGAGGAGTACCATCAACTCTCCACCAATATGTTAAGTTTAAACACAATGACATGATAGTCACCGTAGTTAGCGAACTAATCACCGCTAGTCCGATCTTAGAGATTCAGCATGAGGCGGCCGACCACCTCTTTAACGGATTTGAAATACAAAAGTAAAGTAACGTAGAGATGATAGAAGTACGCAATGAGAATGATTATTCGAAGGAAATTCCATTCTCTGGGACACGCCCCGTACTCAACATGATGCTAAAGGAGGGATACTTCCCCGGTCTTGGACTTAGCAAAGACTTACAAGGGATCAAAGAACCACCACCCATCGTTCTATATCCGCCCGAATATGGTCTAGGATACGATTCACCACTCAAAGGCATCCACAAGGAAGAAATGGATTGGACTTCACACGTAGTGCCGATTGCACCACCCTATTGAAAGTCACTGAACGGATACTTTGTACGTGAGGGGGAAAACTTTCAACACATCATGTTCCCTGAACCATGGATCGACCATAAGGGGAAGCAACAACTGGGCTTTGAAATCTTCAATGACTGTGATCCATACTCACTTGAAACAGAACCGATACAATTCTCGTGGCTACCTCGAGAATTGGGTGGTACCAAGGCCGAGGTATTCAGTAAATGGGACTTTGTATTGGGAGAAGACCTACTGTGCCAGTTTCCCAACCTTTGCAAGCTAGAGGACACTCAGATCAATGCAATAGACAAGGGGGATGCTCCAAAGCAAGACTATAAAAAGCTCATTAAGAAGTGTGACGAGCCCATCAAGAATTGGTACACAACTGGGGGACCCATAGCAAGTAAAGACTTCCTGATCAAAGAGCTAGGATGCACTCCCCATCCCCATAGGGAGAGAAAATTTATAACTCTTACCTTAGAATCAGATACCGCTACCGATGAGCTTACCCAAGAGGACTTGGATGCCATCGCGGAATGTGTATTCCCCTAATTTCTTAATAAAAACTTAGATCTTTCTGAGTATCCTGAGATTGCAAGCGTCATGAATGATGAATTAACTAATAACTTTAACGAATTAGATAATAATGAGTCATATGACGAGATAGATCAAGAAAACGAACAAATCTTAAAAGAAACTAATAAGAAAGTAGGTTATCGTGGCGGAAATGGTCCTATTGATGCCGAAGAAATGTAAACAATTAATTTGGGGACAGACGACGATCCGAAAGAGACCAAGATTGGCAGTTTCTTCAAGGGGAAAGACCGACAAGCCCTCATAGCACTTCTCCGAGAATTTGTAGATGTGTTCGCATGGTCCTACAAAGATATGCCGGGGCTACCCAATTCGATTGTTGAACATAAGATACCGATGCTTCCCGATTCGAAGCCAGTCAAACAGAAACTCCGCAAAATTATACCCGAGTGGTCGGTACAGGTCAAGCAAGAGATAGAGAAACTCCTGAATGTCGGGTTCATCAAAGTGATAGAGTATCCAACCTTGTTGGCTAACACTGTGAAAGTCTCCAAAGCAAATGGAAAGGTCCGTGTGTGTGTAGACTTCCGTGACCTCAATAGAGCATCTCCAAAGGATGACTTTCCTCCTCTTCCCAATAGAGACATGCTCATCGACAATACCGTAAAGTACGAAGTCCGTTCATTAGTAGACGGATTCGCTGGGTACAATCAAATCCTTATGGCTGAAGAGGATCAACACAAAACAATGTTTACCACACCGTAGGCAATGTTTTGTTATACAGTCATGCCATTTGGACTCAAGAATGCCGGAGCTACTTACCAGAGAGCGGTGACTGCGATATTCCACGACATGATACATAAACAAAATGGAGGTGTATGTTGATGACATGATCATACACTCTAAAGGCTCCGATGGACAGTACTTTGTCGACCTCAGAAATTCTACGAATGACTAAGGCACTACAAGATAAGACTTAATCCGGCCAAATTCACATTTAGGGTAGTGAAGGGAAAAGTCCTTGGGTACATGGTCACCGAGCATGGTATAGAAGCGGACCCCGCTAAGATTAAAGCCATCGTTGACATGCCTCCACCTAAGATGTAGAAACAAGTAAAGGGATTTATGGGTCACCTTCAATACATTTGTAGTTTCATCAAACAACTCACGACAATGTGCGAACCTATTTTCAAACTCCTCAAGAAGAATTCATCCCTAGAATGGACCGAAGAGTGTCTCCTCTAGAATAGCTAAGTGGTACTTTATGCTTGCGGGGTATGATATCACTTACATCACACAGAAATCCGTAAGAGGAAGAGTCTTCGCTGATCATTTAGCCGAATTTCCATGTGATGAAGCGAAGGGGGAAGACCCGCGATTCCCTGATGAGGACATCATAGCAATAGCAGAAAATAAGTGGCAATTATTTTTCGATGGCGCAGCCAACAAACGAGGATATGATATCGGCATGTTACTAGTAGATCCCTCAGATTTATACATTCCACTCGCAATTCGCCTTGACTTTGAGGTGACTAACAACATTGCCGAGTATGAAGCTTACATAGAGGGGCTTAAAGAAGCCTTAGAAACAAATGTGACCGAACTAGAGGTGTACGGAGATTCACAACTCATAATTTATCTGTCATTCAAAAAGTTGAAGATACAAGATCCTACACTTCAGAAGTACAACGACCATCTCCAAGACTTGGTTAAACAATTCAAAGAGGTCACTTTCCACTATCTTCCTAGAGATAAGAACCGCTTAGCAGATTCGCTAGCATCACTTGTGGAGATTCCCGAATGGACTGAGGTCAAAACATTCAAAGTTGCGAGATGAACGATTCCCGCTTACCACTCGGTCATAGACTTGCATGACTACAAAGAGACACATGACTCTGTTTCCGTAAATACCTTGGACAATAAACCATGGTACTATGACGTATGGCGTTTCCTCCTAGATGGAACATTCCCACTAGACACATCACCTAAAGCAAAGATAGCTCTCAAATGATTCGCTGCCCAATTCGTTATTATAGGTGATCGCCTCTATAAGAAACATCATAAGCAGTGTCTACTCTGTGCTGAACATGAAGCCGTAGAAATAATGGACCAAGTCCATCAAGGAGTCTGTGGAACCCATATAAATGGCAATATACTAGCAAAGAAAGTTATCTGACTAGGGTACTATTGGGGTACAATGGAAGTCGAATGTGCCGACATGGTTAACAAATGCCATAAGTGTCAGATACATGCCAACTTACAACACGCACCACCATCTGTGTTATACCCCATGAAATCTCCCTGGCCATTCTCTACATGGGGAATAGATGTCATCGGCAAAGTCTCACTGATAGAGACCATCATCAGAAAAAAAGGCTAAGACTGGTAGAGACTGGCCCTAGAAGCTACCTTTTGCACTCTAGGGCTACCGTACTGTTAGTACCCGATCTGAAGATTTAAGACTTCCTAGACCTTTAGGAGCCTCTAAGGACCTTTTAGGCAATTATAACCTGACAGGGACTTATCCGACAGATTCCCAGAGTTCTAGATGGACGAAATCAGTTATAGATCGAATTCTATCAGGATATTGACCTAATCCCGAGAACAAAACTGATAAGATCTCATCGATATCTTGATAACCATGCGATCCGAAAAGACTGGTGTAGACACCCTGCCTTGGACCTCTCACCCCGATTGCATACATAGTATTTTTATTTTACTTGTTTTTGTTAATTTTTGTTACTTCCATTAAGTTCGTAAACTGATTCCGTTAGTTTTGGACTAAACTGCATAACATAATTAATTTTAGAGTCATTTCGGTCTTTCTGTTATTTTCACCCACGGGCGCCTCCGACATTGTCAACGGGCCGCGCGCGCTTCGCGCCCCAAACGCCGGACTCGCGCGCTTCCCATTATGGCAATTACGGATTGCAGCCTTTTCCCTCCCTTTTCTTGATCACAAACACTCCCTTTTTCATCCACATTCATCCCCCCTTATTTCATAACTCCCAATCCCACATTCTAAACTTTTTCTTTAAAACAAAATATTTCCTTTTTATTTTATTTGATTTTCTTTTATTTCTTTCATTTATTATTTTATTTATCTTATTTTTGATTGGTCAATTCCATTTCACATGGATGATCATCTTTTCCCTCCAACCTTTCCCTCTCATTTTTACCTATAAAAACCACCTTCTTCTACTTTAGAAAGAACCTTCTCTTTTGACTTGAAATCTCTACACAAATACACTATACACAACTCCCCCAAGAATTCTCTTGACAAGAGTTCTCCCAACAAGAGTTTAACACAACAAAACTCTACACAAATTGTTCTACAACAATTGCCTTACAACAACACCATTTTCAAGTCCAAGTTTGAAACCCACTTTCTTAAGGTATTTTATTCTTCTTCTCTTATTTTCACATGTCTTGGTAATGTATGCAATCCTCATCAATTGGGACATGACCAAATGACCACTTTACTACATTAAAGTTAGTTAAGGTTATCTCCCTACATTTTAATCTCTACTTTAATTTACCATTCTTTTCTTAATATAATTGTTAGAATAGTTTGACATGTAATCTTTACCATTAAATAAATAAAACAATTCTCTTTTATTTTCCTTTGTAAATTTCCCCTTTCTTTTCATTGAAATTGTTAGCACTCGTATATTAATAAATCAAAGGACTTTCTCATGCATTAGAACACCAAAAGTAGCAAGACCCGCGTAACCGGGGCGGAGTGGGTGTTTAAGTACTTCCCACTCCGTCACCTAACCCCGAAGCCATCTTTTCCTGACTCTATGGTTTTGTGTATAAAATTGGCTTTTTTTTAGGTTTTTCTTATGTTCCTCTAAAATATAGGTGGCGGCTCTAAAATCAATTAGACATCCTAGGATAATTCACCGCTCTAGCGAAGTGGAGTTTTCCCGGGGTATCTACAGTGGCGACTCTGCTGGGGATATAGAGGGTTAAACTTGCATTTTCTGCTTTTGGTGTTCTTTTATTCTGTTTTCTGGGCATTCTAGTAAAAAGGGTGGGAAGCGCGCACCTCCGACCTTCTTGGCCTGAAGCGCGCGCGTCCGACCCTTATTAGCAAAATCGCCCACCTTCTATAATGTTCTTCGAATTTCATGTTTCTGTTCGAACAGTTTCTGCAGGGGAAAGTTACATAATTTGGGACCATGGCAATCCCTTAAGTCCACAGTTTCTGACATTCTGACAGGTACCCCAGATGTGCGCGCCGCCTATCTTCATGGCGCAATGCGCGCGCTTCCCATATAAATTCTCTGAGGCGCACGCTTCTGGGTAAATTCCCAGAACATCATTCTGTGCCCAGAACAGAAGCAGTGCACAGAAACAGAACAAAACAGAATGACAGTGTGGGCACCGAGCCTGCACATGAACAATTTTACTTTCTGTTTATTTTTATCGGTCACACGGGTGATTCGAGAGTTGTAATTATGTGCTTATTGCTTTTATTTTCTTTTAAAAAAATAAGATATTTTGTCACTTGTTAGACCTCACACTACGCGCACAATTCCTATCAATTGCTCACTATTGAGTCGCACGAGTTTAACCCCAAACCCGTCGAGGCCCGTCCTAGAAAGTTTCAAGCTCCACTCGACCTTGATTCTTTCGAAGCGGTAAACCTCAGCCCGTGGCGTAGTTCATGACTACATGCCAGGGGTGACCTTAAGCCCCTCTTTAGCCGAGCTGACCACACAATTCTAGTTAGGGTCTAACACTCCGTGACCAATTCGGTTTTCATGTACCGAGATTTCCCTAAACTAATGTCATCAAATCATACATGCCGTTTCCAAAAGAAACAAATGGTTGTTATGGGACAAAATAAAACTCCGTCCCCAAAGTGGTTATTTTGGACGAAAATAAAAAATCCATCCCCGCATGTATGCTTTATGACATTAATTTAGTTTAATCCCGACACATGTAGGTATCACAAGCGTGGTGGAATCCGATGAGTATATGGGACCGCGAGATGGTCTATATACTAGTGTGACGATTCCACTATTTTTCTAGAAACCCCAAAAAGGACTATGTCCTTCCGACTTTGTAAATAAAAAAAAAGAGTCATTTTCCTTATGTGGTTTGAGTCTTTTCTCTTGTTCGTGGGTTAAATCATTTGATTCAAAAGGTATTTGTGGGGCCAACCTAAGATCAACCGTGTTATCTCCATAGGTCCAATGGCTTCAAGCGGCAACAACAACAAGGGTGAGAATACTTCCGTGTCCAACAAAAAGCTCTTCAACATAATAAGAGACATGGGGGAACAAATGGATAGACTTGTCGAGGATGCCCACCGCAAGGATGATTTGTGGCAAGACCGTCTTGATCTCGAGAGGAGAATTCATGAGGAATAAATGTCCGAACATAAGGCTCGTTTGCAAGAGTTCACCAACAACAAGGCAAAGGTCAACGATAAGTCATGTTCAAGTGGCTCGCCTCTCAAGAGTCATAAAGGCTCTACCAACGACCGTGTGTACACTCCCCTCTAAGGCATGACTGTCACCAAGGCCTATGAAGATCTCAAAGCAAAGGGACAAATTTCTCCTCTCCAAGGATACAAGCAACCACAACCATTGCGTCGCAACTATACCCACCACAAGTGGTGTGACTATCACCTATGCAGCGGTCACCTCACCGATGATTTCTTCTCCATCCGCAACATCATCCAAGACTTGATTGACAATGGTGAGTTTACCGTGGTTGAAGAACAATAGTTAGAGAGTGAAAACATGTAAGAACTCATCAAGGAAGGGGCTCAGATTTGAAATAGGGTCTCAACAAGAGATCATGCCGCAAGGAAGGCTACAACGACAATGGGGACTATAACAGCAATCTCCGTTTCTCTTTCTCTACCTAGTAGTAGGAATAAAAAAAAAATAGTCAAAAGTCTTCTTAAGTTTTCAAAAGGTCGTTCTTGTCCTCATACACTCCTCCAAATTGTTCAATTTAATTCTTGGCAAAATGATAAAAAAATGTCTAAACAAGTTTTGGAATGAAGGCCATCGCTTGAACGCCTAGGGGCTAAACATCGACGACGGCATCAACAACGAAGACATCAACAACGACGAAATCAAGAGAAAGAAAGGTGGAGCAACAATCATGAAGCAAAGTTTTCAAAAGGGGATAAAAAAAAAAAAAAAAAGCTCGCTAGGTTGAAATCCTCAAATCAACCTAGGCAAAAGTTAGAGCACAAAATAATAATAATAATAATAATAATAATAATAAAAAATCCCCCTCAATCAAAGAAGTACAAGATCAACATCATTCCACCGATGAAGGACGAAGCAACAACCATCTCGACAAATGGAGAATTCACAAGAACTATGGTGACCTGAGCCTCTTCAGTGGAGGAACGTAGGCAACCTTCGGGTCCGGTCTCATGCAAAAAAGAAGATATGTTTATCCCTAGCGCGTTATGGTGATCGGCCTTCATCTCGAACTTGTCAAGACATCTTTGTACGATTCATTTGCCAATGAATTAATCACCTCAAGATTGAACAACTTTCCTAGATTTGGAATCACTTTCCGTTCCTTGTCGAGTCTAGGGCTTCTATTCTTTCTGCATACTCCCAATTTCTTGCAATCAAATTGGGGATTTCCTTCTCTTCTCTCTTAATGACTTACTTGCCTTCGTGAGTCATTCAACAAATATATACAAAGTCAATACTAGGGGCTACTTCCCTAGCCAAGTCAATGTCACTCATCATTAGTGATAAAAGGTCCTCACCGCAAAATCACATGTCTCTCATCCTCATCTAGAGTCAATTCACACTTCCTCATCAATTGAGTCAAAAAAAAAAAATGAAGACGCAAAAGAGATGCCCGCTAAATTGAAAACCCGAAAGGGCGGTCTAGGCAAAAAATAAGGTGCGTCATAAAAAAATGAATGAGAGAGTGAGAGAGAGAAGGGAGAGAGAAATGGAGATCTCCAGCCTCTAAGGAAGACAACTGCACAAGTTCTACATTGGGTCTCCTCAGCAAGTCAATCCCCACCGAGCCAACTTTGGAATTGCAAAAGGCTTGACGAGATATGGCACCATCAAAGGTCATTTTGGGTTATTGAAAGATTGTTCTTGCAATGTGCATCTTTGGGCTCATGAGAAAGAAAGCCAGTGGTAACCAAGATCCGTCCGAGAACGAGCCTATCATTGAAGGGTTACGAGGTTGCACAAAATAATCCCCAGCTAGTCAGTTGGTTTGGGCAGCGAGCAACAACATGTAATTCAAGCTTCTACAAGTATGTCCCTCTAAAGTATGCCGAAAGACTCCCGAGAATGGAGTAGCTCTTGCCATGTCCCCTTGTGTTTGTTCCCCCACACGAGGACGAGTCTCTTGCTTTGCTCGACAAATGATGACGCCCTAGGGGCTATGTGACTCAAGAACGAGAGCTTCTTTTGCTTCATTTGACAGTTAATGAGCCCTAGGGGCTACGATCAAGAAATATGTGTGAGGCTATCCTTAAAGTCTCTCAAAAGGAATGTCGAGAAGCACCTTCTTGTCATGTATGCTCATACTTGTTCCCCCGATCAAGGATAGGCCCTTCTCATTCCACTCCTAATCAATGGTGTCACTCTAGGGGGTACGATCAAGTTTTAAAGGCTCCCTCGACAAGAAGAAATTGACATCAGTGTCCCCGGCAGAGTCATGTGCAACATTGGAAGCTTCCTCAATTCGGCACCGAAGGTCTCAAGGGGCTTCGCAATCTACAATCTTTGGGGCTACGGCATTACAGTGATACAAGCAAAGGGCAATATTGGGGCTTCGCAACCGACAGTCTTTGTCACGACCCGAAAACTAGGCTCTATTTTATTTGTAATAAATAATAATTATTTATTTATTTGCTTATTTATTTATTTAAATTGTTATTTATTTAAAAATTTATGTGTGCATTTTATGTGTTATAATATTTATGCCTAGCATTTTATTTGAGTTATTTGTGCTAGTGTAGAAATATTGGGTCTTAGTTGTTAGCAGGGAGTGTAGTATTGTGTTAGTAGATGGGGAAGGGGCCTAAGTGTAACTTCGATTTTACTTCACCTCCTTCCTTCTTCTCCTTCTCCCTCACAAAACTCATTCTCAGTATTCTCTCTCTCTCCTCAAGAAAAAGGTAAACATTTCTCTCTTCCTTCTCTCTTCATTTTCTTCCTCTTCCTCTCATAATCTCTCATTTCTTAAAACGTGAAATGTGTTTAGATCGTCGATAGGATCGCGTAGAATCAAAAATATTTGTAATCCATCAACTTTGAGAAAATCCAAGTAAGTTACTTTTCCCCCATTTTGATGCTAAAATGTTCATATCATGTTTAGATAATGCTTGATGTGTTATATTTGAAGTTTGGTTAGGTTTTGAATTTGTTTGGAATTTATTTGAGTTTTGGTTAAAAATGGTGAAATCTTGAATGTGGGATTTTGATTCTTGATTTTGGTTGTTAAATGTTGTTGTATGAGTCTTTTTGGACTTATTAGTTGTGTTGGTACATTAGTAAACTAGTTGGAATGTTGGATTTTGGTGGAAATGTGTTTTGGGTTAAGAATGGAAGAACCCAGGTTGTTCTTCCCGATTTCTGGCAGACCAGAGTATTGGGCGACCGCCCAAAATTGTCTGGGCGACCGCACACCTATCTGAAAACTTTTGGTCGTGTTTGAGGGTCATTTTGGGCGACCGCACATACCATTTTGGGCGGCCGCACAGTCCTCTGAAAGTTTTCATTTTGTTGGTTTGTGTGATTGAAGAATGCGTTTTGGTCCAAATCTTGGGTGTCCTTCTAGTTGACCTTAGTGAACATTGTAGTACACTCTAGTGATAGAATTGGGTCCTTGGTGATGAAGTTTGTGATAGAAATTAATTAAGGGTTAATTGGGTTTTTGAACATCTTATTGAGGTATTGTTGGTTTGACTTATCTTTGTGATGATCATTTGGTATATGTTTGGGCATCTTATGATGTGCTCGTGATTGTTCCAATCGAATTGATTTTTGAGTGAGTCTTGGTCTAGGTTTTAGGCGATGTCCTATAGTACCTAGAGGGTGGTTACTGAACACCAAAGTGTAGGGTTTAGTCCAGTCGTGATCATGTTCTAATAAGTGTAACCTTTTGGATTCGTTTGGGGTGTTTAGAATTGGTTCGTTATGAATGGAGGTAAAGCGTGAATTGGCAATTGGGTACTTACGGTTTGATTAACCATAAGGTGTATTCATTCTGATTTCCTACTTTGGAATTCCAGGTGTGATGAGATAGTTGAGTTCATAGTCATAGTATATCTTTATGAGTAGATGTTTAGGGTCATTTTAGTAATAGTAGTTGTGCCATTTGTGAGCAACCGTTTGGGTTGTGCTCTTTATGATTAACTTGTGGGTATCATCTTTGGGATGTATCTGGTATGGTTCCTCTTTATGGAATTATCGTATTCTAGTAATCATTGTTGTTGTACTCTTTATGAGAAATTCCGTTTATCGTTGTTGTGCTCTTCATGAGAAACTCTTGTTATCGTTGCTGTTAAACTCTTCATGAGTAACCGTTGCATCTTTATGGTGATTATTTGGTATGGTTCCCTACTTTGGAACCCTAAGTTGTTTAATTAAGCTAGTATTTATTACTTAGCATTTATTTGGAAGCCCACCTGGCATATTTGTTGCATCGGGCGATGGGAAAGATTATAATGGCAAAGCCAAGTCCATTATAATGTTGACCATTGTTTTGCCCATTATTTACCCTTTTCCAGATTGGCCTTGGCAAAGTCAAGTTAGCGTTCCTCTGTGAATGTATCTAGCTAGCGGGCATGACTTTGTGTCATGGTCCTTGTCCCTTGTGACACTCTTATGGTTATTGGTTCCGGTACCGGGGTTTTCTCTTCGAGCTTTCATGCTGCAATGAAGATGTTGATAGTTGATTATTGAAGGTGCGCAGCGACCTTTATTTGGTTCTTCAGTTGGGTGAAACCTTGGCTATGTATCCACTTATGAGTGTTTATTTCAGCTTTATGTGTTGCATGATGAGCTGCGGTATGGGATGGTTGGCGATAGGGAGCCTCTCATTTGTTGTTATATGTTTATTTATATGATTGATTATTGGATGTTACTGTTCGACAGTATGTCACTTATTATTCCGCTGCTATCTATCTTATGTTAATTGCTATCGGTCATTGCATATTAGCATGTCATGTAGTTGCATTAGTAACTTACTGAGATTTTATCTCACCCCGTTTATTTCCATCTTTGTTTTTCCTTAACCCCCCCCCTCCCCAGGAGGAAAAGGATTAGGATTCGCGGATCGAGGAGGACGTCGAGAGGATTGAGATTTTGGGGCAGGTTGTTATGGATCGGTTTACATTATTTAAATGTATAACCTTTTGGGGATAGTGTCACCATTATTGACGTCATTAAGAATTGTATATTTTATCCTTTTGGGCATAAGCTGTGGAGCTTATGTTAGATGTACTTTGTTGATTTAAACTTGGATTTGTAAAACCTTATGTTATTATCTTTTGGTTCAAAATGGAATTTTTAACTTCTATATTTTAGAGTTTGGGTTTTAAGTCGACGTCCAGCTCGCGATCTCGGGCCGCGGGGTTCGGGGTCGCGACAGTCTTTTGGGACCACAACGCTCAAGCAATGCAATGTGGAAAAGTCTTATATGAAAGGGATCAAACTTCAATGGTCCCTCAACACTTCCAGTCAAAAGGCCTCTTGGTTTTAAATGAAGGCTCCGATGATATGAATAAATTTGATGATTCGTGTTAGAACTCATAGCGAGATTATGAAGGAAGTCTTAGAGAAAAGGAAAAAGATTCAATATGCTAGACTCACCCGGCTGAGTTATAGCGGGCAATGCCAATATGTTAACTCTATAAGCAGAGTTACGGCCAATCCCAATGTTTCTGCAATACAGCACCCCCTTCTCCAAGATCAAAAGCACAGGCTGCATCCGAAGATCCGCCATCGGTTCAACTCAAGAAGACTCAAGCAAACATACCGTTCGAGACTTTATCACACCAAGACCTTATCATCAGCAACAACATCACCATCTCCCACGAGACATTTCCTAAAGACCCTACTGCATTCTCAACATGGGCCTTCCACCACTTGGGTGCCAACCACAACGAGGCAATTCATCTCCCCTGCAAGAGTAAGAGCGAGATCACTTTCATGAGTTCTATCCAATGGTGCATCCGCTCTCAATACAATGCCAAGATAAGTTGGGGCTTCACACCGAAAGGTCCTCGCATCCCGCCATCTTAAAGCTCACATAACATTTAGGGCTTAGCAATCTCCCGAAGCTTGGTATCAATGATCTTCTCTCAAAGCTTGCTCACGTCAACAGCAAAAGGCGATTTATTTGGATGGGTCAAGAGTTGATTCATATTGGGGCTATGCAAGCCACATAAAAGTTCAAATGCCTTTAGGAGCCCCATAATCGACAAATCTCTTGGGGCTAGACATCAATTTCGTTGGAAACCACGGCAACAACGACAGAATTCAACAAGGCAATCCGGACTTCGATTGAACACGACTTGATATTGGGTTGACTTTACAAACACACAATGGTTAAAATGGTTCACCCACGTACTAAAAAAAATTCTTTTTCGCACATGTGTGCATATTCTTTCCCTTCTAATCTAAAAAAAAAGATTTTTCTTTTTCTTTTTCTCCTTCTATGTGCAAAAGTATGTGCTTTACTTTGCTTTGCTCCTAGCTTCTCCTCCAGCATTCTCCATCAAAGGCAAAAACAATTCATCATCACCAACATCATCATTCTCCATCCAAAGCATGGACATTCTTCATCAAAAGCATCAAGGCATCCACCACCACAACACTAATCCATCCAACGGCAATGGTAAGTGAAGTTATGAATACATCCGAGGCTTTCCTCAAATCAAACCGCACACAAAATCACTTTCTCCATTCTTACAAAAATTCTCTCTCATGCAAAACTGCCTTCAAATCACATCACACCACAAGTACAATTTCTCTCATAAACTTCCATTTCACATCTCATACATGTCACAAGCACATATACCTGCAAAGCACACACTTAACAGGTACCACCACAAGGTCAACAGTATCTGTAACTCAAGGCACTTCATCCCCAGCAGAAAATGATCTGCCGTCAACTACGCCTGCATCCCACAGAGTCAAAAAATTACAGTTCAATGACAACAACTCGATCCATGGTGAGCCGCAAAATCACCACCTTTCCATCAAGCAACACAACAATATCACATACAGGCAGACGGAGCCTCGGTTCCTGCCATCCGCAAACGGATCCCGCATCAGTAAACGGATCCCACATCAGCAAACGGATCCCACTTCAGTAAACGGATCCCGCATCAGCAAACGGATCCCGCTTCAACAAACGGATCCCGCTTCAGTAAATGGATCCCGCTTCAGCAAACAGATCCCGCATCAGCAAACGGATCCCGCTTCAGCAAACGGATCCCGCTTCAGCAAAACGGATCCCGCCATATCCTTTCTATATCAATAAATCTGCTCACACAGGGAGCGCACCCCTATCCTTTGCAAATTTCAAATTCATGTTTTATCGAGTCTTTGTTTTCTCTTGTCGATGTCCTTGGCGGTTGTCTTTCTTTTGTCGACGCGTTTTGCTTTGCAATCCACGTCGCCGAGGGGCTCTGTAGACACCCTGCCTTGGACCTCTCACCGCGATTGGATACATAGTATTTTTATTTTACATGTTTTTGTTAATTTTTGTTACTTCCGTTAAGTTCCTAACTGATTCCGTTAGTTTTGGACTAAACTGCATAACAAAATTAATTTTAGAGTCTTTTCTGTCTTTCTGTTATTTTCACCTGCGGGCGCCTCCGACACTATCAACGGGCCGCGCGCGCTTCTCGCCCCAAAGGCCGGACTCGCGCGCTTCCCATTATGGCAGTTATGGATTGCAGCCTTTTCCCTCCCTTTTCTTGATCACAAACACTCCCTTTTTTATCCACATTCATCCCCCCTTATTTCAAAACTCCCAATCCTACATTATAGGCCTTTTCTTTAAAACAAAATATTTCCTTTTTATTTTATTTGATTTTCTTTTATTTCTTTCATTTATTATTTTATTTATCTTATTTTTGATTGGTCAATTCCATTTCAAATGGATGATCATCTATTCCCTCCAACCTTTCCCTCTCCTTTTTACCTATAAAAACAACCTTCTTCTACCTTAGAAAGGACCTTCTCTTTTGACTTGAAATCTCTACACAAATACACTATACACAATTCCCCCAAGAATTCTCTTTACAAGACTTCTCCCAACAAGAGTTTAACACAACAAAACTCTACACAAATTGTTCTACAACAATTGCCTTACAACAACACCATTTTCAAGTCCAAGTTTGAAGCCCACTTTCTTAAGGTATTTTATTCTTCTTCTCTTATTTTCACATGTCTTGGTAATGTATGAAATCCCCATCAATTGGGACATGACCAAATGACCACTTTACTACATTAAAGTTGGTTAAGGTTATCTCCCTATATTTTAATCTCTACTTTAATTTACCATTCTTTTCTTAATATAATTGTTAGAATAGTTTGACATGTAATCTTTACCATTAAATAAATAAAACAATTCTCTTTTATTTTCCTTTGTAAATTTCCCCTTTCTTTTCATTGAAATTGTTAGCACTCGTATGTTAATAAATCGAAGGACTTTATCATGCATTAGAACACCAAAAGTAGCAAGACCCACATAAGCGGGGCGGAGTGGGTGTTTAAGTACTTCCCACTCTGTCACCTAACCCCCGAACCCATTTTTTCTCGAATCTCTGGTTTTGTATATAATATTGGCTTTTTTTAGGTTTTTTTTTATGTTCCTCTAAAACATAGGTGGCGACTCTAAAATCAATTAGACATCCTAGGATAATTCACCTCTCTAGCCAAGTGGGGTTTTCCCGAGGTATCTACAACTGGCCACGCGGCCAGTGTGGGAGTTGCTGGGTGGCCACTTCTGCCGGCCCAAATCCCCTATAAATAGAACTCTCCCCCAGCCTATTTGAACACACCTAACACCTATGGGAAAACCCTCACAGAAGATATTCCCAGCCTCTCTCTCTCCCTCTCAAAACCCTCTCAAACCCTCTCTTTGATATTGCTTTGATCATCAAAGAGATCCAATACAGCCATTAACCAAAGGAGTAAAGATTCAATCTTTGAAGCCTCTTTAATCGGTTTGGTAACGCATTCTTACTACTTTAATTACTTAGATCTATCGTATTTATTCATATATTTTTTAGATCTAGGGTTTTGTTCATCGTTCGTGTTCTTGACCGATGATGATCTAGGGTTTCCACGAAACCCGTACTAGATCTAGGTCACATATTACTTACATAATGTTATATTTAGGGTAGTGATCTTCATGTTTATGTGTTATTTCATACATGTTCATGCTGTTCTTATTATTATGCTAGATCTAAGACTTATCCACTAGATCTAGGGTTTTAATCCCTATTATGTGCACATAACATAGCCGATAATGATCCTAGGGTTTCATCAAACCCTAATATGATCTAGGAACTACTTCTAACCCTAATCTTCACCCTCTTTATGCATGATCCCGCTTCATCTCTCTATTCTAAATTCATCAATGAACTACGCTGACCTGAGCTTCTCACGTTGAGAAGAACGTAGGCAATCTTCAGATCCGGTCTCAATCACTAACACACACACATTGATCATGATAAAAAGACCAATTCGTCGGGCAATAGGAGTGATCACATTAATATTCTTCTCTTATTGTAATTTGACCCCCGAACCCTATTAATTCTCATAAATGGTTTTCTCAATGTTTTAACTACAAATAAAACAACGTGGCGACTCTCAATTTCAATCGGACGTATTCACAGTGGCAACTCTGCTGGGGATAATTATTTTTGAAAACCTTTCTCAAAACTAAAGAGGGTCTAACTTTCATTACTTCACGATTTTTTGTGTGTTCTAACTGCCCTGTGCGCTCCTTTTCTTTAAAAACTGCACTTCTGCAAATTCTCACAATTTTGTAAAACTAGTTCTAACGATTTCCCACATGTTTTTATGTTCATAGCATGCTTAAGTGTTGTAGATATGCTCTGCTTATGTTTATTTCATGCTTGAATCATATTACTATGAATTGTTATGCTAGTAGAATTCTATCTTGCATTGCATCTCATCATTCCTAAAAAATCGTAATCAAATCGCACACTACCACTAGTCCGTGTCACACTGCACACCCTACTCCGGATAATCCGCTGTGTGCACAGCTTAGGCAATCCTGTCATCTCTGTCTTCGTGGCACCCAGTTTATCTAACTCACCGTGTAAGCTTGTGAGCGGTTGAGGTTAAACCTTGTCCGTGTCTAAACCATGCACCTTGATCGAGTTAAGAACACTTATCAAAACAGTAATCTTAACCTTAACTAAAATCATTCATCATGCTACGTGAGTCTACCTTAGATCAACTCTAGTCAACCTTTCGAAATGTCTAGGTCAAACCCATCACCTTTACCAAGGACCGAGTCATCTCTCTTTCTTTTTGACCTCTACGGTCACCTTCCAATATTTATGATTTTTGAAAAATCACTGACCTCTTGTGGTCACTCTCTCACTAGTTTTACTTAAAACCCGAACTACGGTGACCTGAGCCTCTCATTGTCTGGGACCTCTCTTGCATAGTAAGGGGAACGTAGGCAGCTACTGGCCCGGTGTTTGCGCACGGGTTTTTTGTTGTTTGTTTTCGAGGTGCCTTTTCGTCCTTCGATTTACCCTTTTTGATTGTTTAAGAGTCGCCACCATGTTTTTGTTGGAACACGAACCGAGATATCTGGATTCGGGGGTTAAGTTAAGAATTGGGAAGGTCAAGGAGCACCCAATTCACCCAATCTAGGATTGGTCTTGCTAAGAAATCATCATCATTGTTTCAAAATCATGCAAAATGTATGTAAAAAGAAAACAAACAAATAAATAATTGCTTATTTATTTGGGATGTCGGATCATGTGCTTCGAGACCATCTCCATGGATTGGAGAGGCTCTAGGCTGATCCTTTAACGGAATCACACTACTTCAAAGACAAAGAAGGAGATGAGAAGATAGAAAACAAATAGTTTTACCTAGGCGTTCTTCAAGAATCCTATGGATGGCCTTGACTAAAGGCCTTGAATTTCCGATGAACTTGACTTGAATGGTATGGTGAGAGTTTTAATTTCGTGGGTGAGGGAGAGAGGCTGATTATGAGAACATTTTGATCAGATTTGGAGTGGTCCGTGGGTGAATAAGGAGTCTATTGTTGACTATTAGTCATTCTAGGCAAGAACAACCATATTTATAGCGGTTTTGGACCTAGGGTTTTGGCCAAAAAGGTAAGTTGTGGTGGGAATCCAAGACTTGATTCTCACAGAGGTATTTTTGGACTCTAGGATCATCCATTAGGTTTTCCCGGATTGTTTAAGTGTTTTCCAAGAAAAGGGGTTAAGATCAACAAGGAAACTGACCAAAAACCCGACTGTCAAGGGGGATGTCTCGTACGAGACATCAATGTCTTGTGCGAGGCATCTCAGTGCTGGAATTCACTTTTAGCCCTCTGCAGTAGTTTTAATGTTCATTTTGGCCCCTGACTAACGGAGTCAGTCAGAAACTTAACGAAACATGTCCAACTTAATGAGTTTCGACCCAAATCAAAGGCGAGACAAAGAAGTAGTGTGATCATAAATGAACGTCCAAAATGGGGTGTCTATAGAGCCCCTCGGCGACGATACTTATGGATGAAGTACCGTCGTCGATAGAAAAGATGCCATTTTGAACTGGGGGTATGGTCGTGCTAAAAAGCTTCCTACTTATTCTTCGGAAGGAAATCATACCAAACGTAGTTCGACTCTAAAAACACGTAAAAACTGAGGTTTAAGGTATTTTGAAAATCATTTTTTAAAACAATACTTGCGGTAAGTAAATTTCGAGTTTAGAGAGTACCCATACTGAGGAATCAATGGCCTTGACCCAATTTTGAATATACTCCTTTTTATTGATGACGAACCGTCTCTAGTTGCAATCCATAGTGAGGAATCAATCTCTTTGACTCCAATTCTGAACATGCCCTGTTGTTGATAACGAACCGTCTTCGATTTTAGAAACGCCAGTTACCCGGACCTTGCTTCTCCTTCCAACGAGGTTACTTTATTTGCCGGAAAATGTGAATCCTATGTTATTAACATATGTCTTGATAACAATTATCGGACTCTGAGTTTGGAGACGTCAATTACTTGGATCCTTGCTTCTCCTTCCAACGAGGATGCCTTATTCGCCAGAAAAGTGAATCCTATGTCATTAACATACGTCTCGATGGCAATTATGGGATTCTAATTGGTGGGATCCTGTGTTATTAACTTACGTCTTGATAACAGTCGTGGGATACCCGGATTTGGAGACGCCAATTACTCGGACCTTGCTTCTCCTTTCAACGAGACTGCCTTTCCGTTGAAAATGTGAATCCTATGCCATTAGCTTACACCTTGATGACAATTATGGGACTCCGAGTGGTGGGATCATGTGTTATTAACTTACGTCTTGATAACAGTCGTGGGATACCCGGTTGTAAATCCTGTGCCATTAACCTACGTCTTGATGACAGTCATGGAATTTAAAGTTCGCTGATGCAGATTTCGTTGCTCACCCATGATCTTGGATGCGCGGTGAGGATAAATTTGTACTGAGAAACAACTTTGCATGTTCCAATTTTGAAAGTATCCATTTGTTGATGACTCAATGTTCCATCCTGAACAGGCTTCAGATTCGACCTTTCAGTCAAAAGCAGGGCTTTTTCTGACCTCTATGTTAAAAGCAAGGCTTTTCTGGAATTTCCCAAGAAAACATGGTTTTCTGAGATTTTTCAGGAGATCTCTCGTACGAGATATCGAAGTCTCGTACGAGACTTCTCTGTTTTTACGCATAACAGAGGCGCTGAAGGTGATTTTCAAATCACTTTTCTTATTTCATTTCGGGAATTCTCAACCCTAGGCAATTTTTTCACTCAAAAATCTTTGTTTTCACCAAGTTCTGGTAATCCCCAACCCTTTCAAATGGACGGTGCAAATCATTCTCATAGGGAAAACCTCTTTGGTAGGAACATGAGAGGCAAAGTGTGGGCGATGGATGAGTGTAGATACCCCGGGAAACCACGGCTTTAGGCTAGAGCGAGTGAATTATCCTAGGATGTCTAACTTGTTTTAGATTGTTTAGAGTCGCCACCTATGTTTTGAGGAACATAAGAAAAACCTATTTATAATAGCCTAAGTTTGATTACGAAAACAGAGATTCTTTGTTTTGAGGTTCGGGGGTTAGATTACGAGATGGGAAGTACCGAAACACCCATCTCGCCCAACTAAAGTTGGTCTTGCTTGATCAAAATCTACATGAATGATAAACGTTCTTCTTCTTCTTCTTTAAATCATAAAAAGGGGTTTAAAATGGAGTTTGGAATGTAGGAGATAACTCCTTAACCAACCTCAATGAGATGAGGTGATCATTAGAGTCACGTCCCAAAATGATTTGGGTGATTGCACTTTGATAAAACAAAAAGAAAGAGAAAAGAGATGAAGTCGAGAAGAGGAAGGAAATGGTTTTTACCTAGTCTTCGAGAGACTTCAAACACTTCTTGATGAATGCCTTTGGAAATGCCTTGAAGGTAAGAATTTGGCTTCTTTGTTGAAAGTGTAAGATTTTAGAGTAAAAGATCCAAGGTCTTCAAAAATGGAGGTAAAGGGGGGTTTTTATAGGTGAAAGAGAGACGTTTTTGGTGCCAAAACTCAGTCACCAAGAAATCCTTCCCAAGCAAAATCCTGTAAATTGAGCAAGGGAGAGAATCCTGGCCAGAAATCTGTAACTGACGCCCAGAGGCGCGCGCTTCCTGCTTTGGGGGCGGGAGGCGCACACTTCTGGCTCCTTCTGTCGGAGGCACGTGACTTAGAGAAAGCAATTTTGACAGAATGGACTAGAAAGTCAGCCCTGTTATTCAGTTTAGTCCCTGGACTTAACGAAGTCAGTCAGGAACTTAACGGAAGTGACAGAAACTAACGAGAAACACTTAAAATGGGGAGAAACACAAGATCAAATGTGCAATCGGGGTGAGCGGTCCAAGGCGGGGTGTCTACAGAGCCCCTCGGTGACGTGGATTGCAAAGAAAAACGCGTCGACGAAAGTTAAAAATACCCGCCGAGGACATCACCAAGAAAAAAAAAGCAAAGACTCGATGAAAGCAGGAATTTGAAATTGCGAGAGAGAGTGGTGCGTTCCCTGTGTGAGCGGCTTTTGTTGATAGAGGGGGTGGCATGATCCGTTAGGTGAACTTGCCGGCTGAATATCTTGAATGAGGCCGTTAGTGAACCTTTTGAACGAGGCCGTTAGTGAACCTTTGGAGAGGCCGTTAGTGAACCTTTGAGGAGGCCGTTAGTAAACCTTTGAGTACGAATCCGTTAGTGAAATTCGTTGATGAGGCCGTAGGTGAACCTTTGAGGAGGCCGTTAGTGAACCTTTGAGGAGGCCGTTAGTGAACCTTTGAGGACGAATCCGTTAGTGAAATTCGTTGATGAGGCTGTTGGTGAACCTTTGGAGAGGCTGTTAGTGAACCTTTGAAGAGGCCGTTAGTGAACCTTTGAGGACGAATCCGTTAGTGAAATTCGTTGATGAGGCCGTTGGTGAACCTTTGGAGAGGCCGTTAGTGAACCTTTGAAGAGGCCGTTACTGAACCTTTGAGGAGGCCGTTAGTGAACCTTTGGAGAGGCCGTTAGTGAACCTTTGAGGACGAATCCGTTAGTGAAATCCGTTGATGAGGCCGTTAGTGAACCCTTGGAGAGGCCGTTAGTGAACCTTTGAAGAGGAATCCGTTAGTGAAATCCGTTGATGAGGCCGTTAGTGAACCTTTGAAGACGAATCCGTTAGTGAAATCCGTTGATGAGGCCGTTAGTGAACCTTTGAAGAGGCCGTTAGTGAACCTTTGAGGACGAATCCGTTAGTGAAATCCGTTGATGAGGCCGTTAGTGAACCCTTGAAGAGGCCGTTAGTGAACCTTTGAGGACGAATCCGTTAGTGAAATCCTTTGATGAGGCCGTTGGTGAACCTTTGAGGAGGCTGTTAGTGAACCTTTGAGGACGAATCCGTTAGTGAAATCCGTTGATGAGGCCGTTGGTGAACCTTTGGAGAGGCCGTTAGTGAACCTTTGAAGAGGCCGTTAGTGAACCTTTGAGGAGGCCGTTATTGAACCTTTGAGGACGAATCCGTTAGTGAAATTCGTTGATGAGGTATTGCTTTGAAGTCTCGTGCCACTTGGAGTCACACTTGACTTTTTGAATTGTGGGGTGCGGGCATAGTTGACCGCGACCAGAAAAATATTCCTGCTGGAGATGAAATGTTGAGATTGACCCTTTAGGGGGGCATGTCACCCGTGACAGAACTTAGGGAGTTTGGAATCTGGAGAAGGACAGCCTACTTTTGAGTGGGAGTTTCTATCCTACTTTCAATCTTTGACATGCCTTAAGGGCGGACCAGAAGAAGGTGTACCCAACTGGGTGTCTGAGGACAGGGGCCGTATCTTGATTTAGGCTGGAGATCTCTGACGAGGCCTTTTCTGAAGTGATCCAGACTTGAGAGGCGCGCGCTTTCCTTTGTAGGCTTGGGACGCGCGCGCATTTCAGACTGCTGGCGGGTGGCGCGCGCGTCTGGGAGGCGGAATTCCAGGCTTGACATTTGCTGGCCAAAAGAACCCCCAACAGCTATAATATCATCTTCTGTTCGACCACTTGATTCTCACAGCTCCTTTCTGCCATTTTTGAACATCATATTATTGCTTAACTTTGCTTGTGATCAACATTTTCCATGGCTTCCAATTCTTTTGCCCTTGATGCCAAGGTTGTTAGTGAGTATGAAAAGGACTTGGGCACTTTTGTGTATTCTTTCAAGACCCATCCCAAGAAGGCCTTCATTAAAGACTTTGGGTTCCGAATTCTTTTCACTTTGCGGACGTTGAAGCCGGATTGGGATTTGTTGAGAGCTGCCGCGGCTTTCTGGGATTGCGATAGCCATACCTTCAACTTTTTAGCTAATGAAATGGTGCCGACTGTTGATGATTTCGGGGCCATCCTTGGCATGCCTTTGGCCGGTCAGATTGCCGTCCCTAAATATCACCGTGGTGCCATTGACTCTTGGGTTGAGTTACTGAATCTCCCTATTGAGGACGTGAGGAAGATGTTGCACGGTATTGTGATTGACATAACTGAGTTGCCGATGTTCTTCAGTTTACACTCGGAGGATCCGGTGGTTCAATCTTTCAAAAGGAATGACATGGCCGCTTATCTCTTTAGTGAAGTACTGTTTATTACACCTTTCGGGACTGCGGATGTGCAGTTGGCTGAGATTATTTTGCAAGCCAAGGAGCAACAATTTAGTATAATCCCTCTTATTGTAGGGGAGACGTTGCATGGCCTTGATGAGTTACAAAGGACGGACAAGATGTGTCGGGGAAGCCCTTTGCTCTTGACCATATGGCTCCGAGAACACTTCAGGATTTATTCCCCGGATGGTGATTTGTCTCCTTTTGCTGTTCATAGGAGGAAGTTATTGATCCGGGATTTATCTGAAGATGGTTGGAAGAAGTTCTTTGCCTCTCGGGTAACCATCGATATTGAGTGGTGCCCTCCTTCTTGGGATCTTCGTCCTTTTGTGGAATGGAATCTTGGTTTTCAGCACGTGGTTATACCCGGCTTGAGAGATTCGTCATTTTACCAGCCAGAGCGGGTTCTGCGGAAGTTTGGTCGCCAACAGATGATTCCTTTTCCAAGGGATGGAATGTTTCGTCCAGTTGCTTACATGGGTCCGGACTTCTCGAGTGAGCTTCAGTCGGCTTGGGGAGATGATCGCAACCATTGGGCTTTTGCTCCTTTGCATCGGGGGAGTGTCTTCCTTCCCGAGAGCTACTTGGATTATTTGTTTGGTACCCTTTACCGTGGCATCACTTGGGTCGATGTGCTTCGTGCCGAGTTGTTGGGAAACCGTTTTGAGCCTAGCAGCGCTTTGAGATATAGGGAGGCTGCTGCTGATTCGAGTAACATTCTTGCTGACCTTTTCGGTACTCCTTTGGATGACTTTTATGCTAGGAGACGTTCCGCAACACAGAAGGTTTCGGTGCGTATCAGTGCTCCTCCGCTATCCAAGAAGAATAGGATTGAGAGACAATTGGGTGGTCCTTTGAAGGCTAAGAGAAAATTGGATTTTTCTTAGTACCCTAAGAGATTGCAATTAGACCACTTTGTTTTAGGATTTAATATTTTGATGTCTTTTGTTGCTCAATAAATCCGTTGTAATAGCTTGAATAATTCATTGGATGAATAAAAATTGCATCTTGTTATTTGAAGTGAATTGGGTATTTTTGATATGTTTTAGACCGCACCCGAAGGTTGCCTACGTTCCTCTAGTTGGGAGGCTCAGGTCTCCGTAGTTCAAACAAACAAAGACCATTTTTTTATTTTTTTTTTGTGTGCACCCTGTTTTTTGCCTAGACCGCCCTTTCGGGTTTTCAATATAGCGGGCTTCTTTTTTGCACGTGCTCTAATTTTGCCTAGGCCGCCCTTGCGGGTTTTCAACCTAGCGAGCGATTTTTTTTTTTTTATGGTCTTTGTTTATTAAGCATAGAACCTCTTGAGCTTGTCGAGGTTGACCTCCTTTGGCAGCTGGTCACCATCTAAATCCACAAGCCGGACTGCACCGCCGCTTAGTATCTTTTTGACCACGTACGGACCGATCCATCGGGGTCCCCATTACTCAGGGGATTCATGGCATTAGGAGGATGTTGTCTTAAGACCAAATCTCCGACATTGATGTTTCGAGGCTTTACCTTTTTGTTGAAAGCTCTTGCCATCCTTTGCTGATACGCCCTTGTGTGTTCGAGTGCTCTTAACCTTTTCTCGTCGAGTAAGGCTAGCTGTTCGTATCGACTTTGCATCCAGTTGACCTCATTGACTTGATTCTCAAGGAGGACCCGTAGAGATGGGACTTCAAGTTCGATTGGGAGTACGGCTTCAGAACCATAGACTAACGCATAAGGAGTTTCTCCCGTTGCTGACCGTATTGATGTGCGGTAGCCCCACAATGCCAATGGTAGCTTCTCGGGCCAATCCCTTCCTGTTGAGGCCATTTTCTTGACGATGGTCTCGATGGTCTTATTTGCTGCTTCAACCGCGCCGTTTGCTTGGGGACGGTATGGAGATGACTTGTGCTTGGTGATCTTGTATTCTACCAAAAGTGCATCCATTTCCTTTTCAAAGTGAGAGCCGTTGTCGGAAATGATTTCATGAGGCACGCCGTATCGGCACATGATATTAATCTTTACAAATTCGGCCACTTTCTTGGTGTTGAGGGTCCGATAGGCTTGTGCTTCGACCCACTTTGTGAAGTAGTCGACGGCCACTAGGACGAATGACTGACCATTGCTTCCGGCAGGAGGGACTTTACCGATGATGTCTATCCCCCAACAAGAGAAAGGCCAAGGTGTGACCATGTTGTAAAGTTGCGAGGGTGGAGCGTGTTGCAGATTAGCATGGAATTGGCACTTGGCACACCTTTTGACTTTCTCGATATAGTCTCGTTCCATGGTGCTCCAATAGTAACCAATGCGGAGTATCTTCTTGACTTGCATAAACCCATTCATGTGGGGTCCACACTCTCCTTCGTGCACTTCACACATTATCTCTTGAGCTTCGGCCTCATTGGTGCATAAGAGATTGATCCCATCGTGGTGCCTTTTATAGACTCGGTCCCCAATCAGTACGTACCGAGAGGCTAGCCTTTGCAGATCTGCTTGAGACTTCTTATTGCTATTCTCGGGATAAGTGCCATCTTTGAGGAAATTCATGATATCCGAATACCACGGAGAATTTGTTTGAACCTCGTTGATATCGATACTCATGCAGTACACCGGACTGTTCCTTCGGGCAATTTTGAAAGGCTTCACCATTTTCCCTTTGGGCATTTCGACTAATGAAGCTATAGTGGCCAGTGCATCGGCGAAGCGATTCTTATCCCTTGGCAGGTAGTTGAAAGTGATCTCTTAGAATTGTTCAACCAATTCTTCAAGGTGCTGACCATACTGTTGGAGGGTTGGGTCTTGGATTCGCCATTTACCCGATTACTGATTGATAAGGAGCAAAGAGTCGCCGAATACTTCTAGTTCCGTGACGTTTCTTTCTAGAGCTGCTTCGAGCCCTGCTATGCATGCTTCGTACTCGGCAATGTTGTTGGTAGCTTCGAATTCCAGACGGACGGCAATGGGAGTGTAGATGTCTTTTGGATCGACAAGCAATACTCCTATACCAAAACCGTGCTTATTGGCGGCGCCATCGAAAAAAAGTTGCCACTTATTTTCCTCGGTTGCAGTAAAAATTAAATGCTTGTCAGGGAACTGTACATCTTCCCCCTTCACTTCGTCACACGGGAATTCGGCAAGCTGGTCACTAAACACTTTCCCCCTGACGGATTTTAGTGTGATGTAGGTGATATCATAGCCGGCGAGCATGAAGTACCATTTGGCTATTCTTGTGGACATGAAAGTCTTCTCGAAGATGTAGCGGAGAGGATCCACCTTTGCTACTAGCTTGATCGGAAAAGCTTCCATATAGTGTTTGAGCTTTTGAGTGACCCAAACCAATGCTGCACATGACTTCTCTAAGACAGAGTAGTTCTTTTCGCCTCCTTGGAATCGGCGACTGACAAAATAAATGGCATTCTCCTTTGTGGACTCTCGTTGCTCTTGTGCTAACTTATCCCTAGGGCTTCATCATTGACAGTGAGATAGAGCAAAAGAGGCTTCTCCTTGTGCGGCGGAACTAGAACAGGAGGGCACGTCAAGTAATGCTTCACTTGGTCGAAGGCTTCTTGGCACACGTCGGTCCATTCTAGAGCCACATTCTTCTTGAGTAGCTTGAAGATTGGCTCGCACATGGAAGTGAGTTGGTGCACAAACCGACTGATGTATTGCAGTCTGCCCATGAAACCTTTGATCTCTTTCTGCGTCTTTGGAGGAGGCATGTCAATGATTGCCTTGATTTTAGAAGGATCTACTTCAATTCCCCTTTCAGTGACCATGTAACCAAGGACTTTGCCTCGGATAACCCCGAATGTGCACTTTGCAGGGTTGAGCCTCATCTTGTGTTGACGAAGTCTTTCGAAGAACTTGCGGACATCGATTAAATGTTGACCATCGGTCCCTTTGGAGTGAATGATCATGTCGTCCACATAGACCTCGATTTGTTTGTGAATCATATCGTGGAACAAGTCTGCCACGGCTCTTTGGTAGGAGGCCCCAGCGTTTCTTAACCCAAATGGCATGACTGTGTAGCAAAAGGTACCCCACGGTGTTGTGAAGGCTGTCTTATGTTGATCTTCCTCGGCCATGAGAATCTGATTGTACCCAGCGAACCCATCCACGAATGAGCGAACCTCATAGGCAGCAGTGGAGTCGACCAGCATGTCGATGTTAGGGAGTGGAAAATCATCCTTTGGGGAAGCTTTGTTCAAATCCCGGAAGTCCACACAAACTCGAACCTTGCCGTTTGCCTTTCTGACTGTCACGATGTTGGCTAACCATGTCGGATACTCGATAACCTTGATGAAACCCACACTGAGGAGCTTCTCGATCTCTTCTTTGACTTGCAGAGACCATTCTGGCTTGATCTTTCTGAGCTTCTGTTTTACCGGCTTGGCATCTTCTCTGATCGGAATTCTGTGCTCCGCTACCTTTCTGTCCAAACCCGGTATGTCTTTGTATAACCATGTGAACACATCCACGAACTCCCGTAGTAGTGCAGTCAATCTGTCTCTGTCGTCCCCCTTGAAGAAGCTTCCGATCTTAGTTTCTCTTGGTTCTTCTTCGGTACCCAGATTAACAACATGCAATTCTTCGCCAGCCTTTGGACCATTTTCACCAAGACTACGGACTTGTTGAGCAAGTTCATTTAAGTATGTTGTGTTTTCGTGGTCTATTTCATCATAATTTGAATCGTTATTAACTTGTTCATTAAGTTCATTATTAGTTAATTCATCATTTATGATGTTTGCAATCTCAGGGTACTCAGAAATATCAAATTTTTCATTAGCAAAGAAAGGAAACACACGCTCGGCTATGGTCTCCAAATCTTCTTGGGTGAGGGTATTAGAGACACTCTCGGACTCAAAAGTAAGTGTGAGCCGCTCTTCCTTTGTTGCTGTGCGGGGTATGCAACCCATTTCTTGGACTAAGAATTCTTCGGATACAACGGGCCCTTTCGTTGAATACCAATTGTTGATCGGCTCGGAGCTTGGTGGGATCTCACTTATAGTATCGTTTATGGTGACGGTGCCATGGATGGCGTTGACTTGGCATTCATTCATTATGGCAAGCTCTTCGAACATGGAGGCTGAATCTGTCAGTTCTTCCCCCACGGTGATTTCTGTCTCGGGCTCTATAGTCACCTTCTTTCCCCACCATTCACGGGGCGACATGGGAGCTGGTTCCCTTTCGGATTTCTGGATCTCACAATCGGAGAAGATTTCGAGACCGGGATTTTTGACACCCTTATCGTTAACCCATGGCTCGGGAAAGATCATATATGGAACGTCTTCCCCTTGGCGGACAAAATAGCCATTCAACGTCTTGCGGTAAGGCTTTAGATTAGGGACCTCATAACGACGGCCTTCTTTACGAGCTCGGGCCTTTTCATTGTTTATTGCTTGCTCTTGTTTCAAGTCTTCTTTGGAAGGCTCGTATCCTAAACCGAATGTGTTCTTGACAAATGGGAATTGCACAGGATGTAGGATTCCTTGTTGATATTTCCCTAGGCCTAAACCAGGGAAGTAGTCCATATTCCTCATCATGCGGAGGACTTTGTGGTTGCTGGGGGTCCATGATCCGTTTCCCCCTTCTTTGTTAATGGCGTTGATTGAGACGCCGGAGAGGGTGGAGTCTGGTAGACCATGCTGAACTTGGTGGATGGGCTCACCTTTTCTGTGGATAGTGACGTTTTCAGCCATGACGGTCACTATTTCATCACCATTTCAGATCTTGACACATTGATGGAGAGTTGACGGGACGGCATTAGAACTGTGAATCCATGGTCGACCCAAAAGCAAGTTGAACGAGGCCGGGATGTCAAGCAGTTAGAATGGAACGGACATGACCATGCTTCCAAACTCAATGTCTATTTCGATCATGCCCATGACTGTACGGGCGGTGCTGTCATAACCTCGGATTACTTGAGTAGAAGGCTTCAAATCGGAATCCTTAAGCCCCAGTATGCCCATGATTCTGCCAGGCATGAGGTTGAGTGCCGAACCACCGTCCACTAAGACTCTTGAGATGGGCCTCCCCCTTGCTCGTACCTTGAGGTAAATAGCCTCATTGTGGTCGGAACCAAATGGTGGAAGGTCGATATCGGCAAAGGTGATGACGTTGCCGAAATGAATGTGACCGATCATTGCCGTGAGGTCCTCGGGAGTAGTATCGGGAGGAACTGATGTATCATCGAGATTGCGGATGACAAGATCTCGGTGTTTCTTTGAGGATGCAATGAGGTCCCAAATAGAGATGTTGGCTTGAGTTTTCTTGAGTTGGACAAGTAGAGGATCTTCGGGAGTGTCGCGAGCTTGCGGTCTTTGAGAAGAGGAGCTTGGTGCGGAAGTGGAAGGGTTGCTTGCTATGACTCGACCGGATCGAGTTAGCATGTTGACGTTCCCATCTTGCTTCTTTTTCCTATTCTCTAGTACTTCCCTCATTACCTCATCGTAAGTTACACCATAGCAAGAATTGTCAAGTTTATTCATAACATTGGGGCCCCCATTCACAATTGGGATTGAATGGGTGGTCCCCTCGAGTTCTCCTATCTCTATTACATTGACATGTTCGCCATTAGTCACTACAAATTCTTTCTTGTCTATGAGATCTTGAATGACATTGCGGAGAACGAAGAAATCCTCGGTGGTGTGGACACTATATTGGTGGTAGCCACAATATTTGTGGTGAGCATGATTGGGGTGGACCGTCTTGGGTTGGTACCCTTGTACGGGTGTGACTTTACCCTTTGCCTTGAGGACTTCGAACACTTCGGTTTGAGTCATGCCTTGGAGAGGCGTGTAGACACGGTCATTTTGAGACTTCTTCCCTTGGGGTGGAGGAACCTTTTTGTAATTCCCCTTATCGATAGTGACGGCGTTGACCGAGGCCTCTTTTGTGGAGTTGGAAGCGGCCTTGTAGCGGTATCTAGGAGCACTTTTCTTCACTTCTTTGAGCAACTCGTCCATTCGGACCCCCGCCTCATACATTTGAGAGAAATCCGCATAGCAAGCCCCACTTTGGTGGGTACGGAGATCCATTTTGAGACATTTGAGAAAGATGTCCATTTGCTCCTTGGTATTTGGCCTTTCCACAATCTCTGAGAGTTTATCATTCCATCTCCTTGTGAAGTCGATGAAGGACTCGTGGACTCGTTGAGTAGTGTTCTCTATCTCTTTCCTTGTGGGCCGGTGAGTGGTGTTGCCTTGGTATTGATTCTTGAAGGCAAGCATGGCGGAGTCCCAGTCAAGACGGACAGTGAGCGGGAGAGTAGCATACCAATATTTTGCCGCCCCCTCGAGAGTGAGAGGAAAGCATTGAGCCATCACCTTGGGGGAGACCTTCTTCGGAACCATTGCCCAAATATATGTCTCAATGTGAGCCATGGGACAAGAGTTGCCCTTGAATTTGCTTATGTCGGGCATCTTGAACTTATCAGGAAGAGCGGACATAGTACTCATGAGGATGGATGATTGATAAAGGCTTGTGTCGGAGCCTTTCCCCATGTTGAGCCCATTGAATTTTTGGTCGATGTAGGCCATGATAGAATCCACCATTTTGGGCTCATTGTTCTCGGAACTCGGCTCCCCCATTTTCTTGGTGCGGGTGTTGACATAAGGACTTTTGAAAAAACCCTCAGTCCATTCGGATTCGTCATCATTATTCTTGTTCTTCCCCTTGGCAAGATTAGTGAGCTTTTCTTTCATTACCTCCATCTCGGTCTCGTGGGCCTCCCTTTGGCTGTCGAGGTGGGATTGCCAAATGTCGTCTTTGCTTTGTGACTCCTTATTAAGGGTGGAGACTTGCTCTTGGAGGAGTTTGACCATGGTTGAAAGCTGTTCGAGAGACATGGTGTTGGTGCTGCCGGTCATGGTTGATGTAGGAGCTGTTGGAGTGATCTCTTTTCGGACTAACCGATTTGCCGAATCCCGGTAGACTCTGTAAGTACCAATTGAACCTATATTGCAGAAGAGGCCCTTGTCAGTCTTGAGTAACACTTTGCGGTCCACGAAGAGGCTTAGAACACACAGTTGGGCACACGACTCGAACCACATAAGAAAAGACTCTTTTTTTTTTTATAAGTCGGAGGGAATGGATCCCTTTTGGGGTTTCTAAGAAAATAATGGAATCGTCACACTAGTATATAGACCATCTCGCGGTCCTATATACTCATCGGATTCCATCGCGTTTGTGAATCCTACATGTATCGGGATTAAACTAAATTAATGTAGTAAAGCATACATGCGGGGATGGATTTTTATTTTCGTCCAAAATAACCACTTTTGGGAACGGATTTTTATTGCGTCCGTTTCAACGAATTGGCATGTATGATTTGAAGACATTAGTTTAGGGAAATCTCGGTACATGGAAACCGAATTGAGTCACGGAGTGTGAGACCTTAACTAGAATTGTGTGGCTTGTGCTCGGCTTGAATATGAGGCTCAAAGGTCACCCCCGGCATGTAGTCTTGAACTACGCCACGGGCTGAGGTTTACCGCTTCGAAAGAGCCAAGGTCGATTGGAGCTTGAAACTTTCTAGGACAGGCCTCGACAGGTTTGGGGTTGGACTTGTGCGACTCGATAGTGAGCAGTTCATAGGAATATGTGCATGTAGTGTGAGTACTAACAAGTGACAAAAAAAAATTTTTTTTTTTTTTTTGAAAAGAAAGAAAAACAAAAAAAAAAACAAAACACATAAGCACATAAATTACAACTCCCGAATCACCCGTGTGACCGGTAAATAAAACACAAAATTAAAACAGTCCGAAGTTCAGAATAACCACTGATGCAGGCAACTGTGCCCACACCCCCATCACACTGCTCTGTTCTGAGGCCTGTTTCTATTCTGGGAACCAACCCAGAAGCGTGCGCCTCTGAGTTTTGATACGGGATGCGCGCGCGTTGCGCAATGCTATGTTGGTAGTGGTGCCCTAGGCACGTTAAATAAACGTTGTAATTGTTATCTTTATTGATATGAAATAAATGATAACAATTACAACGTTTATTAAACGTGCCTAGGGCACCACTACCAACAATCTCCCACTTGCCCTAGGCCCAATCTCCCATGTATCTAATACCCATGGACCTAACATGACCATCATGTTTAGCTTGTGGAAGTCCCTTTGTTAGCGGGTCCGCAACATTGTCATCAGTAGGTACTCTGCATATATTTACGTCTCCCCTATCAACGATCTCTCGAATGATATGAAAACGCCTAAGTATGTGTTTGGATTTTTGATGTGCTCTTGGTTCCTTTGCTTGATCAATAGCACCATTATTGTCGCAATAAAGGTCTATTGGATTAGCAATACTAGGAACCACTTCAAGTTCAGTTATGAACTTCTTAATCCAAACAGCTTCCTTTGCAGCATCCGATGCAGCAATATACTCAGCTTCTGTTGTAGAATCAGCGGTTGTACTTTGCTTGGAACTCTTCCAGCTTACAGCTCCACCATTTAACATAAACACAAAACCCGATTGTGATCGGCTATCATCTTTGTCGGTTTGGAAGCTTGCATCCGTGTAAGCATTTACAACGAGATCATCTTCCATTCCTCCATAGACCAAAAACGAGTCTTTAGTCTTTCTTAAGTACTTAAGAATCGCTTTTACAGCTATCCAGTGATTTTCGCCAGGGTCGGATTGGTATCTACTTGTCATGCTCAAAGCATAAGATACATCCGGCCTAGTACAAATCATGGCATACATGATGGACCCAATTGCCGAAGCATATGGAACATCATTCATTTTCTCACGCTCATCGTTTGTCTTAGGACATTGAGTCTTGCTTAGAGAAACTCCATGTAACACGGGCAAGGTGCCTCTCTTAGAATTTTCCATACGGAATCTTCTAATGACCTTGTCAATGTATGTACTTTGGCTTAAACCAAGTAGCCTCCTTGATCTATCTCTATAGATCTTAATGCCAAGTATATATGCGGCTTCACCCATATCTTTCATTGCAAAACACTTTCCTAACCATGTCTTCACAGACTGAAGTGTAGGAATGTCGTTTCCAATGAGTAATATGTCATCCACGTATAAAACAAGGAATAGCACTATGCTCCCACTAATCTTCTTGTATACACAAGGCTCATCTTCGTTCTTGAGGAAACCAAACTCTTTGACCGATTCATCAAAAAGAAGATTCCAACTCCTAGAAGCTTGCTTCAATCCATAGATGGATCTCTGCAATTTGCATACCTTAGAATCTTGTTCAAAACCTTCTGGTTGTGTCATATACACATCCTCTTGAAGTTTTCCATTCAGGAAAGCGGTTTTGACGTCCATCTGCCATATTTCATAGTCATGATATGCGGCAATGGCAAGCAAAATTCTTATAGACTTGATCATTGCTACGGGTGAAAAGGTCTCATCATAGTCAATACCATGAACTTGCCTATAACCTTTCACTACAAGCCTAGCTTTGTAAGTATCCACCTTCCCATCCATGTCAGTCTTCTTCTTGAAGACCCATTTGCATCCTATGGTTTTTACACCTTCGGGCGCATCAATCAAATTCCAAACTTGATTGTCTTGCATGGATTGCAATTCGGATTCCATGGCTCCAAGCCACTTGTCCGAATCAGGAGAAGATATCGCCTCTTGGTAGGTTGACGGTTCATCATTCTCAATGATTTCTACCTCATTACTATCCGTTACGAGAAATCCATATCTCTCGGGCTCGGATCTTAACCTACTAGATCTGCGAGTTGCTTGTGTACTTTGAACAGGTTCCACAACTCCTTGTGGTTCTTGTTCTTGTTCCACTATTGGTTCAATGTTATTTTCTGGGTCTCGAATTTCTTCAAGGTTTATTTTACTCCCACTGATTTCTTTGGAGAGAAACTGTTCCTCTAGAAAGACACCAGTTCGGGAAACAAACACTTTGTTGTCCTTTCGGTTGTAAAAGTAATATCCTTTAGTTTCCTTAGGATATCCCACGAAAATACATTTATCAGATTTGTGTGCTAGTTTTTCAGAGATAAGTCTCTTGACATAAACTTCGCAACCCCAAATCCTCATGAAAGATACACTAGGTTTCTTTCCACTCCACATCTCATATGGAGTCTTTGGAACCGATTTAGTTGGAACTTGATTTAGTGTGAAAGCAGCGGTTTCTAGGGCGTAACCCCAAAAGGATATTGGAAGATCAACTTGACTCATCATTGATCGAACCATGTCTAACAAAGTCCGATTTCTCCTCTCAGACACACCATTCCATTGTGGTGTTCCGGGCGGAGTCAATTGTGAAACTATTCCACAATTCTTTAGATGATCATCAAATTCTTGGCTCAAGTATTCACCACCTCGATCTGATCGAAGTGCCTTTATACTTTTTCCAAGTTGTTTTTCTACTTCATTTTGAAATATTTTAAATATCTCAAATGCTTCACTTTTATGTTTCATTAGGTAAACATACCCAAATCTACTATAATCATCAGTGAAGGTTATGAAGTATTGAAATCCTCCCCTAGCATTGCTACTTAATGGTCCGCATACATTGGAATGTATCAACCCCAATAAGTCGCTTGCCCTTTCACCTAGCTTGGTAAAAGGTGTCTTAGTCATTTTTCCAAGAAGACACGACTCACAAGTATCATATGACTCGAGGTCACATGAACCTAAAAGTCCGTCCCCATGGAGTTTTGAGATACGCTTCTCATTAATATGACCAAGACGGCAATGCCACAAATAAGTATGATTTACATCATTAGGTTTAGATTTCTTATTTACATGATAGACATTATTTTCATTCTTGAAATCCAAGATATAAAGGCCATTAAATGAATTAGCAATACCATAAAGCACATCATTTAAATAAATAGAAAATTTCTTATTCTCAATAAGAAACTTAAAACCTTCATTATCCAAACAAGAAATTGAAATAATATTTCTGCTTAAATCCGGAACATAATAACAATTGTTCAAAACAAGAATTAATCCGGAAGGTAAAGTGACTTCATAAGTCCCTACGGCTAATGCAGCAACTCTTGCTCCATTCCCCACGCGTAGATCTACTTCACCTTCTTTAAGCAGTCTCCTATTCTTTAGTCCCTGCACATTTAGACAAATGTGAGAACCACATCCGGTATCCAATACCCAAGAATCAGTGGTAGAAAGGAGAATATCTATCATATAGATACCTGAAGTCGACGCAGCCTTGCTGCTCTTCTTCTTCTTTTCTCTTCCAAGAAAGCCTTGCAATTACGTTTCCAATGACCAATTTCTTGACAATGGAAACAGATTGCATCCTTTTGTGAATCAGGTTTTGCCTCAGAAGCCTTGGCAACCTTTGCCTTGCTTATTTTGGGTTTGACAACTTTTGCCTTACCCTTTCCTTTGGCACCAGCCTTCTTCCCATCATGAACCAAGAGCACGGGAGAACCTTTCTCCACAATTTTCATCTCTGCAGTTTTGAGCATCCCATGCAACTCTGAGAGATTCTTATCCATTCCATGCATGTTATAATTCATCACAAACTGATTATAACTTTTAGGCAATGAATTAAGAATGAGATCCGTGGCTAGCTCCAATGGGATTGGATAGCCAAGTTTATCAAGGTGCTCTACATAACCTTTCATTTTAAGAAAGTGAGGACTCACTTGTTGCCCTTCATTCATTTTACTAGTAGTGAATACAACAATGGTCTTGTACCTCTCTTGCCTAGCTTGCTCTTGAAACATGGTTCTCAACTCCACGCCTATCTCATAGGCTTCCAAATGTTCCAAACTTTGTTGGAGTTTTGAACACATAGCAGCAAGCATGAGACAACTTACATCTCTAGAATCATTACGATGTTTCTTGTAATTGTCTCTTTCTACCCTAGGGGCAGTAGGCGGTGGTTCAGCGGGGAGAGGCCCATCGAGAATGTACAACTTATCTTCTTGCCTAAGAACAATTCTTATGCTACGGATCCAATCCATAAAGTTGGTACCATTCTCTTCGAGCTTATCCTTCTCAAGGATCGATCGCAACGACATTGATTGAGTGTTATTAGTCATTATCTACAAATATGCAAAAAAATTCCAAAATTTAATAAGTACCGATTTTCATTAAAGAGATAAATAGTGTATTTTTCAACAAAATACTCTCACTAAATTATATAACCTTCATATACATCCAATGTATAATATAATTTAATTGGGCTAAGATCCAACTTTAATTTAATTTCAAGTCCGCTAAGGCGGATTACACAAAATCAAATTAATTAGGTAGACAACTCTTGTCAATCATATCTCATATGACTCTTAGTTCCTTTTATGAGATTGTTTAAGAAATCCAATTTCAAAAAGCATGTTAAACCTCATCTTTGCCTAGGCCCAAAACTGTTTTGACGCCCAATTAAGTCTAACCATTTTAAACGCATAGTTAATGTGTCTCGCTAGGGCTTGCCCACATTATCTATCTTGCTCATACATAAATAAATTTAATGCACCTCGCTAGGGCGAATCTACATTAAAATCACTCATGTACTAACAAGTGTTTTAATCATAGCATGGCAATAAAAGACTTAAAACTTTCTTTGAAGGTTCATCACATGTAGCATATAACACATTTATGAGCACATAATATAAACATGTTACACATCAAGTTTAGCCACTAAATTAATCTCCATTAATTTAAGCATGGTATTTATGTGTCATTAGTTTCTCTATAATTATGAGGATGAGACTATTTCAACTTTGGTCATTATCTCCAAATCAAGACAACAAGAAGTGCGGTCGAACTAAGCCATTAGGCAACCACAATCCCGCACTAATTCAAGAGACCAAGAAAGTAGTCCATGTGGCCGAAACTAAGCAATAGATGGTCTCGATGAACGTAGGCCAATTGCATTCACAATTCCACATGGATCTCCAATCATTGAATCAAGAACTTTGTTTCTCAATTTTAGCAATTATGAACTCTTCATAATTATAACTTCGTTTTATCTTTGAAACTTTGATTGCGATCAAGTTTGGGAAACACAATCTCGATGAACGCAGATTAGCCATCCAAACCTTGAACCAATCTAGGAATCACAAGACTAAAACAAATAGGAAAATCAAACCCCAAGATCCACACACAAACCAACTACCCAAAACCCATTCCAGATCAGCAGGTCTGGATTGGTTCTGTTATTGGTTCTGTTGAACCTCTCAAAAATTCCAAATTCTGATTTTTTGAGCAAAATCAGACATTCTGATCTTGGCGTGCGGCCGCCCAAATTACCTGTGCGGTCGCCCAAAAACCGTGCGGCCGCCCAGTATCTTCCGTGCGGTCGCCCAGTTCAATCAGAATGTGCAGAATTTTAAGTTCGAAAATTTTGTCTCAAAATTGTTTTCCCCGATTATTAATACTTTGATCCAATCAAAAATTAATAACCAACAATTCTGAATCCACCATAATTTATTTATTGCGATTGAATCGTGCGATTAAAGTTGTAAAACAATAAACCACATAAAATCACATAACACATATATATCACATATTCCAATATTCGTATCATGCAGGGCACATAAACAATTTATATACACATAACATGATCTAGGTATTGAAATAATACACGTGAACGGGGCTCTGATACCACTATTGGGTTTCGATCAAACATGCGCAGCGGAATTTAGCATTTAAAATTTTGAAACCCAAAGCCATGGATCCGTTCATACGATTAAATCAAATACAACATAAGAATAAAGGAGTAAACTAACCCTTGATGGCTATCAAATTCTCTTGGTCTTTGGTGGAGGTTTGAAGATTTGATCGCGATCACAAAGCTTGAACACGAACTTTGAAGATGATGATTTTCACCCTCTAGCGGTATCCATACTTCGAACGAATATCAAACCTCCACCAAAGACCAAGAGAATTTGATAGCCATCAAGGGTTAGTTTACTCCTTTATTCTTATGTTGTATTTGATTTAATCGTATGAACGGATCCATGGCTTTGGGTTTCAAAATTTTAAATGCTAAATTCCGCTGCGCATGTTTGATCGAAACCCAACAGGCTATTAGGAGGCGCACGCTTCTGGGCATACCTGTCAGATTGTCGGATTTTGGACTCAGGGGATTGCCCTGGTCCCATGTGCATATTGTAACCCCTGCAGAAATGATTAGTGGAAAATAGCAGAAGAAGAAGATGAAGAACATGAAGAAGCGGGCGATTCTGGTCCGTGATGCGGGATGCGCGCGCCTTAGGCTGAAGAGGCCAGAAGCGCGCGCCTCCCCTATCAGGAATCAGAATGCCCAGAAAAGATGTATATTTTGATCAGAATGCAAGTTTAACCCTCAAACGTCCCCAGCGGAGTCGCCACTGTAGATACCCCGGGAAACCATGGCTTTAGGCTAGAGCGCGTGAATTATCCTAGGATGTCTAACTTGTTTTAGATTGTTTAGAGTCGCCACCTATGTTTTGAGGAACATAAGACAAAACCTATTGATAATAGCCTATGTTTGATTACGAAAATAGAGATTCTTTGTTTTGAGGTTCGGGGGTTAGATTACGAGATGGGAAGTACCGAAACACCCATCTCGCCCAACTAAAGTTGGTCTTGCTTGATCAAAATCTACATGAATGATAAACGTTCTTCTTCTTCTTCTTTAAATCATAAAAAGGGGTTTAAAATGGAGTTTGGAATGTAGGAGATAACTCCTTAACCAACCTCAATGAGATGAGGTGATCATTAGAGTCATGTCCCAAAATGATTTGGGTGATTGCACTTTGATAAAACAAAAAGAAAGAGAAAAGAGATGAAGTCGAGAAGAGGAAGGAAATGGTTTTTACCTAGTCTTTGAGAGACTTCAAACACTTCTTGATGAATGTCTTTGGAAATGCCTTGAAGGTAAGAAATTTGGCTTCTTTGTTGAAAGTGTAAGATTTTAGAGTAAAAGATCCAAGGTCTTCAAAAATGGAGGTAAAGGGGGGGTTTTTATAGGTGAAAGAGAGATCTTTTATAGGTGAAAGAGAGATGTTCCGGTAAGAAATTTGGCTTCTTTGTTGAAAGTGTAAGTTTGATTCTTAGTCCCTGGACCTAACGAAGTCAGTCAGGAACTTAACGGAAGTGACAGAAACTAACTAGAAACACTTAAAATGGGGAGAAACACAAGATCAAATGTGCAATCGGGGTGAGCGGTCCAAGGCGGGGTGTCTACAATGAGTTGTGCCCGTTTCCCGATGATCATATTTCCCACGTTGTTCGGACGAGGTAGGTAAGGATCTCTTCCTTTGACTGAGTTTCTATGTCAATTTCATCATTGCATGTCTCAATTTGGTGCCTTCGCAGTTCGATTTTTATCGACTTTTGCCTAGAATCATTGTTGCTAGGGTTTATCATGCATGGATGATATTTCGATGGAATTTCACCCTTAGATGTTGAAAATCATTGTAGTATAGTAGTACATGATTTTGACTGTCGTTCTAGGCAATTCTACGACTTTTTGGGTAAAATGCTTAAATGAGGATTTTACCATTTTTTTGACATTTGTCTCTTTTATCCCTGTTGTTTGCAGTCATTCAAGGTGATTGATAACTGTAGAGGCAGTGTGCGAACAGTTGCCGAGAGGTGGGCAACTCTCAATGGCGAGATGAAGGAAGAGATCGAGAATCTCGGGTTGAAACCCTTCTTTGACGGCCTGGTCGGTGAGAGAAGGAACGTTCACTTGCTCCAGGCTATTCGGGAGCGTTGGTGGGATAGTACTCACACTATGCATATGTGGTGGGGGGAGGTCACCATGACTCCTACTGACATTCATGCCGTTACTGGGCTTGCCATCGTCGGTGAGCCACTTGAGGTTGATACGGATTTCTCTCCCAGTGGGGATGATATGAGGCACTTTCTGGTCTTCTCTGTGCGTACCCTAGGCAAGGGTGTCCCTCTGAAGGCCTTGAAGGACAAGGTCGATGCCTATATTACTGTTAATGCCGGTCATATGCATCTTACTGCTACTCGTATTGCAGCCGTCTGCGGCTTTCTGTGGTGGGCCCTTTCTGAGACGCTATTTGAAAATCATGCGTCGACCGCCTTGTTTACTCTGTTGGGATGCCTAAGAGATATGCATCATGTAACTGATGCCAGTTGGGGATTGGCAGGCTTGGCCCACTGCTATGTGGCCATGAATGAGAGTTCGCGTGATCGGACGAACGCTGGCTTAGGCGGTTACAGTCATGCCTGGGAGGTACAATACTCATCTTCTTCTGTAGTCCTCCTTTATTTCAGCCCCAGTTTATTTTCTGTTTAGGTAACACATTCAGTTTTGACACTTTTCTATGTTTCTCCCATTTTGCAGGCTTGGGGCTATGCCAAGTTTGGTCTCTTCTCTTTTTCTTTTTTAGTACGGATTGGTTTCTGTGTACCTGTTCATTCAACAATTAGAACCTATTCTAGCAAGCAATTTAGCTTCGATTTTATCTTTGGATTAGACTCATGCGGTGGTGACAAATTTATGTGCATGCCTGGTCGGTCAACTTTGGTGTAAGTATTGTGAATAGCATGGATTCGTGATGGGATGTTTATTGGTGATGAACTGTATGTGTTGATTTGTGTGTGTGTGTAGGGGCTTGTGTTTGACAAGTTAGGACCTAACCAGGTTTTTCGCAGAGATGATGTGCTACGGAGTTTCTCTGATGGTTCTCTCATGTGAGACTCGTTTTCCTTGTGCAATATGATCCGTCCAGATCGTTCCATTAGTCATGTTGTGTTAAGGGAGACAACTATTTGTCTGACAACCATTGATGTGCAAGCTCTAAGTAGGCTAGGCGTACTTTTGAATCACTCTAGAATTCCATGTCCGAAAGTCTCCGATGAATGGTGATGAGAGACGTTATCTATTCCCCCAAGTTTATCTCATGCTTTGGTCTAAGTCAAGCCCTAAAAATCTTGCATGTTGTAGATGACTTCGTGAACAGGCTTATGAGTCTGTTTGATTTGAAGAAGAGTGCTCTCCCGCTTGATTGATTTGAGGGAGGTTGAAGAAGAGATGATTTGAAGAATGTTCTCTCTATATTTTTATTATTTTTTTTCTTGACGCACCCTGATTTTTCCTAGACCGCCCTTTCGGGTTTTCAATCTAGCGGCATCTCTTTTGCGTCCCTTTTTTTACAGAGTATGTACTCGAAGATGACTCAGAGAGGAGAGTAGTTTTGTCTCTTATTGGGGGAGAGACATGCGAGATTTTTGGGTTTGGATGTATTAGGCATTTTAGCTATCGACTTGGCTTTTGGGAAGTGTAGATACCCCGGGGAACCACGGCTTGGCAAGAGCGGTGAATTACCTAGGATGTCTAATTGATTTTAAGAGTGGCCACCCGCGTTTTAGAGGAACGCGAGAAAACCTAAGAAAATAGCCTTTTTTATTGATTACGAAACCAAAGTTTCTTGAGATGAGGGGTTCGGGGGTTAGGTGACGGGAGTGGGATGTACTTAAACACCCACTCCACCCCGCTTACGCGGGTCTTGCTACTTTTGGTGTTCTAATACTAAAAATAAAAGTCCTTCAATTATTAATGTAAGAAGTGCTAACAATTACAATGGAAAGAAAGGGGAAATTTACAAAGGAAAATAAAAGAGAATTGTTTTATTTATTTAATGGTAAAGATTACATGTCAAACTATTCTAACAATTATATTAAGAAAAGAATGGTAAATTAAAGTAGAGATTAAAATGTAGGGAGATAACCTTAACCAACTTTAATGTAGTAAAGTGGTCATTTGGTCATGTCTCAATTGATGGGGATTGCATACATTACTAAGATATGTAAAATGAGAGAAGAAGAATAAAGTACCTTAAGAAAGAGGACTTCAAACATGGACTTGAAAATGGTGTTGTTGTAGGGAAATTGTTGTAGAACAATTAGAGCCTTGTTGTTAAGAACTCTTGTTGGGAGAATTTGTGTATAGTGTAGTTTGTGAATCACAGTTGAGGTCCAAAAAGAGAGTCCTAAAAGTCTAGAGTTTTGGCTAGAGTGAAAATTTTGAGGTCCTTTTCTAAGGTAGAAATGAGAGGTTTTTATAGGTAGAAAAGAGAGGGAAAGGTTGGAGGGAAAATGATCAATCCATGTGAGATGGAATTGACCAATAGAAAATAAGATAAATAAAATAATAAATGAAATAAATAAAAGAAAATCAAATAATAATAAAAAGAAATATTTTGTTTTTAAGAAATGGCTAGAATAATGGGATTGGAGGTTATAAAACTAGGGGGAATGAATGTGGAGGTAAAAAGAGGCTCTTTTGTGATCAAGAAGAGATGTTGTAAATAAGAAAAGGGAGGGAAATAAGGTGCAATCCGTTACTGCCATAATGGGAGGCGCGCGAGTCCCGCTTTAGGGGCGAGACGCGCGCGGTGCCCACAAACAGTGTCGGAAGGGCCCGCGGGTGGAAAAGACAGAACGACAGAAATGACTCTAAAGTTAATTCTATTATGCAGTTTAGTCCAAAACTAACAGAATCAGTTACGAACTTAACGGAAATAACAGAAATTAACAAAAACAAGTTAAATAAAAATACTATGTATGCAATCGGGGTGAGAGGTCCAAGGCGGGGTGTCTATAGAGCCCCTCAGCGACGTGGATTGCAAAGCAAAACGCGTTGACGAAAGAAAGACAACCGTCGAGGACATCGACAAGAGAAAACAAAGACTCGATAAAACATGAATTTGAAATTTGCGAAGGGTAGGGGTGCGCTCCCTGTGTGAGCGGCTTTATTGACATAGAAAGGATATGGCGGGATCCATTTTGCTGATGTGGGATCCGTTTGCTGAAGCGGGATCCATTTGCTGATGCGGGATCCGTTTGCTGAAGCGGGATCCGTTTGCTGAAGCGGGATCCGTTTGCTGATGCGGGACCCGTTTGCTGATGTGGGATCCGTTTGCTGAAGCGGGATCCATTTGCTAAGGCGGGATCCATTAGCTGGAGGCGGGATCCGTTTGCTGAAGCGGGATCCGTTTGCTGATGCGGGATCCATTTGCTGAAGCGGGATCCGTTTCCTGAAGCGGGATCCGTTTGCTGGTGCGGGATCCGTTTGCTGATGCGGGATCCGTTTGCTGAACGCGGGATCCGTTTGCTGAATGCGGGATCTGTTTGCTGATGCGGGGTCCGTTTGCTGAATGCGGGATCCGTTTGCTGAAGCGGGATCCGTTTGCTGAATGCGGGATCCGTTTGCTGATGGCGGGATCCGTTTGCTGGTGCGGGATCCGTTTGCTGATGCGGGATCTGTTTGCTAAATGCGGGATCCGTTTGCTGATGCGGGATCCGTTTGCTGAATGCGGGATCCGTTTGCTGATGCGGGATCCGTTTGCTTATGGCAGGAACTGAGGCTCCGTCTGCCTATATGTGATATTGTTGTGTTGCTTGATGGAAAGGTGGTGATTTTCTGCTGGGGATGAAGTGCCTTGAGTTGCAGATACTGTTGACCTTGTGGTGGTACCTGTTAAGTGTGTGCTTTGCAGGTATATGTGCTTGTGACATGTATGAGATGTGAAATGGAAGTTTATGAGAGAAATTGTACTTGTGGTGTGATGTGATTTGAAGGCAGTTTTGCATGAGAGAGAATTTTTGTAAGAATGGAGAAAGTGATTTTGTGTGCGGTTTGATTTGAGGAAAGCCTCGGATGTATTCATAACTTCACTTACCATTGCCGTTGGATGGATTAGTGTTGTGGTGGTGGATGCCTTGATGCTTTTGATGAAGAATGTCCATGCTTTGGATGGAGAATGATGATGTTGGTGATGATGAATTGTTTTTGCCTTTGATGGAGTGTCGGTGAGATGGTATTCTGGGTGATGGGTTGGTCGTGCCAAAAGGCTGCCTACGTATCCCTTTAAGAGAATCAGACCAGCGTAGTTCAAGGATGATGGAGAATGCTGGGGGAGAATGCTAGGAGCAAAGTAAAAAAGGAAACACATAATTTTGCGCAAGAAAAGAAAAAAGAAAATAATTTTTTTTTTTTTTTAATTAGAAAGAAAAGAATATGCACACACGTGAGAAAAAGATTTTTTTTTTTTTTTAGTTCGTGGGTGAACCATTTTAACCATTGTGTGTTTGTAAAGCCAACCCAAGATCAAGTCATGTTTAATCGAAGTCCAGATTGCCTCGCTTGAATGTTGTCGCCGCGGTGTCCGACGAAAATTGATGTCTAGCCCCAAGAGATTTGTTGTTTATGGGGCTTCAAAAGACTTTCGATGCCGAGATAAGGGGTTGTTGATTGAAAATCCCCTAGAATGCCCTTGATGCCAATCTTGCATAGCCCTATGATAAATCGTCTTTTGATGTTGACTAGAGCAAGCCCCAAGAGAAGATTATTAATACCAAGCTTCGGGAGATCGCTAAGCCCCAAATGTCATGTGGGCTTCGAGATGGCGGGATGTGAAGACCTTTCGATGTGAAGCCCCAAATCGGCTTAGCTTTGTATTGACAGCGGATGCCACATCAGGTAGGACTCTTGAAGGCGATCTCCTTCTTTCTCTTGCTTGGAGATGGATGGCCCTTTTTGTGGTTGATACCCAAATGGCGGAAGTTCCATGTTGAAAATGTAGTACGGTCTTCGGGAGACGTCTCGTGGGAGATGGTGATGTTGTTGCAGATGATAAGGTCTTGGTGTGATAAAGTCTCAAACGGTATGTTTGGTCGAGTCTTCTTGAGTTGAACCGACGGCGGATCTTCGGATGCAGCTGTGCTTTGATCTTGGAGAAGGGGTGCTGTATTGCAGAAACATTGGGATTGGCCGTAACTCTGCTTATAGAGTTAACATATTGGCATTGCCCGCTATAACTCAGCCGGGTGAGTCTAGCATATTGAATCCTTTTCCTTTTCTCTAAGACTTTCTTCATAATCTCGCTGTGAGTTCTAACAAGAATCATCAAATTCATTCATATCATCGGAGCCTTCATTTAAAACCAAGAGGCCTTTTGACTGGAAGTGTTGAGGGACCATTGAAGTTTGATCCTTTTCATGGAGCCATAAGACTACTCCCAAATTTCATTGCTTGGGTACCATTGCCCAAAAGCTTGTTAATTACGAAGCCCCAATATTGCCCTTTGCTTGTATCACTGTAATGCCGTAGCCCAAAAGATTGTAGATTGCGAAGCCCCTTGAGACCTTTCGGTATAGAGCTTCAAATGTTGCTGGGGACATTGAAGTGAATTGCTTCTTGCCGAGGGAGTCTTTAAGACTTGACCGTAGCCCCTAGAGTGCCATCCGAGTACAGGCACACATGACAAGAGGGCTTTTTGACATCCCTTTTGAGAGAATTTGAGGATAGTCTCACCCATCTTTCTCAAGCATAGCCCCTAGGGCTTATTGATTGTCAAATGAAGAAAAAGAAGCCCTTGTTCTTGAGTCACATAGCCCATAGGGCGTCACCATTTGTTGAGCAAAGCAAGAGTGACTCATCCTCGTGCGAGGGAACAAACATGAGAGGACATGGCAAGAGCTACTCCATTTCTTGGGAGCCTTTCGGCGTACTTTAGAAGCACATACTTGAAGAAGCTTTGAAAACTGAGACACATGTTGTTGCTATTTGCTGCCCAAGCCAATTGACTAGCTAGGTATTATTTGTGCAACCTCGTGCCCTTTTATGATGGGCTCGTTCTCAGATGGGTCTTGGTTACCACGGGCCTTCTTTTCATGAACCCAAAAATGCACACTGCTGGAGAATGATGCCGATAACCCAAGACAACCTTTGATGGTGCCATATCTTGTCGAGCCTTTTGCAATCCCAAAGTTGACTCGGTGGGGAATTGATTTGTTGAGGAGATCCAATGTAGAGCTTGTGCAGTTGTCTTCCTTAGAGGCCGGAGATATCTATTTCTCTTTCCCTTCTCTCTCTCACTCTCTCATTTTTTTTATGGCGCACCCTGTTTTTTGCCTAGACCGCCCTTTCGGGTTTTCAATCTAGCAGGCATCTCTTTTGCGTCTTCTTTTTTTTTTTACTCGATTAATGAGGAAGTGTGCATTGACTCTGGCTGAGGAGATAAGACATGGGATTTTGCGGTGGAGACCTTTTGTCACTAAAGATGAGTGACATTGACTCGACTAGGGAAGTGTCCCTAGTATTGACTTTGTATATATTTGAATAACTCACGAAGGCAAGTAAGTCATTAAGAGAGAAGAGAAAGAAAGCCCCAGTTTGATTGCAAGAAACTGGGAGTATCGCAAAAAGAAGAGAAACCCCTAGACTCGACAAGGAACGTAAAGCGGTTCCAAATCTAAGAAAGTTGTTCAATCTTTTGGTGATTAATTCATTGGCAAATGAATCGTACAAATATGTCATGACAAGTTCGAGAGGAAGGCCGATCACCATAACGCGCTAGGGCTAAACATATCTTCTTTCTTGCATGAGACCGGACCCAAAGGTTGCCTACGTTCCTCCAGTGAAGAGGCTCAGGTCACCGTAGTTCTTGCTGATGCTCCATTCGCAGTGACGGTTGTTGCTTCGTCCTTCATCGGTGGAATGATGTTGATCTTGTATTTCTTTGATTGAGGGGGATTTTTTTTTTTTTTTTTTTTTTTGTGCTCTAACTTTTGCCTAGGTTGATTTGAGGATTTCAACCTAGCGAGCCTCTTTTTTTTTTTTTTTTTTTTTTTATATCCCCTTTTGAAAACTTTGCTTCATGATCATTGCTCCACCTTTCTTTGTCTTGATTTCATCGTTGTTGATGTCTTAGTTGTTGATGCCGTCGTCGATGTTTAGCCCCTAGGCGTTCAAGCGATGGCCTTCATTCCAAAACTTCTTTAGACACCTTTTCATCATTTTGCGAAGAATTAGATTGAACAACTTGGAAGAGTGTATGAGGACAAGAACGACTTTTATTTAATGATTTGACTCAAAATTTAACATTGGACGAGAGAAAACATTAATGCACACATTAGAGGACTTTTGACTCTCTTTTTTTTATCCTATTTCTAGGTAGAGAAAGAGAAACGGAGATTGTTGTTGTCATCCCCCATGTCGTTGTAGTCCTCATTGTCGTTGTAGTCTTCCATGTCACTACATTCTTCCATGTCATTGCTTGGGAACCCTTTGTCGTTGAAGCTTGTGTCATAGGAGGACTCGGCCACTTCTCGGAGCAAATTGTCAATTCTAACCCCCGCATCATACATGCTTGAAAAATCGGAGTGAAAAGCCCCACTAAGATGAGTGCGGTAGTCCATTTTCAAACACTTCAAGAAGATGTCCATTTGTTCCTTCTTGGAAGGCCTATCAACCATCTCGGCTAGCTTGTCATTCCAACGGCGATAGAAGTCCCCAAATAATTCATCACCCATTTGCACGGTGCTCTCCAATTCCTTCTTGGTGGGGCGGAATATGGAGTTGCCTTGATATTGTGACTTGAAGGCAAGCATAGCGACATCCCAATTGAGGCGGGTGGAAACTGGAAGACCCATATACCAATCTTTTGCGACCCCCTCGAGAGTAAGCGGAAAGCATTGTGCCATTATTTGAGGAGACACTTTCTTTTGTAGCATGGCCCAAATGTAGGAGTCGAGCGTCGGGGCAAGAGTTGCCATTGAACTTGCCAATATCGGGAATCTTGAACTTTTCGGGAAGAGCCTCCATTGTGTTCATGAGGAGAGAAGCTTGATGAAGATCGGTGCTTGGGCCCTTATGCAAATTTAGCCCACTAAGCCTTTGGTCAATGTAGGACATGAGAGTGTTGACCAAACCGGTATCAATGCTTTGGACCTTTCTATCACTCGTGAGCCCTTTCAATTGGTTCTTGAGTTGAGCAACTTCTTTCTTATGGGCCGTTTTCACATGCTCGTAACGGGCTCTCCATAAATTATCCTTGCGGCGGACATTCTCGGCTAGTGTATCAACTTTCCCTTTCAATGCTTCCACCATGCGGAATAACCCTTCGTTGGACACGGGAATGCCGTTGTCGTTGCCATTTGAAGCCATTGGACCTATGGAGAGAACACTATCGATCTTAGGATGGCCCCACAAACACCTTTTAGATAAAATTATTTCACCACAAACAAAAGTAATGACTCAAACCACATAAAGAAAAGACTCTTTTTTTTTTATTATTTACAGCAATCGGAAGGACGTGGTCCTTTTTGGGGTTTCTAGAAAAATAGTGGAATCGTCACACTAGTATATAGACCTTCTCGCGGTCCCATATACTCATCAGATTCCACCACGCTTGTGAATCCTACATGTGTCGAGATTAAACTAAATTAATGTAGTAAAGCATACATGCGGGGATGGATTTTTTATTAGCGTCCATTATGACCACTTGGGGACGGGTTTTTATTTCGTCCATAACAACGAGTGGCATGTATGATTTGAAGGCATTGGTTTATGAAAATCTCGGCACATGGAAACCGACTTGAGTCACGGAGTGTTAGACCCTAACTAGAATTGTGTGGTTTGTGCTCGGCTAAAGAGAGGCTTAAAGGTCACCCCCGGCATGTTGTCGTGAACTACGCCACGGGCTGAGGTTTACCGCTTCGGAAGAGTCAAGGTCGAGTGGAGCTTGAAACTTCCTAGGATGGGCCTCGACGGGTTTGGGGATGGACTTGTGCAACTCGATAGTGAGCAGTTAATAGGAATTATGTGCGCGTAGTGTGAGGTCCATCACGTGACAAAAATATTTTTTTTTTAAAGAAATAATAAAAAACAAATAAGCACGTATTTACAACTTTCGAATCACCCGTGTGACCGATAAAAATAAAACAGAGAATTTAAAGATGGTTTTGTGCAGGCCCGGCGCCCACACTATCAAAACTGCTCTGTTCTGTGTACTGTTCTGGTCTGGAAAGTTGCCCAGACGCGCGCGCTTTATGATGTGAGGATGGGAGGCGCGCGCCTTAGGCACTAGAAGGAAGAGGCGCCCGCTTCTGTGCAGTACCTGCAAATTCATGGGTTCGAGGGACTGCCTTGACCCTAAATAAAAACACTTTTCCCCTGCAAAAACTTGTTAGCATAGAAATATGAAATTTGAAGGACAAAATGGAAGGTGGGCGATTCTGGTAATAAGGGTCGGACGCGCGCGCTTTAGGCCAAGAAGGCCGGAGGCGCGCGCTTCTGTAAGTACCCCAATCTGAATTTAACCAACTTAGAGGAATTCTAGGCACCATTCAGGGATAAACTGATAGGCCAAGACCTCACTAAGACAAAATATGGATACAGGGACTATTCTGGAATTAAAAGATTGAAAAATCCAGAAGGTCGTCAACAAGAGCCGTACGGCTACTTTGGGCACTATCATCCCCTATAAATTGAACCCCTTGGTGATCATTCCAGGGGGGAGAAACGATTATTGTTAGTGTTACTCTGCTAAAATTGCTCCAGAGAGTGTTTTGAGAGTGAAAGAGAAAGGAAGATTGGCCTAACTAAATATAGGTGAAGCCACCTTCTCCCCCATCCTTCTCTTCATCTTATCTCTTTTGTTTGTTCATATTATTGTTGTTCATCTCTTAATTCTTGCAAGTCTTTTCCATTCAAGCAACTTAATTTCATTGCAAGTCTTGTCCTTCAAGCACTTTAATCTTAATTTCATTGCAAGTCTTGTCCTTCAAGCACTTTAATCTTAATCTTATTGCAAGTCTTGTCCTTCAAGCACTATATATATATATATATATATATATTGTTATACATTATGGTCCAAACCATGGATGATTCAAGGTGCCCTTCACACTTTGCGTGAAAGTGGTTCTAACCTAAGGATGATCATGGTTTGTTGAATTTCTTACTTATAACAAATTAATGATCTATTTTAATGAAAAAGGCACATGTTTTGGTTGATTATGTTGTTCATTGGTAGCAAGGATGGTCATTTGGATGATAAAGTTTCAATCTTTATCATCCAAACATTGATCTAGCTTCAAAATCCCCTTTGGGGTCATAAAGATCAAATCTTTATGTCAAAAAATGTTGTCCCAAGGTTGTATTTGGCTTAAGGATCCACTCTTGTGGTGAAAGTCCAAATCTTTATGTTGATTTTGTTTTGATTTGATAATGATAATCATGTGGGATGATAAAACCTTAGTGTTTATCATCTTACCCTTTTGATTTAGCTTTGAAATCCCATTTTGGGTCATAAAGATTGAATCTTTATGCAATGATTTGGTCCCTAAGAGGTTAATAATGTATAAAAATGTCATCTTGATGATAAAGTTTCCATCTTTAATCATCAAATGGTCATTTTGTCTCATTTGGCCATGTTCATCACCTTTGTGTGACTTTCTCTAATGATTGCTTTGATCACACCTAAATACTTGTTTTGGGGTTCAATTGATGATCATTAGGCATAGGAATGATTTTGTTTAAGTTTGTTGTGTTGAAATAAAACTGGAATCAGAACTGTTTAAGTCCAGTTTCAGCAGAATGCTCTGTTTCTGCCTGGAACTGGACTGTTTCTTGATAAAATGTAAAAATCCCAGGGAAGATCATCCCATCCGTATGGATGGTTTGGGACAGAGGGAAAATGACCCTTTTTCCCCTTGTTCTGTTGTTTCTGGTGCAAATAAAACCTTCTTTTTCAGTTAAAATTGATAAACAGTCAAAAACAGAGATTTTCCGTTAAAACACACACACACACATGCACTTTTGTTAATTAACAAGGGAGACTTGGTTTTGACCGAGGTGGCTTGGGTGACGTAAAACTCTTCCCAAGCCGTAACCTGACCTCTGAACCTTTTGTCTCTAACCTTTTTCATTTTGTTGGGTTTAAAATTAACAAAGTGTGGCGACTCCGTTAAATTATGCCATTATGTTTGGAACCATCCCGGATTTGGACACGTATTGACCTTGTCGCGGGGCGGGGATCCTTACAGTGGAGACTCCGCTGGGGATAAGTTTGTCTCCGGACTTCTTTCTAGAAGATCCAGGGGCATTCTTGCGTGGGTCAAACTCCCGCCCCCGTTAGTTGACCTTGTTCATGGTTTTGTGTGTTTCATGTTTCTGTTTGAACTTTTTTGGGTGGATCTGTTCTGGAAATGCAATAAACTGGGGCTTGGTGATCAGAAGTTGGAAAAACCGGAAAAAATCTCAACCCTCTTGTCTTAGCCGTACGGCTACTTTTGGTAGGGGGTTAGAATGTTGCAATTTAACCATTTTTGTGCAGGAAGCAACACTCTGAACACCCTCTTTGCTTCTGCTTGTCCAGGTTCCAAATTTACAGTCTTATTTGTGCACATTACCTCCTTTTCTTTGGCCAAAACTTGGTTCTTAAAGCTTGGTTATGCACAATCTTTTGGGAAAATAAAATAGGTTTTCAAAGCCTCATTGTGCATAACCCTTCTTGAAAAATTTCTTTGTTTTCAAAACCCTCTTTTTGTTGTGCACAACTTGATTTGTATAAATGGCTTTCAAATGAATTGCTCTTCTTGTAAAAATGTTTGCTTTTCAAAAATTCTTGGTTGTGCACAATTGTTACTGTAGACACCCTGCCTTGGACCGCTCACCCCGATTGCACACTTGGTTTTGTGTTTCTCCCTCTTCTAAGTGTTTTCTGTTAGTTTCTGTTACTTTGGTTAAGTTTCAGACGGACTCCGTTAAGTCCCGGGACTAAACTGAATAACAGTTCTAACTTTCTAGTCCATTCTGTCAGAAATTGCTTCTCAGAGTCGCGCGCCTCCGCCCCTTGCGGCCAGACGCGTGCGCCTTCCGCCGCCTAGGTGGGATGCGCGCGCTTCTGGGGCGTGTCAGTTACAGATTCTGCCCAAGAATCTCTCCCTTGCACATTATACATGATTTTGCCCGGGAAAGATTTCTTGGAGACTCCGTTTGGATCCAAAAACAATCACTTTTCAACTATAAAAACCCCTCCAATCCATCATTGGAGGAGGACTTGGAAAATCATTACTTTCAAACCTTTTTACTCACTTCTTTCATAGACTTTTCTTGGGACTTCCTCAACAAAGCATTCTCTTCTTCAAGGCTTCACAAGAGATTCTTTTTGAAGGATACTATAGGTAAAGGTCTTAAATGTTTCTCCTCTCCTTCTTCTTCTTCTTCTTCTTCTTCTTCTTCTTCTTCTTCTTCAAGTCAAATGTGCAATCACCCAAAACCATTTGGGACATGACACCAACGGTCCTTTCATTACATTGAATTGGCCAAGGAGTCATCTCCCTACATTTCAAACTCTAAAACCACTTTTTTTATCATCATTTTAAATAGGAAGAACATATCTATCTTAAAAGTGAATTATGAACAAACAAGACCGACTTTGCTCGGGCGAAATGGGTGTTTAAGTACTTCCCATTTCGTAACCTAACCCCCGAACCCCTCATCCCAAAGAATCTCTGTTTTTGTAAATCAAACTTAGGCTCATAAACGTTAGGTTTTCTTACGTTCCTCAAAAACGTGGGTGGCGACTCTAAAACATTCAATTAGACATCCTAGGATAATTCACCCGCTCTAGCCAAGCGGGGGGGGGGGGGGGGGTTCCCCCGGGATATCTACAGTGGCGACTCCGCTGGGGACGCTTGAGGGTTAAACTTGTGTTTCTGTTCATAATTCACTTTTCTGGGCATTCTGGAAATTGACATGGGAAGCGCGCGCCTCGGAACTTCATTGGCCAAAGCGCGCGCGTTCCGCGTCAAAATCCAGAATCGCCCGCCTTCCTTGTGTTCTTCCTATTCTTCCTATTATTTCGTGCTAACAAACATTGGGTTCCATCACACAATCAGGACCAGGGCAATCCCCTGAGTCTATAAGTTTCTGACAATCTGACAGGTGAGCCCAGAAGCGGACGCCTCCCAGTTTCTATGAGCCAGTCGCGCGCTTCCCACAACACTAGCCAGAGGCGTGCGCTTCTGGGCCAATTTCCAGGGCAAGAACAGGTTTCAGTGACTGGACAGAACAGTGGGGTGTGGGCACAGTTGCCTGCATCAGAACAGAATTGAACCCTTGGACTGTTTAATTTTATGTTTTATTTACCGGTCACACGGGTGATTCGGGAGTTGTAATTTATGTGTTTATGTGTTCTTATCTTTTCTTTTCAAAAAAAAAATAAAAAATTTTGTCACGTGATAGACCTCACACTACGTGCACATTACTCCTATGAACTGCTCACTATCGAGTCGCACAAGTCCAACCCCAAACCCGTCGAGGCCCGTCCTAGAAAGTTTCAAGCTCCACTCGACCTTGGCTCTTTCGAAGCGGTAAACCTCAGCCCGTGGCGTAGTTCATGACTACATGCCGGGGGTGACCTTTAAGCCTCATATTCAAGCCGAGCACAAACCACACAATTCTAGTTAGGGTCTAACACTCCGTGACTCAAGTCGGTTTCCAGGTACCGAGATTTCCCTAAACTAATGTCTTCAAATCATACATGCCAACTTGTTGAAACGGACGCAATAAAAATCCGTCCCCAAAATTGGTTATTTTGTACGAAAATAAAAATCCGTCCCCGCATGTATGCTTTACTACATTAATTTAATTTAATCCCGACACATGTAGGATTCACAAACGTGATGGAATCCGATGAGTATATGGGACCGCGAGATGGTCTATATACTAGTGTGACGATTCCATTATTTTCTTAGAAACCCCAAAAGGGACCCATTCCCTCCGACTTATAAAATTAAAAAAAAAAAAGAGTCTTTTTCTTATGTGGTTCGAGTCGTGTGCCCAACCGTGTGTTCCCAACCTCTTCATGGACTGAATGTGTGAACCGAGACTGACAAGGGCTACTTCTCCAATTATAGGTCCGATTGGTACTCTCCACATCTACAGGGATTCATCCAACAGGCTTGTCTGTGAACCGATCACTCAAACAGCTTCTACATCATCAATGGCCGGCGACTCCAACACCAACAACGCCATGACTCTCGAACAGCTTTCTTCCATGGTTCAAACACTCCAACAACAAATCACCTCTCTCAACAATGAGGCTCAAACCAAAGAAGCCTTGTGGCAAGCTCATGTCGACAGTCAAAGGGAGGCCCACGAGGCCGAAGTTGACCAATTGAAAGCCAAGCTCCTCAAACTCTCCAAGAACAAGGGGGTTAATGACAACGAGGAATCCGAGTGGACCAAGGGTTTGTTTGAAAGCCCATATATCAGTGCCCGTACAAAAAAAGTGGGGGGACCAAGCACCGACAACAACGACCCCAAAATGGTCGATTCCATCATGGCCTACATTGATCAGAAATTTGAAGGCCTCAACATGGGAAAAGGCCCCAACACAAGCCTTTATCAGTCATCCATCCTCATGAGCACGATGGCCGCTCTTCCCGACAAATTCAAGATGCCCGACATTAGCAAGTTTAAGGGCAACTCATGCCCGATGGCTCACATCGAGACTTACATTTGGGCTATGGTTCCGAAGAAGGTCTCCCCAAAAGTTATGGCTCAATGCTTTCCTCTCACCCTCGAGGGGGAGGCCAAAGATTGGTATGCAACTCTCCCGCTCACTGTCCGTCTTGATTGGGATGCCGCTATGCTTGCCTTCAAGAATCAATATCAAGGCAACACCACTCACCGGCCCACAAGGAAAGAGCTCGAGAACACCACTCAAAGAGACAACGAGTCCTTCATTGACTTCACAAGGAGATGGAATGACAAGCTCTCTGAAATTGTTGAAAGGCCAAACACAAAAGAGCAAATGGACATCTTTCTCAAGTGTCTCAAGATTGATCTCCGCACCCACCTAAGTGGGGCTTGCTACTCCGACTTCTCCCAAATGTATGAGGCGGGGGTACGCATGGATGACTTGCTCAAGGAGATTAAAAAGGCCACTCCTACTTACCGATACAAGGCCGCCTCTAGTTCAAACAAAGAGGCCTCTGTCAATGCCGTTACTACTGACAAGGGGAATTACAAGAAGGTTCCCCCACCACAAGGCAAGCGGTTCCAAAACGACCCCGTCTACACTCCTCTCAACGTCATGACCATCACTGAGGACTATGAAGCTCTAAAGGCCAAGGGATAAATCACCCCTCTTCAAGGGTACAAGCAACCACAACCGCTCCGTGCCAATCATGCTCACCACAAATGGTGTGATGACCATCAATGCACCGACCACCTCACCGAGGATTGCTTCTCCATCCGAAACACCATCCAAGACCTCATAGACAAAAAGGAATTCATAATCCCTAATGAGGGTGGTGTCAATGTAATAGAGGTAGGAGAGTTTGAAGGAACCACTCATTCGGTCCCAATTGTGAATAAGGGCTCCGATGATATTAATAAACTTGATAATTCTTGTTATGTTGTGACTTATGATGAGATTATAAGGGAAGTCTTAGAGAATAGGAAGAAGAAGCTACAAGGGACCGTGAACGTCCTCACTCGCAGCGGCCGAGTAACAACGAGCACAATTCCTCCCAATACTGCAGCAACCAGTACCTCTTCTCAAAGATCGCAAGCACGCGACAAACCAGAAGATCCTTTGTTAACACAGCTCAAGAAGACGCAAGCCAACATATCCATCTGGGATCTTATTGCATCATCAAAGAGACACCGAGACATCGTCATCAAGAACTTGGATGACACGTCAGTCTCTCCCGACACGACTCCTGAGGACCTCACGGCAATGATAGGTCTCATTCACTTCAGCAATGTCATCACTTTCGCCGACATGGACCTCCCTCCATTTGGGTACGAACACAATGAAGCCATCTACCTCAAAGTAAGGGCAAGGGGGAGACCCATCTCAAGGGTCCTACTAGACGGTGGCTCTGCACTCAACTTAATGTCTAGCCGAGTCATGGGCATACTGGGGCTCAAAAGCTCCGATTTACAACCCTCCGCACAAGTCATTAGAGGGTACGACATCACTGCCCGTACAGTCATGGGAATGTTAGAAGTTGATATCGAATTTGGAAGCATGATCATGTCAGTCCCATTCCAAGTACTTGACGTCCCTGCTTCATTCAACTTACTTTTGGGCCGACCTTGGATCCACAGTTCCAATGCGGTACCCTCCACTCTCCATCAGTGTGTCAAAATCAGAAATAGGGACGAGATAGTCACTATCATGGCCGAGAATGTCACCGTCCACAAAAATGGGGGACAACCAGTCCTCCAAGTCCAACACGGGATAGAAGATGCCACTCCCTCCGGCGTCAACACCATTGACAAAGAAGGGGGAAACAGACAGTGGGCCCCCGGCAATCCTAAAGTCCTCCGCATGATGAGGAACTTGAAGGTGAATGTGGGCCTCACATGAACGGGTTTATGTTGGCCAAGAAGATACTCCGCATGGGTTATTATTGGAGTACCATGGAAAGGGACTGCATCGAGAAAGTCAAGAGGTGCGCCAAATGCCAATTCCATGCCAATCTACAGCACGCTCCACCCTCACAGCTTTACAATATGACCATGCCTTGGCCTTTCTCTTGTTGGGGCATAGACATCATCGGCAAAGTTCACCCTACTGGCAGCAATGGACAATCTTTCGTCCTAGTAGCCGTGTACTATTTTACAAAATGGGTCGAAGCACAGGCTTACCGAGTTCTCAACGCCAAAAAAGTGGCCGAATTCGTAAAAACCCACATCATGTGCCTGTACGGCGTTCCTCATGAGATCATCTCAGACAACGGGTCTCACTTCGAGAAAGAGATAGACGCACTCCTGGTAAAATAAAAGATTACTAAGCACAAGTCATCTCCATACCGCCCTCAAGCAAACGGCGCGGTCGAGGCAGCTAATAAGAAAATCGAGACCATTGTGAAGAAAATGGCCTCCACTGGAAGGGATTGGCCCGAAAAGTTACCTCTAGCTTTATGGGGCTACCGCACATCAATACGGACAGCGACTGGAGAAACTCCTTATGCACTGGTATATGGTTCCGAAGCTGTGCTACCAATAGAGCTCGAAGTTCCATCCCTGCGGGTCCTCCTCGAGAACCAAGTCAATGAAGTCGATTGGATACAAAGTCGATATGAACAGCTAGCCCTACTCGACGACAAAAAGGCTAAGGGAAATCGAACGTACGAGGGTCTATCAACAAAGAATGTCTAGGGCTTTCAATAAAAAGGTGAAGCCCCGAAACATCAGTGTGGGAGATTTGGTCCTAAGACAACACCCTCCTAATGCCATGAACCCCCTTGGAAAATGGGGACCCCGATAGATTGGTCCGTACGTAGTCAAGAAGATACTAAGCGGCGGTGCAGTCCGACTCGTGGACTTAGACGGAGATCAACTGCCAAAGGAAGTCAACCTCGACAAATTGACGAGGTTTTACGTCTAATAAACGAAGACCATAAAAAAAAAAAAAAAAAAAAAAAAAAAAAGAAGCTCGCTAGGTTGAAAACCCGCAAGGGCGGCCTAGGAAAAAATTAGAGCACGTGCAAAAAAGAAGCCCGCTAGATTGAAAACCCGCAAGGGCGGTCTAGGCAAAAAACAGGGTGCACAAAAAAAAAAAAAATGGTCTTCGTTTGTTTGAACTACGGAGACCTGAGCCTCTACACTGGAGGAACGTAGGCAACCTTCGGGTGTGGTCTAAAACATAAACAAATACTCAAATCATTTCAAATTAACGAGATGCAATTTTTATTCATTCAATAAATCATCTTTATTCTTACAACGAAAATGTTGAGCTATTAAAAGACATTAAAACATTAAATCTTAAAACAAGTGGTCTATTTTAATTGCAATCTCTTGGGGGTACTAGGAAAAATCTAATTTTCTCTTGGCCTTTGAAGGACCACCCGAACGACCATCAATCCTACTCTTCTTGGGAGGCCTAGGGACACTGATGCGGACCGATATCTTCTGAGCAACCGAGCGCCTCCGAGCATAAAAGTCATCCAAAGGGGTACCGAAAGGGTCGGTCAGAATGTTGTTCACATCGGCAGTAGCTTCCTTGTACCTCAAAGCACCGCTGGGCTCAAAGTCCCTTCCTAACAACTCCGCCCGAAGAGCATCTACCCAAGTAATGCCATGGTAGACGGTACCAAGCAAATGATCCAAGTAACTCTCAGGAAGAAAAATGCTGCCCCGGTGCAATGGAGCGGAAACCCAATGGTCACGATCATCTCCCCAAGCCAATTGAAGCTCATTCGAGAAGTCCGGACCCATGTAAGAAACTGGACGAAGTACCCCATTCTTCGGGAAAGGAATTATTTGCTGACGACCGAACTGTCTCAAAACCCGTTCTGGCTGATAAAACGAAGAGTCCCTCAATCTGGGTAAAACCACATGCTGGAAACCGAAGATCCACTCCACAAAAGGGCGAAGACCCCAAGGACACCACTCAACATCAGCTGTGAGACGAGAAGCAAAAAATCTCCTCCAACCCTTTTCGGTCAAATCCCTAATCAACAACCGTCGCCTATGAACAGCAAAAGGAGAAAGGTCGCCATCCGCCGCATAAAGCCTGAAATGCTCCCGAAGCCATATGGTCAAAAGCAAGGGGCTTCCTCTTCGCATCTCGCCTGTACGGTGCAACTCGTCCAAACCATGCAAGGTCTCTCCTACAATAAGCGGAACTATGCTAAATCGCTGTCCTTTCGCCTGCAACACTATCTCAGCTAACTGCGTATCCGCAGTACCCAGAGGAGTGACAAACAAAACCTCGCTGAAAAGGCAGACAGCTATGGCATTTCTCTTAAAGGACTGAACCGCGACATCTTCCGAATGCAAACTGAAAAACATCGGAAGCTCAGTTATGTCAACAACGGTCTCGTGCATCATTTTCTTCACTTCTCCAACAGGGATATTCAGAATATCAACCCAAGAATCAACAACACCGCGGTGATACTTGGGGACGGCAATCCGACCGGCCAAAGGCATACCCAAAATGGCCCCAAAATCATCAACGGTCGGCACCATTTCATTAGCTAAAAAGTTGAATGTATGGCTATCACAATCCCAAAAGGCTGCAGCAGCCTTCAACAAATCCCAATCCGGCTTCAATGTCCGCAAAGTGAAGAGAATTCGAAGCCCGAAATCTTTGATGAAGGCATTTTTGGGATGGGTCTTAAAAGAATACACGAAGGTCGACAAATCCTTCTCGTAACTCTTGACAACCTCGGCATCAAGACTAAAAAAGTTGGAGGCCATGGGAAAGAAGGTTATAAGCAAGATTGGGTAATAGAATGGTGTTCAAAAATGACAGAAAATGGCTGTTGGAATCGAATTGTCGACCAGAAGCTGATATTATAGCTGTTGGAGGATTTTTGGTCAGCAAATATCAGGCCCTGAATTTCGCCTCCCAGAGGCGCGCGCCTCCCGACACCGGTCTAAAAGGCGCGCGCGTCCAGTATCCAAGAGAGGAAGCGCCCGCGTCCCAGATGAAAGATGCTCCAGAAACAGCCTTTGTCAGTTCCAGAAGGAAGCCCAGGCACGTTCAAACGCCTTCTATCTACAGAAAAGATCAATCCCACCAACAAGAGAAGCTCAAAACGACGGCAGCAAGCACTCGAAAGGGCACACATTAATTTGGTCTGCCCTTAAGGCAGGTCTAAAAACTGAAATAGGATAGAAACCCACACTCAAACTAGGGCGTCTTTCATTATTCTCAAAAATCAGTTTTTTACAATTCATCCCCAGCACAAAGCATTCCGCAGTCAACTGTACCCGCACCCCAGTAAAAGTCAAAGTCAAACAGTCAAACATCAAAGTACGACTCACGACAACAACTTGGTCCGGGATGATCCACGGAATCACTGCTTCTTCATCGAACAAGACCTACATCCATTCAAAGCAAACGGTCCTCCGGGTCCCGCACCTCAGCAAACGGTCCTCCGGGTCCCGCACCTCAGCAAACGGTCCTCCGGGTCCCGCACCTCAGCAAACGGTCCCCCGGGTCCCGCACCTCAGCAAACGGTCCTCCGGGTCCCGCACCTCAGCAAACGGTCCTCCGGGTCCCGCCCCTCAGCAAACGGTCCTCCGGGTCCCGCGCCTCAGCAAACGGTCCTCCGGGTCCCGTAGTTCCGCAAACGGTCCTCCGGGTCCTGCACTCCAGCAAACAGTCCTCCGGGTCCCGCACTTCAGCAAACGGTCCTCTAGGTCCCGCATTTCAGCAAACGGTCCTCCGAGTCCCGCACTTCAGCAAATGGTCCTCCGGGTCCCGCAGTCCAGCAAACGGTCATCCGGGTCCTGCACTTCAGCAAATGGTCCTTCGGGTCCTGTACTCCAGCAAACGGTCCTTCGGGTCCCGCATTCCAGCAAACGGTCCTCCGGGTCCCGCACTTCAGCAAACGGTCCTCCGGGTCCCGCACTTCAGCAAATGGATCTCGCCATCAGCAAACAGGTCCCGCTTCCAGCAAATGGATCTCGCTCTCAGCATACAAATCCCGCTTCCAGCAAACAGATCCCGCTTCCAGCAAACGGATCCCGCTATTGACAAAGCCGCTCACACAGGGAGCGCACCCTTATCTTGGCGATGTCCTAGGCCGATGTCTGTCTTTCGTCGGCGCGTTTGCTTCACAATCCACGCCGTCGAGGGGCTCTGTAGACACCCCGCCTTGGACCGATCACCCCGATTGCACACTTGGTTTTGTGTTTCTCCATCTTCTAAGTGTTTTCTGTTAGTTTCTGTTACTTTGGTTAAGTTCCAGACGGACTCCGTTAAGTCCCGGGACTAAACTGAATAACAGTTCTAACTTTCTAGTCCATTCTGTCAGAAATTGCTTCTCAGAGTCGCGCGCCTCCGCCCCTTGAGGCCAGACGCGCGCGCCTTCCGCCACCTAGGTGGGATGCGCGCGCTTCTGGGGCGTGTCAGTTACAGATTCTGCCCAAGAATCTCTCCCTTGCTCATTATACATGATTTTACCCGGGAAAGATTTCTTGGAGACTCCGTTTGGCTCCAAAAACAATCACTTTTCAACTATAAAAACCCCTCCAATCCATCATTGGACGAGGACTTGGAAAATCATTACTTTCAAACCTTTTTACTCACTTCTTTCATAGACTTTTCTTGGGACTTCCTCAACAAAGCATTCTCTTCTTCAAGGCTTCACAAGAGATTCTTTTTTAAAGATACTATAGGTAAATGTCTTAAACGTTTCTCCTCTCCTTCTTCTTCTTCTTCTTCTTCTTGTTCTTCAAGTCAAATGTGCAATCACCCAAAACCGTTTGGGACATGACACCAACGGTCCTTTCATTACATTGAATTGGCCTAGGAGTCATCTCCCTACATTTCAAACTCTAAAACCACTTTTTTATCATCATTTTAAAAAGGAAGAACACATCTATCTTAAAAGTGAATTATGAACAAACAAGACCGACTTTGCTCGGGCGAAATGGGTGTTTAAGTACTTCCCATTTCGTAACCTAACCCCCGAACCCCTCATCCCAAAGAATCTCTGTTTTCGTAAATCAAACTTAGGCTCATAAACGTTAGGTTTTCATACGTTCCTAAAAAAACGTGGGTGGCGACTCTAAAACATTCAATGAGACATCCTAGGATAATTCACCCGCTCTAGCCAAGCGGGGGGGGGGGGTTTCCCCCGGGGTATCTACAGTTTCATGTACAAAGTTTTGGTCCTCACTTGTTCATATTCTTTGATTGATTGTATAAATTGCTTATTCCATGCTTGTCCATATTTGTTCATATCTTGCTCATGTCTTGTTCATAATATTGAAAACGGATTGAAAATTTCTATTTTTGACCCAAAAGGGAATATAGAATGACTTCACACAACGCGCACTTGACCTTGCACGTTCCAAATACCCTTTAAACCCGGGATGGTTGCCAGATGCAGCTTGATTGGCGCTCTTGTTCCCTTCGAGCGCGCACGGGTCCATTCCACCTCCCCTTCCGAGCCGAGTCAACCACACTTGTCCGTGACACACAAATACCGTGACTTCGGTTGGATTTTGGTCTAGCTCACGTTGCCACATACTTAATGCATGTCTAAGGTTAATCATGGCCAAGTTAGTACCCGAGTCATGACTCCTTGTGAAAGAAAGTGTGACCATGGTCAACTTTGACCCGGTCCTTGACTTACGCGTTAACGTTGACCGTGATTAACCTATGTCATGTATTAAGGATAGGGTGACACCGTGTTGTCAAGCCCTAATGAATTTTCCATACTAATCATCCTTAATCCCAAGGATAAGGTTCGAGAGCCCTCATCAAAGATGAGGTTATGCCGGAAGTCCCTTAAGTCCCTAAGACGAATCTCGACCGTAACCGGGGCTTAATCATGATTGGAATGGCTCACACATTGGGAATCTTGCGACGCACTAGACACTAGGTTCGTTAATTTCGGCCGGTGGAAGCCGCTTGCCCTATAGGACCCTCGCCCGGGACAGTCCATCCTTGGGAGTGTGCAAGGCAGGTGAAAAACGAGGGGTCTATAGGCGTAGTGATGGCCTCCACTGATCCAGGATATAGAATAGTTGCGAAAAATAAGAAGAATCTTTTCCAACCATTTATGAATAAAAAAGTGTTTTAAGTAAAGTTGAATGAATAAATAATTGCACGTGGAATGAGCTTGCTCCGTTCTTTGTTTCTTGTCTTCGACACATTCTTGCGTTAATAAATGTCACTTTGTTAAGTCTTTGGACGAACCCCCGTTGTTCTCCAAGACCTGCGTTATGTGATTTCGTTATGTCTTTGGACGGACCCCCGTTGTCCTCTAAGACCTCCGTTATGTGATTTCGTTAAGTCTTTGGATGGACCCACGTTGTCCTCCAAGACCTCCGTTATGTGATTTCGTTAAGTCTTTGGACGGACCCCCGTTGTCCTCCAAGACCTCCGTTATGTGATTTCGTTAAGTCTTTGGACGGACCCCCGTTGTCCTCCGAGACCCCGTTAAGATTCCCGTCAAGACCTTAGGCGTTGCCCCCTAGGTCCCCATTACGATTCCCGTCAAGACCTTAGGCGTTGTCCCCTAGGTCCCCGCTAAACCCCTAGGAATAGTCCCCTAGGAAGTCAAGTCTTTGAATGGATCCCCCGTTGCCATCCAAGAAGTCTGTTACAACCTTGTAAGTAGACCCCCGTTTGAATCTCGGATGGATTTAAGATCCCATTTGACCCTGTCCACCTTTTTACCCCATAGGTCTAAGCCTAGCGGTCATTCCCCATCAGTAGCATGAGCATTCACTCAGTGTTTACCCAAGCCTAAAGCTACCTTTTGTCTTCCCCGTAGCTCAGATGAAGTGGAAGAGAGCATTATGTCGCCGCCTAGTGCGTGTGGAGTTAGAAAGTTCCCCTGTCACTACAACTTCTCCAATCCGGTACCTCAGAAAGACCGCTTTAATGGATGGTAGTTTGGGAAACAACGTTGCAGACGACCCGGATAGCCTGACGAAAGGAGAGCCGCTCCAAACTCTAGAAGCCTCCGGGGCTACGGAGGAAGTCATCACGAAGAGCCACAAGGAAACACGGAACCCGTTCAATGAGTCGATGAGACAAAAAGATGTCACAACTGATGGGCCCTTCACCAAAGTGACCAACCACAATGAAAGGGTGGAAGCTACCCGACCTCCGGATTGTAACCAAAGATTGCCCCCTCCATCTCACCAAAATACCGAGGCCTCCATTTCTTCACCCCAACACGCCGTCATCCATAACGAGCCTCTCACTTAAGTCTTCCTCACTTCGCCTCATCCCAAATCCAACACCTCCCATGAGACACTTCCTATAAAACCCCAAACACAATCCACTCAAAAGTCTTCCTCACACCGGTTACGCCCCGAGCATCATACTCACAATACCATACCCTTCGGTTTAATTCCATCAACCAAGTCACCGGAGCTCAGTCACTGTTTAGACCATATATGGATACCCAACCATGCATCACTAACCGACTTCCACCGGATTTCCCGATAAGATTCCATGGTGACCCGTATCATTTCTACAATCGGAGACCTCTTGGGCCACGAGCTAATTGCATGCCTCCAATGTATATTCCTGCAAGCAACCAAGGTTATGGGTATGCCTACACCCACGCACTTCCACAGAATCCTCATGTTGCACCTCAGTCGGGTACGTTGTTGGGAAAGAGAAAACAAATGGAAGCTAAATTTGAAAGGACCCTCGAGGGGCACCCCTTTGCATTGAGTAACGGTGATTCTCATCCCCACCACGCTCCGGTCAACAATGAAAGAAAAGCCAAAGGTCGAGCCAAGCTCCATTTCACAAAGTTTGAGGATTTTGGAATGCCCATAAGCAAAGTGTTTGAAGGATTGGTCAAACAAGGCCTCATGTGGCCCCTCGAAGAATTCTGGCCAAAGAATCTTGAAAAACATCGCGACAAGACCAAAAGGTGTGCCTTTCACAACTACCATGGCCATGATACCAATGATTGCACCGCCATAAAACGCATCATCTTGAAGCTAATCGAGAAGGGAAATCTTGGACGCCCCCACGCCCCCGACACAGCCAATGACCCGAACGTAAAAATACTCGAATTTGTGACTTCCCCGATGGTCAGTAAATGGAGTGATGTTCGTCCCAAGGAAAAGGATCCCGCGGTTGACAAAGTTGTCAATCCCAAAGTGGGAGAGCCTATTTTGGAAGAGTTGACAAAATCAGTGTCCCGAATGATGGTTCCTAAACTCAGCAAAGCCGAAATGACGGAAGGAATTTGGAAAGGATCAGCGGCACAGAAAATGTCTGAAGGGCCGAATGCCCTGGGTTGGGAAATGAATGGTGCTGCGGCTGCCACAGCAGAGGACGGAATTTCGAAACCCCTTCCATCAATCTCCCCTTAGAAAAAGTCTGTTTCATCCTTAGGAAGAGTCAGCTTCTTTTAGGATATGTGGTAAGCCCTTAAGAAGAGTCAGTTAAGGTGTCTGTTAGGTTTAATTAGAGTCTTGACTCCCCGGTTGATGCCATGTGGTGACCATTCTGAGTCCATTGTCAGTTTTCTTAATAAAATTATTATTATTATTACTGCCTTGTCAAAAGTTTACAAAAATGTGTGTGAGTCTTTCATTCAAAACAAAAGTATATCTTCAAAAAAAAAAAAAATCTTAAAATAAAAAGGTCAAGTTTTTCCTAAAAGGCTAATCCGATAATGAAGAATTTTTCTCAAATCATGGTTATAATTTCACCTTGAGGTTTAATATGCAAAAAGTCCTTCGCGGTTCTGTCCATCGGAAACATCGACCAAGGAGCCCACACCTGAATTGGCGTCCGAGACAACCATCCACATGAACAACAAGGAGAAGCCCGTGCTTCGGAAGCCCAAAGGCGGCTACATCAAATGGAGGTCTGCACCCTCGACGCGTGTCGTGCACGAAGGTTGCGCGCCTTGAAAGGAAATCACCAAAAGGAGATGGCCAGAGAAAACTCCCAACTCATGAGTAGTAGACGGATCCGGCAATTACAACGCCAAGCCAAGTGGAGACCTCGTGAAGTCTTTCCCGACGACATGGAACCCGAATTCCCCGTAGAAGACATGGAATATGCCGCCGACAACCCCTCCAACAATTGAGGAAGAAAATGGATCATCGTGCTTCATAGGATCCCATCCCTAAAAAAACAAAAAACAAAATGAGTTTTCCAGCCACGTAGGATCTAGACTTTCACCAAAAGTCCATCCCAGACTGTGTCTTTTTATCGTTACAAAGGTCCATACTTGGACATGTAAGTATAAAGTTATCTAAATAAAAGAGTCATTTTCCTTCTTTTCTCTCTAGACTTGAGACATTATTTGCAATATACACTTACTCTTGAAATTATCTTGCTTGTTATTATCAATTGATTGCTACGTCCCTAAAATGATGAATTGACTTCTAAGCATACTAGTCAATGACGACTCATTAAGGACGAATGGACCTAACACAAATGAAAAATGCTAAATGCAAACAATTAATCTTGATGTGAATAAATGTTGTGATCAATTGGCATGAAGAGACCATTAATGGCAAACCTTCCTCTATACACACCCCCTATACACATCCCCGATACACAACCCGATACAAATTCTTAATGCACATCAAAGGCATCCCGAGACAGTGAAAAGGTGAGGACGTTGTTGCTCGACCACCGAGATTTGACAATGATCACACGTGTGCGACCAAGCATAGGGCTTCCGGGAATCTTCAAAGTTAGCCCAAAGTAGCAGGCACACCACCAAAGGGCTACAAAGGAGCCAATGCCCGAGAAAGCGAGTTGGGGCTAATGTTTACCTCCTCCCAAAAAAAAAAAAAAAAAAAAAAGAGAAGAGGGAAAGGAAATGAATATGTGGAAAGAAGGAAATGAAATGAATAGAGTGAGTTCGCCAAGAAGTTCGCCCCCAAGGGTTCACAAGAAAAGAAGTTCAACTCAAAAGGAGTTCACCACAAAATAGATGGATCTACATCAAAGGATCAACAACGTCCTCCGAGACAACGTGAGAAGAAAGCCAACTTCAGCAAAAGACGGCCCAAGGCCGAACTACGACGACCTGAGCTCCTCAAACTGAGGGGAACGTAGGCAACCTTCGGGTTTGGTCACAGCATGAGAAAGAACGGTCAAACCATGGCTTTCCCAAAGTAGCCAAGCCTCTCCCCCTTGGTCCCATCAATGACCAATTTACTAGACAAGGACCAATTCCCCATAAACACCTTTTGATCTTGCCATTGATCGAATCTTAATCCTAATTGATCACAACATTTATACATGTTAAGGCTAATTGCTTGTTATAATCTTGACTTAATAATGAACATGGTCCATCCAAGCAATCATTTTGATAATTTTAACCAAGACAAATTTCAAATGTCTCGACAAGTCTTCTTCTCTACATCTTAGGAAAGAGCTAAACACTTATGTTCTGTCAAGTAGGGGCTTCCTCCTATTTCATGATACAATTGAGGGACTCTCTCCCGCCTAAATAAATTCCCCTGCATGTTTTCTCCAAAAGACATCTTAAGTCCCCGTCCCATCGAGTCGACTGGATCACTCATAAAAAAAAAGGCACCAAAAGAGTAGCCCGCTAGGTTGAAAACCCATAAGGGAGGCCTAGGCAAAAGACAGGGTATGCCATAAAAGACGCAAAAAAAGTAGCCCACTAGGTTGAAAACCCGCAAGGGCGGCCTAGGCAAAAGAAAGGGTGCGTCATGAAAAAGGGATGGGTTCCTAACCTCGCTTTAAAGGTCATGTTGGGTCTACGCCAATGCCAAAGGTCAAAAGATGATATTGGGTATACGCCAGCATCAAAGGTCGAATGGCGACATTGGGGCTACCTCCACACCAACGACCACAAGGGCATAGGGCTACCTCCACAAAGACATAGGGCTACCGCCACAAAGACATGGGGCTACTTCCACAAAGACATGGGGCTACCCCGACATCGATGACAACGAGGACATGGGGCTATGCCGCCGCCGACACCAATAAGGATATGGGGCTACCTCTAACATCAACAGCGAGAAGGACATGGGGCTACCCCAATATCAATGACAAAAGGGTTCTCTATACCCGATCACTGCTAAGAAATGGACAAAGCTCCAAGGGACTTTATGCATGACAAACCTCATGGTTAAGTTAAAATAAAAAATTTGACTAACATGCTTCGTTAAAAGATTTGCCTTTAGGAATAAGCATTTTTAAGCTTGCCCTTTTGGCCTCATTTATCAAAAAACAATGTTTCAAGCAAAATGCTTTTGATCTTCTCTCAAAGTGATTGAACTTTTCATCCATAATGTGTCTAAAAGGTCACCCATAGGCTTCCCCCGGTGTCAAGAAATTGTGTCAACCTTCCCGTAGAGTTGAGTTGACCAAAGTTCAAACTTTGACCAAAGAGGTCAAGTTAAAATTTTCCCGGTCAAACTCCCCAAAGATGGAGTTGACCCAAGTCAAGCCTTGACCCAGAATGGTCATTTTAGGATAAAGTGTTTGTCCCCGGCAGTCCAAAATGATGTAAGACCATCCTTGTTAGTCAACCATCTCATAGTTAGTGTTGACCAAACCTTTAGGATTGACCAAGTGAAAGTCAAATCCGTTGTTGTCCCGGCTGTCCAAAATGACATAAGACCATCCTTGTTAGTCAACCATCTCGTAGTTAGTGTTGACCAAACCTTTAGGATTGACCAAGTGAAAGTCAAATCCGTTGTTGTCCCGACAGTCCTTAGGCAGACGTAAGACCAGTTTGTCCAAAGATGGAGTTGACCCGTGTTTTTGACCCGGAATGGTCGTGATAGGTTAAGAAAACATTGGTACCCAGAGTGGTCGTAATAGGTTAAGAAAACCTTGGTACCCAGAGTGGTCGTGATAGGTTAAGAAAACTTTGGAACCCGGAGTGGTCATTTTACAAAGCCCTTAGGTTTGCCAAAAGAGTGTCAAATCCAGCGTTGCCACGGCAGTCCGAGTGGACGTAAGACCATCCTTGTTAGTCAACCATCTCGTAGTTAGAGTTGACCGGAACCCTTGAGCGACCAAAAGAGTGTCCAACCCTTGAAGTGGCAATCTTAGGATGAAGCGTTTTTCTCCGGCAGTCCTTAGTGGGACGTAAGACCAGTTTGCCTTGTCAAACTCCCCAAAGGTGGAGTTAACTCGAATGTTTTGTCCCGGCAGTCCAAAGTGACGTAAGACCATTCTCCTTAGTCAACCCTCTCCATAGAGCCAAGTTGACCAAATCCTGGTAGTCTTTAGTCGGATGTAAGACCAGTTTGCCTCGTTAATCTCCCCAAAGACGGAGTTGACCAAAACCTTAGTCCCCCGAGTGACCTTTTGGCCGTCCAGCGTGACGTAAGACCATTAGGCTTCGTTAAACATACCATTTGGTCGTCCGGAATGACATATGCCCATTAGGCTCCGTGAGATTCATCCTTGGCCGTCCGGCGTGACGTAAGACCATTGGATTTTGTCGACCCTCCGCCATGAGGAAAGTTGACCAATTTGAGTAGTCCACCTTCCGCCATGAGACAAGTTGACCAGTTTATGTAGTCAACCCTCCGCCATGAGAAAAGTTGACCAAATGTGTCACGGCAGTCGAAGATGACCTAAGACCAGTCTTGTAGTCAACCCTCTCCCATAGAGCCAGGTTGACCGAATCCCTCTGTCGCGACCCCGGACCCCGCGGGCCCCGGGACCGCGATCTGGACGTCGACTCTGACAATAAACTCCAAAATACCGAAGTTAAAAGTTCCATTTAATACCAAAAGGTAGTGATCCAAATTTTACAAAACCGAGTTTGATAAAAACCAAATACAACTTATCATAAACTTCCACAAGTTTATGCTAACAAGAATACAAATATACAAAATCCTAATGACGTCAATGTTTGGTACAAATATCCCCAAAAGGTTACACATTGATATAATGTAAACCAACCTATACAACTTTCCCCAAAAGAAGGGATCCACACTCGACGTCCTCTTTCTCGTGATCAGCGAGACTAATCCTTAGCACTTGGGGGGGGGGGTTAAGGAAAAACAAAGATAAAAGGAAAGGGGGTGAGATAAATCTCAATAAGTTACTAATGCAACTACATGACATGCTATGATGCAATAAGCAATAAACAATAATTATTATCACATAGCACATAGCAATTATCATATAACAGATAGCAGCGGAAATAAACACATAACAAAGGATATAGCCAAGGTTTTCCAAACCGGAACATCCAAATAAAGGATCGTTGCGCAGCTTCAATAATCAACCAATCAACATCTTCATAATGGCACGAAAGCCGAAGAGAAAACCCCGGTACCGGAACCAATAACCATAAAAGAAGTGTCACAAAGGACGGGAGACATACCACAAAGTCATGCTCCAAGAAGCTAAAATGCACACAAAGGAGCTAGCTCTTCTCACATCCAAGGCCAATCTGGAGGAGGGTAATAATGGGGCAAAACAATGGTCAACATCACAATGGACTTGGCCGTGCCATCATAATGTTTCGCATCGCCCAAACACACACAAAATACCAGCTGGACTTTCACGTAAAGGCTAAGTAATAAAATACTAGCACGATAAACAACAAAGGATTCCAAAGTAGGGAATCAAGCCAAATAATCACCAAGAAGATGACATGAAGCAACAATACACAATAAGGTGCTTCGAAGTCCAAAATAACAATTAATGAATTTCAAACACAAACTTGATCACAAAGGACTCAATTCTATCACTAAAGTGTACTACAATGTTCACTAAGGTCAACTAGGAGGACACCCAAGAATTGGATCACAACGCATTCTTTAGTCACACAATTTAACAAAATGTGCATTTTTCAGAGACATGTGCGGCCGCCCACGATGGGTTGTGCGGTCGCCCAAAGTGCCTCAAAACAAGAACAAAAACTCTCAGAAAGATGCGCGGTCGACCATACTATTTTGGGCGGTCGCCCAATAAGCCGGAATCGCCAGAAATCGGGAAGAACAACTTGGTTTCTTCCATTTTTATACCCAAAACACATTTCCACCCAAAATCCAACACTCCCAACAAGATTTCTAAGGTACCCAAACATTATTTAAACAAAGAGGGGACCTTAACAACACTCTTTATCAACCAAAACTAAGATTGGATCAAGGTATTCATCAATTCACCATTTTCAACCAAAAACCCAATAAATTCCAATAAATTCAAAACTCATCCAAACTTCAAATGTAACACATCAAACATTATCTAAACATGATATGAACATTTTAGCATTAAAATGGGGGAAAAGTAACTTACTTGAATTTTCTCAAAGTTGATGGATTTCGATTCTTTTTGACTCTACGCGATCCTAGCGACGATCTAAACACGTTTCATGTTTTAAGAAATGAGAGAAGATGAGAGGAAGAAGGAGAAAATGAAGAGAGATGAAGAGAAAGAAAACTTACCCACAAAGCTTGGAGAGAGAGAGAGTTGTCTGGGAGATGAGTGAAAGAATGAGGGAGAAGGTGAGGGAGGAGAGGGAGTAGGGGAAATTATTTTTGAAATGTTACAACTAGACCCCCTCCCCATACTAACACAGTTACTTACACTCCCGACTGACAATTAAGACTCAACACTTCCACACTAGCCCAAATGACTCGAATAAAATGCTAGGCACAATTATTATAACACATAAATTGCACACATTAATATTTAAATAAATAATAATTTAAATAAATAAAGAAGCAAATAATTAAATAAAATCATTTAATTGCTAATAAAATAGAGCCTATATTTCGGGTCGTGACATTCACTCCCCCTTAATGAAAATTCGACCCGAATTTTAAACGAGACTCACCTCAAGCAAAAAGCCACGGAAATTTCCTCTCGATCTCATCTCGGAGCTCCCACGTCGACTCCTCGATGTTATGATTCCTCCAAAGGACTCGAACCAAAGAAATACTCTTGCTCCTCAACTCTTGGACTTTAGAATCTAGAATCCGAACCGGTCGTTCCTCATAAGACATATCGGGCTCAATATCCTCCGGTATCCTCGGTAACACGTGAGACGGATCATGAACATACTTCCGAAGCATAGAAACGTGGAACACGTTATGCAACCGGTCCAAAGATGACGGCAACGCAAGACGATACGCTAGAAGTCCAACCTTTCCCAAGATCTCGAACGGGCCAATAAACCTCGGAGTCAACTTGCCTTTCTTCCCAAACCTACGAATACCCACCTTTGGAGATACTTTCAAGAGTACCAAATCACCAATCTGAAAACTAAGGTCTCTCCTTCGGTTATCTGCGTAGCTCTTATGTCGACTTTGGGCTGTCTTCAATCTATCCCGGATAACTTTAACCTTCTCAACCGAATCCCGAAGCAAATCAATACCCAAAACTTTCGCTTCACCAACCTCATCCCAACAAATAGGCGATCTACATTTCCTTCCATACAAGGCCTCAAACGGTGCCATCTCGATACTAGCCTGATAACTGTTGTTGTAAAAGAACTCCACTAACGGTAGGTGCGAATCCCAAGAATCAAAAAAGTCTATCGCACACGCTCGCAACATATCCTCCAAAATCTGAATAGTCCTCTCGGACTGACCGTCGGTCTGGGGATGAAAAGCCGTACTGAATCGCAAATCCGTACCCAAAGCTTCCTGAAACGCCTTCCAGAATCTAGAAGTAAACCTCGGGTCTCGATCTGACACAATACTAACCGGAACCCCATGCAATCTAACAATCTCATCAATATAAAGGGTCGCAAGCTTCTCCATCGAATATCTGATATCAATAGGCAAGAAATGGGCACTCTTGGTCAATCTATCCACTATTACCCAAACACTGTCAAACTTCTTACGGGTACGAGGCAGTCCCGTAACGAAATCCATAGTCACATGCTCCCATTTCCACTCGGGAATCTCTAACGGCTGAAGCAATCCCGCGGGTCTCTGATGCTCGGCTTTGACCTGCTGACACGTTAAACACTTCGAAACATACTCGGCTATTTCCCTCTTCATATTAATCCACCAAAATTGTTGCTTCAAATCCTGATACATCTTCGTACTACCCGGATGAATAGTATACCTCGATTTATGACCCTCATCAAGAACTCTCTGCTTAATTCCATCAACAACCGGAACACACAAACGACCACGGAAAGTCAAAACTCCACTCGAACTCATAGAAAAATCCTCGAAGTTCTTTTCTTTCAGTTTACCCATTATCTTCACCAACTCGGGATCTTCTTTCTGAGCTTCTTTTATTCTCTGAATTAGGGTCGGAGACACCCTAAGATTCGCAAAAATAGCCCCCCGTCTCGATTCACGAGGAGACCAATCTCGAATATCCTCAAGCATTTTCCACTCTCGAACCATCATCGAAGCCACATAAGATTTCCTACTAATCGCATCGGCTACCACATTCGCCTTTCCCGGGTGATAAGAAATCGTACAATCATAATCCTTCAACAATTCCATCCATCGGCGCTGTCGGTTGTTCAACTCTTTCTGGGAGAAAAGGTACTTCAAACTCTTGTGATCGGTGAAAATCTCAAACTTCGCTCCATACAGATAGTGTTTCCATTTGTGCAACGCAAAGACTATCGCCGCTAACTCCATATCATGAGTCGGGTAATTCTGTTCACTCGGGGTCAACTTCCTCGAAGCATACGCAATTACTTTCCCATTCTGCATCAACACACAACCCAAACCCTCTTTCGAAGCATCACTGTAAATCACTAGGCCATCGCTCCCATTAGGCAAAGTTAAGATCGGTGCGGTAGTCAACCTCTTCTTCAATTCCTCGAAACTCTTGTCACATTTCTCGGTCCACACAAACGGAACGTTCTTTCGGGTCAACTGAGTCATCGGAGTAGCGATCCTCGAAAACCCTTCAATAAACCTTCTGTAATAACCGGCTAAACCAAGAAAGCTTCTAATCTATGTCACTGACTCGGGTCTCTTCCAATCCACTATGGCCTCAATCTTCGACGGATCCACAGAAATCCCATCTTTCGAAATAACATGACCCAGAAATGACACCCTCTCAAGCCAAAATTCGCATTTACTGAACTTCGCAAATAATTTCTCCCTCGCAAGAATGGATAAAACTGTCCTCAGATGCTGCTCGTGCTCATCTCGAGATTTCGAATAAACAAGAATGTCGTCGATGAAGACTACCACGAACGAATCAAGATAGGGATGGAAAATCCGGTTCATCAAATCCATAAACACGGCCGGCGCATTAGTCAAGCCAAACGGCATAACCAAGAATTCATAATGACCATAACGAGTGCGAAAAGCAGTCTTCGGAATATCCTCCGATCGAACTTTCAACTGATGGTACCCACTCCTCAAATCAAGCTTAGACAAAACCACGGACCCTTGAAGCTGATCAAATAAATCATCAATATGCGGTAGAGGATACTTATTCTTCACCGTAACCTGATTCAACTTCCGGTAATCTATACACAATCTCAACGAACCATCTTTCTTCCGCACAAATAAAACCGGTGCTCCCCACGGGGAAACACTAGGGCGGATAAACCCTCGGTCAAGCAACTCTTGTAACTGAACCTTCAATTCCTTCAATTCTGCGGGAGCTAACCTATAAGGCGCTTTCGAAATCGGAGCCGTACCCGGCAAAAGATCTATACAAAACTCAATCTCACGATCGGGAGGCATCTCATACTCGGTAGAGAAAACATCGGGAAATTCCCGAACTACCCGAACACTATCAAAACTAGGGGATTCTTTCCTAGTATTAAGAACACTAGCCAAATACCCCTCACAACCACTATGCAATAATCGTCTCGCTTTCATAAAAGAAATTAAGCGAACCTTCCTACTCAGAGGACTAGCCTCAAAAACAAACTTAGGCACATCGGGAATCCAAAAAGTAACAGTTTTCTTACGGCAATCAACGGACGCATGAAACTTGCTCAACCAATCCATACCCAAAATGACATCAAAGTCTTGGATAGGAAGAACTACCAAATCCGCACAAAGGACTCGACCACAAATAACCACATCACAAGCACGAAAGACTCGATCAGAAATCAAGCATTCTCCTATAGGGGTCGACACCTCTAGCACGTACGGTAAAGACTCGAATGCAGCATTTAACATGGAAGCAAATTGCACAGAAATGTATGAATGAGATGATCCTGGATCTACTAACGCTCGCGCGCTCACATTAGACACAGAAACAATACCTCCAATGACGGATGGATCATCGGTAGCTTGTTGTTGATTCATTGCAAACACTTTCCCTTGGACCTTGGGCTTCCCTGTAACATCCCTCTTCTGACCCTGATTATTACCAACTCCTGACCCGGATGCTTGTCCTCTACCTCTCGGGCAATCTTTTACAAAGTGACCCATTTGACCACAATTGGTGCACGTTCCTTGCTTCTTCCAACAACGGTCTTCAGAATGACCTTCTTTTTGACAATACGAACAAAGCCTCCTAACTTGGCTCCCTTGGTTCCCGGAAGTGGTACCCGGGTTCCTTGGGTTTTGCTGCCCTCGGGACTGAGATTGTCCCCCAAAGTTACCTCGATTATCAATTCTTGGTTGTGACTTGCTTTGCCCTCCCGGCTTGCTCGGGTTAGCTACATCGGTCTTCCTTTTATGCTCCCCAATATCTTGCTCTATCAAATAGGCTCGGTCCACCGCATCTTGGAACGTCACAATCCGTTGAGCAATAAGTTGAGTACGGATGGAGGTCTTCAGTCCCCGAATAAATCTCATAGCTTTTTGTTCCTCGGTCCTCACCAAATAGTCGCAATACCGGGCTAATTCTATGAACTTAGCCGAGTATTGTGCTATAGACAACACACCTTGCTCCAAGTTGAGTAGCTCGATCTCCTTTCGGTTTTGATCAACAACCGGAATAAAATGCTCTCTGAACTTACGCACGAACAACTCCCACGCATACACCGTGTGAGTATCATCCCAAGTAGCTTTAATACCTTTCCACCAATGCTCGGCGGCTCCCACAAGCTTGTAAGCCGCAAACCGGACCTTGTCCTCATCCGAACACCCAAATACATCATAAATCTTCTCCATAGACTCAATCCATAGCTCAGCTTTCCGAACATCGGGTTCCCCATTGAATTCAACCGGTTTCAACTTCAGAAATTGCTCCAATCCATAACGGGGTGGTGCTTGTTCTACCCTCAGACCTTGATCATGAATGGCCTTCATGGCCGCCTCAAACATGCCTTGAAACATGGCACGTGCTTCATCCCTTGTATCATTCGGATTCTGTGCCCCACTAGCACCTCCTCTGTTTCTTCTTCCAGACATTGAGAACAATTACCTGCATAAGACATCAACCGTTAATCACTCCGCACTCTACTACCCACCTAGGTCATACTAATCCACCTAGACTTATTCATAGAGCTAATGCCATAGCTCTGATACCAACTGTCGCGACCCCAGACCCCGCGGGCCCCGGGACCGCGATCTGGACGTCGACTCTGACAATAAACTCCAAAATACCGAAGTTAAAAGTTCCATTTAATACCAAAAGGTAGTGATCCAAATTTTACAAAACCGAGTTTGATAAAAACCAAATACAACTTATCATAAACTTCCACAAGTTTATGCTAACAAGAATACAAATATACAAAATCCTAATGACGTCAATGTTTGGTACAAATATCCCCAAAAGGTTACACATTGATATAATGTAAACCAACCTATACAACTTTCCCCAAAAGAACGGATCCACACTCGACGTCCTCTTTCTCGTGATCAGCGAGACTAATCCTTAGCACCTGGGGGGGGTTAAAGAAAAACAAAGATAAAAGGAAAGGGGGTGAGATAAATCTCAATAAGTTACTAATGCAACTACATGACATGCTATGATGCAATAAGCAATAAACAATAATTATTATCACATAGCACATAGCAATTATCATATAACAGATAGCAGCGGAAATAAACACATAACAAAGGATATAGCCAAGGTTTTCCAAACCGGAACATCCAAATAAAGGATCGCTGCGCAGCTTCAATAATCAACCAATCAACATCTTCATAATGGCACGAAAGCCGAAGAGAAAACCCCGGTACCGGAACCAATAACCATAAAAGAAGTGTCACAAGGGACGGGAGACATGCCACAAAGTCATGCTCCAAGAAGCTAAAATGCACACAAAGGAGCTAGCTCTTCTCACATCCAAGGCCAATCTGGAGGAGGGTAATAATGGGGCAAAACAATGGTCAACATCACAATGGACTTGGCCGTGCCATCATAATGTTTCGCATCGCCCAAACACACACAAAATACCAGCTGGACTTTCACGTAAAGGCTAAGTAATAAAATACTAGCACGATAAACAACAAAGGATTCCAAAGTAGGGAATCAAGCCAAATAATCACCAAGAAGATGACATGAAGCAACAATACACAATAAGGTGCTTCGAAGTCCAAAATAACAATTAATGAATTTCAAACACAAACTTGATCACAAAGGACTCAATTCTATCACTAAAGTGTACTACAATGTTCACTAAGGTCAACTAGGAGGACACCCAAGAATTGGATCACAACGCATTCTTTAGTCACACAATTTAACAAAATGTGCATTTTTCAGAGACCTGTGCGGCCGCCCACGATGGGTTGTGCGGTCGCCCAAAGTGCCTCAAAACAAGAACAAAAACTCTCAGAAAGATGCGCGGTCGACCATACTATTTTGGGCGGTCGCCCAATAAGCCAGAATCGCCAGAAATCGGGAAGAACAACTTGGTTTCTTCCATTTTTATACCCAAAACACATTTCCACCCAAAATCCAACACTCCCAACAAGATTTCTAAGGTACCCAAACATTATTTAAACAAAGAGGGGACCTTAACAACACTCTTTATCAACCAAAACTAAGATTGGATCAAGGTATTCATCAATTCACCATTTTCAACCAAAAACTCAATAAATTCCAATAAATTCAAAACTCATCCAAACTTCAAATGTAACACATCAAACATTATCTAAACATGATATGAACATTTTAGCATTAAAATGGGGGAAAAGTAACTTACTTGAATTTTCTCAAAGTTGATGGATTTCGATTCTTTTTTACTCTACGCGATCCTAGCGAGATCTAAACACGTTTCATGTTTTAAGAAATGAGAGAAGATGAGAGGAAGAAGGAGAAAATGAAGAGAGATGAAGAGAAAGAAAACTTACCCACAAAGCTTGGAGAGAGAGAGAGTTGTCTGGGAGATGAGTGAAAGAATGAGGGAGAAGGTGAGGGAGGAGAGGGAGTAGGGGAAATTATTTTTGAAATGTTACAACTAGACCCCCTCCCCATACTAACACATGTACTTACACTCCCGACTGACAATTAAGACTCAACACTTCCACACTAGCCCAAATGACTCGAATAAAATGCTAGGCACAATTATTATAACACATAAATTGCACACATTAATATTTAAATAAATAATAATTTAAATAAATAAATAAGCAAATAATTAAATAAAATCATTTAATTGCTAATAAAATAGAGCCTATATTTCGGGTCGTGACACCCTCGCCTCTGACCAAACGAGTGTCACGCCCGAACCTTGCCTCTGACCAAATGAGTGTCACGCCCGAACCTTTGCCTCTGACCGAATGAGTGTCATGCCCGCGTCCCTGCCTCTGACCAAATGAGTGTCATGCCCGCGTCCCTGCCTCTAACCGAATGAGTGTCATGCCCGAGTCCCTGCCTCTGACCAAATGAGTGTCACGCCCAAACCTTGCCTCTGACCAAATGAGTGTCACGCCCGAATCTTGCCTCTGGCCAAATGAGTCTCACGTCCGATCCTTCGCCTTTGACCGAATGAGTGTCACGCCCGAACCTTTGCCTCTGACCGAATGAGTGTCATGCCCGAGTTCCCCACCCGACCTCGACGGTCGTCTATAGGTTTGAGTATCCTCAAAATCTCTCACCCCTCTTTCGAACTATGATAGGCTTGATTCCCCACAAAAGGGATACGTAGGAATCCTATACCTCTAGGTCTAGCCATTGGAATCAAATCGGCCTTTGCCGTCCTCCCATCAGATTGGGATGCGTTTATCGACAACCCCGCTTTCTTCAAAAGCGACGTTGCCGAGGGGCTCTGTAAGTACCCCAATCTGAATTTGACCAACTTAAAGGAATTTTAGGCACCATTTAGGGATAAACTGATAGGCCAAGACCTCACTAAGACAAAATATGGACACAGGGACTGTTCTGGAATTAAAAGATTGAAAAATCCAGAAGGTCGCCAACATGAGCCGTACGGCTACTTTGGGCACTATCAGCCCCTATAAATTGAACCCCTTGCTGATTATTACAGGGGGGAGAAACGATTATTGTTAGTGTTACTCTGCTAAAATTGCTCCAGAGAGTGTTTTGAGAGTGAAAGAGAAAGGAAGATTGGCCTAACTAAATATAGGTGAAGCCACCTTCTCCCCCATCCTTCTCTTCATCTTATCTCTTTTGTTTGTTCATATTATTGTTGTTCATCTCTTAATTCTTGCAAGTCTTGTCCATTCAAGCAACTTAATTTCATTGCAAGTCTTGTCCTTCAAGCACTTTAATCTTAATTTCATTGCAAGTCTTGTCCTTCAAGCACTTTAATCTTAATCTTATTGCAAGTCTTGTCCTTCAAGCACTATATATATATATATATTGTTATACATTATCCAAACCATGGATGATTCAAGGTGCCCTTCACACTTTGCGTGAAAGTGGTTCTAACCTAAGGATGATCATAGTTTGTTGAATTTCTTACTTATAACAAATTAATGATCTATTTTAATGAAAAAGGCACATGTTTTGGTTGATTATGTTGTTCATTGGTAGCAAGGATGGTCATTTGGATGATAAAGTTTCAATCTTTATCATCCAAACATTGATCTAGCTTCAAAATCCCCTTTGGGGTCATAAAGATCAAATCCTTATGTCAAAAAATGTTGTCCCAATGTTGTATTTGGCTTAAGGATCCACTCTTGTGGTGAAAGTCCAAATCTTTATGTTGATTTTGTTTTGATTTGGCAAGGATAATCATGTGGGATGATAAAACCTTAGTGTTTCTCATCTTACCCTTTTGATTTAGCTTTGAAATCCTATTTTGGGTCATAAATATTGAATATTTATGCAATAATTTGGTCCCTAAGAGGTTAATAATGTATAAAAATGTCATCTTGATGATAAAGTTTCTATCTTTAATCATCAAATGGTCATTTTGTGTCATTTGGCCATGTTCATCACCTTTGTTTGACTTTCTCCAATGATTGCTTTGATCACACCTAAATACTTGTTTTGGGGTTCAATTGATGATCATTAGGCATAGGAATGATTTTGTTTAAGTTTGTTGTGTTGAAATAAAACTGGAATCAGAACTGTTTAAGTCCAGTTTCAGCAGAATGCTCTGTTTCTGCCTGGAACTGGACTGTTTCTTGATAAAATGTAAAAATCCCAGGGAAGATCATCCCATCCGTATGGATGGTTTGGGACAGAGGGAAAATGACCCTTTTGCCCCTTGTTCTATTGTTTCTTGTGCAAATAAAACCTTTTTTTTCAGTTAAAATTGATAAACAGTCAAAAAGAGAGATTTTCCGTTAAAACACACACACACATGCACTTTTGTTAATTAACAAGGGAGACTTGGTTTTGACCGAGGCGCCTTGGGTGAGGTAAAACTCTTCGCAAGACGTAACCTGACCTCCGAACCTTTTGTCTCTAACCTTTTTCATTTTGTTGGGTTTAAAATTAACAAAGTGTGGCGACTCCGTTAAATTGTGCCATTGTGTTTGGAACCATCCCGGATTTTGACACGTGTTGACCTTGTCACGGGGCGGGGATCCTTACAGCTTTCTACCCTTTTTACCAAAATTCCCAGAAAACAGATATAAAACACCAAAAGCAGAAAATGCAAGTTTAACCCTCTATGTCCCCAATGGAGTCGCCGCTGTAGATACCCCAGGGAGCCACGGCTTGGCTAGAGCGGTGAATTACCTAGGATGTCTGATTGATTTTAAGAGTCGCCACCCGCGTTTTAGAGGAACGTGAGAAAACCTAAGAAAATAGCTTTTTTTATTGATTACGAAACCAAAGATTCTTGAGATGAGGGGTTCGGGGGTTAGGTGACGGAGTGGGAAGTACTTAAACACCCACTCCGCCCCGCTAACGCGGGTCTTGCTACTTTTGGTGTTCTAATACTAAAAAGAAAAGTCCTTCAATTATTAATGTAAGAAGTGCTAACAATTACAATGGAAAGAAAGGGGAAATTTACAAAGGAAAATAAAAGAGAATTGTTTTATTTATTTAATGGTAAATATTACATGTCAAACTATTCTAACAATTATATTAAGAAAAGAATGGTAAATTAAAGTAGAGATTAAAATGTAGGGAGATAACCTTAACCAACTTTAATATAGTAAAGTGGTCATTTGGTCATGTCCCAATTGATGGGGATTGCATACATTACTAAGACATGTAAAATGAGAGAAGAAGAATAAAGTACCTTAAGAAAGAGGACTTCAAACTTGGACTTGAAAATGGTGTTGTTGTAGGGAAATTGTTGTAGAACAATTAGAGTCTTGTTGTTAAGAACTCTTGTTGGGAGAATTTGTGTATAGTGTAGTTTGTGAATCAAAGTTGAGGTCCAAAAAGAGAGTCCTAAAAGTCTAGAGTTTTGGATAGAGAGAAAATGTTGAGTGAGAAATCCTCAAATTTACCTTCCTTGATTTTATCCATAATCTTTACCAATTCCGGGTCATCTTTCTGAGCTTCCTTTATTTGTTGAACTAAAGTTGGAAATACTCGAATGTTCGCAAAAATAGCTCCAAGGTTAGATTCATAAGGACTCCAATCTCGAGCATCCTCCAACATCTTCCATTCCCGCACCATCAATGAAGCTACATAAGACTTTCGGCTAATAGCATCCGCTACCACATTTGCCTTGCCCGGATGATAAGAAATTGTACAATCGTAATCCTTCAATAGCTCCATCCATCTTCGTTGTCTATTATTCAACTCTTTCTGGGAGAAAAGATACTTCAAACTCTGATGATCTGTGAAGATCTCAAACTTTGCTCCATAGAGATAATGTTTCCACTTGTGCAATGCAAAGACAATAGCTGCAAGCTCCATATCATGGGTAGGATAATTCTGCTCACTTGGAGTTAACTTCCTCGAAGCATACGCAATCACCCTTCCATTCTGCATTAATACACACCCGAGGCCTTCTTTAGAAGCATCACTATAGATTACCAAATCATCATTACCATTAGGTAGGGCGAGAATAGGAGCTGTAGTCAATCTCTTCTTCAACTCTTCAAAACTAGCTTGACATTTTTCATCCCATAAATAAGGAATATTCTTTCGAGTCAACTGAGTCAAGGGAGTTGCAATCTTAGAAAACCCCTCAATGAACCTTCTGTAATACCCAGCTAACCCCAAGAAGCTTCGAATTTCTGTAACTGATTCTGGCCTCCTCCAATTCACAATAGCCTCAACTTTGGAGGGATCAACTGATATACCTTTATTGGAGGTCACATGCCCAAGAAAAGATACTTCATTGAGCCAAAAAGCACATTTACTGAATTTAGCAAACAATTGCTTCTCACGAAGAATAGATAAAACCATTCGCAAATGCTGTTCATGCTCCTCCCAGGACTTGGAATAAACCAAAATATCATCAATAAATACAACCACGAAGGTATCGAGATAAGGTTTAAAGACCCTATTCATCATATCCATAAAACAGCCGGAGCATTAGTCAACCCGAAAGGCATAACAAGAAACTCATAATGGCCATATCTACTACGAAAAGCAGTTTTAGAAATGTCTTCAGAACGGATTTTCAACTGATGGTATCCACTCCTCAAGTCAAGTTTTGAAAAGACAACTGACCCTTGAAGTTGATCAAATAAATCATCAATATGAGGAAGCAGATATTTATTCTTTATAGTTACCTGATTCATCTTTCTGTAGTCAATACACAGCCTCAAGGACCCATCTTTCTTTTTAACAAACAATACTGGAGCTCCCCACGGAGATACACTAGGACGAATGAATCCTCGATCAAGTAACTCTTGCAACTGAACCTTCAACTCTTTCAATTCAGCTGGGGCCATTCTGTAAGGTGCCTCAGATATAGGAGCCGTACCTGGAAGTAAGTCAATACAGAACTCTATTTCCCGGTCAGGAGGCATAGCATACTCAGAAGAAAATACATCTGAAAATTCTTTAACAATAGGCACATCCCCAATATCAGGAATCCTTTTAGTAGTATCAAGAACACTAGCCAAATACCCCGCACAACCACGGTTCAACAACTTTCTAGCCTTCATAAAAGAAATAATTCTAATCTCTCTACCCCAGGGAACAGTTTCAAAAGAAAATTTAGAAACATTTGGGATAGAAAATGTGACCACTTTATTAGCACAATCAACCGACGCATGATATTTACCCAACCAATCCATACCCAAGATAACATCAAAATCTTGTAATGGTAAGATAACTAAATCAGCAGGTAAAACATGCTCACGTATATACACATCACAGGAATGCAACACCTCATTGGTCACCAAACACTCCCCTATAGGAGTTGACACCTCTAACACATAAGGTAGAGATTCAGAAGACATATGCAATCGAGAAGCAAAATGCACAGACACATAAGAATGCGATGAGCCAGGGTCTATAAGTGTACGTGCCCTCAAACTAGACACAGAAATAATACCTCCTATCACATTAGAGGACTCCGAAGCCTGTTGCTGAGAAATAGCAAAGACACGACCCTGAACCTTAGGCTTGCCTGAGGAATCCCTTTTCTGGCCCTGAGAGGACCCAACCACACTTCCCGATGCTTGCATCCTATACTTAGGGCAATCCCTCTGAAAATGTCCTAACTGACCACAGTTCAAACACTTGCCCTGCTTCTTCCAACATCTCTCTTCTGAATGCCCTTCTTTCTGACAATAATTACAAACTCCTCTACTCTGACTCCCTGAAGTATTATTTTGATTTCTGTTACCTGACTGTCTTTGAGAAAACCCTTTAAATTGTGAAGATCCACCTTGATTTCCTCTACTCTCACCACGTTGTGGTTGCCTAACTTGCTTCCCAGCGCCTAACAATTCCATTTTCCTTTTATGTTCATCAATGTCATGCTCCACCTGGTAAGCTCGATCAACTGCATCCTGAAAATCTTGCAACTTATGGGATACTAGCTGAGTTCTAATCACGGTTTTCAAACCTTTCACAAACCTTGTAGCCTTCCTCTCCTCAGTTGCCACTAGGTGAGTACAATATCTGGACAACTCTGAAAATTTAGCTGAATATTGAGCAATTGACATAGAACCTTGCTCCAAGTTAAGAAATTCCATCTCCTTCCTGTCTTGATCTACTCGAGGAATGAAGTGTTCTTTGAACTTTCCCAGAAAATTCTCCCAAGTATAAGGTACATGAGTCTCATCCCATTTAGTTTTCAAAGCTTTCCACCAATGCTCAGCCGCACCATTCAATTTATAGGTAGCAAACCTGACTTGATCTTCCTCCGAACATCTCAAAGCATCAAAGATCTTTTCCATCGATTCAATCCACCTTTCAGTTTTAGATACATCGGGCTCTCCATCATACTCCATAGGCTTCATTTTCAAAAACTGTTCTAGGCCATATCTTGGTGGTACCTGTTCCCTTTCTTGCCTCTGATCATTTATAGTTTTCATCGCTGCTTCGAACATTCCCTGAAACATGATTCGAGCCTCTTCTCTGGCATCCCCTTGCCCCGAAGAGCCGGCCTGATCTCCGTCAGTTTCACCCATTTTTAATGAATACCTGCATCAAACACTCAACGTTACTCACTCTATACTCTACTACCCTCCTAGGTCATTTAGTCATTCTAGACCATCTACAACCTAGCTCTGATACCAACTGTCGCGCCCCGTACCCGTGGTCCTACTTGGCCCCACGCTCGGGACACGAACGGAAGACGTTATAAAACTCTTTAGAAATTTTTTTCGAAATGTACTTTTGTAAAGTTTAGCAAAAACACACTTGAAGTTCAAAGACTTCACTTAACTTTAAACAAACTTTACAACCAACTTTCACAACGAAAGTACTTAGCCCGAAGGCTTACAAACTTTTAAACAAATGTACATACATCAACATTTACCAAAATAGATGTGACCATAAGAAAGTACGGGTACTCTACCCCAAAGGGTTTACATCTACATAATGTAACCTTCAACAAAACAAGTCCCAACTCTTACCAAACCAACGTCCTCCCGTGCCGAATGTCCTATCCCCTGGACCCGCCTTTATCTAAAACAGTAAACAAATAAGGGTGAGAATAAATCTCAGTAAGCTACTAAAATGCAACTACGTTACATGCTGATATGATGATCATAAAGAAACAATATCAACAAGTAATCATATAGCATATAGCACATAATATCAACTCATATATCACTTTTATCACATTGCCCACACTCCGGTGGATACCACGCCAAGGTTTACCCAATAACCATAACTGATGAGAATACCATCTGAGAAACCCATCAGAGAAAACCATCTGAACAGCATAAATAGCTGAAGCCGTCGGGATCCCGAAAACCAAACCAATAGAACCAAGTAACCAGAGAGGGAAATATGACACAAAGTCATAACCCAAATACTCACCAAAGGGAGCAATTCATCCCATCCAAGGCCAATCTGGACTGGGGAAACTAAAAGGCACAGTAGACATCTTATAGTGAACTTGGCTTGTGTGCCACTATAATTCTCCCACCGCCTGACTCACAAGCTCCAATGGAAAACCTTATAGTGGACTTACCTGTACCACTATAATTCTTCCATTGGCTAACTCCACAACAAGACCAGCTGGACTTTTAACAAGAAGCACAGTAATGAATACTTGCTAAACGAAACCCGGGGCATTTAATCCACGAAGGAACTAAGCCAAATACATCACAAGATGCACACAAAGAATCCTTATAAAGAGTCCATAAAAAGGACATTTAATCCATTACTAACATTCCACAACAATCATCTATGTACTTTAGGACACTACCCAAAAACTAGACCAAGGTTGATCTCTAAACTCCTTAGTTGAAAACTCTAAACTTTTTCAGACAACTGGGCGGTCGCCCAAACGGGGCTGTGCGGCCGCCCAAAATACTCTGTCCCAAGAAGAAAATCCTTCAGATAGATGTGCGGCCGCACACCCATTTTTGGGCGGCCGCCCACATCCCCCGGCAGGCCTAAAAACTTAACCAAAGTTTACTCCTTTTGTTTCACAAGCATAACATATACTGCACAATTTAATACACAACATTAGCAACTCTCATTAACAACTTCCATTAGATTACAACATGCTTCTAAACCATTTCCCATACTCAGCTACAACCAAAATCATATACTCCTTTTGTCCCAAAATTACAAGTATAGCAAATATTACCCAAAACACAAAATTAACAAGTAGGAGTATCATATATAGCATATATGACTATTTTAACATTTAAAGGGGAATTAGTAACTTACCTAGTTCCGAAAAAAGTATCGCTGAAATAAGTTTTGTTCGGCTAGAAATGACCTACTCGACGCCCTGATCATTTTTATATAATTAGTTTTTAAAACGGGTAAGTAAATAAAAAGAATTAAATCGAAATGGGTCGAACTTACCTTTTTCTTCTAACCCTAACTGAGACGTAGAAAGTTCCAGAACAATTGAAATACACAGTGAAGGAAAGAAAGAAGGAAAGTTTCTTAAATATCTTACCCATTTTTACAACTTGGTCACCCTTCTTTCAAAGTTAACACTTAAGCCCCTTAACTTATAATTTCAACTAGGACCCTAAAGTTTCAACTTAAATCATTTAACTCCTTTAATCATTATTTTTACTAACTAAGTAAATAACACAAATAATCAAGTATGATATGCAAATCATAAAATATAATGTAACACATAAAATGCACATATAAGTCAAATAAAAATCCCCAAAAGTATAAAATAAATAGGGACGGGTTTTTGGGTCGCTACAATCACTCCCCCTTAAAGAAAATTCATCCCGAATTTTAGGGTTACTTACCGAGGCCCTCAAACAACCAAGGGTACTTCCTCTCGATCTCCTCCCGAAGTTCCCAAGTCGATTCTTCCACATTGTGATTCCTCCACACAACTCGAACAAGAGGGATACTTTTATTTCTTAATTCTTGCACCTTCGAATCAATGACTTGGACCGGATGTTCCTCATAAGACATACTCGGCTCAATATCCTCGGGAACCTCAGATAAAACATGAGAAGAATCATACACATACTTTCGAAGCATAGAAACATGAAACACATTATGGATCTTATCAAGAGAAGGAGGTAATGCAAGACGATAAGCTCGATCCCCCTGTCGCGACCCCGGAACCCGCGGGCCCCCGGGACCGCGATCTGGACGTCGACTCTAAAACCAAAACTCAGAAATACTGAAGTTAAAAATTTCATTTGATACCAAAGAGGGTGATGATCCAAAGTTTTACAAAACCAAGTTTAATAAAACCAAATACAACTATCATAAACTTCCACAAGTTTATGCCCAACAAAATAAAAATATACAAATCTTAGTGACGTCATTGTTTGGTACAAATACCCCAAAAGGTTACACATTTATATAATGTAAACCAACCTATACAACTTTCTCCAAAAGAACGGATCCACACTCGACGTCCTCTTTCTCGTGATCAGCGAGACTAATCCTTAGCACCTGGGGGGGGGGTTAAGGAAAAACAAAGATAAAAGAAAAGGGGGTGAGATAAATCTCAATAAGTTACTAATGCAACTACATGACATGCTATGATGCAATAAGAAATAAACAATAATAATTATCACATAGCACATAACAATTATCATATATCAGATAGCAGCGGAAATAAACACATAACAAAGGATATAGCCAAGGTTTTCCAAACCGGAACATCCAAATAAAGGATCGCTGCGCAGCTTCAATAATCAACAATAATCATCTTCATAATAGCATGAAAGCCGAAGAGAAAACCCCGGTACCGGAACCAATAACCATAAAAGAAGTGTCACAAGGGACGGGAGACATGCCACAAAGTCATGCTCCAAGTAAAGCTAAAATGCACACAAAGGAGCTAGCTCTTCTCACATCCAAGGCCAATCTGGAGGAGGGTAATAAGGGGGCAAAACAATGGTCAACATCACAATGGAATTGGCCGTGCCATCATAATGTTTCGCATCGCCCAAACACACACAAAATACCAGCTGGACTTTCACGTAAAGGTTGAGTAATAAATACTAGCTTAATTAGACAACTTAAGGTTCCAAAGTAGGGAACCATTCCAATTAGTCACCAAGAAAGTGAAATGAATCAACGACACACAATTAACGTGTTCCAACAATCTTAACAAAGATAACGAAATTCACATATCACATTTGACCACAAAGGGTCCAATTAATTCGAGCACTCTACCAAATTTACTTACTCATCTCGAAGAGCTTAAGGAGAGCTTTAAAACGGTAATTCATACGCCTAAAACGGAGTTCGCATGAACCAAATACGACTCTCGAAAGATTGGACCAAAAAGGAGAATAAATTTCATAACAGGGGAGGGGGGGTGCGCGCGCCTCCTAAGGGAGGGATGCGCGCGCCTCCTAGATCAGAAGGGAGATCAGATTTTGGAGGAGGAGAGGATGCGCGTGCTTCAATATAAGGGGTGCGTGCGCCTCATTAGGACAGAAGGTCTTTTGATCAAGAAGGACATAAGGGTGCGCGCGCCTCCTAAGGGAGGGATGCGCGCGCCTCCTTGCCCGGAAAGGCAATTTCCGGCCAAAATCCTGGGTTTCCACCATTTTCAAACCAAAACTCAAACCAACCAAATCTTTCACCATTTCAACACTACCAAGAAGGGAACTAGGGTACCTACACCATTTTGAGCCAAAAGAACTCCAACAACATCATCTAGGGACCTCACTCAAGGGTGATTCAAATACCAAAATTTCACAAAAATGAACAAAGTGCCAATCACTCCCAAATCAACCCAAGATGCCATAAATAGCATTCATAACATCAAATAAACATGGAATAGCATTTCTAGCATAAAATAGGGGGAAAAGCAACTTACCCGGATTTCTCAAAGTTGACGGAATTCAAATCTTTTTGACTCTACGCGATCCTAGCGACGATCTAAACAATGTTCAAGTTTTAAGAAATGAGAGAAGATGAGAGGAAGAAGGTTTAAATGAAGAGAGAAGGGAGAGGAAGAAAAACTCACCAAGCAAGGAGGAGAGAGAGAGAGTTTCCAGGGAATGATGGGGTGAAGGGGAAGAGTGAGGGAGAAGAGAAGGAGTAGGGAGGGAGTAGGGAAATGATTTGAAGAATTTACACTTAGGCCCCCTCCTCTACACTACACACAAAATACTCCCCACTAACAAATTAAGACTCAACACTTCCACACTAGCACAAATAACTCGAATAAAATGCTAGGCATAAATATTATAACACATAAAATGCACACATAATTATTTAAATAAATAATAATTTAAATAAATAAATAAGCAAATAATTAAATAAAAATCATTTAATTACTAATAAAATAGAGCCTAGATTTCGGGTCGTGACATTCACTCCCCCTTAAAGAAAATTCGACCCGAATTTTAACGAGACTTACCTTAAACAAAAAGCCACGGAAATTTCCTCTCGATCTCATCACGAAGCTCCCACGTCGACTCCTCGATGTTATGATTCCTCCACAGAACTCGAACCAACGCAATGCTTTTGTTTCTCAACTCCTAGACTTTGGAATCTAGAATCCGAACCGGTCGTTCCTCATAAGACATATCTAGCTCAATATCCTCCGGTATCCTCGGTAACACGTGAGACGGATCATAAACATACTTCCGAAGCATAGAAACGTGAAAGACGTTGTGCAACTGGTCTAAGGATGACGGTAACGCAAGACGATACGCAAGAAGTCCCACCTTTCCCAAAATCTCAAACGGACCAATAAACCTCGGAGCCAACTTGCCTTTCTTCCCAAAACGACGGATACCCACCTTCGGAGATACCTTCAAGAATACCAAATCACCAACCTGAAAACTAAGATCTCGCCTTCGGTTGTCTACGTAGCTCTTATGTCGACTCTGGGCCGTCTTCAATCTATCCCGGATAACTTTAACCTTTTCAACTGAATCCCGAAGCAAATCAATACCCAAAACTTTCGCTTCACCAACCTCATCCCAACAAATAGGCGATCTACACTTTCTTCCATACAAAGCCTCAAACGGTGCCATCTCGATACTAGCCTGATAACTGTTGTTGTAAGAGAATTCCACTAGCGATAGGTGCGAATCCCAAGAATCGGAAAAATCTATCGAACACGCTCGCAACATATCCTCAAGAATCTGAATAGTCCTCTCGGATTGACCATCGGTCTGAGGATGAAAAGCCGTACTGAATCGCAAATCTGTACCCAAAGCTTCCTGAAATGCCTTCCAGAATCTAGAAGTAAACCTCGGGTCTCGATCTGACACAATGCTAACCGGAACCCCATGCAATCTCACAATCTCATCGATATAAAGGGTCGCGAGCTTCTCCATCGAATATCTGATGTCAATAGGCAAGAAATGAGCACTCTTGGTCAATCTATCCACGATTACCCAAACACTGTCATACTTCCTACGGGTACGAGGCAGTCCCGTAACGAAATCCATAGTCACATGCTCCCATTTCCACTCGGGAATCTCTAACGGCTGAAGCAATCCCGCGGGTCTCTGATGCTCGGCTTTGACCTGCTGACACGTTAAACACCTCGATACATACTCGGCTATTTCCCTTTTCATATTAATCCACCAAAATTGTTGCTTCAAATCCTGATACATCTTCGTACTACCCGGATGAATAGTATACTTCGATTTGTGACCCTCATCAAGAACTCTCTGTTTAATTCCATCAACATCCGGAACACACAAACGACCACGGAAAGTCAAAACTCCACTCGAGCTCAAAGAAAAATCCTCGAAGTTCTTTTCTTTCAGTTTACCCATTACCTTCACTAACTCGGGATCTTCTTTCTGAGCCTCTTTTATTCTCTGAACTAGGGTCGGAGACACCCTAATATTCGCAAAAACAGCCCCATGTCTCAATTCACTAGGAGACCAATCTCGAACATCCTCAAGCATTTTCCACTCTCGAACCATCATTGAAGCCACATAAGACTTTCTACTAATCGCATCGGCTACCACATTCGCCTTTCCCGGGTGATAAGAAATCGTACAATCATAATCCTTCAACAATTCCATCCATCGGCGCTGTCGGTTGTTCAATTCCTTCTGGGAGAAAAGGTACTTCAAACTCTTGTGATCCGTAAAAATATCAAACTTCGCTCCATAAAGATAGTGCTTCCATTTGTGCAACGCAAAGACTATCGCCGCTAACTCCATATCATGAGTCGGGTAATTTTGTTCACTAGGGGTCAACTTCCTCGAAGCATACGCTATTACTTTCCCATTCTGTATCAACACACAACCCGAAACCTCTTTCGAAGCATCACTATAAATTACCAACCCATCACTCCCATTAGGCAAAGTCAAGATCGGTGCGGTAGTCAACCTCTTCTTCAATTCCTCGAAACTCTTGTCACACTTCCCGGTCCACACAAACGGAACATTCTTTCGGGTCAACTGAGTCATCGGAGTAGCAATCCTCGAAAACCCTTCAATAAACCTTCGGTAATAACCGGCTAAACCCAGAAAACTACGAATCTCGGTCACTGACTCGGGTCTCTTCCAATCCACTATAGCTTCAATCTTAGACGGATCCACAGAAATCCCATCTTTAGAAATCACATGACCCAGAAATGACACCTTCTCGAGCCAAAATTCGCATTTACTAAACTTCGTAAATAATTTCTCCCTCGCAAGAACGGATAAAACTGTCCTCAAATGCTGCTCGTGCTCATCTCGAGATTTCGAATAAACAAGAATGTCGTCGATGAAAACCACCACGAACGAATCAAGATAGGGATGGAAAATCCGGTTCATCAAATCCATAAATACGGCCGGCGCGTTAGTCAACCCAAACGGCATAACTAAGAACTCATAATGACCATACCGAGTGCGAAAAGCAGTCTTCGGAATATCCTCCGATCGAACCTTCAACTGATGGTATCCACTCCTCAAATCAAGCTTAGAGAAAACCACGGACTCTTGAAGCTGATCAAACAAATCATCAATATGCGGTAGAGGGTACTTATTCTTCACCGTAACCTGATTCAACTTCCGGAAATCTATACACAACCTCAACGAACCATCTTTCTTCCGCACGAACAAAACCGGTGCTCCCCACGGGGAAACACTAGGGCGGATAAACCCTCGATCAAGCAACTCTTGCAACTGAACCTTCAATTCTTTCAACTCGGCGGGAGCTAACCTATAAGGCGCTTTCGAAATCGGAGCCGTACCCGGCAAAATATCTATACAAAATTCTATCTCACGATCGGGAGGCATCTCATACTCGGTAGAGAAAACATCGGGAAACTCCCGAACTACCCGAACACTATCAAAACTAGGGGATTCTTTCCTAGTATCAAGAACACTAGCCAAATACCCCTCGCAACCACTATGCAATAATTTCCTCGCTTTCATAAAAGAAATTAAGCGAACCTTCCTACTCAGAGGACTAGCCTCAAACACAAATTTAGGCACATCGGGAATAGAAAGAGTAACAGTTTTCTTACGGCAATCAACGGAAGCATGAAACTTGCTCAACCAATCCATACCCAAAATGACATCAAAGTCTTGGATAGGAAGAACTACCAAATCCGCACAAAGGACTCGACCACAAATAACCAAATCACAAGCACGAAAGACTCGATCAGAAATCAAGCATTCTCCTATAGGGGTCGACACCTCTAGCACGTACGGTAAGGACTCGAATGCAGCATTTAACATGGAAGCAAATTTCACAGAAATGTATGAATGAGATGATCCTGGATCTACTAACGCTCGTGCGCTCACATTAGACACAGAAATAATACCTCCAATAACGGATGGATCATCGGTCGCTTGTTGTTGATTCATTGCAAACACTTTCCCTTGGACCTTGGGCTTCCCGGCGGCATCCCTTTTCTGACCCTGATTAATACCAACTCCGGACCCGGATGCTTGACCTCTACCTCTCGGGCAATCTTTTACAAAGTGACCCATTTGTCCACATTTTGTGCACCTTCCTTGCTTCTTCCAACACCGGTCCTCAGAATGACCTTCCTTTTGACAATACGAACAAAGCCTCAAAATTTGGCTCCCTTGGTTCCCGGAAGTGGTACCCGGGTTCCTTGAGATCGGTTGCCCTCGGGACTGAGATTGTCCCCCAAAGTTACCTCGATTTTCAATCCTTGGTTGTGATTTGCTCTGCGCTCCTTGCTTACTCGGGTTGGCCACCTCGGTCTTCCTTTTATGCTCCCCAATATCTTGCTCTATTAAGTAGGCTCGGTCCACCGCATCTTGGAAAGTCACGATCCGCTGAGCAATAAGTTAAGTACGGATGGAGGTCTTTAATCCCCGAATAAGTCTCATAGCCTTTTGTTCTTCGGTCCTCACCAAATAGTCACAATATCGGGCTAATTCTATGAACTTAGCCGAGTATTGTGCTATAGACAACACACCTTGCTCTAGGTTGAGTAACTCGATCTCCTTTCGGTTTTGGTCAACAACCGGAATGAAATGCTCCTTGAATTTGCGCACGAACAACTCCCACGCATACACCGTGTGAGTATCATCCCAAGTAGCTTTAATACCCTTCCACCAATGCTCGGCGGCTCCCACAAGCTTGTAAGCCGCGAACCGGACCTTGTCCTCATCCGAACACCCAAACACCTCATAAATCTTCTCCATAGACTCAATCCACAACTCAGCCTTCCTTACATCGGGCTCCCCATTGAATTCAATCGGTTTCAACTTCAGAAATTGCTCCAATCCATAACGGGGTGGTGCTTGTTCTACCCTTGGACCTTGATCATGTATCGCCTTCATGGCCGCCTCAAACATGCCTTGAAACATGGCATGGGCTTCTTCCCTTGTATCATTCTGATTCTGTGTCCCACTAGCACCTCCTCTGTTTCTTCTTCCAGACATTGAGAACAATTACCTGCATAAAACATCAACCGTTAATCACTCCGCACACTACTACCCACCTAGGTCATACTAATCCACCTAGACTTATACATAGAGCTAATGCCATAGCTCTGATGCCAACTGTCGCGACCCCAGAACCCGCGGGCCCCCGGGACCGCGATCTGGACGTCGACTCTAAAACCAAAACTCAGAAATACTGAAGTTAAAAATTTCATTTGATACCAAAGAGGGTGATGATCCAAAGTTTTACAAAACCAAGTTTAATAAAACCAAATACAACTATCATAAACTTCCACAAGTTTATGCCCAACAAAATAAAAATATACAAATCTTAGTGACGTCATTGTTTGGTACAAATACCCCAAAAGGTTACACATTTATATAATGTAAACCAACCTATACAACTTTCCCCAAAAGAACGGATCCACACTCGACGTCCTCTTTCTCGTGATCAGCGAGACTAATCTTTAGCACCTGGGGGGGGGGGTTAAGGAAAAACAAAGATAAAAGAAAAGGGGGTGAGATAAATCTCAATAAGTTACTAATGCAACTACATGACATGCTATGATGCAATAAGCAATAAACAATAATAATTATCACATAGCACATAACAATTATCATATATCAGATAGCAACGGAAATAAACACATAACAAAGGATATAGCCAAGGTTTTCCAAACCGGAACATCCAAATAAAGGATCGCTGCGCAGCTTCAATAATCAACAATCATCATCTTCATAATAGCATGAAAGCCGAAGAGAAAACCCCGGTACCGGAATCAATAACCATAAAAGAAGTGTCACAAGGGACGGGAGACATGCCACAAAGTCATGCTCCAAGTAAAGCTAAAATGCACACAAAGGAGCTAGCTCTTCTCACATCCAAGGCCAATCTGGAGGAGGGTAATAAGGGGGCAAAACAATGGTCAACATCACAATGGACTTGGCTGTGCCATCATAATGTTTCGCATAGCCCAAACACACACAAAATACCAGCTGGACTTTCACGTAAAGGTTGAGTAATAAATACTAGCTTAATTAGACAACTTAAGGTTCCAAAGTAGGGAACCATTCCAATTAGTCACCAAGAAAGTGAAATGAATCAACGACACACAATTAACGTGTTCCAACAATCTTAACAAAGATAACGAAATTCACATATCACATTTGACCACAAAGGGTCCAATTAATTCGAGCACTCTACCAAATTTACTTACTCATCTCGAAGAGCTTAAGGAGAGCTTTAAAACGGTAATTCATACGCCTAAAACGGAGTTCGCATGAACCAAATACGACTCTCGAAAGATTGGACCAAAAAGGAGAATAAATTTCATAACAGGGGAGGGGGGGGTGCGCGCGCCTCCTAAGGGAGGGATGCGCGCGCCTCCTAGATCAGAAGGGAGATCAGATTTTGGAGGAGGAGAGGATGCGCGCGCTTCAATATAAGGGGTGCGTGCGCCTCATTAGGACAGAAGGTCTTTTGATCAAGAAGGACATAAGGGTGCGCGCGCCTCCTAAGGGAGGGATGCGCGCGCCTCCTTGCCCGAAAAGGCAATTTCCGGCCAAAATCCTGGGTTTCCACCATTTTCAAACCAAAACTCAAACCAACCAAATCTTTCACCATTTCAACACTACCAAGAAGGGAACTAGGGTACCTACACCATTTTGAGCCAAAAGAACTCCAACAACATCATCTAGGGACCTCACTCAAGGGTGATTCAAATACCAAAATTTCACAAAAATGAACAAAGTGCCAATCACTCCCAAATCAACCCAAGATGCCATAAATAGCATTCATAACATCAAATAAACATGGAATAGCATTTCTAGCATAAAATAGGGGGAAAAGCAACTTACCCGGATTTCTCAAAGTTGACGGAATTCAAATCTTTTTGACTCTACGCGATCCTAGCGACGATCTAAACAATGTTCAAGTTTTAAGAAATGAGAGAAGATGAGAGGAAGAAGGTTTAAATGAAGAGAGAAGGGAGAGGAAGAAAAACTCACCAAGCAAGGAGGAGAGAGAGAGAGTTTCCAGGGAATGATGGGGTGAAGGGGAAGAGTGAGGGAGAAGAGAAGGAGTAGGGAGGGAGTAGGGAAATGATTTGAAGAATTTACACTTAGGCCCCCTCCTCTACACTACACACAAAATACTCCCCACTAACAAATTAAGACTCAACACTTCCACACTAGCACAAATAACTAGAATAAAATGCTAGGCATAAATATTATAACACATAAAATGCACACATAATTATTTAAATAAATAATAATTTAAATAAATAAATAAGCAAATAATTAAATAAAAATCATTTAATTACTAATAAAATAGAGCCTAGATTTTGGGTCGTGACACCCCCACTCTTCCAAGAATCTCAAATGGACCAATAAACCTCGGAGCAAGCTTGCCTTTCTTTCCATATCTTCGAATACCCACCTTAGGGGAAACCTTCAAAAACACAAAGTCACCTTTTTCGAACTCAAGATCTCGTCTCCGATGATCAGCGTAGCTTTTCTGTCTACTCTGAGCAGTACTCAAACGATCTCGAATAAGGTTAACCTTCTCAACTGAATCATTAACCATCTGAACACCCCAAATCTTGGCTTCTCCCACTTCATCCCAACAGATAGGAGACCGACATTTCCTTCCATACAAGGCTTCATAAGGAGCCATCCCAATACTGGACTGAAAACTGTTATTATAAGAAAACTCTACGAGAGGCAAATGAATATCCCACGAATCTGAAAAATCAACTGAGCAAGGCCTCAACATATCCTCAAGAATCTGGATAGTTCTCTCGGACTGGCCATCTGTTTGAGGATGAAAAGCTGTACTAAATCTCAACTCTGAACCCAAAGCTTTCTGAAACGCTTGCCAAAACCGAGATGTGAATCTAGGGTCACGATCAGATACAATGCTCACTGGAACTCCATGTAACCTCACGATCTCATTAATGTACAAAGTTGCAAGCTTTTCCATAGAATAACCAATCTCAATAGGTAGAAAATGAGAAGACTTTGTCAATCTATCAACAATCACCCAAACTGCATCAAACCTTCTTCGAGTACGAGGTAACCCTGTCACAAAATCCATAGTAACATGTTCCCACTTCCATTCCGGAATCTCTAACGGTTGAAGCAATCCTGCAGGCCTTTGATATTCCACTTTAACTTGTTGACATGTTAAGCACTTGGATACATAATCCGCTATTTCTCTCTTCATATTATTCCACCAAAAGTGTTGCTTCAAATTCTGATACATTTTAGTACTCCCGGGATGAATAGTATACCTTGATTTATGGCCTTCATTAAGAACTTGGTGTTTAACCCCATCAACATTAGGCACACACAATCGACCTCTAAAAGTCAATACTCCTTCAGAACTGAGTGAGAAATCCTCAAATTTACCTTCCTTGATTTTATCCATAATCTTTACCAATTCCGGGTCATCCTTCTGAGCTTCGTTTATTTGTTGAACTAAAGTTGGAAATACTCGAATGTTCACAAAAATAGCTCCATGTTTAGATTCATAAGGACTCCAATCTCGAGCATCCTCCAACATCTTCCATTTGAAACGGTGGGCATGATGAGCCCCTAGTTCGCTTTTCGCCTTTGGGAGGTAGAAATCGTAGAGGGGGGTTGAACAGCCCCTTGCATTTTTTTGACATCTTCAAGGAGGACAGACAGCCCCAGTGCATTTCGTTGACATCATCGTGGGGAGACAGACAACCCCAGTGTATTGTCACGTCGGACAGCCTTTGTGATTGTTCGGACGGTTCTTCGATGGTGAGCAGCTCTGCAGTCATCGTCTTCTTCATGGGATGGTGGAAGTGTATATGAGGAGTATTTAGTGGGTGACAGTGGGTGTATACGAAGGGAATATATATATAGAGGGTGCACACAGTGGGTGTACATAAGGAGAGTATATATAAAGGGTGCACACAGTGGGTGTACACAGGGAGAGTATATATGGAGGGTGCACACAGTGGGTGTACACAAGGAGAGTATATATGGAGGGTGTACACAGTGGGTGTACACAAGGAGAGTATATATGGAGGGTGCACACAGTGGGTGTACCCAGGGAGAGTATATATGGAGGGTGCACACAGTGGGTGTACAAAAGGAGAGTATATATGGAGGGTGCACACAGTGGGTGTACACAGGGAGAGTATATATAGAGGGTGCACACAGTGGGTGTATACGAGGGGTATATATAGAGGGTTCACACAGTGGGTCCATTTACCTTTTAATGAGTTTTATTAATGAATAGATTTGTGATTAATTCGTCATATAAAGATATAGCAATCAATTATCAATTGAGATTAATACAATTTTCAAGGAATTGATGTATATATGCAAGATTATGTCTCAAGTCTAGAGAGAAAAGAAATAAAGACTCTTTTATTATTGAAACTAAAAGACTCAAATTAACTAGTCTGAGGTAGACTTTAACAATCTAACTAGGTCCTAGGTGGACTTTTGCTAGTAAAAATAAAAGACTAACATCCGAGGTGGACTTTGACTAAAAGACTCTCTAGAACCTACCAAGACTGAAAGACTCTTTTTTTTTTAAGGAGGTAGCCCCCGTGTAGTTTCTTCCTTGCTTGGACTCTGCTCATGCCCATGTATTCCTTTTGCGGGTGATGGCTCCGCTATCAATGAGGCTTTGGATCTTTCTCTTTAGTTAGAGGCAATTATCGGTGTCATGCCCAACGTATTGGTGATATTTGCAATATTTGGAGTGATCTAAGTCTTGTCTTACATTGATTGGTTTGTAGTCGAGGAGAGGAGATAACTTGCCGGCTCGAACTAGACTTTTGAAGCATTTGTCTAATGGCATACCTAAGTCATTGTACTCGTGCTCGTCCTTCTTGTCAAGAACCATCTTGGAAGATGGTTTAGGCACCAGTATTCCTTGATGATTAGTAGTCATAGAAGGGATCTCAACGGGGAAAGTCTGTGGTGACCCGTACATTTGAGGAGCGTACTGGTGTTGAAACTGAGAAGGAGGGAGAGTGCGGTTGAGGTACTCGTAGATGCTGTGGATATCAGACCGGAGACTCTCCTTGGTGTCCTTTAGAATTTTTCACATTACTTTCTGAAAGCGGTCTGTTTGCTTGAGGAGAACAGTCTCAAAGAAGGCTTCTTGTTCATCGAGAGCTGTTCGGGAGAGGGTTGCTTGCTCGTTGAGGATAGTCTCATAGTGGGCCGCTTGCTTGTTGAGGATAGCCTCGTAGTGGGCCGCTTGCTTGTTGAGAGCGGTGTTAAGATGGACCACTTGCACGTTGAGGATGGCGTTGAAGTGGGATGCTTGTTAATTGAGAACAGCATTGAAGTGGAGACTTGTCTCGAGACAGGGTGGTAGCTTTGGTTGAGACTTCGATGATTGATTTGGCAGACATGATGCAGGATTCTGTAGTGGTTGTGGAGGAGTTAAATCTTTGAATTGAATTAGACTTATAATTAATGAAAAGGAATCGTTTATAAAATCATTTTTTTATGAAAAGACTCAATCTCCGTATTTTTCGAATTGTACTTCGAATGAAAAGACTAAAAGTTTGACCGGGTGTAGACACCCCATTTTGGACGTTCATTTACGATCACACTACTTCTATGTCTCACCTTTGATATGGGGGACATGTTTCGTTAAGTTTCTGACTGACTCCATTAGTCAGGGGCCAAAATGAACATTAAAACTACTGCAGAGGGCAAAAAGTGAATTTTAGCGCTGAGATGCCACGTACGAGACATTGATGTCTCGTACGAGACATCCCCATTGACAGTCTGGTTTTTGGTCAGTTTCCTTGTTGATCTTAACCCCTTTTCTTGGCAAACACTTAAGCAATCCGGGAAAACCTAATGGACGATCCTAGAGTCCAAAAATACCTCTGTGAGAATCAAGTCTTGGATTCCCACCACAACTTACCTTCATGGCCAAAACCCTAGGTCCAAAACCCCTATAAATATGGTTGTTCTTGCCTAGAATGACTAATGGTCAACAATAGACTCCTTATTCACCGAAGGACCACTCCAAATCTGATCAAAAGGTTCTCATAATCAGCCTCTCTCCCTCACCCACAAAATTGAAACTCTCACCATACCATTCAAGTCAAGTTCATCGGAAATTCAAGGCCTTTAGTCAAGGCCATCCATAGGATTCTTGAAGAACGCTTAGGTAAAACTCTTTGTTTTCTATCTTCTCATCTCCTTCTTTGTCTTTGAAGTAGTGTGATTCCATTAAAGGATCAGCCTAGAGCCTCTCCAATCCATGGAGATGGTCTCGAAGCACATGATCCGACATCCCAAATAAATAAGCAATTATTTATTTGTTTGTTTTATTTTTACATACATTTTGCATGATTTTGAAACAATGATGATGATTTCTTAGCAAGACCAATCCTATATTGGGTGAATTGGGTGCTCCTTGACCTTCCCAATTCATAACTTAACCCTCGAATCCAGATATCTCGGTCCGTGTTCCGACAACAACATGGTGGCGACTCTCAAACAATCAAAAAGGGTAAATCGAAGGACGAAAAGGCACCTCGAAAACAAACAACAAAAAACCCGCGCGTAAACAGTGGCGACTCCGTTGGGGAAGATCACAGTAAGTGGGTTAGACTTGCGTCGAAAGAAATCATCGTTGTTTCAAAATTCTGCATTCTGTACTGTAATCTGTTCCCCGACTGAGATGCCTCGTACGAGGGATCCCTTGTCTCGTACGAGATATCTCAGTTCTGCCCGGCTGGTCTGACTCCCTGGTTTGAAAAAGGATTTTTGTTCAGTTCAAACATGTACACAGGGTTTCAGATCCGCTCTCCCTTTTGTTTCTGAGTCTTAGGACCTTCCTAACGACAAAAAAACTCCCCATATATTGTAAGGCTAACCTTTGTTTTGCAGGAGTACATGCTAATTGTTTCATTCCTTGCTTTACATGCGTTTGCTTTATGTGTGAACTACGACGGCCTGACTTCCTCCACAAGAGGGAAACGTAGGCAGCCACTTGGCCCGGCCATTGCATGTTTTTATTTTACTTTTAAAAAAACTCTCTATTTTATCTTTGACACCTAGATCTTGTCTCTCACACACGTGCACACATGTAGAATAATTGAACTACATACCCTATAAACACGGGTCCCAATCGGAGGACGGATGTCGGTCAGTACCCCCACTCTATGAGTGGCCCTCGCTTGTCTCTCCAAAGATGGTGTACCCACTCCGTGACACGCTCCTAGACTGTGTTCATGGGGAGCCTTAGCCGTAAGCCTTGCATCAACCTCATGCATACATACTAGTTAATAATACACTCCTCGAGACCGGTCGGTTCGATTCTTAGGGCTGTTTTAATCTTTGCCCAAGATAAAGCATCTTTACAATCTATAATCCTCCCTTGTGAATATGAAGAATGTCCCTCCGGTAAAATGTTGAACAAGGGATTTTGAAAGAATGGAGAACCTCTCTACAGAAATCCGAGCTTGCGTTTTCCTACTTTCATTATTCTGTGCGGGATTGTGGATGCCATTTTGGCTTAGTTTCGACCGCACCGTTCAACATGTCCCTTTCGGTTGTCCCTTAAAATTCACAAGGTTTGATTGCATTAATGCGTTGTTTAACAAAGTGTAAAACAATTACAGAATCACTTAGGTTTGGCTAAATTGAATGGTGGATTCCGATGAGAATATGGGACCTTTGCCCAAATTGTCTGTTTGGGAGAGTGCAATACAAGTGAAAAACAAGGGGCTCATATTCTAGGGTGACAGAATCCACTATTCCAGAATATTAGATAGAAACCCCCCAAAACGGATTAAGTTCCTTCCGACCAAAATTAGGATTTAAAAACTGAATTTTGTGTTCTGTGCTGGATGCCTCGTACGAGACATCCTTGTCTCGTATGAGACATCTCCTTCTGTCCATATCAGTTTCTGTGCCGTGCTCGTTTGATCAACCTTCACTCACTCCTAAGCCTATACACTTCATAAAGCCTACTTGTTGGGACCTTAATCTGGGTTTAACACAATCTCTATACCGTTAGGTTCGTCTGAAGCGCAACTAGATTGTTCCAAACTCACCCGACACCATGACTGGAAGCAACGACACCAATACTGATAATCTCAATGAGGCCAAAGCTGAAATCTTGAAAGCCACCAAGCAACTAGATGAGAAGCAAGCTTGCTTATATGCCTTAGTTGCCGAGCTCCATGCATTAAGAGTCAAGAAAGCTAAGAAACAAAAGGAGAAGGATTATGAATCCCCTGCCTCCTCCGAAGACGAGGCATCCTCTAGAAAGAAAGACAAGAAGTCTAGGAAGAAGCACTACGAGTCCGACTCTTCTTCCTCCTCTTCCTCCTCCAATGACGAGGAACATGTCGCTAAGACTACCAAGTCAAAGAAAGAAGGTAGTGGTGACAACAAAAAGGTAGATGCTCCTGTGACCATGAATTACCTTGAAAAGAAACTTTCTTCACTCGACACTCCAAAAGGATCATTCGCTCCTTTTGATCCGGATTCTCTCCGACAATCCATTACCAAGCTTCCACGCAAGTATAAGACTCCCGATATGGCAAAGTTCAATGGCACCACTTGTCCCAGAGCTCATGTTGAAACCTATACTTGGGCCATGTTACCAATGGGTGTTGATGATAACATTTTAGCCCAAAGTTTTCCTCAAACTTTAGAGGGCGCCGCAAGAGATTGGTACATGTCACTTCCGATATCCACTAGGCTTGATTGGTCAGAAGCATGTCGAGTGTTCCAAAGGCAGTTTGAAGACAACTCTACATACCGCCCTACTAGGAGGGATCTTGAGCAAACCAAGCAATACCCAAACGAGTCTTTTGTTGAATTTGCTAGAAGGTGGAGGCTCAAGCTCACAGAAATTGTTAAAAGACCTAGTCTTAAGGAACAAATCCACATCTTCCTCCAATGTCTCCGTGAAGAATTTCAAGATAAACTTGCCGGTAATTACTTTCCTAGCTTCAATGAACTCCACGAATTCGGAATGAGGATCGATGACCTCCTCAAGTCTAAAAGAAAGAGTAGTAGTTATCGCTACGAACACAAAGGTGCATCCAACAAAGAAACCTCCGTCAATGCCATAGCTTTCAACCACCAACAAAAGGGCAACCACTCTGCTGTTCCCCCTCCCAAAAGAGAGAAGAAAGAAAGAGTCTACCACAAGCTCGAAGGGATCACTCAAGAAGAGCTCTTTGACATACTAGTAGAAAAAGGAAAGATCAAACCAAGAAATCCTCCTACTACACCAAGGGAACTCCCTCCTCATCATGCTCACCACCTCTTCTGCAAGTTCCACAAAGCCACCGGCCATGACACCAACTCTTGTTAACACTTAAGAGATGTGATCCAAGATCTCATTGACAACAAGGAACTTGAAGCGCCGAATGTCATCACCAATCCGCTCCCCTAGAGACGTGAAGAAGAACAAAGCCATAAAATGGTAGAATAACAGACATGACGGAAGAAGGGTCATAAATCAGACCATGGTCGCGTCGGCAGGAGGTACGAGTCCCTCAGGCATATCGTACTGGGCGGGAAGGTCCTCGACGCTCTCTATTCCCTCAGCCATGCTGTAGGTAAAAGAAGCTGGTCCAAGCTATGGACGAAAAGGTACGTGGACAACTCCCTAGGCTTGAGCCTGATCACCATCCAGAATCAACCGGGGCATGAGACGAGCGAGGAAGTCCTGATAATCAGCCTCCAAGGACATATGGTCGAAAGCATCCTGACCAATGATGAGTTCCTCTCTCTCCTCCTCCGCGATGGCATAAGAATTAAGCATATAAGCCGGCGGGTCCAAGGGGACAATGACATCGATTCTGCCACCACCCTGCTGGCGAGAGACTCTCTCTCCTAAGTAAAAGCATCCCCCACCAAGGGCAGTTATCAAAAACCTCATACCAGCAAACCCGTAGGCATAATCAATGCCCAAACCCCTCCAAGGAAAGAAGGCGACAGCGGACTCAGGGACGGCCTCCCTTCAATCAAAATACAGCCGCATACGCTCCACCGTCATGTCAGCCCCCTCTGCCTACTGTAGACACCCCGCCTTGGACCGCTCTCCCCGATTGAACACTTGATTTTGTGTTTCTCCCTCTTTTAAGTGTTTTCTGTTAGTTTCTGTTACTTCGGTTAAGTTCCAGACGGACTCCGTTAAATCCCGGGGCTAAACTGAATAACAGTTCTAACTTTCTAGTCCATTCTGTCAAAAATTGCTTCTCAGAGTCGCGCGCCTCCGCCCCTTGAGGCCAGACGCGAGCGCCTTCCGCCGCCTAGGTGGGATGCGCGCGCTTCTGGGGCGCGTCAGTTACAGATTCTTCCCAAGAATCTCTCCCTTGCTCATTATACATGATTTTGCCCGGGAAAGATTTCTTGGAGACTCCGTTTGGCTCCAAAAACAGTCACTTTTCAACTATAAAAACCCCTCCAATCCATTATTGGAAGAGGACCTTGGAAAATCATTACTTTCAAACCTTTTACTCACTTCTTTCATAGACTTTTCTTGGGAATTCTTCAACAAAGTATTCAACCTCTTCTTCAAGGCTTTACAAGAGGTTCTTTTTGAAGGATACTATAGGTAAAGGTCTTAAACATTTCTCCTCTCCTTCTTCTTCTTCTTCTTCTTCTTCTTCTTCTTCTTCTTCTTCTTCTTCTTCTTCTTCTTCTTCTTCAATCAAATGTGCAATCACCCAAAACCATTTGGGACATGACACTAACGGTACTTTCATTACATTGAATTGGCCTAGGAGTCATCTCCCTACATTTCAAACTCTAAAACCCCTTTTTAACATCATTTTAATAGGAAGAACACATTTATCTTAAAAATTGAATTATGAACAAATAAGACCGACTTTGCTCGGGCGAAATGGGTGTTTAAGTACTTCCCATTTCGTAACCTAACCCCCGAACCCCTCATCCCAAAGAATCTCTGTTTTCGTAAATCAAACCTAGGCTCATAAACATTAGGTTTTCTTAAGTTCCTCAAAAACGTGGGTGGCGACTCTAAAACACAATTAGACGTCCTAGGATAATCCACCGCTCTAGCCAAGTGGGGCTTTCCCGGGGTATCTACAGTGGCGACTCCGCTGGGGACGCTTGAGGGTTAAACTTGTGCTTCTGTTCATAATTCACTTTTCTGGGCATTTTGGAAATTGACATGGGAAGCGCGCGTCTCGGACCTTCATGGTCAAAAGCGCGCGCGTCCCGAGTCAAATTCCAGAATCGCCCGCCTTTCATGTGTTCTTCCTATTCTTCCTATTATTTCGTGCTAACAAACATCCCCTGAGTCCATAAGTTTCTGATAATCTGACAGGTGAGCCCAGAAGCGGGCGCCTCCCAGTTCCTATGCGCCAGGCGCGCGTTTCCCACAACACCAGCCCGAGGCGCGCGCTTCTGGGCCAATTTCCAGGGCAAGAACAGGTTTCAGGGACTGAACAGAACAGTGGGGTGTGGGCACAGTTGCCTGCATTAGAACAGAATCGAACCCTTGGACTATTTATTTTTATGTTTTATTTACGGGTCACACGGGTGATTCGGGAGTTGTAATTTACGTTCTTATGTGTTTTTATCTTTTCTTTTCCAAAAAAAAATATAAATTTTTTTTTGTCACGTGATAGACCTCACACTACGCGCACAATTCTTATCAACTTCTCACTATCGAGTCGCACAAGTCCAACCCCAAACCCGTCGAGTCCCGTCCTAGAAAGTTTCAAGCTCCACTCGACCTTGGCTCTTTCGAAGCGGTAAACCTCACCCCGTGGCGTAGTTCATGACTACATGCCGGGGTGACCTTTAAGCCTCATATTCAAGCCGAGCACAAACCACACAATTCTAGTTAGGGTCTAACACTCCGTGACTCAAGTCGGTTTCCATGTACCGAGATTTCCCTAAACTAATGTCTTCAAATCATACATGCCAACTTGTTGAAACGACGCAATAAAAATCCGTCCCCAAAAGGTGGTTATTTTGGACGAAAATAAAAATCCGTCCCCGCATGTATGCTTTACTACATTAATTTAGTTCAATCCCGATACATGTAGGATTCACAAACGTGATGGAATCCGATGAGTGTATGGGACCGCGAGATGGTCTATATACTAGTGTGACGATTCCATTATATTCTTAGAAACCCCAAAAGGGACCCATTCCCTCCGACTTATAAAACAAAAAAAAGAGTCTTTTTTTCTTATGTGGTTCGAGTCGTGTGCCCAACTGTGTGTTCTCAACCTCTTCATGGACCGAAAGTGTGAACCGAGACTGACAAGGGCTACTTCTCCAATTATAGGTCCGATTGGTACTCTCCGCATCTACAGAGATTCATCCAACAGGCTTGTCCGTGAACCGATCACTCCAACAGCTTCTACATCATCAATGGCCGGCGACTCCAACACCAACAACGCCATGACTCTCGAACAGCTTTCTGCCATGGTTCAAACACTCCAACAACAAATCACCACTCTCAACAACGAGGCTCAAACCAAAGAAGCCTTGTGGCAAGCTCATGTCGACAGTCAAAGGGAGGCCCATGAGGCCGAGGTTGACCAACTGAAATCCAAGCTCCTCAAGATCTCCAAGAACAAATGGGTTAATGACAATGAGGAATCCGAGTGGACCAAGGGTTTGTTTGAAAGCCCATATGTTAGCGCCCACACCAAAAAAGTGGGGGGGGACCAAGCACCGACAACAACGACCCCAAAATGGTCGATTCCATCATGGCCTACATTGATCAGAAATTTGACGACCTCAACATGGGAAAAGGCTCCAACACAAGCCTTTATCAGTCATCCATCCTCATGAGCACGATGGCCGCTCTTCCCGACAAATTCAAGATGCCCGACATTAGCAAGTTTAAGGGAAACTCATGCCCAATGGCCCACATCAAGACTTACATTTGGGCTATGGTTCCGAAGAAGGTCTCCCCTAAAGTTATGGCTCAATTCTTTCCTCTCACCCTCGAGGGGGCGGCCAAGGATTGGTATGCAACTCTCCCGCTCACTGTCCGTCTTGATTGGGATGCCGCTATGCTTGCCTTCAAGAATCAATATCAAGGCAACACCACTCACCAGCCCACAAGGAAAGAGCTCGAGAACACCACTCAAAGAGACAACGAGTCCTTCATTGACTTCACAAGGAGATGGAATGACAAGCTCTCTGAAATTGTTGAGAGGCCAAACACAAAAGAGCAAATAGACATCTTTCTCAAGTGTCTCAAGATTGATCTCCGCACCCACCTATGTGGGGCTTGCTACTCCGACTTCTCCAAAATGTATGAGGCGGGGGTACGCATGGATGACTTGCTCAAGGAGATTAAAAAGGCCACTCCTACTTACCGATACAAGGCCGCCTCTAGTTCAAACAAAGAGGCTTCTGTCAATGCCGTTACAACTGACAAGGGGAATTACAAGAAGGTTCCCCCACCACAAGGCAAGCGGTTCCAAAACGACCGCGTCTACACTCCTCTAAACGGCATGACCATCACCGAGGCCTATGAAGCTCTAAAGGCCAAGGGACAAATCACCCCTCTTCAAGGGTACAAGAAACCACAACCGCTCCGTGCCAATCAATGCACCGGCCACCTCACCGAGGATTGCTTCTCCATCCGCAACACCATCCAAGACCTCATAGACAAGAAGGAATTCATAATCCCTAATGAGGATGGTATCAATGTAATAGAGGTAGGAGAGTTTGAAGGAACCACTCATTCGATCCCAATTGTGAATGAGGGATCCGATGATATGAATAAACTTGATAATTCTTGTTATGTTGTGACTTATGATGAGATTATGAGGGAAGTCTTAGAGAATAGGAAGAAGAAGCTACAAGGGACCGTGAACGTGCTCACTCCCAGCGGCCGAGTAACAACGAGCACAATCCCTCCCAATACTACAGCAACCAGCACCTCTTCTCAAAGATCGCAAGCACGCGACATACCCGAAGATCCTTTGTTAACACAGCTCAAGAAGACGCAAGACAACATATCCATCTGGGACCTTATTGCATCATCAAAGAGACACCGAGACCTCGTCATCAAGAACTTGGATGACACATCAGTCTCTCCCGACATGACTCCCGAGGATCTCACAGCAATGTCATTTGGGTTCGAACACAATGAAGCCATCTACCTCAAAGTAAGGGCAAGGGGGAGACCCATCTCAAGGATTCTAGTAGACGGTGGCTCTGCACTCAACTTAATGCCTAGCCGAGTCATGGGCATACTGGGGCTCAAAAGCTCCGATTTACAACCCTCCGCACAAGTCATTAGAGGGTACGACAGCACTGCCCGTACAGTCATGGGAATGTTAGAAGTTGATATCGAATTAGGAAGCATGATCATGTCCGTCCCATTCCAAGTACTTGACGTCCCTGCTTCATTCAACTTACTTTTGGGCCGACCTTGGATCCACAGTTCCAATGCGGTGCCTTCCACTCTCCATCAGTGTGTCAAGATCAGAAATGGGGATGAGATAGTCACCATCATGGCCGAGAATGTCACCATCCACAGAAATGGGGGACAACCAGTTCACCAAGTCCAACACGGGATAGAAGATTCAACTCTCTCCGGCGTCAACACCATCGACCAGGAAGGGGGAAACAGACAATGGGCCCCCGGCAATCCTAAAGTCCTCCGCATGATGAGGAACATGAATCACTTTCCCGGTCTTGGCCTAGGGAAGCATCAACAAGGGATATTGCACCCCGTGGAAGTTCCTTTTGTCAAGAACAAGTTTGGTCTGGGATACGAGCCTACCAAGGATGACTTGAAGTACGAGCAAGTAGTCAAGAATCAAAGGACCCAAGCTCGCAAAGAAGGTCGACAATATGAAATCCCTGACTTGAGACCTTACCGCAACACACTAAACGGTTATTTTGTTCGCCAAGGGGAAGATGTCCCGTACATGATCTTTCCCGAACCGTGGGTTAACGATAAGGGCGTCAGAAAGCCCGGTCTCGAGATCTTCACTGATTGTGAAATACCGACACAAGAAAGGGAGCCTACTCCAATGTCACCCCGAGAGTGGTGGGGCAAGAAAGTGACTATAGAGTCCGAGGTAGAGGTTACAGTGGGGGAAGAACTATCCGATCTAGCCTCCATGTTCAAAGAATTGGCCATCATGGACGATTGTCAAGTCAACGCCATCTCCGACAACAAAGAAATGGAGAGCCCATCTATTAGCGAGATTCAGCCAAGCTCCGAGCCAATCAACAACTGGTATTCAACGAAGGGGCCCTTAGTGTCCGAAGATTTCTTGGTCCAAGAAATGGGTTGCATACCCCGTACAGCAACAAAGGAAGAGCGGCTCACACTTACTTTCGAGTCCGAGAGTGTTTCTAATGCCCTCACCCAAGAGGATATGGAGGCAATAGCCGAGCGTGTGTTTCCTTTCTTTGCTAATGAAAAATTTGATATTTCTGAGTACCCCGAGATTGCAAACATCATAAATGATGAATTAACTAATAACGAACTTAATGAACAAGTTAATAAAGATTCAAATTATGATGAAATAGACCACGAAAACATAACATACCTAAATGAACTAGCTCAACAGGTTCGTTGTCGTGGTGAAAATGGTCCAGGGGCTGATGAAGAATTGCATACTGTTAATCTGGGTACCGACGAAGAGCCGAAAGAAACAAAGATTGGCAGCTTCTTTAAGGGGGAAGACAAAGACAAACTGACTGCACTGCTCAGAGAATTTGTGGATGTATTCGTATGGTCATACAAAGACATGCCGGGTTTGGACAGGAAAGTCGCGGAGCACAGAATTCCGATCAGAGAGGACGCCAAGCCAGTAAAGCAGAAGCTCAGAAAGATCAAGCTAGAATGGTCTCTACAAGTCAAAGAAGAGATTGAAAAGCTCCTCAGTGTGGGTTTCATCAAAGTCATTGAGTATCCGACTTGGCTAGCCAACATTGTGACAGTCAGAAAGGCAAACAGCAAGGTTCGAGTTTGTGTGGACTTCTGGGATTTGAACAAAGCTTCCCCGAAAGATGATTTTCCACTACCAAACATCGACATGCTCGTCGATTCAACTGCCAACTATGAAGTCCGCTCATTTGTGGACGGTTTTGCCGGTTACAATCAGATTCTCATGTCTGAAGAGGATCAACACAAGACAGCTTTCACAACTCCGTGGGGAACCTTCTGCTACACAGTCATGCCGTTCGGACTAAGGAACGCTGGGGCTACGTACCAGAAGGCTGTTACGGATCTATTCCACGACATGATTCATAAAGAGATCGAGGTCTATGTAGACGACATGATCATCCATTCAAAGGGAACCAACGGTCAACATTTGATCGATCTTCGCAAGTTCTTTGAAAGGCTTCGACAACACAAGATGAGACTCAATCCCGCAAAGTGCACTTTTGGGGTCATCAGAGGAAAGGTTCTTGGTTTCATGGTCACTGAGAGAGGAATTGAAGCCGATCCCTCCAAGATCAAGGCAATCATTGACATGCCTCCCCCAAGGACACAGAAAGAAATCAAAGGTTTCATGGGCAGACTTCGATACATCATTCGGTTTGTGCACCAACTCACCTCCATGTGTGAGTCAATCTTCAAGCTACTAAAAAAGAATGTGGCTCTAGAATGGACCGATGCGTGCCAAGAAGCCTTCGACCAAGTGAAGCATTACTTGACATGCCCTCCAGTTTTGGTTCCACCACACAAAGAGAAGCCTCTCTTGCTCTATCTCGCTGTCAATGATGAAGCCCTAGGGGCTATGTTAGCACAAGAACAGCGAGACTCCACAAAAGAAAATGCCATCTACTTTGTCAGCCGACGGTTTCAAGGAGCTGAAAAGAACTGCTCTGTCCTAGAGAAGTCTTGTGCCGCATTGGCTTGGGTTACTCAAAAGCTCAAGCATTACATGGAGGCCTTCCCAATCAAGTTGGTAGCAAAAGTGGACCCGCTCCGCTACATCTTCGAGAAGCCTTTCATGTCAACAAGAACAGCCAAATGGTATTTCATGCTCGCCGGCTACGATATCACTTACGTCACACTCAAATCCATCAGGGGAAAGTGTTCAGTGATCAGCTTGCTGAATTTCCGTGTGACGAAGTAAAGGGGGAAGATGTACAGTTCCCCGACGAGCATTTAATTTGCGCCACAACAGAGGAAAATAAGTGGCAACTTTTTTTCGATGGCGCAGCCAATAAGCATGGGTATGGCATAGGGATGTTACTTGTTGATCCAAAGGACATGTATACTCCAATTGCCATCCGCCTTGAATTTGAAGCCACTAACAACACCGCTGAGTACGAAGCTTGCATAGCGGGGCTCGAAGCAGCCCTCGAAAGAAATGTCACAAGTTTAGAAGTATTCGGTGATTCCTTGCTCATCATCAATCAGACATCTGGAAAATGGAAGATTCAAGACTCGACCCTGCAATGGTATGGTCAACATCTCGAGGAGTTGGTTGAACAATTTCAAGAAATCACTTTCAATTACCTGCCAAGGGACAAGAACCATTTCGCCGATGCACTAGCCACCATCGCTTCACTGGTCGAAATACCTGAGGGTAAAATGGTGAAACCCTTCAAAATTTCCCGACGAAACAGTCCGGCATACTGCATGAGTATCGAGATCAACGAGGTCCAAGCAAACTCCCCATGGTATATGGATATCATGAATTTCCTCAAAGATGGTACCTATCCCGAGTACAGCAATAAGAAGTCTCAAATGGCATTGCAAAGACTAGCCTCCCGATATGTACTGATCGGAGTCAGAGTCTACAAAAGGCACCACGAAGGGATCAATCTACTATGCGCAAATGAGACCGAAGCTCAAGAAATAATGCATGAGATCCACGAAGGTGAATGTGGGCCTCACATGAACGGGTTTATGTTGACCAAGAAGATACTCCGCATGGGTTATTATTGGAGTACTATGGAAAGGGACTGCATCAAGAAAGTCAAGAGGTGCGCCAAATGCCAATTCCATGCCAATCTACAGCACGCTCTACCCTCACAGCTTTACAATATGACCACGCCTTGGCCTTTCTCTTGTTGGGGCATAGACATCATCGGCAAAGTTCACCCTACTGGAAGCAACGGACAATCTTTCGTCCTAGTAGCCATGGACTATTTTACAAAATGAGTCGAAGCACATGCTTACCGAGTTCTCAACGCCAAGAAAGTGGCCGAATTCGTGAAAACCCACATCATGTGCCGATACGAGGTTCCTCATGAGATCATCTCAGACAATGGCTCTCACTTCGAGAAAGAGATGGACACACTCCTGGTAGAATACAAGATTACTAAACACAAGTCATCTCCATACCGCCCTCAAGTAAACGGCGCGATCGAGGCAGCTAATAAGACAATCGAGACCATTGTGAAGAAAATGGCCACCACTAGAAGGGATTGGCCCGAAAAGTTACCTCTATCATTATGGGGCTACCGCACGTCAATACGGATAGCGACTGGAGAAACTCCTTATGCACTGGTATATGGTTCCGAAGCTGTACTACCAATAGAGCTTGAAGCTCCATCCCTGCGGGTCCTCCTCGAGAACCAAGTCAATGAAGTCGATTGGATGCAAAGTCGGTATGAACAGCTAGCCGTACTCGACGAGAAAATGCTAAGGGCAATCGAACGTACGAGGTCCTATCAACAAAGAATGTCTAGGGCTTTCAACAGAAAGGTGAAGCCCCGAAACATCAGTGTGGGAGATTTGGTCCTAAGACAACACCCTCCTAATGCCATGAACCCCCTTGGAAAATGGGGACCCCGATGGATTGGTCCGTATGTAGTCAAGAAGATACTAAGCGGTGGTGCAGTCCGGCTCGTGGATTTAGACAGAGATCAGCTGCCAAAGGAAGTCAACCTCGATAAATTGAAGAGATCTTACGTCTAATAAACAAAGACCAAAAAAAAAAAAAAGGCTCGCTAGGTTGAAAACCCGCAAGGGCGGCCTAGGCAAAAATTAGAGCACGTGCAAAAAAGAAGCCCGCTAGATTGAAAACCCGAAAGGGCAGTCTAGGCAAAAAACAGGGTGCACGCAAAAAAAAAAAAAAAAAGGTCTTCGTTTGTTTGAACTACGGAGACCTGAGCCTCTACACTGGAGGAACGTAGGCAACCTTCGGGTGCGGTCTAAAACATAAACAAATACCCAAATCATTTCCAAATTAACAAGATGCAATTTTTTATTCATTCACTAAATCATCTTCATCATTACAACGGAAATGTTGAGCTACTAAAAGACATTAAAACATTAAATCCTAACAAGTGGTCTATTTTAATTGCAATCTCTCGGGGGTACTAGGAAAAATCTAATTTTCTCTTAGCCTTTGAAGGACCACCCGAACGACCATCAATCCTACTTTTCTTGGGGGTCCTAGGGACTCTGATGCGGACCGATATCTTCTGCGCAACCGAACGCCTCCGAGCATAAAAGTCATCCAAAGGGGTACCGAAAGGGTCGGTCAGAATGTTGTTCACATCAGCAGCAGCTTCCTTGTACCTCAAAGCACTGCTAGGCTCAAATTCCTTCCCTAGCAATTCAGCCCGAAGAGCATCTACCCAAGTAATGCCGCGGTAGACGGTACCAAGCAAGTGATCTAAGTAACTCTCGAGAAGAAAAATGTTGCCCCGGTGCAATGAAGCGGGAGTCCAACGGTCACGATCATCTCCCCAAGCCAACTGAAGCTCATTTGAGAAGTCCGGACCCATATAAGAAACTGGACGAATTACCCCATTCTTCGGGAAAGGAATTATTTGCTGACGACCGAACTGTCTCAAAACCCGTTCTGGCTGATAAAACGAAGAGTCCCTCAATCCGGGTAAAACAACGTGCTGAAAACCGAGGGTCCACTCCACGAAAGGACGAAGACCCCAAGGGCACCACTCGATGTCAGCTGTAAGACGAGAAGCAAAAAATCTCCTCCAACCCTCTTCGGTCAAATCTCTAATCAGCAATCGTCGCCTATGAACAGCAAAAGGAGAAAGGTCGCCATCCAACGCATAAAGCCTGAAATGCTCCCGAAGCCATATGGTCAAAAGCAAGGGGCTTCCTCGTCGCATCTCAGCTGTACGGTACAATTCGTCCAAACCATGCAAGGACTCTCCTACAATGAGCGGAATTATGCTAAACCACTGTCCTTTCGCCTGCAATACAATTTCAGCCAACTGCGCATCCGCAGTACCCAGGGGAGTGACAAACAAAACCTCGCTGAAAAGGCAGACAGCCATGGCATTTCTCTTAAAGGATTGAACCACGACATCTTCCGAATGCAAACTAAAAATCATCGGAAGCTCAGTTATGTCAACAACGGTCCCGTGCATCATCTTCTTCACTTCTCCAATAGGGAGATTCAGAATATCAACCCAAGAATCAACAACACCGCGGTGATACTTGGGGACGGCAATCCGACAGGCCAAAGGCATACCCAAAATGGCCCCAAAATCATCAACGGTCGGCACCATTTCATTAGCCGAAAATTTGAATGTATGGCTATCACAATCCCAAAAGGCTGCAGCAGCCTTCAACAAGTCCCAATCCGTCTTCAATGTCCGCAAAGTGAAGAGAATTCGAAGCCCGAAATCTTTGATGAAGGTATTTTTAGGATGAGTCTTAAAAGAATACACGAAGGTCGACAAATCCTTCTCGTAACTCTTGACAACCTCGACATCAAGACTAAAAAGGTTGGAGGCCATGGGAAAGAAGGTTATAAACAAGATTGGGTTATAGAATGGTATTCAAAAATGATAGAAAATGGCTGTTGGAATCGAATTGTGGACCAGAAGCTGATATTGTCGACCAGAAGCTGATATTATAGCTGTTGGGGGATCTTTTGGTCAGCAAATATCAGGCCCTGAATTTCACCTCCCAGAGGCGCGCGCCTCCCGACACCGGTATACAAGGTGCGCGCGTCCCGTATCCAAGAGAGGAAGCCCCCGCGTCCCAGATGGAAGATGCTCCAGAAACAGCCTTTGTGAGTTCAAGAAGGAAGCCCAGGCACGTTCAAACGCCTTCTATCTACAGAAAAGATCAATCCCACCAACAAGAGAAGCTCAAAACGATGGCAGCAAACACTCGGAAGGGCACACATTAATTTGGTCCGCCCTTAAGGCAGGTCTAAAAACTGAAATAGGATAGAAACTCACACTCAAAGTAGGGTGTCTTTCATTTTTCTCAAAAGATCAGTTTTTACAATTCATCCCCAGCACAAAGCATTCCGCAGTCAACTGTGCCCGCACCCCATCAAAAGTCAAAGTCAAACAGTCAAACATCAAAGTACGACTCACGACAACAACTGGGTCCGGGATGATCCACAGAATCACTGCTTCTTCATCAAACAAGATCTACATCCGTTCAAAGCAAACGGTCCTCCGGGTCCCGCACCTCAGCAAACGGTCCTCTGGTTCCAGCACCTCAGAAAACGGTCCTCCGGGACCCGCACCTCAGCAAACGGCCCTCCGGGTCCCGTACCTCAGCAAACGGTCCTTCGGGTCCCGCACTTCAGCAAACGGTCCTCCGGGACCCGCACATCAACAAACGGTCCTCCGGGTCCCGCACCTCAGCAAACGGTCCTCCGGGTCCCGCACTTCAGCAAACGGTCCTCCGGGTCCCGCACCTCAGCAAACGGTCCTCCAGGTCCCGCTTCCAGCAAACGGATCTCGCTCCCAGCAAACAGATCCCGCTTCCAGCAAACGGATCTCGCTATCAGCAAACGGATCTCGCTCCCAGCAAACAGATCCCGCTTCCAGCAAATGGATCTCGCTATCAGCAAACAGATCCCGCTTCTAGCAAACAAATCCCGCTTCCACCAAACGGATCCCGCTGTTGGCAAAGCCGCTCACACAGGGAGCGCACCCTTATCTCTCAAAGCCGCTCACACAGGGAGCGCACCTCTATCCTCCGCAATTTCAAATTCCTGCTTTTATCGAGTCTTTTCCTTTTCTTGGTGATGTCCTAGGCGGATGTCTGTCATTCATCGGGGCGTTTGCTTCGTAATCCACGCTGCCGAGGGGCTCTGTAGACACCCCGCCTTGGACCGCTCACCCCGATTGCACATTTGATTTTGTGTTTCTCCCTCTTTTAAGTGTTTTCTGTTAGTTTCTGTTACTTTGGTTAAGTTCCAGACGGACTCCGTTAAGTCCCGGGGCTAAACTGAATAACAGTTCTAACTTTCTAGTCCATTCTGTCAAAAATTGCTTCACAGAGTCGCGCGCCTCCGCCCCTTGAGGCCACACGCGTGCGTCTTTCGCCGCCTAGGTGGGATGCGTGCGCTTCATGGGCGCGTCAGTTACAGATTCTGCCCAAGAATCTCTCCCTTGCTCATTATACATGATTTTGCCCGGGAATGATTTCTTGGAGACTCCGTTTGGCTCCAAAAACAGTCACTTTTCAACTATAAAAACCCCTCCAATCCATCATTGGAGGAGGACCTTGGAAAATCATTACTTTCATACCTTTTACTCACTTCTTTCATAGACTTTTCCTAGGACTTCTTCAACAAAGTATTCAACCTCTTCTTCAAGGCTTTACAAGAGGTTCTTTTTGAAGGATACTATAGTTAAAGGTCTTAAACATTTCTCCTCTCCTTCTTCTTCTTCTTCTTCAATCAAATGTGCAATCACCCAAAACCATTTGGGACATGACACTAACGGTCCTTTCATTACATTGAATTGGCCTAGGAGTCATCTCCCTACATTTCAAACTCTAAAACCGCTTTTTATCATCATTTTAATAGGAAGAACACATTTATCTTAAAAAGTGAATTATGAACAAACCTGACCGACTTTGCTCGGGCGAAATGGGTGTTTAAGTACTTCCTATTTCGTAACCTAACCCCCTAACCCCTCATCCCAAAGAATCTCTGTTTTCGTAAATCAAACTTAGTCTCATAAACATTAGGTTTTCTTACGTTCCTCAAAAACGTGGGTGGCGACTCTAAAACACAATTAGACACCCTAGGATAATCCACCGCTCTAGCCAAGTGGGGCTTTCCTGGGGTATCTACACCTACTCATCACGGGTATCCCTGTTTCCCCTGGGCCATCTCAGAATATATGGGAACATAGCAGTGTTGTCTCGAAGATTGAAAGAGAAGAGACCAAACATGGCGTAGCCCCAAGCCTGCAAAATGGGAGAAACATAGAAAAGTGTTAAAACTGAGTGAGTTACCTAAACAGAAATAAACTGGGGCTGAAATAAAGGAGAAATACAGAAGAAGATGAGTATTGTACCTCCCAGGCATGATTGTAGCCGCCTAAGCCAGCGTTCGTCCGATCACGCGAACTCTTATCTATGGCCACATAGCAGTGGGTCAAGCCTGCCAATCCCCAACAGGCATCAGCGACATGCTGTATATCTCTCAGGCATCTCAACAGAGTAAACAAGGCGGTCGATGCATGATTTGCAAATAACGTCTCAGAAAGGGCCCACCACAGAAAGCCGCGGACGACTGCAATACGAGTAGCAGTAAGATGCATCTGACCGGCATTAACAGCAATATAGGCATCGACCTTGTCCCTCAAGGCCTTCAGAGGGACACCCTTGCCTAGGGTACGCACAGAGAAGCCCAGAAAGTGACTCATATCATCCCTACTGGGAGAGAAATCCGTATCACCCTCAAGTGGCTCACCAACGATGGCAAGCCCAGTAATGGCATGAAAGTCAGTAGGAGTCATAGTGACCTCCCCCACCGCATATGCATAGTATGAGTACTATCCCACCAATGCTCCCGAATAGCCTGGAGCAAGTGAACGTTCCTTCTCTCACCGACCAGACCGTCAAAGAAGGGTTTCAACCCGAGATTCTCGATCTCTTCCTTCATCTCACCATTGAGAGTTGCCCACCTCTCGACAACCGTTCGCACGCCGCCTCTACAGTTATCAATCACCCTGAATGACTGCAAACAACAGAGACAAAAGAGACAAATTTCAGAAAAACGGTAAAATCCTCATTTAAGCATTTTACCCGAAAAGTCGCAGAATTGCCTAGAACGACAGTCAAAATCATGTACTACTATACTACAATGATTTTCAACATCAATAAGGGTGAAATTCCATCGAAAGATCAGCCATGCATGATAAACCCTAGTAACAATGATTCTAGGAAAAAGTCGATAAAAAAATCGAACTACGAAGTCACCAAATTGAGACATGCAATGACGAAATTGACATAGAAACTCAGTCAAAGGAAGAGATCCTTACCCGCCTCGTCCGAACGGCGTGGGATATATGATCATCGGGAAACGGGCACAACTCATCCGTCGCCCACACTTTGCCTCTCATGTACCTACCAAAAAGGTGTTCCCTATGAGAACAATTTGAACCGGCCATTTGAAAGGGTTGGGGATTACCAGAACTTGGTGAAAACAAAGATTTTTGAGTGAAAAAATCGCCTAGGGTTGAGAATTCCCAAATGAAATAAGAAAAAGTGATTTGAAAATTACCTTCAGCACCTCTGTTATGCGTAAAATCAGAGAAGTCTCGTACGAGACATCGATATCTCGTACGAGAGATCTCCAAAAAAATCTTAAAAAACCATGTTTTCTTGGGAAATTCCAGAAAAGCCCTGCTTTTAACAGAAAGGCCAGAAAAAGCCCTGCTTTTGACTGAAAGGTCGAATCTGAACCCGGTTCAAGATGGAGCCATGAGTCATCAACAAATGGATACTTTCAGAATTGGAACAAGCAAAGTTTTTTCTCAGTACGAATTTATCCTCACCGCGCATCCAAGATCATGGGTGAGCAACGAAATCTGCATCAGCAAACTTTAAATCCCATGACTGTCATCAAGACATAGGTTAATGGCACAGGATTTACAACTGGGTATTGCTGGGTTTCCAAGTAACATGCGCAGCGGAAAATAGAATTTAAATTTTTATGAAACCCAAAGCCCATAGATCCATTCATATGATTAAATCAAATACTTGCAATATGAATACTAGAAAAAACTAATCCTTGATGACTTTGAATTTAGTCTTTGATCTTGGTGGAGAAATTGAAGCTTTAATCACGAACGAGTAAGAACGCGAACTTTGAAGATGATAAGCTTCACCCTCTAGCTTTAATCACGAACGAGTAAGAACACGAACTATATGGAATTTTATTTGTGTATTATTTTGTTCTTCAATCTAGGATGTCTTAGAACAAAATAAAACTCTCTCAAACTCTTTGGAGACTTGCACAAAAGCTATGATATGTTCTGGCCCGAATTTGCCTGTTTATATACAAGTTAGACCTATTCCAAATAGGAAACTTGTGTCTAAACCCGTCCAAAATTCCTTTCCAAATAAAATTAGGAAACCAGTCCCGACATGGTGTGCGGCCGCCCAAAACCACTTGTGCGGCCGCACATCTATCTGGAAGGTTTCTGGTACTATTTGAGCCAAGCTGTGCGGCCGCCCAAGCCCTTTTTTGCGGTCGCACACCTTCCCCAGATATCCCTAATTTCCAAATTCCTCCAAAGTCCTTCGACTCAATATTCCAATATAGTCCTTATTTAAGATTCGTTCTATTGTGTGTGACCCTCTAGGATTACACTAAGTTGGCAATGGGTTTAAACATGAAACCATAAGATATGATTAGGTTCTAGCAAACCGTCATACCTACCCAAATAGTATAACTAGATACAAGTTCGCATTCCTTTAGAATATGTCACAATCCCTTTGTCCACGATCTCATTGAACACAAGTCATGGTCAAACAGTCAACTTGTCTTTGTTCAATACTTTCTCGATTCTGAATATGTTGATAATACAAATGACATTAATCTAATCAATTCATTTGAGTCCGGTCGAACATTTTCATCAACATCATTCCTACGAGAGGCCTAAGCTTGAGATCTCTCCGAAGAGGGACAAATCCATTTAGCTTATTATTCTTCGCTACGTGAATCTGATTATGCCAATCATACACTTTATAACTACCCGGTTAAAGGTAGCGTTTGAATATGTCAAACATAATATTCATCAAGTGGAAGACTATAATAACTTCATGTCTAAGGATTCGAATGACATAACTAATATGAGATATATGTACGACATAGACCATGACATAAATCTCATACAGCGGGTCATGTCCAGTACCTTGTTCCAAACAAGTACCCATAAATCTAACATGATCATCTCATGATCATTTAGCCTTTATACTAGTGCTTAACAAGTACTAGGGACGGATATTATTATAAGTAAACATGAACAACAATAATAATCAAAACATCTCTTTATTGATATGAAATAAATGATAACAATTACAACGTTTATTAAACGTGCCTAGAGCACCACTACCAACAATCTCCCACTTGCCCTAGGCCCAATCTCCCATGTATCTAATACCCATGGACCTAACATGACCTTCATGTTTAGCTTGTGAAAGTCCCTTTGTTAGCGGGTCCGAAACATTGTCATCAGTAGGTACTCTGCATATATTTACGTCTCCCCTATCAACGATTTCTTGAATGATATGAAAACGCCTAAGTATGTGTTTGTATTTCTGATGTGCTCTTGGTTCCTTTGCTTGAGAAATAGCACCATTATTATCGCAATAAAGGTCTATTGGATTAGCAATACTAGGAACCACTTCAAGTTCAGTAATGAACTTCTTAATCCAAACAGCTTCCTTTGCAGCATCTGATGCAGCAATATACTCAGCTTCCGTTGTAGAATCAGCGGTTGTACTCTGCTTGGAACTCTTCCAGCTTACAGCTCCACCATTTAACATAAACACAAAACCCGATTGCGATCGACTATTATCTTTATCGGTTTGGAAGCTTGCATCCGTGTAAGCATTTACCACGAGATCATCTTCCATTCCTCCATAGACCAAAAATGAATCTTTAGTTCTTCTCAAGTACTTAAGAATTGCTTTTACAGCCATCCAGTGATTTTCACCGGGGTCAGATTGGTATCTACTTGTCATGCTTAAAGCATAAGATACATCTGGCCTTGTACAAATCATGGCATACATGATGGACCCAATTGCTGAAGCATATGGAACATCATTCATTTTCTCACGCTCATCTTTTGTCTTAGGACATTGAGTCTTGCTTAGAGAAATTTCATGTAACACTGGTAAGGTTCCTCTTTTAGAATTTTCCATACGGAATCTTCTAATGACCTTGTCAATGTATGTACTTTGGCTTAAACCAAGTAGCCTCCTTGATCTATCTCTATGGATCTTAATGCCAAGTATATATGCGGCTTCACTAATCTTCTTGTATACACAAGGCTCATCTTCATTTTTGATGAAACCAAACTCTTTGACCGATTCATCAAAACGGAGATTCCAACTCCTTAAAGCTTGCTTCAATCCATAGATAGATCTCTGCAATTTGCATAACTTAGAATTCTGTTCAAAACCTTCCGGTTGTGTCATATACACATCCTCTTGTAGTTATCCATTTAGGAAAGCGGTTTTGACATCCATTTGCCATATTTCATAGTCATGATTTGCGGCAATAGCAAGCAGAATTCTTATAGACTTGATCATTGCTACGGGTGAAAAGGTTTCATCATAGTCAATACCATGAACTTGCCTATAACCTTTCGCTACAAGCCTAGCTTTGTAAGTATGCACCTTCCCATCCATGTCAGTCTTCTTCTTGAAGACCCATTTGCATCCTATAGTTTTTACACCTTCGGGCGCATCAATCAAGTTCCAAACTTGATTGTCTTGCATGGATTGCAATTCGGATTCCATTGCTCCAAGCCACTTGTCCGAATCAGGTGAATACATAGCCTCTTGGTAGGTTGTCGGTTCATCATTCTCAATGATTTCCACCTCATTACTATCCGTTACGAGAAATCCATATCTCTCGGGCTCGGATCGTAACCTACTAGATCTGCAGTTGCTTGTGTATTTTGAACAGGTTCCACAACTCCTTGTGGTTCTTGTTCTTGTTCCACTATTGGTTCAATGTCATTTTCTGGGTCTCGAATCTCTTCAAGATTTATTTTACTCCCACTGATTTCTTTGGAGAGAAACACTTTCTCTAGAAAGACATCAGTTCGGGCAACAAAAACTTTGTTGTCCTCACGGTTGTAAAAGTAATATCCTCTAGTTTCCTTTGGATATCCCACGAAAATACATTTGTCAGATTTGTGTGCAAGTTTGTCAGAGACAAGTCTTTTGACAAAGGCTTCGCAACCCCAAATCTTCATGAAAGATAAACAAGTTTTCTTTCCGCTCCACATCTCATATGGAGTCTTTTGAACCGATTTAGTTGGAACATGATTTAGTGTGAAAGCAGCGGTTTCTAGAGCGTAACCCCAAAAGGATATTTGAAGATCAACTTGACTCATCATTGATCGGACCATGTCTAACAAAGTCCGATTTCTCCTCTCGGACACGTCATTCCATTGTGGTGTTCCGAGTGGAGTCAATTGTGAAACTATTCCACAATTCTTTAGATGATCATCAAATTCATGACTCAAGTATTCTCCACCTTGATCTGATCGAAGTGCCTTAATACTTTTGTCAAGTTGTTTTTCTACTTCATTTTGAAATTTTCTAAATATCTCAAATGCTTCACTTTTATGTTTCATTAGGTAAACATACCCAAATCTACTATAATCATCAGTGAAGGTTATGAAGTATTGAAATCCTCCCCTAGCATTGCTACTTAATGGTCTGCATACATCGGAATGTATCAACCCCGATAAGTCGCTTGCCCTTTCACCTAACTTGGTAAAAGGTGTCTTAGTCATTTTTCCAAGAAGACACGACTCAAAAGTATCATATGACTCAAAATCACATGAACCCAAAAGTCCGTCCCCATGGAGTTTTGAGATACGCTTCTCATTAATATAACCAAGACGGCAATGCCACAAATAAGTATGATTTACATCATTAGGTTTAGATTTCTTATTTATATGATAGACATTGTCATTATTTTCATTCTTGACATTCAAGACATAAAGGCCATTAAATGAATTAGCAATACCATAAAGCACATCATTTAAATAAATAGAAAATTTCTTATTCTCAATAAGAAACTTAAAACCTTCATTATCCAAACATGAAATTGAAATAATATTTCTACTTAAATCCGGAACATAATAACAATTGTTCAAAACAAGAATTAATACGGAAGGTAAAGTGACTTCATAAGTCCCTACGGCTAATGCAGCAACTCTTGCTCCATTCTCCACGCGTAGGTCTACTTCACCCTCTTTAAGTAGTCTCCTATTCTTTAGTCCCTACACATTTAAACAAATGTGAGAACCATATCCGGTATCCAATACCCAAGAATCAGTGGTAGAAAGGAGAATATCTATCATATAGATACCTGAAGTCGACGCAGCCTTGCTGCCCTTCTTCTTCTTTTGCTCTTCCAAGAAAGCCTTGCAATTACGTTTCCAATGATCAATTTCTTGACAATGGAAACAGATTGCATCCTTTTGTGAATCGGGTTTTGCCTCAGAATCCTTGGTAACCTTTGCCTTGCTTATTTTGGGTTTGACAACTTTCTTACCCTTTCCTTTGGCACTAGCCTTCTTTCCATCATGAACTAAGAGCATGGGAGAACCTTTCTCCACAATCTTCATCTCCGCAGTTTTAAGCATCCCATGCAACTCGGAGAGATTCTTATCCATTCCATGCATGTTATAATTCATCACAAACTGATTATAACTTTTAAGCAATGAATTAAGAATGAGATCCGTGGCTAACTCCAATGGGATTGCATAGCCAAGTTTCTCAAGGTGCTCTACATAACCTTTCATTTTTAGCATGTGAGGACTCACTTGTTGCCCTTCATTCATTTTGAAAGAAGTGAATGCAACAATGGTCTTGTACCTCTTTTGCCTAGCTTGCTCTTGAAACATGGCTCTTAACTCCACGCCTATCTCATAGGCTTCCAAATGTTCCAAATTTTGTTGGAGTTTTGAGCACATGGTAGCAAGCATGAGACAGCTTACATCTCTAGAATCATTACGATGTTTCTTGTAACTGTCTCTTTCTGCCCTAAGGGCAGTAGGTTCTGGTTCAGCAGGAAGAGGCCCATCGAGAATGTACAACTTATCTTCTTGCCTTAGAACAATTCTTAGGCTACGGATCCAATCCATAAAGTTAGTACCATTCTCTTGGAGCTTATCCTTCTCAAGGATCGATCGCAACGAAACTGATTGAGTGTTAGTAGTCATTTTCTACAAATATGCAAAATTTCCAAAATTTAATAAGTACCGGTTTCATTAAAGAAATAAATAATGTATTTTTCAAACAAAAAATACTCCCTCTAAATTATATAACCTTCATATACATCCAATGTATAATATAATATCAATTGGGCTAAGATCCAACTTTAATTTAACTTTTGAGTCCACGGAGGTGGACCGCTCAAAACTTAAATTAATTAGGTAGACAATCATGTCAATCATATCCCATATGATTCTTAGATTCTTTTATGAGATTCTTTGAGAAATCCAATTTCAAAAAGCATGTTTAATCTCATCTTTTACCTAGGCCCAAAACTGTTTTGACGCCTAATTAAGTCCGACCATTTTAAACGTATAAGAACCATTCAATTTAATGCACCTTGCGGAGGCAAGCCCACATTGAATTAATGAACCTCATCTTACTCATACATGCATAAAATTAATGCACCTCGCGGAGGCGAACCCACATCAAAATCACCCATGTATAAACAAGTGTTTTAATCATGGCATGGCAAAAAAAACTTAAAACTTTCTTTGAAGGTTCATCACATATAGTATACAACACATTTATGAGCACATAATATAAACATGTTACGCATCAAGTTTAGCCACTAAATTAATCTCCATTAATTTAAGCATAATATTTATGTGTCATTAGTTTCTCTATAATTATGAGGATGAGACTCTTTGAACTTTGGTTATCATCTTCCAAATCAAGACAACAAGAAGTGCGGCCGAAACTAAGCCATAAGGCATCCACAATTCCGCACTAATTCAAGAAACCAAGAAAGTAGTCCATGTGGCCGAAACTAAGCAATAGATGGTCTCGATGAACGTAGGTCAATTGCATCCACAATTCCACATGGATCTCCAATCTTTGAATCAAGAACTTTGTTTCTCAATTTTAGCAATTATGAACTCTTCATAATTCTAACTTCGTTTTATCTTTGAAACTTTGATTGCGATCAAGTTTGGGAAACACAATCTCGATGAACGAAGATTAGCCATCCAAACCTTGAACCAATCTTAGAATCATAAGATCAAAACAAATAGGAAAATCAAACCCCGAGATCCACACCAAAATCAACTGCCCAAAACCCGCTCCAGATCAGCAGGTCTGGCCGGTATTGTCACTGATTCTGTTGGACCCCATCAAAATTCCAGAATCTGATTCTGATTCTGACCAACTGTGCGGCCGCCCAAGAAAATCTGTGCGGTCGCCCAATATTTTCTGTGCGGTCGCACAGTAGCATCAGACAGAATTTTTAAAGTTCAAAAATTTGTCTCAAAATTGTTTTCCCCGATTATTAAAACTTTGATCCAATCAAAAATTAATAATCAAACAATTCAGAATCCAAAATAATTTTTAGTGCGATTCAATAGTACAATTAAAGTTGTAAAACAATAAACCACAAAAAATCATATAACACATAAACATCATATAATCCAATATTCATATCATGCTAGGCACATAAACAATTTATATACACATAACATGATCTAGGTATTGAAATAATCAACATGAACGGGGCTCTGATACCACTGTTGGGTTTCCAAGTAACATGCGCAGCGGAAAATAGAATTTAAATTTTTATGAAACCAAAAGCCCATAGATCCATTCATATGATTAAATCAAATACTTGCAATATAAATACTAAAAAAAACTAACCCTTGATGACTTTGAATTTAGTCTTTGATCTTGGTGGAGAAATTGAAGCTTTAATCACGAACGAGTAAGAACACGAACTTTGAAGATGATAAGCTTCACCCTCTAGCGGTATCCACACCTTGAACGAATATCAAGAGCACTTGATCTTGGTTGCTAGACCAAAATTGTGAAACACGTTTTCACAATCAATATGAACTATATGGAATTTTATTTGTGTATTATTTTGTTCTTCAATCTAGGATGTCTTAGAACAAAATAAAACTCTCTCAAACTCTTTGGAGACTTGCACAAAAGCTATGATATGTTCTGGCCTGAATTTGGCAGTTTATATACAAGTTAGACTTATTCCAAATAGGAAACTTGTGTAAAAAACGTCCAAAATTACTTTCCAAATCAAATTAGGAAACCAGTCCCGACATGGTGTGCGGCCGCCCAAAACCACCTGTGCGGCCGCACATCTATCTGGAAGGTTTCTGGTACTATTTGAGCCAAGCTGTGCGGCCGTCCAACCCCTTTTGTGTGGTCGCACACCTTCCCCAGATTTCCCTAATTTCCAAATTCCTCCAAAGTCCTTCGACTCAATATTCCAATATAGTCCTTATTTAAGATTCGTTCTATTGTGTGTGACCCTCTAGGATTACACTAAGTTGGCAATGGGTTCAAACATGAAACCATAAGATATGATTAGGTTCTAGCAAAGCGTCAAACCTACCCAAATAGTATAACTAGATACAAGTTCGCATTCCTTTAGAATATGTCACAATCCCTTTGTCCACGATCTCATTGAACACAAGTCATGGTCAAACAGTCAACTTGTCTTTGTTCAATACTTTCTTGATTCCGAATATGTTGATAATACAAATGACATTAATCTAATCAATTCATTTGAGTCCGGTCGAACATTTTCATCAACATCATTCCTACGAGAGGCCTAAGCTTGAGATCTCTCCGAAGAGGGACAAATCCATTTAGCTTATTATTCTTCCCTACGTGAATCCGATTATGCCAATCATACACTTTATAACTACCCGGTTAAAGGTAGCGTTTGAATATGTCAAACATAATGTTCATCAAGTGGAAGACAATAATAACTTCATGTCTAAGGATTCGAATGACATAACTAATATGAGATATATGTACGACATAGACCATGACATAAATATCATACAGCGGGTCATGTCCAGTACCTTGTTCCAAACAAGTACCCATAAATCTAACATGATCATCTCATGATCATTTAGCCTTTATACTAGTGCTTAACAAGTACTAGGGACGGAGATTATTATAAGTAAAAATGAACAACAATAATAATCAAAACATCTCTTTATTGATATGAAATAAATGATAACAATTACAACGTTTATTAAATGTGCCTAGGGCACCACTACCAACAGGTATCCCACGGCTGTTATCAAGACGTTAGTTAATAACACAGGATCCCACCACTCGGAGTCCAATAATTGTCATCAAGGTGTAAGCTAATGGCATAGGATTCACATTTTCAACGGAATGGCAGTCTCGTTGAAAGGAGAAGCAAGGTCCGAGTAATTGGCGTCTCCAAATCTGGGTATCCCACGACTGTTATCAAGACGTAAGTTAATAACACAGGATCCCACCAATTAGAATCCCATAATTGCCATCGAGACGTATGTTAATGGCATTGGATTCACTTTTCTGGCGAATAAGGCATCCTCGTTGGAAGGAGAAGCAAGGACCCAAGTAATTGGCGTCTCCAAACCCAGAGTCCGATAATTGTTATCAAGACATATATTAATAACATAGGATTTACATGTTCCGGCGAATAAGGCAACCTCGTTGGAAGGAGAAGCAAGGTCCGGGTAACTGGCGTCTCCAAAATCGAAGATGGTTCGTCATCAACAACAGGGCATGTTCAGAATTGGAGTCAAAGAGATTGATTCCTCAGTATGGATTGCAACTGGAGATGGTTCGTCATCAACAAAAAGGAGTATATTCAGAATTGGGTCAAGGCCATTGATTCCTCAGTATGGGTACTCTCTAAACTCTAAACTTTACTTACCGCAAGTATTGTTTTCAAAAATGATTTTCAAAATACCTTAAACCTCAGTTTATGCGTGTTTTCAGAGTCAAACTACGTTTGGTCTGATTTCCTTCCGAGGAATACGTAGGTAGCTTTTTAGCACGACCATAGACCCAGTTCAAAATGGCGTCTTTTCTATCGACGACGGTACTTCATCTATAAGTATCGTCGCTGAGGGGCTCTGTAGACAACCCATTTTAGACGTTCATTTATGATCACACTACTTTTATGTCTCGCCTTTGATTTGGGTCGAAACTCGTTAAGTTGGACATGTTTCGTTAAGTTTCTGACTGACTCCATTAGTCAGGGGCCAAAATGAACATTAAAACTACTGCAAAGGGCAAAAAGTGAATTCCAGCGCTGAGATGCCTCGTACGAGACATCCCCCTTGACAGTCGGGTTTTTGGTCAGTTTCCTTGTTGATCTTAACCCCTTTTCTTGGCAAACACTTAAGCAATCCGGGAAAACCTAATGGACGATCCTAGAATCCAAAAATACCTCTGTGAGAATCAAGTCTTGGATTCCCACCACAACTTACCTTCTTGGCCAAAACCCTAGGTCCAAATCCCCTATAAATATGGTTGTTCTTGCCTAGAATGATTAATGGTCAACAATAGACTCCTTATTCACCCAAGGATCACTCCAAATCTGATCAAAAGGTTCTCATAATCAGCCTCTCTCCCTCACCCACGAAATTCAAACTCTCACCATACCATTCAAGTCAAGTTCATCGGAAATTCAAGGCCTTTGCCATCCATAGGATTCTTGAAGAACGCTTAGGTAAAACTCTTTGTTTTCTATCTTCTCATCTCCTTCTTTGTCTTTGAAGTAGTGTGATTCCATTAAAGGATCAGCCTAGAGCCTCTCCAATCCATGGAGATGGTCTCGAAGCACATGATCCGACATCCCAAATAAATTAGCAATTATTTATTTGTTTGTTTTCTTTTTACATACATTTTGCATGATTTTGAAACAATGATGATGATTTCTTAGCAAGACCAATGCTAGATTGGGTGAATTGGGTGCTCCTTGACCTTCCCAATTCATAACTTAACCCCCGAATCCAGAGATCTCTGTCCGTGTTCCGACAACAACATGGTGGCGACTCTCAAACAATCAAAAAGGGTAAATCGAAGGACGAAAAGGCACCTCGAAAACAAACAACAAAAAACCCACGCGCAAACAATAACATAATCAACTTGGGTCGAAATCAACAAAAATTTGTCCAAACCCCATATCTTGGGTAATTTACAACTAAATCCCTCACAGTCAATGTCAATCCACTCAAACCCCAAAATTCGGGTAATTACAAAATGAATCAATTAAACCATATACCTTGGGTAATTATAAAAATGGAGGTTGGGAACTGCCATAAACCCTAAATTATAGAAGTGGAGGTTGGGAACTTCCATAAACCCTAAATTATAAAAGGGCAAATAACAATTTAGGGCCCAATGTCGACATGTTTTTCACGATTAGGGGCCCGATGTTTCAATTTCATCGATTTAGGGCCCAATGTGGTCAAATGCTGTCAATTTGGGGCTTTTTAACGAATTTCGTTAGAAAACTCAGTTAAGTTACATGTGTCGCGCATGTGATAGAGAAATTAGATCATTTTGAAATTAAAATCAATTTTAAGGGGTTAAATGTAAATATTTAAAATAAAGGGTTATAAAACTATAAATTTTAAATTCTAATATTGAATAATCAATTAATAAAAAAAATAAAAAAAACTTATTTAAAATTAATAAATTTATTTATTTTTTCATCGATTGCCAAAAAAATCACTTATTGTACATTTTTTAAAACTAATATTTTTTTATTAATTACATTTTTGTACATCAATTAAATATACACCAATATGCACAATTTTAACTTATAAAATACTTGTTCTGTCCCAAATGGTGTTTTGAATGTGGTTTTTCATATAAATGATAATTGTATATCAAAGTGTTGTAGATTTAATTGATGCAATAATGGAATTAATTAATTATTATTTATTTTCGAATTATTATATATTTTAGAAAATGTACAATACAATAATTTATTATTTTTGAGAAACCGATAAAAATATAAATTATTTTTTAATTTAAATAAAATTTATTATTTTTATCAGATATACTTTTTAAATTAATGTTTTCATTAATTGATTATTCAATTTTAGAATATAAAATTAATAGTTTTATAAACCCTTTATTTTAAATATTTACATTTAACCCCTTAAAATTGATTTTAATTTCAAAATGATCTAATTTCTCTATCACATGCGCGACACATGTAACTTAACTGAGTTTTCTAACGAAATTCGTTAAAAAGCCCCAAATTGACAGCATTTGACCACATTGGGCCCTAAATCGATGAAATTGAAACATCGGGCCCCTAATCGTGAAAAGCATGTCAACATTGGGCCCTAAATTGTCATTTGCCCATTATAAAATTGAAGGTCGAAAGACCCCTATAAATCTTAATGCGGGTTAAGGAAGCCGTCATAAATCCTTTAATAACTGAATCGATCCCAAGATACCTGCATCCCGATATAATCGAAAGTGTTATTGGCGTAACCCGTACGATCTCGAGGCACCTACGTCACGATATACCGTCTATGCTACCGTTTTACCGAATCCTGCGATCTTGAGGTTTTAGCGTCTCTATATACCGTAGTGTTCAAGAAATTATTTGATTCACGCGCTCCGTAAGATTCCTTCTTCATAACCCTTGTGTCTCATTTTTAGCATAGGTTGCTGGTGTCTCTGGAGATAATTTCGGTGATTGTTGCTAGTGTCTTCGGACACATCTTTTAATTACGCGCGCTCCATAAGAGATCAGAATCCATCCCTAATTTTGTTATTGATTCTTGAGTCTTCTTCTTGTGCCGTGCGTATGGCTTTGGCCCCTTTCCCTAGTAGAGTCCGAACAACGATTCTATTATCTTTAAACGAATGTTCAAGTCTTCATACAGGATAGTGTCCTTAGGGTGTTATCCCCAGCAGAAGCTGATGTCTCGTTTCTTTCTTCTCTCTCTCCCCCACTACGAATGTTTGTCTTTGTACAGGATTCTATCCCTAGCGAAAGATAATGTCTCGTTTCTACCACTATAGCATGAACTACGACTGGCTTGATTCCCTTTAGGATACGTAGGTCGCCTGACGAAGGTTCAGCTACTTGACCAACCGGGTCACTTTTTCTTACCTTCTCCCCCGATTTGGAACTCATGTTTCAGATCGGTTCCTTTCTTAATCGAAGACCCTCCATGCCTTGCAAGAAACGTCGCCACTTCTGCCAGCCCAAATCAGTTATAGGTCGAATTCTATCAGGATATTGACCTAATCCCAAGAACAAACTGATAAGATCTCATCGATATCTTGATAACCATGCGATCCGGAAAGACTGGCCATGCGGCCAGTGTGGGAGTTGTAAGGCGGCCACTTCTGCCAGCCCAAATCCCCTATAAATAGAGCTCTCCTCCAGCCTATTTGAACACATCTAACACTTACGGGAAAACCCTCACAGAAGCTATTCCCAACCTCTCTCTCTCTCCCTCTTAAAACCCTCTCAAACCCTCTCTTTTATATTGCTTTTATCATCAAGAGATCCAATACAGCCATCAACCAAAGGAGTGAAGATTCAATCTTCGAAGCCTCTTTAATCGGTTTGTGTAGATACCCCGAAAAAACCACAACTTGGCTAGAGCGGTTAATTATCCTAGGATGTCTATTAGATTTTAATTGTTAGAGTCGCCACCTATGTTTTTAAAGGAACATAAGAAAAACCTAAGAAATAGCCTAATTTATGTACAAAACCAGATATTCGGGAAAAGAAGGGTTCGGGGTTAGATGACGGAGTGGGAAGTACTTAAACACCCACTCCGCCCCGCTTACGTGGGTCTTGCTACTAAAGGTGTTCTATTGTAAAAAGTCGTTCAATTTATTAATATAAAAGTGCTAACAATTACAATGAAAAGAAAGGGGAAAACGCAAAGGGAAATAAAAGAGAATTATTTTATATATTAATTCATGCGAAATATTACATTAAGAGAAGAAGAGTGAATTAAACTAGAGTTTAGAATGTAGGGAGATAACCGTTAACCAACTTTAATGTAATAAAGTGATCTTTAGGTCATATCCCATTGATGGGGATTGCATAGATTAACTAAGACATGTAAAATAAGAGAAGAAAAGAGGTAAAATTGTACCTTAAGAAAGAGGACCTCAAACTTGGTGAGAAAGTGGTGTTTGTTGTAGAGAAATTGTTGTGTAGAAATTTGTGTAGAGTTTTGTTGTTAAAACTCTTGATGGGAGAATTTATGTAGAGTTCTTGATAGATCACAAAAGTTGGGTCCTTTTCAAGGTAAAAAAGATGGGTTTAAATAGGTGGAGAAAGGAGGGAAAGATGGCTTTTCAACCAATAGGAAAATAAAGAAAGATAAATGAATAAAAAGAAAATCAAATAAGAATGAAATAAAATATTTTGTTTTTATGGAGAATTGCTAGAATAAAGGATTTGGATTTAAAAAATAGAGGGGTTTAATGCTAGAATAAAACATGTGACAAAAAGATGGTTTTTGACTCTAAAAATGGAGGGAAAATGCTGCAATCCGTAACAGTCAATTTGGGAGGCGCGCGGGTTCGGCCAGTTAGGTCAAACGCGCGCGGGGCACGTGGCTATTACGGGAGGCGCCCGCGGGTAAAAATGACAGAATGACCCTAAAAGTTAACTCTGTTATGCAGTTTAGTCCAAAACTAACGGAATTAGTTAGGAACTTAACGAAAATATGTTAAATAAAAATACTATGTATGCAATCGAGGTGAGAGGTCCAAGGCGGGGTGTCTACAGAGCCCCTCGGCAACATGGATTGCAAAGCAAAGCGCGTTGACGAAAGAAAGGCAAACGCCGAGGACATCGACAAGGAAAAAAAAACTCGATGAAAACACGAATTTGAAATTATGAGAGATAGAGATGTGCTTCCTATATAAGCGACTTTTGCTGATAGAGGGGGTACGGTAGTATGAAAATGGCCCACCGTGGCCAAGGCTTAAAATCCGTATAGAGGACTGGCTGGATCCGAGGACCCGTCTGCTGGCTTAAAGTCCGTATAGGGGACTGGCTGGATCCGAGGACCCGTCTGCTGGCTTAAAATCCGTATAGGGGACTGGCTGGATCCGAGGACCCATCTGCTGGCTTAAAGTCCGTATAGGGGACTGGCTGGATTCGAGAACCCGTCTACTGGATTAAAGTCCGTATAGAGGACTGGCTGGATTCGAGAACCCGTCTGCCGTTTTAAAGTCTGTATAGAGGACTGGCTGGATCCGAGAACCCGTCTGCCACTTTAAAGTCTGTATAGAGGACTGGAAATGAATGTGAGATTGTTGAGTAGACTTTGCTGATGAGGTGGTGATTTTAGTGGTTCACCGTGGAGCTGTGTGCTTGTACCTGTTATGCATATGCTTTGCAGATATATGTGCTTGTGTGAGATGTGAAATAGAAATTGCGAGAGAAAATTGTGATTGTGGTGTGATGTGATTTGTAGAAAGCATAAATGATATTCATACCTTCACTTACCATGGCCGCTTGATTCGGGATGGATTTTTGATGATGTGGCTTTGATGAAGAATGCCCATGCTTTTGATGAAGATGAGTTGCTTTCACTTTTAATGGAGGCATGATCACTCTTGCTGATGGGTTGGTCGTGCCAAAGGCTGCCTACGTATCCCTTGAAGGGAATCAGACCAGCGTAGTTCAAGGATGATGGAGAACGCTGGGGAAGAAGCTAGGAGCAAATACTTTAACGCAAGTAAGAAGAAAAGAAAAATAAAAATCTTTTTGTGGTTTTTTTTTTTTTTTTTAGTTCGTGGGTGAACCATTTTAACCATTGTGTGTTTGTAATGCCAACCCAAGATCAAATTATGTTCGGGTAAAGTCTGGGTTGCCTCGCTTGAATTATGTTGTCGCTGTTTTACCCAACGAAGATTGATGTCTAGCCCCAAGGGATTTGTCAATTATGGGGCTTCAAAAGACTTTCGATGCCGAGATAAGGGGTTGCTGATTGTAAAGCCCCTGGAACGCCTTTGATGCCGAACTTTGAGTGACTGGCATAGCCCTAAGATAAATCAGCTCTTGGCCCATTCAAGTAAATCGCCTTTTGTTGTTGGCGTGAGTAAGCCCCAAGAAAAGATTATTGATGCCAAACATTGGGTGACTCGTGAAGCCCCAAGATGAATCAGCTCTTGGCCCATTCAAATAAATTGCCTTTTGACGTGAGCAAGTCCCAAGAGGAGATTATTGATACCAAGCTTCGAGAGATTGTCAAGCCCCAAATGTCATGTACTTTTTGTTTGCGAGCTTCAAGATGGTGGAATGTGAAGACTGTTCCATGTAAAGCCCCAAATTATCTTGGAATCAGCTCGGTATTGAGAGCGGATGCACCGTTGGGTAGAATTCTTGATAGAGATTTCCTTCTTACTCTTACTGGGGAGATGAATAGCCTCATTGTGGTCGGTACCCAAATGGCGGAAAGCTTATGTCAAAAGATGCAGTAGTGTCTTGTGGTGTCGTCGAGGTCGCGGATGATAAGGTCTTGGTGTGATAAGGTCCCCAAATTGGTATGCTTGCTTGAGTCTTCTTGAGTTGAACTAAAGACGGATCTTTGGATGCAACTAGTGCTTGAGGTGCAAGAGCCACACTTTTTGCTTTTGATCTTGGAGAAGGGGGTGCTGAATTGCAGAAACATTGGGATTGGCCAAGGCATTTCCCACTATAACCGTAGAGTTTAGCATATTGAATCTTTTTCCTTTTCTCTAAGACTTCCTTCATAATATCGTTGTAAGTTCTAACAAGAATCATCAAATTCATTCATAACTTCGGAGCCCTCCTTTCAAACCAAAAGACCTTTTGACGTGAAGTACTAGGAGATCCTTTAAGCTTGGACCACTCCCCACATTGCATTGCTCGAGTACCATTGCCCAAAAGATTGTAAATTGTAAAGCCCCAATATTGCCCTTTGCTTGGATTACTGTAATGCCGTAGCCCAAAGATTGTAGATTGCGAAGCCCCTTGAGCCATTCGGTGCCAAACTAATTGAGGAAGCTTCCAATGTTGCATATGTCTTTACTAGGGCCACCGTTGGGGGAGGCGAAGTGAATTGCATTTTTGCCGAGGGAGCCTTTCAAACTTGAGTCTAGCCCCTAGAGTGCCATCACCGATTGTAAGTAGAGCAAGAAAGGCCTATCATTGATTGGGGGAGCAGGCACGAGAACACATGACAAGAAGTCTTCTCGACATTCCTTTTGAGAGACTTTGAGGATAGTCTCACATATCTTTCTTGAGCGTAACCCCTAGGGCTCATTAACTATTAAATGAAGCAAAAGAAGCTCTCGTTCTTGAGTAACATAGCCCCTAGGGCGTCATCATTTTTTAAGCGAAGCAAGAGACTCGTCCTCAAGAGCTACTTCATTCTTGTGAAGCCTTTTGACATACCGTAGGGGCACATGCTCGAAGAAGCCTGCAAACTGAATTGCATGTTGTTGCTATTCGCTGCTGTGAGAGCCCGCGCTCGAAAGCCAAACACCGAAATGATCGCTCGTGAGGGCGATTCGGGTCCAATTCATGCTAATGCGCTTTTGGAAATGCGCTCGGTTCCCACACAATGGTTTCCTCTCGATAGAATCAAAACAGTCAAGAGTCGCCACCTCATTTTATTTTAGGAAAAACGAAGATAAAACCTTTTTTTAGAGAAAGTGGGCTCGGGGGCTAAGTTACAAGAAGAGAAGGGGTTAGGCACTCTCCTCGCCCGTGATGTTCTCTAGCCTGCATGCCACGTAGATTCAATTTTATGCCTTTTATGCCTTGATTTTATACCCTAACAAAATGGTGATTAATATGTATATGGGAGTCTTCCTATCTAGGTATATTTGCTTTAATTCACAAATGAGAGTAGGTTTTGGTGGACTCTCACTTGGTTTTGAAATGGTTTAGCATTCATGTCCCGTAAAGGAAACACATAAAGGGGTGGGGGATTATAATTTACAATGGTGAACAAAAAGGGAAACAAATCCCCTAACAAATAAATATCCAAAAGTCCGTCCCCAAGCATTTTTAGGGACTGCTGTCCATCTTTCTTTCTTGTACCTGTTCTTAAACTCACTCAATCAAGAAAGTAAAGGTAAATTAAAGTTTCTAACACATCAAGCATCAACCATGAATTTTACTATGATTTTAGGAGTAATTTATGGTTTCCAAATAAGGCATGCAAGATAATACTTTCCACAGCCCAGTCTGACAGATTTTCATACATCCATAAAATATCCATTTTTTGCATCATTAAAACAAGGGAATCATTGAAAAAACTTAACATGAAAGTTGTTTCTAACATCTCAAAGTTTAAGTCACCCAAAACACTTCTTACCTTTTGATGTCAAAACAGGAAACATGTTAATCTGAGAACAGAGAGTTGAAACAAAAAATGGAAAGAACCTCTTCTACTCAGGGTAAAAATATAATATTCACATTATAATCTTCCTTGTTCTGTGTAGAACAAAAAACATTTTGTGGTCCAAGACAAAAAACCACGTTTTCTATGCATAAACAAAGCAACAAGGCAGAAAGGTACAACTTGGACAGACTACTGGAAATCCACACATGTCATGAAAACACCCATGAAAACTCAATCAAATGAAAAGGTATGAACATGAAACTTTGGGTGAACATAGATATACATGTTATATACATGAAAAAACAACCCTTCAAGCATTTAGACCTGATTTCATGATGCTCTATATTAAGATGAGACAAAACATGGCAGATTCAAGGTTTATGAGAGAAAGCAAGTTATTCTTTGAAAAAACTCTTGAATCCCCAACAAACCTAGACTTGATACTCATACATGAATGGTATATACACACAACATCAGTAGCATAGCATGCTCAAGAGCTCAAAATACCATTATATATCATCATTTAAAGAGAAGAACAACAAGAGTACCAATATTGTTTGATTTTAGGCATCAAATGGAGGTCTAGCCTAACAAGGTGGCTAGACCTCTCAAGAAATTACATAAACCACTACATCTTACACTTAAGGGGATTACAAGATGGAGATATTACCTAGGTTGTTCTCCCTTTGCTTCCAAGGGAAGACTTTTTTGGTATTTTTCTTTAAGGTGTTTGCCTAGTGTTTGATTTTGGTTTGTGTTTAGTGAGTGTGTTGTGGTGGTGCTATGGTGGTGTGGTGGTGGTCTTATGACTGAGATTTTGAGGGGGTTTGAGTTGCTAGAGAGAGCAAGAGAGGATGGAGGGCTGAATATGTGTGTGTGTGTGTGAAGTATGTCTTTTTTTTTAAGTGTGTATTGGGGGGATGTATATGGGAGGAGGGAGGAGGTTTTTGATCATCAACTACCCCCTCTATCACTAGGGCTTCAAGCAGCTTCCTTATACCCGAATTTTGGGCTTGCATTGATGCCCAAAAAGTCTTCATTCGAAGTGCCAAAATGATGATAATTTTGCACTGTCTACCCAGAAGAAGGGAGCCGTACGACTGCCTAAGGGGCGTACGCCTCCCTTGGAGCCGTACGGACGTGGTTGAATTTCTGGTCAGTGTTGACTACCATGTGTCCTTTTCTGATTGGTCCTGCCCTCTTTGACCACTTGCTGGATTGTGGGTTGGCTGTAAATATCTCATGTTGGGATATTTTCCAATGTGGATAACCATCTTTCCCGTTCCGGCATTAGCTCCGCAACTACTCCGTTGTGCGCGCTTCGGTGTCCCGGTTGTCCGCGGGTCCCACATGAGGGATTCTTGAACTAATTTCGTTGTCACATCCATTTACCTGAAATATTTTTATGAGAAAGGGATGACAAGTATGTATTTTTTTTAATGCACAGAATGGGCGATAACGAGCAGTTCTAAGGGTGCGGGCCCCGTTTCGGGTCCCGCACCGAAAAAATTTGAAGTACATGCTTGTTTACTCGCTTTTTTGCTCTGGTCATGAATTTGAAGTTCGTTTATCCATTCGATGCACCGATAAGGCTCACGGTGTTGGGTTTCCAAGTAACATGCGCAGCGGAAAATAGCATTTAAAATTTTATGAAACCCAAAACCCATAGATCCATTCATATGATTAAATCAAATACATGCAATATGAATACTAGAAAAACTAACCCTTGATGACTTTGAATTTGGTCTTTGATCTTGGTGGAGAAATTGAAGCTTTAATCACAGACAAGTAAGAACACGAACTTTGAAGATGATGAGCTTCACCCTCTAGCTGTATCCACACCTTGAACGAATATCAAGAACACTTGATCTTGGTTGCTAGACCAAAATTTGTGAAACACGTTTTCACAATTAATATGAACTATATTGAATATTATTTGTGTATTATTTTGTTCTTCAATCTAGGATATCTTAGAACAAAATAAAACTCTCTCAAACTCTTTGGAGACTTGCACAAAAGCTAGGGTTGAGTTCTGGCCGAATTTGGCTGTTTATATACAAGTTAGACCTATTCCAAATAGGAAACTTGTGTCAAAACCCGTCCAAAATCCTTTTCCTAATTAAATCAGGAAACTATCCCGACTCACTGTGCGGCGGCCCAAAATCAGGTGTGCGGTCACCTAAACATGTGCGGCCGCCCAGCCTGGTTTGTGCGGTCACACACCAGGATCAGAGAGCCTTAATTTTCCAATATAATCCTTTTAGGATTCATTCTATTGTGTGTGACCCTCTAGGATTATACTAAATTGGCAATGGGTTCAAACATGAATCCATAAGATATGATTAGGTTCTAGCAAACCGTCATACCTACCCAAATAGCATAACTAGTTACAAGTTCGCATTCCTTTAGAATATGTCACAATCCCTTTTTCCACGATCTCATTGAACACAAGTCATGGTCAAACGGTCAACTTGTCTTTGTTCAATACTTTCTCGATTCCGAATATGTTGATAATCCAAATGACATTGATCTAATCAATTCATTTGAGTCCGGTCGAACATTTTCATCAACATCATTCCTACGAGAGTCCTAAGCTTGAGATCTCTCCGAAGAGGGGCAAATCCATTTAGCTTATTATTCTTCCCTACGTGAATCCGATTATGCCAATCATACACTTTATAACTACCCGGTTAAAGGTAGCGTTTGAATATGTCAAACATAATGTTCATCAAGTGGAAGACTATAATAACTTCATGTATAAGGATTAGAATGACATAACTAATATGAGATATATGTACGACATAGACCATGACATAAATCTCATACAGCGGGTCATGTCCAGTACCTTGTTCCAAACAAGTACCCATAACTCTAACATGATCATCCCATGATCATTTAGCCTTTATACTAGTGCTTAACAAGTACTAGGGACGGAGATTATTGTAAGTAAACATGAACAACAATACTAATCAAAACATCTCTTTATTGATATGAAATAAATGATAACAATTACAACGTTTATTAAACGTGCCTAGAGAACCACTACCAACAATCTCCCACTTGCCCTAGGCCCAATCTCCCATATATCTAATACCCATGGACCTAACATGACCTTCATGTTTAGCTTGTGGGAGTCCCTTTGTTAGCAGGTCCGCGACATTGTCATCAGTAGGTACTTTGCATATATTCACGTCACCTCTGTCAATGATTTCTCGAATGACATGGTAACGCCTAAGTATGTGTTTGGATTTTTGATGTTCCATTGGTTCCTTTGCTTGAGCAATAGCACCATTATTATCACAATAAAGATCTATTGGATTAGCAATACTAGGAACCACTTCAAGTTCAGTGATGAACTTCTTAATCCAAACAACTTCCTTTGCAGCATCCTATGCAGCAATATACTCAGCTTCCGTTGTAGAATCAGCGGTTTTACTCTTCTTGGAACTCTTCCAGCTTACAGCTCCACCATTTAACATAAACACAAAACCCGATTGCGATCGATTGTCATCTCTGTTAGTTTGGAAGCTTGCATCCATGTAAGCATTTACAACGAGATAATCTTCCATTCCTCCATAGACCAAAAACGAGTCTTTAGTCCTTCTCAAGTACTTAAGAATCGCTTTTACAGCCACCCAGTGATTCTCTCGGGGGTCGGATTGGTATCTACTTATCATGCTCAAAGCATAAGATACATCCGGCCTAGTACAAATCATGGCATACATGATGGACCCAATTGCCGAAGCATATGGAACATCATTCATTTTATCACGCTCATCTTTTGTCTTAGGACATTAAGACTTGCATAGAGAAACTCCATGTAATACCGGTAAGGTTCCTCTTTTAGAATTTTCCATACGGAATCTTCTAATGACATTGTCAATGTATGTACTTTGGCTTAAACCAAGTAGCTTCCTTGATCTATCTCTATAGATCTTAATGCCAAGTATATATGCGGCTTCACCCATATCTTTCATTGCGAAGCACTTTCCTAACCAAGTCTTTACAGACTGAAGTGTAGGAATGTCGTTTCCAATGAGTAATATGTCATCCACATATAAAATAAGGAATAGCACTATGCTCCCACTAATCTTCTTGTATACACAAGGCTCATCTTCGTTTTTTATGAAACCAAACTCTTTGACCGATTCATCAAAACGGAGATTCCAACTCCTAGGAGCTTGCTTCAATCCTTAAATGGATTTCTGCAATTTGCATACCTTAGAATTCTGTTCAAAACCTTATGGTTGTGTCATATACACATCCTCTTGTAGTTTTCCATTTAGGAAAGCGGTTTTGACATCCATTTGCCATATTTCATAATCATGATATGCGGCAATGGCAAGTAAAATTCTTATAGACTTGATCATTGCTACGGGTGAAAAGGTTTCATCATACTCAATACCATGAACTTCCCTATAACCCTTTGCTACAAGTCTAGCTTTGTAAGTATGCACCTTCCCATCCATGTCAGTCTTCTTTTTGAAGACCCATTTGCATCCTATGGTTTTTACACCTTCGGGTGCATCAATCAAATTCCAAACTTGATTGTCTTGCATGGATTGCAATTCAGATTCCATGTCTCCAAGCCACTTGTCCGAATCAGGAGAAGACATCGCCTCTTGATAGGTTGTCGGTTCATCATTCTCAATGATTTCCACCTCATTACAATTCGTTACGCGAAATCCATATCTCTCAGGCTCGGATCGTAACCTACTAGATCTGCGAGCTGCTTGTGTATCTTGAACAGGTTCCACAACTCCTTGTGGTTCTTGTTCTTGTTCCACTATTGGTTCAATGTTATTTTCTGGGTCTCGAATTTCTTCAAGATTTATTTTACTCCCACTGATTTCTTTGGAGAGAAACTCTTTCCCTAGAAAGACACCAGTTCGGGCAACAAACACTTTGTTGTCTGTCTGGTTGTAAAAGTAATATCCTTTAGTTTCCTTAGGATATCCCACGAATATACATTTATCAGATTTGTGTGCAAGTTTGTCTGAGACAAGTCTTTTGACAAAAGCTTCACAACCCCAAATCTTCATGAAAGACAGACAAGACAGTTTTCCGCTCCACATCTCATATGGAGTCTTTTGAACCGATTTAGTTGGAACACGATTTAGTGTGAAAGCAGCGGTTTCTAGAGTGTAACCCCAAAAGGATATTGGAAGATCAACTTGACTCATCATTGATCGAACCATGTCTAACAAAGTCCGATTTCTCCTCTCGGACACACCATTCCATTGTGGTGTTCCGGGTGGAGTCAATTGTGAAACTATTCCACAATTCTTTAGATGATCATCAATTTCATGACTCAAGTATTCTCCACCTCGATCTGATCGAAGTGCCTTAATACTTTTGCAAAGTTGTTTTTCTACTTCATTTTGAAATATTCTAAATATCTCAAATGCTTCTCTTTTATGTTTTATTAGGTAAACATACCCAAATCTACTATAATCATCAGTGAAGGTTATAAAGTATTGAAATCCTCCCCTAGCATTGCTACTTAATGGTCCGCATACATCGGAATGTATCAATCCCAATAAGTCGCTTGCCCTTTCACCTAGCTTGGTGAAAGGTGTCTTAGTCATTTTTCCAAGAAGACACAACTCACAAGTGTCATAAGACCCAAGGTCACATGAACCTAAGAGACCGTCCCCATAGAGTTTTCAGATACGCTTCTCATTGATATGACCAAGACGGCAATGCCACAAATAAGAATGATTTACATCATTAGGTTTAGATTTTTTATTTATATGATAGACATTTTCATTATTTTCATTCTTGACATCCAAGATATAAAGGCCATTAAATGAATTTGCAATACCATAAAGCACATCATTTAAATAAATAGAAAATTTTTTATTCTCAATAAGAAACTTAAAACATTCGTTATCCAAACAATAAATTGAAATAATATTTCTACTTAAATCCGGTACATAATAGCAATTGTTCAAAACAAGTATTAAACCGGAAGGTAAAGTGACTTCATAAGTCCCTACGGCTAATGCAGCAACTCTTGCTCCATTCCCCACGTGTAGGTCTACTTCACCCTCTTTAAGCAGTCTCCTATTCTTTAGTCCCTACACATTTAAACAAATGTGAGAACCACATCCGGTATCCAATACCCAAGAATCAGTGGTAGAAAGGAGAATATCTATCATATAGATACTTGAAGTCGACGCAGCCTTGCTGCCCCTTCTTCTTCTTTTGCTCTTCCAAGAAAGCCTTCCAATTACGTTTCCAATGACCAATTTCTTGACAATGGAAACAGATTGCATCCTTTTGTGAATCGGGTTTTGCCCCAGACACCTTGGTAACCTTTTCCTTGCTTATCTTGGGTTTGACAACTTTTGCCTTACCCTTTCCTTTGGCACCAGCCTTCTTCCCATCATGAACCAAAAGCACAGGAGAACCTTTCTCCACAATCTTCATCTCCGCAGTTTTAAGCATCCCATGCAACTCGGAGAGATTCTTATCCATTCCATGCATGTTATAATTCATCACAAACTGATTATAACTTTTAGGCAATGAATTAAGAATGAGATCCGTGGCTAGCTCCAATGGAATTAGATAGCCAAGTTTCTCAAGATGCTCTACATAACCTTTCATTTTAAGCATGTGAGAACTCACTTGTTGCCCTTCATTTATTTTGCAAGAAGTGAATGCAACAATGGTCTTGTACCTCTCTTGCCTAGCTTGCTCTTGAAACATGGCTCTTAACTCCATGCCTATCTCATAGGCTTCCAAATGTTCCAAACTTCGTTGGAGTTTTGAGCACATAGTAGCAAGCATGAGACAACTTACATCTCTAGAATCATTACGATGTTTGTTGTAACTGTCTCTTTCTGCCCTAGGGGAAGTAGGTTCTGGTTCAGCAGGAAGAGGCCCATCAAGAATGTACAACTTATCCTCTTGCCTAAGAACAATTCTTAGGCTACGGATCCAATCCATAAAGTTCGTACCATTCTCTTGGAGCTTATCCTTCTCAAGGATCGATCACAACGAAATTGATTGAGTGTTGTTAGTCATTATCTACAATTATGCAAAATTTCCAAAATTTAATAAGTACCAATTTTAATTAAAGAAATAAACAATGTATTTTTCCAAAAATACTCCCACTAAATTATACAACCTTCTTTATACATCCAATGTATAGTATATTTTAAATGGGTTAAGATACCGCTTTAATTTAATTTTAAGTACTCTTTGGCGCACCGCTCAAAATCAAATTAATTAGGTAGACAACTATTGTCAATCATATCTCATATGACTCTCAGTTCTTTTCATGAAATTCTTTAAGAAATCCAATTTCAAAAAGCATGTTAAATCTCATCTTTGCCTTAATCCCAAAATTGTTTTGACGCTTAATTAAGTCCAACCATTTTAAACGCATAGGAAACTCTTATTCACTCATCTTGCTCATCCATGAATAAAATCAATGCACCTCACTTTGGCGAGCCCACACAAAATTACCCATGTATAAACAAGTGTTTTAATCATCGCATGGCAGAAGGACTTAAAACTTTCTTTGAAGGTTCATCACATATAGCATACAACACATTTATGAGCACATAATATAAACATGTTACGCATCAAGTTTAGCCACTAAATTAATCTCCATTAATTTAAGCATAATATTTATGTGTCTTTAGCTTCTCTATAATTATGAGGATGAGACTATTTCAACTTTGGTTATTATCTCCAAATCAAGACAACAAGAAGTGCGGCCGAAACTAAGCCATAAGGCATCCACAATTCCGTACTAATTCAAGAAACCAAGAAAGTAGTCCATGTGGCCGAAATTAAGCAATAGATGGTCTCGATGAACGTAGGCCAATTGCATCCACAATTCCACATAGATCTCCAATCTTTGAATCAAGAACTTTGTTTCTCAATTTTAGCAATTATGAACTCTTCATAATTCTAACTTCGTTTTATCTTTGAAACTTTGATTGCGATCAAGTTTGGGAAACAAAATCTCGATGAACGTAGATTAGCCATCCAAACCTTGAACCAATCTTAGAATCACAAGACTAAAACAAATAGGAAAATCAAACCCCAAGATCCACACCCAAACCAACTGCCCAAAACTCACTCCAGATCAGCAGGTCTGGCCGGTCTTGTCACTGGTCTGGTCGGACCTCATCAAAATTCAAGATTCTGACTCTGACCCGAAAATCAAAAACCAGAATCCTGATAACTGTGCGGCCGCCCAAGGAAAAACTGTGCGATCGCCCAAACTTGTGCGGCCGCCCAAGGTTTTCTGTGCGGTCGCACAGTAGCATCAGAATGAATTTTTAAAGTTCGAAAATTTGTCTCAAAATTGTTTTGCCCGATTATTAAAACTTTGATCCAATCAAGAATTAATAATCAAACAATTCATAATCCAACATAATTTTTAGTGCGATTCAATAGTGCGATTAAAGTTGTAAAACAATAAACCACATAAAATCATATAACTCATAAACATCATATAATCCAATATTCATATCATGCTACGCATACAAAAAATTTATATACACACAACATGATCTAAGTATTGAAATAATCAACATGAACGGGGCTCTGATACCACTGTTGGGTTTCCAAGTAACATGCGCAGCGGAAAATAGCATTTAAAATTTTTATGAAACCCAAAGCCCGTAGATCCATTCATATGATTAAATCAAATACATGCACTATGAATACTAGAAAAACTAAGCCTTGATGACTTTGAATTTGGTCTTTGATCTTGGTGGAGAAATTGGAACTTTAATCACAGACAAGTAAGAACACGAACTTTGAAGATGATGAGCTTCACCCTCTAGCGGTATCCACACCTTGAACGAATATCAAGAACACTTGATCTTGGTTGCTAGACCAAAATTTGTGAAACACGTTTTCACAATTAATATGAACTATATGGAATATTATTTGTGTATTATTTTGTTCTTCAATCTAGGATGTCTTAGAACAAAATAAAACTCTCTCAAACTCTTTGGAGACTTGCACAAAAGCTAGGGTTGAGTTCTGGCCGAATTTGGCTGTTTATATACAAGTTAGACCTATTCCATATAGGAAACTTGTGTCAAAACCCGTCCAAAATCCTTTTCCTAATTAAATCAGGAAACCTGTCCCGACTCACTGTGCGGCCATCCAAAATCAGGTGTGCGGTCGCCCAAACATGTGCGGCCACCCAGCCTGGTTTGTGCGGTCGCACACCAGGATCAGAGAGCCTTAATTTTCCAATATAGTCCTTTTAGGATTCGTTCTATTGTGTGTAACCCTCTAGGATTATACTAAGTTGGCAATGGGTTCAAACATGAATCCATAAGATATGATTAGGTTCTAGCAAACCGTCATACCTACCCAAATAGCATAACTAGATACAAGTTCGCATTCCTTTAGAATATGTCACAATCCCTTTGTCCACGATCTCATTGAACACAAGTCATGGTCAAACGGTCAACTTGTCTTTGTTCAGTACTTTCTCGATTCCGAATATGTTGATAATCCATTTAGCTTATTATTCTTCCCTACGTGAATCCGATTATGCTTGAGATCTCTTCGCAGAGGGGCAAATCCCTTACGAGAGGCCTAAGCTTGAGATCTCTCCGCAGAGGGGCAAATCCATTTAGCTTATTATTCTTCCCTACGTGAATCCGATTATGCCAATCATACACTTTATAACTACCCGGTTAAAGGTATCATTTGAATATGTCAAACATAATGTTCATTAAGTAGAAGACTATAATAACTTCATGTCTAAGGATTCGAATGACATAACTAATATGAGATATATGTACGACATAGACCATGACATAAATCTCATACAGCGGGTCATGTCCAGTACCTTGTTCCAAACAAGTACCCATAAATCTAACATGATCATACCATGATCATTTAGCATTTATACTAGTGCTTAACAAGTACTAGGGACGGAGATTATTATAAGTAAACATGAACAACAATAATAATCAAAACATCTTTTTATTGATATGAAATAAATGATAACAATTACAACATTTATTAAACGTGCCTAGGCAACCACTACCAACTCACGGCGCTCCCGCATAGCCAAATTGAGGGCTCTAGGTCAATTCTAGGGTTTAGACGGATTAAAAGTGGTTTGATAAGGGGTGCGAGATCGGGGTATCTACAGCTGCCCAAACCAATTGACTCACTGGGGACTATTTATGCAACCTCATACCCCATATCAATCATGAGCTCATTCTCAGACGGTCCTTCTTTCACTTGAGCCCAAAAATGCACATTGCAAGATCAATCTCTCTTATGCCAATAACCTAAAACGACCTCTGATTGTGCCGTATCTTGTCGAGATTTTTCCAATTCCGAAGTTGACTCGGTGGTGAATTGACTTGCTGAGGTGATTCAATGTATAACTTGTCTTCTTTAGACGCCGGGGATCTCCATTTCTCTTTCCCTTCTCTCTCTCTCTCATATTTTTTTTTATGATGCACCCTGTTTTTTGCCTAGACCTCCCTTTCGGGTTTTCAATCTAGCGGGCATCTCTTTTGCGTCTTCATTTTTTTTTACTCAATTGATGAGGAAGTGTGCATTGACTCTAGCTGAGGATAAGAGACATGTGATTTTGCGGTGGAGACCTTTTGTCACTAATGATGAGTGAGATTGACTCGACTAGGGAAGTGGTACCTAGTATTGACTTCATGTATTTATATATATTTGAACGACTCACGAAGGCAAGTAAGTCATTAAGAGAGAAGAGAAGGAAAGCCCCAATTTGATTGCAAGAAACTGGGAGTATCGCTGAAAGATAAGAAGTCCCTAGACTCGATAAGGAACGTGAAATGATTTCAAATCAAGTAAAGTTTTTCAATCTTGAGGTTATTAATTCATTGGCAAATGACTCGTACAAAAATGTCTTGACAAGTTCGAGATGAAGGCCGATCACCATAACGCACTAGGGCTAAACATATCTTCTTTCTTGCATGAGACCGGACCCGCAGGTTGCCTACGTTCCTCCAGTGTAGAGGCTCAGGTCACCATAGTTCTTGTGGATGCTCCTTTCACCGTGATGGTTGTCGATGTAGCTTTGTCCTTGGAAAATAATATTGATCTTGTGAACTTCTTTGATTGAGGGGGATTTATTTTTTTATTTTTTATTTTTTTTTGTGTGCTCTAACTTTTGCCTAGGTTGTTTTGAAGAGTGAACCTAGCGACCTTCCCTTCTTTTTTTTTTTAATCCCTCTTTGAAAACTTTGCTTGATTTCTCCATGGTTGTTGCTCCACCTTTCTTTGTCGCTTGATGTCTTGGATTTGTCGTTGATGTTGTTGCCTTCGTCACGATGTTTAGCCCCTAGGAGTTCAAGTGATGGCCTTCGTTCTAAAACTTGTTTGGACATCTTTTCATCATTTTGCCAAGAATTAGATTGAACAACTTGGAAGAGTGTATGAGGACAAGAACGACTTTTATTTGATGACTCAATTGACTTAAAATTTAACATAGGACAAGAGAAAACATTAATGCATACTTAAGAGGACAGTTGACTCTTCTTCTTTTTTTAATCCTATTTTTAGGTAGAGAAAGAGAAACAGAGATTGCTGTCGTCGTCCTTAAGTCATTCCTTGTTTCACGGTTGCTCTTCACCCACGGTAAATTCCCCATTGTCGATCAAATCTTGGATGATGTTTTGGAGAGCGAAGCACCCTTCGGTAGTGTGGCCGCTATGCTTGTGGTAGTTGCACCATTTATCATGTGCATGATTTTTCTGTATCCCCTTCGGCTTGTATCCATCTAAAGGCTTAACCTTTCCATTTGCTACCAAGGCTTCAAGTGCTTCGGCTCGGGTTACTCCTAGGAGAGGAGTGAAAATTCGGTTGTTGGCGGCACCTTTTTGACTTTTTAGGGATGAGCCACTTGACCATGTTTTACCATTGACCTTTGCCTTGTTGTCGGTGAATTCTTGCAAACGGGCCTTGAGTTTGGACACTTCTTCCTCGTGAATTCTCCTCTCGATATCAAAACGGGCTTGCCACAAATCGTCTTTGCGTCGGGCATCCTCGACAAGTCTATCCATTTGTTCCCCCATGGCTCTTATTATGTGGAAAATCCTTTCGTTGGACACGGAAATGTTCTCACCCTTGATGTTGTTGCTGTTGGAAGCCATTGGACCTATTGAAAGAGCACGGTTGATCTTAGATTGGCCCACGAACACCTTTTGAATAAAATAATTTGACCCACAAACAAGAAAAGGACTCAACCACATAGAGAAAAAGACCTTTTTTTTATTTTTTATTTACAAAAGTCAGAAGAACGGAGTCCTTTTTGGGGTTTCTAAAAATATAGTGGAATCGTCACGCTAGTATATAGACCTTCTTGCGGTCCCATATACTCATCGGATTCCACCACGCTTGTGATCCCTACATGTGATGGGTTAAACTAAATTAATGTCATAAAGCATACATGCAGGGACGGAGTTTTATTTCGTCCATAATAACCACTTGGCATGTATGATTTGAAGACATTAGTTTAGGGAAATCTCGGCACATGAAAACCGACTTGGTCACGGAGTGTTAGAACCTAGACTAAGAATGTGTTGACTTGTGCTCAGCTAAAGAGATGCTTAAAGGTCACCCCCGGCATGTAGTCATGAACTACGCCATGGGCTGAAGTTTACCGCTTCGAGAGAGTCAAGGTCGGGTGGAGCTTGAAACTCTCTAGGACGGGCCTTGACGGGTTTGGGGTTATGAACTTGTGCGACTCGATAGTGAGACATTGATAGGAATTTCTTGCACGTAGTGTGACGCCAACAAGTGACAAAATATTTATCACTACTTTTTTTTTTATGAAATACAGAAACAAATAAACACATATTTACAACTTTTGAATCACCTGTGTGACCGATAAAATAAACAGAAAATAAAAAAGCAGTCCTGTGCAGGCCCGGTGCCCACACACTGCAACTATATCCATTTTGTTCACTGTTTCTGTTCTGAAAAATGGCCCAGACGCGCGCGCATTGGGATGCCTAAGCGGTAGGCGCGCGCGTTAGAGGGAGAGGGAAAGAGGCGCCCGAATCTGGGTAAAACCTGCAAACTCATGTGTTCAAGGGACTGCCTTGACCCTAAATAATAAAAATTTCCCCTGCAGTAATTGTTAGTACAGAAACATGAAATGGAAGGACAAAAAGGAAGGCAGGCGATTCTGGTAATTGGGATCGGACGCGCGTGCTTTAGGCCAAGAAGGCCAGAGGCGCGCGCTTCCAACCTTTTTTACCAGAATGCCCAGAAAACATATTAAAAGAACAACAAAAGCAGAAACGCAAGTTTAACCCTCTAAATCATCCCCAGCGGAGTCGCCACTGTAGATATCCCGGAAAAACCACAACTTGGCTAGAGCAGTGAATTATCCTAGGATGTCTACTTGGTTTTAATTGTTAGAGTTGCCACCTATGTTTTTAAAGGAACATAAGAAAACCCTAAGAAATAGCCTAATTTATGTACAAAACCAGAGATTCGGGAAGAGAAGGGTTCGGGGGTTAGGTTACAGAGTGGGAAGTACTTAAACACCCACTCCGCCCCGCTTACGCGGGTCTTGCTACTAAAGGTGTTCTAATGTAAAAAGTCCTTCAATTTATTAATATAAAAGTGCTAAGAATTAAAATGAAAAGAAAGGGGAAAATGCAAAGGGAAATAAAAGAGAATTGTTTTATATATTAATTCATACGAAATATTACATTAAGAGAAGAAGAGTGAATTAAACTAGAGTTTAGAATGTAGGGAAATAACAGTTAACCAACTTTAATGTAATAAAGTGATCTTTAGGTCATGTCCCATTGATGGGGATTGCATACATTGACTAAGACATGTAAAATAAGAGAAGAAAAGAGGTAAAATTGTACCTTAAGAAAGAGGACCTAAAACTTGATGAGAAAGTGGTGTTTGTTGTAGAGAAATTGTTGTGTAGAAATTTGTGTAGAGTTTTGTTGTTAAAACTCTTGTTGGGAGAATTTATGTAGAGTTCTTGATAGATAAAAGTTGGGCCATTTTCTATGGTAAAAAAGATGGGTTTAAATAGGTGGAGAAATGAGGGAAAGATGGTTTTTCAACCAATAGGAAAATAAAGATAGATAAATGAATAAAAGGAAAATCAAATAAGAATGAAATAAAATATTTTGTTTTTATGGAGAATGGCTAGTGTTGGTCCCAAAGACACAACAAGGGTATGAAAAGAGGCTAGAGGGGGGGTGAATAGCCTATTTAAAATTTCAACCCTTTTTCAAAATTCAACCAAGTGCTTACAATCTTGAATTTGCGGTCAAGTAAAAACCACACAGTCAAGGTGTAATATGCACAGTGGAAGTTTTCGATGGAAATAAGGTAGAGTTGATTTTGACAGAAATCTCTAAGGAACACCAGCACTCACGGTCAACCAGGTTGCGGTCAAGTAAGTCTGGTCAAGGGAGGGTTGCGGTCAAGAGACTTGCGGTCAAGAGTGGTTGAGTTTGAAAGTTGTTTCTTGGAAGTTTTGGCAAATGATAAGTTAGTCAGATTTTATCTAAGGCAATGTGGAGAACAAACAAACACAATTCACAACAGTTCTTGAATCTGATAGATCAAACACTAAACAACAACAAGATTAATATGAACAATAAAGAACAAGATGAACAATACTTGAAAGTAAATTTGCAGAATGTAAAGAATGGTAAGTAAATGACACAAGTATTTGGAAAGATTCGATCTGTTAAAAGATCTACGTCCTTTACCAAGATGGTCAGTCTTGGATTTTGAATGGAGGTATATATTGATTCTTGTGTGTACAGATTACAGAGATGAAGCTTTGAATCAACACCTACTTTCTATGAAGAATAAATCCTAGACTTAGACCAGTGTATCCCTTTTGATGCAATCTATGTGATTGATCAATTGGGGTGAGTGTGTGTGTAAGAATCTGAAGCTCTTTGAAATCTATATGATTTAGAGCCTAAAGAATCTTGTGTGTTGCAAGGCTTGAGATGAATTGAATGTTGCTGGAGATCTTTGAAGGTTTGAAGGTGAGCACTTGGAGATTCAAAAGATTCTGGAAATCTTGAGTATGATCTTCAATCACCAAGTATTTCAACAGCAATTTCTCTCTTTAAATCTCAGCAATGTTCAATGAAGAACTTAAGGGCTATTTATAGCCTTGAATAAGAAAATAGCTGTTGGATTTACTTGGGCTCCAAGTTGGAGGACAATGAGCTGTTGAATTCTGATTGGAGCTATGTCTGAGTTTGTCCTTTTTGCAGAGAAGTGGTGGTCCCACTAACAGATGTATTCAAATTTGAATTTTGCAACGTTCTAAACTAACCATAGTTTTGGACAAGAGAGATCATGGTTAAGTTTGAACGAACTTGGGTTACTTGGACATCTTCATTACTTGCGGTCAAGGCATCACGGTCGAGAGCTTTCCGGTTGAGTGGTCTTCCACGGTCAAGTGAAATACCACGGACAAGGAGAGTTCTCACGGTCAAGGACTTGACCACTAAAATTCCAGACTTAGAAAATTTTAAGCCTATCAATCTAAAGCCTATACTATCAAAGTGAACTATTCTAAAAATGAAGTTTTAACACTTCTTATAATATATCCTAAAGTCCACAAAAGATAAAATTAGGTTATGGGATCAATCAAATCTAGGTAATAGGAGTGGTTTATAATAAACATACCCAACAATCTCCCCTTATTTGATTGAGACCATTACCTACTATAACAAAGGCTAATTCATTGTACTTGGTAATAACATGTTTTCAAGAAATATTGTTTTATTAATTTCATGCCCCAAGTCAATGCACACTCTAAGCCAATGTCATAGATTTCTATCATCCTAAAAAGATAAAATAAAATTCTAATCCTAGCAAGATAGAAATATATGGTTTGAGTGCATATTAGAGAGAAATAGCAATAAGTATGCAAATGCATCAAACAAACATTCATGGCACTCCTAGAAAATATCATTCACGTATAGGGAGTGCAGAACCAAAAGAGGAATAAATATTTTACATACCCAAATAAAACATAAAAAGTAAATTGTTTTGGAACAAGACATCACAAATTGTTTAACGACCACACACGGTCATGTAGAAAAGATTTAAACAAGATTACGGTAGAGGATAGACTAGAAGCGGTCGAATGCATAGAGATCATCTTCAGTGAGGTCGGAGAAGGGAAAGCGGTAAGAGGGCATGGAGAGACCGAGAATGAAAATAGGTACGGTCACACCATCTTCACTATCATCTTCGCCTTGAGCATTTACATTACCGTGGCCTGCTTCTGCCTCTTGATTTGCAACAAGATTACCGTGGCGGTTGATCCTGTTCATCACAGTGTTAGCTCTATTGGACAGCAAATCAATTTTATTGGATTGATCATTGAGGCGGTTGGTGTGGACAATCATGGCCTGTTTAAAAGCTTCCATTTTCCTACCCAAGATTTTATTCAGATTTTCCATAGCTTAATTTAAGGCAATATCAACATCCTTTTCCACGGACACCCTTACTTTCTTTACCTCCAGAGAAAGTTCATCTTTAACATCCTCCATAGATTTTGATATGTCTATCGAGGCTTTTAAGACTTCCTTTGAAAAGCACTTCATGATGGCTCTTGTTTGAATGAGGAAAGATTGATTCATAAAGTCTGGATTACCATGAAGGTACTTAGAGCAACCAGAACGGTTGAAGTAGAACTACCAGCTTGACCGGGCCTCGAAGAGCTGCTGCCTGCTTGACCGGAGAGGGCATTTGATATAGCCTTTGATACGTACTCTTTCTCCCCCTTAATGGTCTCAATCAGTTGAGAGGGAAGAGCAGTAACCTGGTCCTTAAGCACAGAGTTGGCAGACTTCAGCTCAGAGATTTCTTCTTGAAGAGCGGCCTAATTGGCGGTCAGCTTGGAGATCTGAATTTGGGAATGCAGATTGATCTGAGTAAGCATTTCCACTGCGGTCAACAAATGAGAAATTGGATCGACCAGAGGTTCAGAAGTGGAAGGCCTGGTCGGAGACATGGATATTTTACCAGCATGGTCACTGGGTACATGGTCATCTGCTTGACCGTGACCCTCATCCTCAGGCACTAGCTCATCCTTTTCAACTTCTTTCTCAGACATAGAAAGCTTCTCAACATTTGCAGGAACTTCATCATCACTAAAAACCAGGCTATCAGCATTGATACCCTTATCAACCTCAACATTATCACCAGCATTATCATCAGAATGTTCTGATCCATCATCAGATACATCCTCTGATCCATCATCAGATACATCCTCAACTTCATCATCAGTGGGTTCATCAACCAAATCAAGAGTTGGTTTATAGCTTGGTTGCCTTTTCAGGCACTGGGGTAGAGCAACTTCATCATCACGGTCGCCAGGAGTAGGTGAACCAGATGGGGTAAATTCTAGAGAGGCGGTCGAAGGAAGGCGGAGAACTTTAGATTTCTTTGAAACCTTCTGAGGACTCAAATATAGATCTCGCTTTTTGGATTTCTCCCCCTGAGATGATGCGGGGAGAGGAGTCTTGGGTTTTAGAGATTTGGAGGAAGCGGTTGAAGAGGAAGGGGTAGACCGGACGGCGGTAGAGCGAGGAGGAGTGGTAGGCTTAACTTGTCTTTGTGGAACTGAAAGCTTTGAGACCGGAGGAGACAGAGATTTGGAACCTGCAGATATTGGTTCTTTAAACTTGATCCCTGTTAAGGGCTTGGATTTGAGAGGAGGTGTGGTAGATGCACTGGCCTTAGCTTTTCCCTTAACTAACCGGGCTTCCCTTGCTTCTTCTCCTTCACTATCAGCATCATCATTTTGATCACCGGTCGAGTCCTGCTGTTGATCCAGTCCTAATTCTACCCTAGCTGCCTTGGTATAGTGAGGAGGAACATACTTTTCCTTGCGGTCCTTTTCTAGGTAATCTTGGTACTGAGTATCACCAAAATGATTTCTGAAAGTAGATCTCATGGTTTTGATGTCAAAAACCTTGGAGAGAGAAATGGTCACTTTGGCATGCTTATCCTTGGTAATCTCCTTTCTGAGTTCAGGAGTGTATTTGAAAATAAGGGAAAGCAACCTGGAATTCTTCTTGTATTTGATGGGGGCTTTCTCCTTGATCTGCTTTTTGTAATCCTTGACTTGTTCAACCAGCAGAGAATAGAGGATATTGGGCCAATTCATCTTCCTGCCCAGATAGATAGCGGCAGAGAGGTGCCATTGGGACAGGTTAAAATTTTCGTGGTTGCCACTCTTGCACAAGAGACCGTAGCCAACCAGGTGCCCAATATAATACATGACTACCGGAAAGGTTTTCCGGTAAGGAGTACAAACGTCTGTGGAGCCTATCAACCGGACTGCAAGCTCATCACATTCCATAGAGGTGAGAGATTCGGGGGCTTCGGAGTCAATATCGAGACCTAGAGCGGTTGCAATTTCAGTGTAGTCTATCTCAACTTTCTTTCCATACACTACAGCCTCAATCCAATCAAGTGGATTATTCTTGTCATATCTTCCTTTAATCTCTTTTGCGGTAGAGTAGAATTCTCCGACCGCAGCAGAAAGGTGATATGATTGATTCATGGTAAAGTAGTTGAGAATGCCAGATTTGGTCATCCTCCTGATGATATTCCTTCCTATGGAATCATTCACGAGGTCATTGTGGTCCATTATACAACCGGGAATGAAGGATTTTTCATCCTAAAAGAAAACTTGAGAAGTTAGAACCATAGAACTCATACGGTCGACCAACTGACAGTCGAATGACACTGGCGGTCAAATGACCAACACGGTTGAGAGTACTAGCGGTCGAACTAAAAATACGGTCGAACTAAAAGAGCGGTCGACAAAGTAGATACTTAGAATTTTAAGATGTTTATCCAAAACATGCACAAACACCAATTTACTGTGTGTACCAAGAGTCAAAGATTAAAAAGTGACTGTGAGGAACACGAAGAACAATATTAACACTATTCATGTTCAGAACCCAGAAACCAAATTATTGCGCGAAATATCATGAAAATAACGTATATATAGATGCACAAAAACTGATTACACGCATAAATATCATCAATTTAACTATTTGGAACATCATAATCACCAGAATATGAAAGGGTAAAATGAAGAACATGAACAAAAGGTTTCGACAAATCCATGGTAGAGAGAGTAACATCATTGAGTAAAATGTGAAATAAAGCATGGAATTGAACTTGAGAACATAGAACGAACATGAATAATCATTGTCATAACCAAAATTAACCTAGAAATATAGAGAATCAACCAAGAATGCCGAAGGGTTTTGAAACTCGCCAAAACCAAAAAATAGAAATAAAAAATATGAGAGATTAGAGCCAAGAAATCATACATGTTGTATTCAACTGTAGAATCTTGAGATTTCTTAGTTAGTTTTGCAGATTGTGAAGGTTTTGGAGCCATATATATAGAGAAATTGTGAGAGAGAAATGAGAGAGAGAGAGAGAAAGAGAACTGGGTGAGAAGAGAGAGAAAGTAGAGAGATGTAGAGAGAGAGAGAGAGTTTCTGAAAAGTGAGTTGCAGATATGTGGAGTTGAGGGGTAGTGGAACGGTTTATGCAGAAAGAAGTGGGAGGTGAACTCTGTAACTTCAGAGATTTGACCAATGATGTCCCATCTCATTAAATGCTATGAAAGAGACGGCGGATATAAATAAGGAATAAAATTAATTGCAAATGATTTGAATTAAATAAAAACGAGGGAAAAGAGGAAATTATGAAATTACCCCTTTGGATGACTAGGAGGGTCCTAAAATTTGCCAAGTCAGAAACACTTACCTGGTCACCTAGCTTTTTGCGGTCAGGTGCTTGACCGTGACCTTAAGCGGTCAGGAGGGTACCTTGGTTAGGAAATGCTTCTATAAAGCAGTGAACCGATGTCATCATTTTCCCATGCGGTAGGCATTTTTAAAGCCTTGAATATATTTCATCTTTTAGTGTGGTCGATACTATATTGCGGTCAACATAGATGCGGTCAGTACACTTGATGGGTCATGATGATTCGACCGTGGTTACTTGACCGGTGGGATGGTTGACCGTTGACACATGCTTGGTTTTGGACTTAGATAAAACACAAGACATTAGCACAATCAAGATATATGGACATGTAATTAAAGTTCTAGCATACCCATTTCTCCTCTAAGATACCTAAATCTCTTGGAATCCAAAGCCTTGGTGAGAATATCTGCAATTTGATTGTCAGTACTCACATACTCTAGATGGATATTACCTTTTTCCACATGATCTTTGAGAAAGTGGTACTTGATATCAATGTGTTTGGTCTTTGAATGCATGACAGGATTGTTGGAGACAGCAATGGTAGATGTATTGTCACAATAGATTGGACAATTTTCTTCTTTGATTCCATAATCAACCAGTTGTTGCTTCATCCATAGCATTTGGCAAAAGTAGCTTCCAGCGGCTATATATTCCGCTTCTGTGGTAGATACAGAGACTGAGGCTTGTTTCTTGCTTGCCCATGAAACTAGTCGATTTCCAAGGAAATGACACGTTCTACTGGTGCTTTTCCTGTCTATTGTACATGCTGCATAATCTGCATCTGAGTAACCTATAAGATCAAAATTTGAATCTTTGGAGTACCAAAGTCCAAGGTTAATAGTCCCATATAGATATCGAATGATACGTTTAACAGTAATAAGATGTGCTTCTCTAGGATCAGCTTGACAACGAGCACAAACCCAAACACTAAACATGATATCTGGCCTACTAGCAGTTAAGTAAAGAAGAGAACCAATCATACCTCGGTATAAGGTTTGATCAACCTTCTTACCTTTCAAGTCTTTATCTAGCTTGTTGCCAGCAGCCATAGGAGTGTCATATGCCTTTGCATTTTCAAGTCCAAATTTCTTGATAAGGTCATTTGTGTACTTTGCTTGATTGAGGAAGATTCATTCAGCAGATTGTTTAATTTGTAGCCCAAGGAAGAATGTCAATTCTCCCATCATGCTCATCTCAAATTTGCTTTTCATTAGCTTCTCAAATCGCTTACACAATAATTCATTAGTAGAGCCAAAAATAATATCATCTACATATATTTGAATAAGTAAAGTATGATCATTATATTTAGCAATGAATAAAGTTGTGTCAATCTTACCACGCTTGAATCCTTTTTCAAGGAGGAACTTAGATAGAGTATCATACCATGCACGTGGAGCTTGTTTGAGTCCATATAAAGCCTTACGGAGTTTGTAGACATGATTTGGAAATTTGGGATCTTCAAATCCGGGCGGTTGAGCAACAAAGACTGTTTCTTGAAGTTCACCGTTGAGGAATGCACTCTTCACATCCATTTGATATAACTTGAATCTTTTGTAAGAGTCATAAGCTAAGAATATCCTTATAGCTTCAAGTCTTGCAACGGGGGAAAATGTTTCATCATAATCAATGCCTTCTTCTTGTCTGTAGCCTTATGCAACCAACCTAGCTTTGTTTCTTGTGATGCTTCCATTCTCATCCATCTTGTTTCGGAACACCCACTTTTTACAATCACTCCTTGATCTTGTGGCCTTGGAACCAAGGTCCAAACTTTACATCTTTCAAATTGGTTGAGCTCTTCTTGCATGGAAACAACCCAACTTGAGTCTTGGAGTGCTTCATCAACTTTTTTGGTTCAACTTGAGATATGAATGGGGTAAGTGCATCATAGTTTGATCTTCTTGTTCGAACACCATAATGTAGGTCACCAATGATATTCTGAATTGGGTGATCTCTGAACTCACGAACTTCTTGAGGTATATCTGGTTGAGTTGATGGAGGTTGTAAATCTTCTAGAGGTACGTCATTTGTGCCATCCCAATCATAAGTAATTTGAGGGATAGGTTCTTCCACATTGATGGGTGTTTCAACTTCAACTCCATTTAAGGTAGCAGCAGATGTGGTAGCTTCTGGTGCTTCATTTGAGGTAGATGGAGGTGCAGTTGAGGTAGATGGATTTCCTTGAGTTGATTGATTTTGTGGTCGATTTGCACCTGTCTCATTCATCTCAACAAAATCATCAGCAACATTTAGAGCCATATGTGGCTCAAGGAGAGAATGTTCATCAAAAGTAACATGGACAGATTCAACTATCTTAATAATGGTTTTATTAAATACACGAAAAGCTTTTGAGTGTTTAGCATACCCAATAAATATACCTTCGTCGGCCTTAGGAGCAAATTTACCTCGATGTTCTTTACCGTTGTAGAGTATGAAGCATTTGCATCCAAATATCTTGAAGTAAGCTATGTTGAGGGTTCTTCCTCTCCAAAGTTCATAAGGAGTTTTGTTGTAAGTCTTGTTGATAAGGGATCTATTATGAGTGAAGCATGATGTGTTGACGGCTTCAGCCCAAAAGTATTGAGGTAGCTTTGCTTCAGCAATCATTGTCTTTCCAACCTCTATCAATGTCCTGTTCTTTCTTTCCACTACACCGTTTTGTTGTGGAACTCCAGTAGTAGAAAAGTTGTGGTCAATACCATAGTCATCACAGTACTGAGCTACACCGTTGTTCTTGAATTCTGTACCGTTGTCGGATCAAACACTAATGATGTCATCTTCCTTTTGTGTTTAGAGCTGTCTAAAGAGCGTGGTCAAAATGTCATAGCAATCATCCTTTGATATCATCATTTCAACCCACGTATATCTTGAATAATCATCTACCACAACTAAGGTATATCTATTTCCACCAATACTTGCAGTAGATACAGGACCAAACAAATCCATATGTAGCAGCTGCAAACATCTTGAAGTTGAAGGTGTCGTCTTACTGGAGAAAGACGATTTTGGTTGTTTGCCTAGTTGACATGATGTGCACTTCTCATCGTGGTGATCGGCTACTTTTGGTAGACCACGAACTAGATTTTCTCTGCCAATCTTGGTGAGATACTTGAAGTTTAAGTGACTTAGTCTTTTATGCCACAGCCAGCTATTTTCGCTAACATTATTTGCTACAAAATAGAGATTAAAAGAAATGCAAGATGAAGTAAAATCAACAATATAAACATTTTTCTTACGATCCCTTTGAGCAAAGTGATGCTGGATGTGCCATCTTTGATGAGACATAAATTTGAGGTGAAGTGGCATTGCAATCCTTTGTCGCAGAACTGGGATATTGAGAGTAAATTGTGTTGTAGACCAATAACTAGAGAGACTTCTTGGATGGTGATTTTTCCTTTTCGGATGACTCCATATCCTACAGTCTTTCCTTTGTTATTATCTCCGAAGGTTACTGATGGCCCTTTTTCTTCACGGACATCTTCCAATATGTTGATATCTCCGGTCATGTGCCTTGAGCAGCCACTATCGAGATACCATAAGCTTGATTTATCCTTGGAATGTCCGGCCATTAAGCAGAGGACCTACAAAATAGACATTTAAGAACAAGGTCCCCTTTTTATTATTTTGGGTCCAAAGGTTTAGCAACTTTTGACAACCCACACCTGCCTCACAGAAGGAGGGTTACTCTTTTCTGGGATTGAGTGTGAATCTCAAAAGACATTTAGAAGCCTTGTGACCATATAGAACAATGGTGGAAGCTACCCAACTGAGGGTTAACAAACTTCGTTGAGGCCTTGAACACAACATTGTTAACTGGTATGGATGATCTCTCATGAACAAAGTTCAATTTCTTAAACTTGACCGCTTTTCCCTTGTTTGCGGTCGACATGCCCCGGAAGGCTACTCGATCGTGACTAGAGGTGGAAGCACAGTCATGTCCAGGTACCTTACCAGAGTCTTCCTCTGCGGTAGGATCTTCCATGGCTTTTTCTTTCAACTTTAAAGCCTTGCCAGTTTGTTTCTTGGGGTAGACATAATGGAACTCTAGTTTCTTCTTTGGTTCTTGTCCTTTACCCTTAGATCCTTGATGTTTAGCCTTTGACCCTTCCAAAGTTTGCTTGATAAATTTCTCATCTCTTTCACAACAAGATGTACATTTAAAGTTGTCACTAGTTTGGAATCCCAAGCCTTCCTTATCACCACTAGACTTTTGGGATTCTAAGATTTGTTCCATAGTGACACGAGAATTGGTCCACTCATTAGTGATCCTTTTAAGGTCATTTATCTCAGCAGCCAATTATTCGTTCTTAACTTTAAATATGGCATTTTGTTCTTCTAAGAAACGGTTTCGATCAGTAAGAGGAGTCATACTCTTGATCTGCTCCTTAAGGAGGGTAAGTTCAGATCTTAGTAGAGATTTCTCCGTATTAAGCTGGGAAATTTCTTCAGTTGAAAGTGCTAAAGCTTCCTTCATGCCAGAGAATTTACTAATTACCTGTTCAGCTTTTGCAAACATCTTTTCTTGTTCATCGGGGGAAATGTCAAACTTGACTTGAGGAGTGGTAAACAGAACTTCCTTCACTTTGGGGTTTAGTAGAGCCTTCTTTGCTGCACTCACATCACATCTTGAAAATAGAAGATCACCATTCCTTTGCACTGGAGTTAGGAATCCTTTATCAGCAAGTTCATTGGCCGTATAGCTTATCCGTTTAGGTTTTGAATTTGGTGAGCGACGATTTTCATCATCATCCTCATCATCGGAATGAACGACCAAACAAATGTGACCTTCTTCAGAATCCTCATCGCTTTCATCAAAATCTGACTCTATCTAGGTAGCTAACTCTTTTGTGGTAGAGTCCTCTTCAGCAACCATCCCCTTTTTCTTTGAGTATCTTGGAGTGAAGTTACTTTTCTTCTTCATATACTCATACTTGGGAATTGGGCATTCTGATGCGAAATGACCGGGTTTCCTGTAATTAAAACAAACGAGATCCTCTTTCTTCTTGGAGAAGTTAGAGTACTCTTTCTTACTTGTTGAGCTGCTCCTTGAGAACCTTGCTGGAGTTTTGGTTGAAGATCCGGGTCTTTCTGTCTTTCTGAACTTTTGGAATCTTTTCACGAACATAGCAAAATCATCATCGTCCATATCTAGTAACTCAGATGTGGAGATTTTTGGATCTTCTTCTTCGATCACTTCTTCCTTTTGTGCGACCAATGATAAGATTTTAGTCTTTCCCTCCATTTCTTCAATGTTGTGGAGCTTGATATCAAAAACTTTGAGGTTGGCATAGAGGCTTCTGAGTGACATATCATCTAGTAACTTGGTATCTTCAAGAGTGTTTCCTTTGTGAAGATATTGAGAACCAAGAGCGGCTAGAAAATTGACATTGATTTCTTTCTTGGTAAGATTCTTTCCAAGTGCGGTGTAAGTACTCACGATCTCACAATAACGATCATAAGTGTCTCTAAGTGATCCACCGGGTATCTTAGCAAAGTTGTTGAATCTTCTTTGAATAGCAAACTTTTTGCTTTCCTTGCAAGCTTGATCTCCTTCGATGTAATCTTCAATTGCATCCCAAAGTTCTTTTGCAGTAACACATTCCATGATTTGTCGATGCTGAGATGTACTTAAAGTACTTAGGAGTATGCTCTTGGATTTTGAATGGAGGTATATATTGATTCTTGTGTGTACAGATTACAGACATGAAGCTTTGAATCAACACCTACTTTCTATGAAGAATAAATCCTAGACTTAGACCAGTGTATCCCTTTTGATGCAATCTATGTGATTGATCAATTGGGGTGAGTGTGTGTGTAAGTATCTGAAGCTCTTTGAAATCTATATGATTTAGAGCCTAAAGAATCTTGTGTGTTGCAAGGCTTGAGATGACTTGAATGTTGCTGGAGATCTTTGAAGGTTTGAAGGTGAGCACTTGAAGATTCAAAGGATTCTGGAAATCTTGAGTATGATCTTCAATCACCAAGTATTTCAACAGCAATTTCTCTCTTTGAATCTCAGCAATGTTCAATGAAGAACTTAAGGGCTATTTATAGCCTTGAATGAGAAAATAGCTGTTGGATTTACTTGGGCTCCAAGTTGGAGGACAATGAGCTGTTGAATTCTGATTGGAGCTTAGTCTGAGTTTGTCCTTTTTGCAGAGAAGTGGTGGTCCCACTAACAGATGTATTCAAATTTAAATTTTGCAACGTTCTAAACTAACCATAGTTTTGGACAAGAGAGATCATGGTTAAGTTTGAACGAACTTGGGTTACTTGGACATCTTCATTACTTGCGGTCAAGGCATCACGGTCGAGAGCTTTCCGGTCGAGTGGTCTTCCACGGTCAAGTGAATTACCACGGATAAGGAGAGTTCTCACGATCAAGGACTTGACCACTAAAATTCCAGACTTGGAAAATTTTAAGCCTATCAATCTAAAGCCTATACTATCAAAGTGAACTATTCTAAATATGAAGTTTTAACACTTCTTACAATATATCCTAAAGTCCACAAAAGATAAAATTAGGTTATGGGATCAACCAAATCTAAGTAATAGGAGTGGTTTATAATAAACATACCCAACAGCTAGAATAAAGGATTTGGATTTATAAAATAAAGGGGTTTAATGCTAGAATAAAACATGTGACAAAAAGATGGTTTTTGACTCTAAAAATGGAGGGAAAAGGCTGCAATCCGTAATAGTCAATATGGGAGGCGCACAGGTCCGGCCAGTTAGGTCAAACGCGCGCACGGCACATGGCTATTACGGGAGGCGCCTGCGGGTAAAAATGACAGAATGACAGAATGACCCTAAAAGTTAACTCTGTTATGCAGTTTAGTCCAAAATTAACGGAATTAGTTAGGAACTTAACGAAAATAAGTTAAATAAAAATATTATGTATGTAATCGGGGTGAGGGGTCCAAGGCGGGGGTGTCTACAATTTGGTAACGCGTTCTTACGACTTTAATTACTTAGATTTATTGTATTCATTCATATATAGTTAGATCTAGTATTTTGTTCATCGTTCGTGTTCTTGACCGATGATGATCTAGGGTTTCCACGAAACCGGCACTAGATCTAGGTCACATATTACTTACATAATGTTATATTTAGGGTAGCGATCTTCATGTTTATGTGTTATTTCATACATGTTCATGATGTTCTTATTATTATACTAGATGTAAGACTTATCCATGCGTAACATACTAGATCTAGGGTTTTAATCCCTATTATGTGCACATAACATAGCCGATGATGATCCTAGGGTTCCATCAAACCCTAATATGATCTAGGAACTACTTCTAACCCTAATCTTCCCCCTCTTTATGCATGATCCCGCTTCATCTCTCTATTCTAAATTCATCAATGAACTACGCTGACCTGAGCTTCTCACGTTGAGAAGAACGTAGGCAATCTTCGGATCCGGTCTCAATCACTAACACACACACACACATTGATCATGATAGAAACACTGATTAGTCGGACAATAGGAGTGATCACATTAATATTCTTCTCTTATTGTAATTTGACCCCGGAACCCTATTAATTCTCATAAATAGTTTTCTCAATGTTTTAACTACAAATAAAACAATGTGGCGACTCTCAATTTCAATCGGACGTATTCACACGTACCTCAATCCGTACCGCCATTGGTGAAACTCCATACGCCTTAGCCTATGGGATGGAAGCAGTGTTACCAATCGAATTAGAAGTACCGTCACTAAGGGTTATCCTAGAAAACCAAGTAAATGAAGTCACATGGTTGAACAACCATTACGAACAACTAGCCCTGCTAGATGAACGACGACTTCGAGCCATCGAGCATATCCAAGCATATCAACGGAGGATGGCCCGAGCATTTAACAAGAAAGTCAAATCCAGAAACATCAAAGAAGGGGACCTTGTCCTACGCGAACATCGTCCTGGACCATTCAACCCAATGGGAAAATGGGGACCAAGGTGGATAGGTCCTTACATAGTCAAGAAGATCTTCTCCGGAGGAGCGGTACTACTCGTAGACCTAGATGGAGATCCACTGCCGAAGCCCATCAACATGGGCAAGCTGAAGAAGTACTACCCATAGCTCCGTCCCCTAGTTCAGAAAAAAAAAAAAAAAAAAAAAAAAGAACGAGAAAAGAAGCCCGCTAGATTGAAAACCTGAAAGGGCGGTCTAGGCAAAAACCAGCATAAAAAAAAAAAAAAAAAAACTTGGGGCGGGTCTCGTACGAGACATCCATGTCTCGTACGAGATAAGCAAACAAACAGCAGCAGACACACATTTTCTCTTTCTTGAACAAGAACTACGATGACATGAGCTCCTTATTTAATTGATGTAAAAGGAGAACATAGGCAGCCTTTTGGTCCGGTCTATTCAATAAATAAAAAATCAAAATCTTGTTCTTTGATTAATTGAACGCATTTAAAAAAAAACGATAGGAAAATTTCCAACATGAGCTACCAACTTGCAAAAGAAAATAAATAAAACACTAAAAATCAAAATATTGGTCTATCTAAGCAATCTCTCGATACTCCTAAAGATATATTTCTTCCTTGATTTAGTAGGGGCTTAAACACGGTCCGTCTTGTCATCTCTCTTCCTCTTGTACCAAGGTATCTCGAAACCGGGAGGAACATCAAGTCTACTGAACACTGAAGGAGTCAATCTCGTGAACACATGAGGGCTATCAAGAGCTTGTAATTTACCGGGAAGTCCATTTGCTCTCTTCTCGTAAAAGTCACTATCCATAAAGTCTTGAGTAGCATCCCCACTAACATTAGAAGGATCCTCCTTAGCTTCCTTCTTCCTCAAACTCAGGCTAGGCTCGAATTGGTCCCCCAACAGATGACGACGAATCTCATCAATACCCTCGACGTTGGGACGGAGTTCTTCGAGGAGCCAGTCCAAATATTTATCCGATAGATAAATGTTCCCTCCATCATGACGGAGATTGGTCCAATGATCTGTGGTAGTACCCTGCCCCCAAGCACGAGCCAAGCTCGTGGCGAACTCTGAGTCCATAGAAGAGATATCTTGAACATGTCCCCCTAACACAAAAGTGTCTTGTTGCTGACCGAACTGCCGCATCACCCATAGAGCAAAATAAAAGGAGGAATCTCTCAAACCCGGAAGAACGACCCTGTCATATCGTCGGTGCTAGCCAAAAACTTCTTCACCTTCCAAAAAGGTGGGAACCAAGCAACATCATCGATCTCCGCTTTCGTGAAAAGATGGGCCCACTCCTCAATGCTAAGGTCCCTCACTAGCAATCACCGCCTATGGAAAGTATAAGGAGAATACACAGTCAGAGAAATCAACAATCTAAAGTGTTCCCGAAGCCAAATGGTCAACAACAATGGACTTCCCCGAGTCATGGAGCCGGTTCGGTGCAACTCATCAAGACCATGAAGGGTCTCCCCTAAGATAAGAGGAACAATAATGAAGGCCCGTCCTCTAGCTTGCAAAACAATATCCACAAGCTCCGTGTCTGCCATGCCGCACTTGCTCATGAAAATCACATTCCGAAATAACCACAAAGCCAAGAGGCAACACTGAGAATCCAGACCATGAATACGTGTCACACGACCCCTAAATCTCTTTGGCAAAGCGGAGAGATCGACATAACGGTTGTAGATATAACTCTTCGCTTCATGAAGGCCTATACTCAATAAGTCTCCAATGGACTCCGATAGTGCCTTGTCATGCTTAGGAACCGCAATCACACCGGTCAATGGCATATCCAAGATAGTCGCCAACTCATCCACGGTGGGAACCATCTCATTAAGCAAAAAGTTGAAAAGATGGGTCGAAGGATCCCAAAAACGTGCTACTCCCTTTAAGAGATTCCAATCCGGCTTTAAGTTCTTCAAAGTAAAAAAGGATCTTGAACCCAAACATCTCCACTAATCTCTTTTGATGAGACTTGTCGAAAGAACGAACAAACATAGCCAAGTCATCCTTATAACGCTCCACCGATTCCGAGTCTAGAGAGAATTCATCGACGATCATTGATGAACGGACGGACTTGCTTAGGGCCATCGAGAGCAAAAGGTTGAGAATTTAGCTCTAAACGGAGAGTTCCCAGAACTGATTTGAAGCTGCATGGAATTCTAGGATGGACTAGAGGTCTTTATATATGAGTTTGGATACCAAATCCTTGAGGAAAAAGGAGAAACTGTCACAGATTTAAGAGATGGCTCGTACGAGACATTGATACCTCGTACGAGATAACTCTCCAGTTCAGACAACAACGATTCTGCTCAAAATTCAGGCTCTCCAACATGTCAAAAACATGTCTCGAACTCCTCAAACGCACCCAAAACAGTTCATACATCACATACAAATGGCCCAACGCGAATCCATCTCATAAAAAAACTCACGGTTGACCAACCGGGCACGAATCAAACCATTATACAGTCAGAAGCAAAACTAAAATTGAAATAATGAATGTGCTAGAGTTAGGATTTACTTGTTGTACAGGTACAAACCAAAAGAAAAGGCTGTTTTCGCCTACACCGAGGCAATTACTACATCAACGAAAGTGAAAGAGGGGACGGGGAGTCCTATCTAATCGAACATAAAATAAAGGGACGTCGCCACAGCTGCGTCATCACTCGTCCGTTCGAGGTCTCTTCCCGCAAGAAACCGACTCCGTTGTCTGGCAAGCAGACCAGCCTAAGAGCCCCACAGTGTTGTTCTTCACTCTCTTGGCGTAAGCCATAAACTGGGCAAGCCGTCCCGCGACCTCTCTATACTCTACAATGGGCACCTATTGAGAAGAAACAAGGAGAAATGTCAAAATCCTCAAATATATGACAAACAGAGATCTGAAATGGCAAAATGATGCAAATGACAAAAAAAGGGGGAGGTCACGAGTCATACCATAGTCACATCAGCAGGAGGTATGAGTCCCTCTGGCATATTATACTCAGTGGGAAGATCCTCTACGCTCTCCACACCCTAAGCCATACTGTAGGAAAATGATGCTGGTCCAAGCTGCGGACGAAAAGGGACATGAACAATCCCCTGAGCCTGAGCCTGGCCACCCTCTATGATCAGTCGAGGCATAAGACGAGTCAGAAAGTCCTGGTAATCTGCCTCGAGATGCAGGAGGTCAAAGGCGACCTGACCAATCATGAGGTCCTCCCTCTCCTCATCCCCAATGGCATAGGAATTAAGCATGTGAGCTGGAGGATCCAACGGGACAACAAGGTCTAGCTGTCCCCATCCTGTTGACGAGAGACTCGCTCTCCCAAATAAAAACATCCCCCACCAAGGCCGATCATCAACAATCTCAGGCCCGCGTGCCCATAAGCATGGTCGATCCCCAAACTTCTCCAAGGAAAAAGGGCGGTACCAACCTCTGGGATGACTACCCACTCATCAAGATACCGCCGCATATGCTCCACAGGCAAATCTGCCCCCTCGGCTTGCTCATCATGGGTATCTCTGTTATCCCTACGCCACCTCAATGTATCCGGAAATCTGATAGTGTTATCCCGGAGATCAAAGTTATAGAGGCCAAACATGGCGTAACCCTAAGCCTGTAAATAGGAGAGACATAGAAATTGTCAACACATAACGACTAAAATAAGAATGCTACCGAGACAAAATAAACTGGGGATGAAATAAGCAAGGATACAACAAAGAGTGAGTATTGTACCTCCCAAGCATGGCTGTAGCCACCCATGCCAGCATTCACACGGTCGTGCGAACTCTCATCGCAACTCATCAGAGTGAACAAGGCAGTTGACGCGTGGTTAGCAAACTGCGTCTCGGAAAATTCCCACCATAAGAAGCCACGGACAGCTATAATACGGGTATTGACAAACCAAATCTGACCCTCATTGGTGGTGATGTAAGTACCCAACTTGTCCTTCAAGGCCTTGAGAGGGACACCCTTGCCTAGGGTATGCACGGTAAAACCCAGAAGCTGCCTCATATCATCATCACTGGGAAAGAAATCCGTGTCAACCTCAATCAGATCACCAGTAATGGGAAGCCCAGTAATTGCATAGAAATTGGTAGGAGTCATTGTGACCTCACCCCACCTCATGTACATTGTGTGGGTACTATCCCACCAATACTCCTGAATAACCTGGAGCATGTGGGTGTTCCTCCGCTCACCCACCAGACCATCAAAGAAGGGTTTGAGCCCTATGTTCTCGATCTCCTCTTTCAACTCACCATTGAGAGTTCTCCACTTCTAAACGACCGCTCTCTCTTCCCCTTTAGTTGTTGACTACCTTGTATGGCTTCAAGAACAAAGAAAAAATAGGCGAATGTCAGAAAATCGGTAAAATCCTCATTTAAGCATTTTACCCAAAATCGCAGAATTGCCCAGAACAACAGTCAAAATCATATACTACTATACTACATTGATTATCAACATCAACAAGGATGAAATTCCATCAAAAGATCAGCCATGCATGATAAACCCTAGCAACGACAATTCTTGGTGACAATCTGACAAAAGTCGACAAAATCAACTGCGAAAGCACCAAATTGAGGCATGCAACAACGAAATTGACATGGAAACTCAACAAAAGGAAGAGATCCTTACCCTCCTTGTCCGAATGGCGTGAGAAATATGCTCCTCAAGGAACAGGCATATCCGTCCTCCCCACCTTGCCCTTCATGTGCCTACCAAAGAGGTGCTCCTTGTGTGATCGATTTTCACCGGCCATTGGAAGAGGTTGGAAATCACTTGAACTTGAGAAAAATGGAGATTTTTGGGAAGAAAATCACCTAGGGTCGGAGAACTCTTGAAAAAAAAATGAGAAAAGTAAGTTTGAAATCACAAATCAGCGCCTGATATAGCTGGTCTGCGCAAAAACAAGGATTCCTCGTACGATACATACATACCTCGTACGAGGTATCTCTCAAAAAATTCCAGAAAACCCTATTTTCTTGGAAAAATTCCAAAAAAGACCTGCTTTTAACATAAATGTCATAAAAATCCCTGCTTTGACTAAGAGGTTAAATATGAACCCGGTTCAAGATGGAACATTGAGTCGTCAACAAAAGAATATTTTCAAAATTGGACCAAATGATGTTGTTTCTCAGTACGAATTTATTCTCACAAGCACAAAAGAGATCTACATCAGCAACTCAGCCTTAAGTGGTCACCGAGGCATAAAAATAAGCCCTCCATAGTCATTTCTGCACCGACAACCGTGACACCCCAATACAATGACATCCTGTCACGACCCGAAAACCCGTCTCTATTTTCTAATAATAAATATTTAATTATTTAGTTATGACTTAATTAATTATTTGAATTATTTATTTATTTGGATAATTATGTGTGCATTTTATATCTCATAATATTAATTTGTGTTCAGCGTTATTTGGTTGATATTGTGTTAAGTGGATAGTATGGAATTTTGGTTAGATGGGTTAATTGGGTTATTTGTTAAGTAGTGTGAGGGGGCCTAAGTGTAAGTTTTTAAATAATCTTTCTCCTACTCCCTCCCTACTCCCCTCTTCTCCCTCACCCTCTCCCTCATTTCCCCAGCTCACACTCAATCTCTCTCTCTCTCTCTATAGTTGTGAAAAAGGGTAAGTTCTTCCTCTCATTCTTCCTCCATTATGATCATCTTCCTCCCTCTATTTCTTAGTGCTCATTTTATGAAATGCGTTTAGATCGTCGATAGGATCGCGTAGAACCAAAAATATTCGAATTCCGTCAACTTTGAGAAATCCGTGTAAGTTGCTTTTCCCCTATTTTTATGCTAAAGTGTTCATTTCATGTTTATATAATGCTTTAGTTGATACATTTGATGTTTGATTGAGTTTGGGATTTATTTGGAATTTATTTTGGTTTTGGTTAAAAATGGTGATTGTTATGAATGTTGGGATTTAATCTTAGTTGGGGTTGATAGATGATGTGATTAAGGTCCCTTTCTAGTTGTTAAGTTGTTTTGGTTCATGTTTATGCTTGGTGGAAAGCTTGGTTGTATTTAATTTTGAGAATTTGTGAAAATGGTAAGGATTCTTGAAGAACCCAGCTGCTGAATCCTCCCAGCCCATAGACCAGGCGCCCGCCCGCGCTGAGCCAGGCGCCCGCCTACATGGTTTTTCCAGCAGCCAGACCTTCTGGTCAAATAAGCGCCCGCCCGCCCCCTTCCAGGCGCCCGCCCGCCCCCTGTTCTGGAAACTTACCTTTTTGCTTGTTTAAAACTAAGTGGCTTCCCTAGTTTAAGTTTATTTACTCCAATTAACTTAAGATAACATCGTGGAACACTTTATTAATTGGAATCGATTCTTTTGTGAATAAATATGTTATGGAATTTGATTAAGTATGGTTTTGGGAATGTGGGCCATCTTTGATGTGTTGTTTGGATTGGTTTACCTTTGTGGTGATTTATTTGGAATGGTTCCCTACTTTGGAATCGTTAGTTGATTATCGTGCTAGTATTTTATTACTTAGCCTTTACTTGAAAGTCCAGCTGGTATTTGTGTGTGTTTCGGGCGATGCGAAACATTATGATGGCACAGGCCAAGTCCATTATGATGTTGACCATTGTTTTGCCCCATTATTTCCCTCCTCCAGATCAGCCTTGGATGTGAGATGAGCTAGCCCCTTTGTGAGCATTTTAGCTATTAGTTTTGGGCTTTGACTGTGTGTCACTGTCCCCTTATTATTATTGGTTCCGGTACTGGGGGTTTTCTCTTCAAGCTTTCATGCTACTATAAAGATGTTGATTGTTGATTATTGAAGCTGCGCAGCGACCTTTATTTGGTTATATCAGTTGGGAAACCTTGGCTAATATCATTTGTTAATTTTTTATTTCCGCTGCTATCTGTTAAATGATAATTGTTATTTGCTATGTGATTTATTATGGATTATTGCATCATAGCATATCATGTAGTTGCATTAGTAACTTATTGAGATTTATCTCACCCCCTTTCTTTTATCTTTGTTTTTCCTTAACCCCCCCTAGGAGGAAAGGATTAGACTCGCTGATCACGAGGAGGACGTCGCGAGGGTTGAGCTTTTGGGCAAGCTGTTATAGGTGGGTTTACATTACATAAATGTGTAACCTTTTTAGGAATAGTTGTACCAAACTTGACGTCATTAGAATTTGTATATTTTATTATTTTGGGTGTAAGCTTATGGAGCTTACACTAGTTTATATTTTGTTCTTCAAGTTGGATTTTAAAACTTTGTGTTATCATCTTTTGGTATAAAAGGAAATTTTTATCTTCATTAATTTAGAGTTTATTGTTTAATTCGACATCCAGCTCGCGTACTCCGGGCCCGCGGGGTCGGGGTCGCGACAGTTGGTATCAGAGCTATGGTTTAGCTCTAAGTATAAGTCTAGGTGGACTAGTATGACCTAGGAGGGTAGTTGTGTTCGGAGTGAGTAACGGTTGATGTTTTATGTAGGTAATTGTTCTCAATGGCTAGAAGAAGAACGGGTGAAGGTTCTAGTGGGGCTCAGAATCAGAATGATCTTCAGGAAGAGAACCGTGCTATGTTCCAAGGCATGTTTGAGGCGGCCATGAAGGAAATTCATGACCAAGGGCCAAGAGAGGAGCATGTGCCACCTCCGCGATACGGGTTGGAACAATTTCTGAAATTAAAACCAAGGGAGTTCGATGGTGAGCCCGATGTGAAGAAGGCCGAACTATGGGTTGAGTCTATGGAGAAAATTTATGATGTATTTGGGTGCACGGACGAGGATAGGGTCCGGTTTGCGGCTTATAAATTGGTTGGGGCCGCCGAGCATTGGTGGAAAGGAGTTAAGTCGAGTTGGGATGATACCCATACAGTGTATGCATGGGAATTGTTTGTGCGGAAGTTCAAAGAGCATTTCATTCCGGTAGTAGATCAAAACCGAAAGGAGATCGAGCTTCTCAACTTGGATCAAGGTTTGTTGTCTATAGCTCAGTACTCGGCTAAGTTCACAGAATTAGCCCGGTATTGTGACTATCTTGTGAGGACCGAAGAACAGAAAGCTATGAGATTCATCCGGGGTTTGAAGACTTCTATCCGGACTCAGCTTATAGCCCAGCGGATTCAAACTTATCAGGATGCGGTGGATCGAGCCTACTTGATCGATAAATATATAGGGGAGCATAAGAAGAAGGTCGAGGTGACTAACACTAGCAAGTAGGGAGGACAGAGCAAGCCACAAACCCATTCAGATAACCGAGGTAATTTTGGGGGACAATCTCAGTCCCGAGGGCAACCAATCCCAAGGAACCCGGGCACTACTGCCGGGAACCAATGGGACCATCATAGGAGACTTTGTTCCTATTTCCAAAAGGAAGGCCATTCAGAGGACCGGTGTTGGAAAAAACAGGGCAAGTGTACCAATTGTGGTCAAATGGGGCATTTTGCAAGGGATTGTACTAGAGGCAGGGGTCAACCGACTGGGGTAGGAGCTGGGGCTCCACAGGGTCAGAAAAGGGATGCTACGGGAAAGGCCAAGGTCCAAGGAAAAGTGTTTGCAATGAATCAGCATCAGGCAGATGATCCTTCAGTGATTGGAGGTATTGTTTCTATATCTAATGTGAGCGCGCGTACGTTAGTAGATCCTGGATCATCCCATTCTTACATTTCTGTGCAATTTGCTTCTTTACTAAATGCTGCATCTGAGTCTTTGCCCTATGTGTTAGAGGTGTCAACTCCTATGGGAGAGTGTTTGGTGACTGATAAAGTCTTTCGTGCTTGTAATGTGCTTATATGTGGTTGTGTCTTGTGTGCGGACTTGGTAGTCCTTCCGATTCAAGACTTTGATGTTATTTTGGGTATGGATTGGCTGAGCAAATATCATGCTTCAGTCGATTGTCGTAGGAAGGTTGTTAATTTCTCTATCCCTGATGTGCCTAAATTTGTTTTTGAGGCTATGCCTTTGGGTAGGAATATTCGTATCATTTCTTATGTGAAATCTAGGAGATTGTTGCATCGTGGTTATGAGGGGTACTTGGCTAGTGTGCTTGATACTAGGAAAGAATCCCCTAGTTTGGAGAGTGTTCGGGTAGTTAGAGAATTTCCCGATGTTTTCTCTTCTGAATATGATATAACTCCAGATCGTGAGATAGAGTTTTGTATAGACCTTTTGCCAGGTACGGCTCCGATTTCAAAGGCACCGTATAGGTTGGCTCCCGCAGAGTTAAAGGAACTAAAGGTTCAGTTGCAAGAGTTTCTTGACTGAGGGTTTATCCGCCCTAGTGTTTCCCCGTGGGGAGCACCGGTTTTTTTTGTGCGGAAGAAAGACGGTTCTTTGAGATTGTGTATTGATTACCGAAAGTTGAATCAGGTTACAGTGAAGAACAAGTATCCTCTACCTCACATTGATGATTTATTTGATCAGCTTCAAGGGTCCGTGGTGTTTTCTAAACTTGATTTGAGGAGTGGGTACCATCAGTTGAAGATTCGATCGGAGGATATTCCGAAGACTGCCTTTCGCACTCGCTATGGTCATTACGAGTTCTTGGTTATGCCGTTTGGGTTGACTAACGCGCTTGCCGTGTTAATGGATTTGATGAACTGGGTTTTCCATCCTTATCTTGATTCGTTCGTAGTGGTCTTCATCGATGACATTCTTGTCTACTCTAAATCTCGAGAGGAGCACGAGCAACACTTGAGGACAGTTTTATCCATTCTTGCGAGGGAGCAGTTGTTTGCGAAGTTTAGTAAATGCGAATTTTGGCTCGAGAAGGTTACATTTCTGGGTCATGTTATTTCTAAAGATGGGATTTCTGTGGATCCTTCAAAGATAGAAGCCATAGTGGATTGGAAGAGACCCGAGTCAGTGACCGAGATCAAAAGTTTTCTGGGTTTAGCCGGGTATTACAGAAGGTTTATAGAAGGGTTTTCGAGGATTGCTACTCCGATGACTCAGTTGACCCGGAAGGATGTACCGTTTGTGTGGAGTGAATAATGTCAAAGTAGCTTTGATGAATTAAAGAAGAGATTAACTACGGCTCCTATTCTTGCGTTACCGAATGGAAATGATGATTTAGTAATTTACAGTGATGCTTTGAAAGAGGGTTTGGGTTGTGTTTTGATGCAGAATGGGAAAGTGATTGCGTATGCTTCGAGGAAGTTGAGCCCGAGTGAACAGAATTATCCTACTCACGACATGGAGTTAGCGGCTATTGTATTTGCTCTTCATAAGTGGAAGCACTATCTTTACGGGGCGAAATTTGAGATTTTCACGGATCATAAGAGTTTGTAATACCTTTTCTCTCAGAAGGAGCTTAATAACCGACAGCGTCGATGGATGGAACTTTTGAAAGATTATGATTGTAAGATATACTATCATCCCGGGAAAGCGAATGTAGTAGCCGATGCGATTAGTAGAAAATCTTATGTGGCTTCGATGATGGTTCGAGAATAGAAAATGCTTGAGGATGTTCGAGATTGGTGTCCTCTTGAATCGAGACATGGGGCTATTTTTGCGAATATTAGGGTATCTCCGACCCTAATTCAGAGGATAAAAGAAGCTCAAAAAGAAGATCCTGAGTTAGTGAAAGTAATGGGTAAAATGAAGGAAAAGAACTTCGAGGATTTTTCTAAGAGTTCGAATGGGGTGTTGACTTTCCGTGGTCGTTTGTGCGTACCCGATGTTGGTGGAATAAAGAGGCAAGTTTTAGATGAGGGTCACAAATCGAGATATACTATGCATCCGGGTAGTACGAAGATGTATCAAAATTTGAAATAACACTTTTGGTGGAACAACATGAAGAGGGAAATAGCCGAGTATGTTTCGAAATGTTTAACTTGTCAGCAGGTCAAAGCCGAGCATCAGAGACCCGCAGGACTACTTCATCCGTTAGAAATTCCGGAGTGGAAGTGGGATCATGTGACTATGGATTTCGTTACGGGACTACCTCGTACCCGTAGGAAGTATGACAGTGTTTGGGTAATCGTGGATAGACTGACCAAGAGTGCACATTTCTTGCCTATTGACATTAGGTACTCGATGGAAAATCTTGCGAACCTTTACATTGATGAGATTACGAGATTGCATGGGGTTCCGATTAGCATTATGTCAGATCGAGACCCGAGGTTTACTTCTAGGTTCTGGAAGGTGGTTCAGGAAGCTTTGGATACAGATTTGCGATTCAGCACAGCTTTTCACCCTCAGACCGACGGTCAATCCGAGAGGACCATTCAGATTTTGGAGGATAAGTTACGAGCTTGTTCGATAGACTTTTCCGATTCTTGGGATAGACATTTACCGTTAGTGGAATTCTCTTACAACAACAGTTATCAGGCTAGTATCGAGATGGCACCTTATGAGGCCTTATATGGGAGAAAATGTAGATCGCCTATCTGTTGGGATGAAGTCGGTGAAGCGAAGATTGTGGGTATTGATTTGCTTCAGGATTCAATTGAGAAAGTTAGAGTTATCCGGGATCGATTGAAAACAGCCCAGAGTCGACAAAAGAGCTATGCAGATAACCGAAGGCGAGATCTTAGCTTTCAGACCGGGGATTTTGTGTTCTTGAAAGTATCTCCGAAGGTGGGTATTCGAAGGTTCGGGAAGAAAGGTAAATTGGCTCCGAGGTTTGTTGGACCGTTTGAGGTTTTGGGGAAAGTAGGACTTTTTGCGTATCGACTTGCGTTACCACCATCTTTAGACCGGTTACATAATGTTTTTCACGTTTCGATGCTTCGGAAGTATGTTCATGATCCATCTCACGTGTTACCGAGGGTACCGGAGGATATAGAGCCCGACATGACTTACGAGGAACGACCGGTTCGGATTTTAGATACCAAAGTCCAAGAGTTGAGGAACAAAAGCATTCCGTTGGTTAGAGTTCTTTGGAGGAATCATAATGTTGAGGAATCGACGTGGGAGCTTCGTGATGAGATAGAGAGGAAATATCCGTGGCTTTTTAATTCGGGTAAGTCTCGTTAAAATTCAGGTCAAATTTTCTTTAAGGAGGAGTGAATGTCACGACCAGAAAACCCTTCTCTATTTTCTAATAATAAATATTTAATTATTTAGTTATGACATAATTAATTATTTGAATTATTTATTTATTTGGATAATTATGTGTGCATTTTATATCTCATAATATTAATTTGTGTTCAGCATTATTTGGTTGATATTGTGTTAAGTGGATAGTAGGGAATTATTGGTTAGAGGGGTTAATTGGGTTATTTGTTAAGTAGAGTGAGGGGACCTAAGTGTAAGTTTTTAAATAATCTTTCTCCTACTCCCTCCCTATTCCCCTCTTCTCCCTCACCCTCTCCCTCATTTCCCCAGCTCACACTCAATCTCTCTCTCTCTCTCTATAGTTGTGAAAAAGGGTAAGTTCTTCCTCTCATTCTTCCTCCATTATGATCATCTTCCTCCCTCTATTTCTTAGTGCTCATTTTATGAAATGTGTTTAGATCGTCGATAGGATCGCGTAGAACCAAAAATATTCGAATTCCGTCAACTTTGAGAAATCCGGGTAAGTTGCTTTTCCCCTATTTTTATGCTAAAGTGTTCATTTCATGTTTATATAATGCTTTAGTTGATACATTTGATGTTTGATTGAGTTTGGAATTTATTTTGGTTTTGGTTAAAAATGGTGATTGTTATGAATGTTGGGATTTAATCTTAGTTGGGGTTGATAGATAATGTGATTTAGGTCCCTTTCTAGTTGTTAAGTTGTTTTGGTTCATGTCTATGCTTGGTGGAAAGCTTGGTTGTGTTTGATTTTGAGAATTTGTGAAAATGGTAAGGATTCTTGAAGAACCCAGCTGCTGAATCCTCCCAGCCCGTAGACCAGGCGCCCGCCCGCGCTGAGCCAGGCGCCCGTCTACATGGTTTTTCCAGCGGCCAGACCTTCTGGTCAAATAAGCGCCCGCCCACCCCCTTCCAGGCGCCCGCCCGCCCCCTGTTCTGGAAACTTACCTTTTTGCTTGTTTAAAACTAAGTGGCTTCCCTAGTTTAAGTTTATTTACTCTAATTAACTTAAGATAACATCGTGGAACACTTTATTAATTGGAATCGATTCTTTTGTGAATAAATATGTTATGGAATTTGATTAAGTATGGTTTTGGGAATGTGGGCCATCTTTGATGTGTTGTTTGGATTGGTTTACCTTTGTGGTGATTTATTTGGAATGGTTCCCTACTTTGGAATCGTTAGTTGATTATCGTGCTAGTATTTTATTACTTAGCCTTTACTTGAAAGTCCAGCTGGTGTTTGTGTGTGTTTCGGGCGATGCGAAACATTATGATGGCACAGGACAAGTCCATTATGATGTTAACCATTGTTTTGCCCCATTATTTCCCTCCTCCAGATCAGCCTTGGATGTGAGATGAGCTAGCCCCTTTGTGAGCATTTTAGCTATTGGTTTTGGGCTTTGACTGTGTGTCACTGTCCCCTTATTATTATTGGTTCCGGTACCGGGGGTTTTCTCTTCAAGCTTTCATGCTACTATGAAGATGTTGATTGTTGATTATTGAAGCTGCGCAGCGACCTTTATTTGGTTATATCAGTTGGGAAACCTTGGCTAATATCCTTTGTTAATTGTTTATTTCCGATGCTATCTGTTAAATGATAATTGCTATTTGCTATGTGATTTATTATGGATTATTGAACCATAGCATGTCATGTAGTTGCATTAGTAACTTATTGAGATTTACCTCACCCCTTTCTTTTATCTTTGTTTTTCCTTAACCCCCCCCCCTAGGAGGAAAGGATTAGACTCGCTGATCACGAGGAGGACGTCGCGAGGGTTGAGCTTTTGGGCAAGTTGTTATTGGTGGGTTTACATTACATAAATGTGTAACCTTTTTGGGAATAGTTGTACCAAACTTGACGTCATTAGAATTTGTATATTTTATTATTTTGGGTGTAAGCTTATGGAGCTTACACTAGTTTATATTTTGTTCTTCAAGTTGGATTTCAAAACTTTGTGTTATCATATTTTGGTATATAAGGAAATTTTTATCTTCATTAATTTAGAGTTTATTGTTTAAGTCGACGTCCAGCTCGCGTACTCCGGGCCCGCGGGGTCGGGGTCGCGACACATCCCACAGGATAGCAGCATTTAGAATCCCATAATTTCCATCAAGGTGAAAGCTAATGGCATAGGATTCATATTTTCAACAGAAAAGAAGTCTCGTTGGAATGAGAAGAAAGGTCCGAGTAATTGGCGTCTCCAAATCTAGAATCTCATAATTGTTATCAAGGCAAAAGCTAATAACATAGGATTCACAACATTTTCAATGGAAAGGAAGTCTCGTTGGAAGGAGAACAAAGGTCTGAGTAATTGGCGTCTCCAAATCTGGAATCCCATAATTGTTATCAAGGCGTAAGCTAATAACATAGGATTCACATCAAAGCACCCAATGGTCACTGAGGCATAATGTAAGCACCTCTATGGTCATTTTGGCATCAACAAAACTGAAGGCGATTCATCATCAGCAACAGGTATATTCAGAATTGGGTCAAGGACATTGATTCCTCAGTATGGGTTACTCTCTAAACTCTAAACTTTACTTACCGCAGTATTGTTTTCAAAATGATTTTTAAAATACCTCAAGCGATTGTTTTTTGCGTGTTTGGAGTCGAACTACATTTGGTATGATTTCCTTTCGGGTTATACGTAGGCAGCTTTCTAGCACGACCATACCCAAAGTTTTAAATGGTGTCTTTTTTATCGACGAAGTTACTTCTTTCATAAGTATCATCGCCTAGGGGCTCTGTAGACACCCCATTTTGAACGTTAATTCATAATTACACTACTTCTTCGTCTCGCCTTTGATTTGGGTCGAAACTCGTTAAGTTTGACATGTCTCATTAAGTTCCTGGCTGACTCCGTTAGTTAGGGGGCCGAAATGAACATTAAAACTTAAGCGAAGGGCAAATTTGTGATTCAACACAAGATTCCTCCTACGAGACATCTAATGTCTCGTACGAGACATCCCCTTGACAGACGGGTTTTCCAGCAGTTTCCTTATCGAACTCAACCTCATTTCTTGGCAAACACTCCACAATCCGAGAAAGAAAGGAAGGACGACCTGAGAGTCCAAAAACAACTCCTTGGGAATTGAGTCTTTGATTCCCATCCAAATTTACCTCCTTGGATTGGTCCCTAAGTCAAGAAATCATATAAATATAGGGGTTCTTGAACTAAAATCCCTAATGGTGGTCAATCATTCTTAATCACTAGGATCACTCTCTACCAAAACATTCCTAACACCCTCATATCATCCTCTCAAGGGTAACCCATGAAATTCATCAAGACATAACACGATTCAATCCAAGCTCTTTAGATCATCAAGGCCTTTTGTCAAGGCCATCCATAGGATTCTCGAATAACGGTTAGGTAACTCCTTTGTCTTCTCTCTTCTCATCTCCTTCTTTGCTTTGAAGTGGTGTGATTCTATCAAAAGGATCAGCCTAGAGCCTCTCCAATTCATGGATATGGTCTCGAAGCACATGATTCGACATTCCAAATAAATAAGAGATTATTTATTTGGCTTCCTTTGTACATGTTTTGCATAATTTTAAGATGATGATGATGATTTCGTAGCAAGACCAATCCTACATTGGGTGGATTGGGTACTCCTTCACCTCCCCAATCCATAACTTAACCCCCAAACTCAAGAACTCACGGTTCGTGTTCCGTTAAACATGGTGGTGACTCACAACAAATCGAGCAACAATCATGTCCTTACAATCAATCAAACCCCTAAACAACGGCGAAAAGGACGTGCGCTCACAGGAATAAGATTTATTAAGAATTCATAACTTCTGTTCTTGCTTTAGAACGATTCTTAAGCTCATGACTAGGTCAAAGAAGTTAATCTCATTCTCTTAAGTGTGTAGATCGCAGTAATTAAACATGATTAAAATTTAAAACATTCTACACAAATATGCAAATAAATATACACCTATATTTCATACGATTATCATTCAAAGACATTTAATGTATTTCATAAATACTCCCACTAAATTATACACCTTCAATTACAACTCTTGTATTATATAATTTAAATGGGCTAAGATCCATATTTCACTTGATTTGTGAGTCTGCTTTGGCATGAACCTCAAAACCAAGCTATTTAGGTAGATAACTATCAATCACATGTGATTCTTAGATCCTTTATGGGATTTGTGACATCTTTTGTCTTACATTTTTTAATCCCATCTTATGCCTTAGGCCCATAACCGTTATGATAGCCTAATTAAGTTTGACCACTTTAAACGTATAGACAACCTTTGCCTCATCTTGCTTCTCAATGATAGAATGATGTGCCCTGCTTTGGCAGATAAACCACACCAAAACGATCAAGGTACTTCACAAGTGTTTAAATTGTGGATGGCATAAAACTTAAAATTTTATGAAGGTTATTTGCATAGAGACATGCATCATATATTTAATTATGTCAAACATAATATAATATAGTCTTTGCATAATGGATGTTAACTAATCAAATTAATTAACAAAAGCAAAATCTTGTGATTTAATTATGAAGCAATATTATGGGGACGGAATCTAAAATATCTGTAAACAATTTACAGATTGGATATTTCATTCGCATTCCCAGAAATAAGGCGTAAGCCTGCTATTGGTCCATGCAATGAATTGATCCAAATTTAGTTTCCTTCTTTGCAAACAATTTACACTTTTTTCATAGGGATAAATTCTGAAACATTTGAATCCGCAGAACATCTACAAATTGAGAGCACAAAACGTACGGTCGAAACTAAGCCAAAAGGTATCCACAATCCCGTACTAAAATCAAGAAACCAAGTAATTATTCCATACGATCGAAACTAAGCCAAGAGACATCCACATTTCCGTATAGTAAAGTAACTTGTTTCAAGATTGTTCATTATCTCAACAATTACATAGATTACAGTAATTCTGAACTCTTCAGAACTCTGATTTCTGCAATTTTCTGGATTAAATCATATTTCAAGAAACACGGTTTCGAAAACCAGCCATCTGAAACCAGATTCAATTCCTGATTCGAATTCTGTAAACGATTTACAGAACAATCAGAAAACCAGAAAAACAAAGCAAATCTGCCAGAAACCCTAGGGGGATTTCCAGAATTTTTAAAATTCGATCAATCCCAATATCGTGTTCATATATTGTCGCGCCCTAGACCCGTGGTCCTACTTGGCCCCACGCTCAGGACACGATTGGAAGACATTATAAAACACTTTTAGAAATTTTTTCGAAATATACTTTCATAAAGTTTAACAAAATCCACAATCGAAGTTCAAAGACTTCATTTAACTTTCAAACAAACTCTTTCACAAACGAAAGTACTTAGCCCGAAGGCTTACAAACTTTTATACAAGTATACATACACCAACATTATCCAAAATAATGGTGTTACAAAATGATGAAGTCACGGAAAATCTACCCAAAAGGTATTACATCTATGTAATGTAGCCTTTACAAAATAAATCCCAACTCTTACCACTGTAACGTCCTCCCGTGCTAAAGTGTCCTATCCCCTGGACTCGCCTTTATCTAAAACAGTAAACAAATAAAGGGTGAGAATGAATCTCAGTAAGCTACTAAAATGCAACTACGTTTCATGCTATAATGATAAGTATAACAAACAATATCATAAGCATCACATAGCACATAGCATGAGAGGCAAAGCCAACTCATAATACCACACATACAACGATGTAACACTCATAAGGATACTTAGTTAAGGTTTACCGAAAGAACATAACTGTCGATACTTAGCCAAGGTTTACCGAAAGAACATAACCGTCTGGAAATACCATTTAAGAAAGCCATCTGAGAAAATCATCTGAGCAGCATAAATAGCTGAAGCCGGGATCCCGAAAACCAAACCATAACCATAAGAACCAAAGTAACAACGGGGAAATATGACACAAAGTCATAACCCAAATGATCACTCGAGGGAGCTAACTCATCCCGTCCAAGGCCAATCTGTACTAGGGAAATAGGTCCAGTGGAAAAGCCTTATAGTGAACTTGGCTGTGTGCCACTATAATTCTTTCCACCTCCACTCGATTACAAAAAAAGGTCCAGTGGAAAAGCCTTATAGTGAACTTGACTGTGTGCCACTATAATCCTTTCCACCTCCACTCGATAACACAAAACCAGCTGGACTTTCAAACAAAGCACTGTAATAAATACTTGCTTAAACAACAACCAGGGCAATGATTCCAAAAGTAGGGAACCAAGCCAAACACATCACAAAGATGAACCAATCCAAACCACATCAAAAGATGTTAAACAATATCCAATTACCATTTACTCAAATTCCACAACACATATGTTCACAAAGGAACCAATTTCAAACACTAGGGTGTTCCACAACAACCCTCTAGGTACTCTAGGATATCACCTAAGACCTAGACCAAGACTGAACTCTAAATCACTTGAATTGGAACAACTCACTTTTTCAGCAATTATGGGCGGTCGTCCAAACCAAACTGGGCGGTCGCCCAAAATGCTCTGCCCCAGACCAAACCTTTCAGTAGTTATGGGTGGTCGCCCAACCCCATTCTGGGCGGTCGCCCACAAGCCAGACTCAGAATTCTCAAATTTCTCCTGCAAGCCAAATTCATCCGTCCCAAGCGTAGGAGTATAACTTACTAACACTTATACTATTACCAGGAGTGCAACAACCATCCCAAAACATTACTTTCAATTTAACTCATCATTCCTACACAAAAGGTGAATACTCCCTTTGTCTCAAAATTACAAGTATCACAAATATCATTCAAATCACAAAATTAACAAGTACAAGTTTCAAGTATAACATATATGACCATTTTAATATTTAAAGGAGAATTAGTAACTTACCTATTTCCGGAAAAGGTATCGCAAAAATATGTTTTATTCGGGTAGAAATGAGCTACTCAACGCCCTGATCATTTTTATATAATTAGTTTTTAAAACGGAATAGTAATTAAAAAGATATAAATCGAAATAGGTTGAACTTACCTTTTTCTCCTAACCCTAAGAATAACGAGAGAGAATGTTCTGGAAAATAAACACAGAGAGAGAAGAGAAGGATAGGCATAAGTTTATACAAGATTTTTGCCCCATTTTTCTACTTTAATCACCCAAGTTTCATTTTTAACATTTTAACCCCTAAACTTATTTTTTTCACAAAGGACCCTAAAGTTTCAACTTAATCATTTAACTCCTTTAACCATTATTACTACTAACTAAATAAATAGCACAAATAATCAAGTAAGATGTGCAAATCATAAAATATGATGCAACACATAAAATGCACACATAATGTCAAATTAAAATCCCCAAAAATATAAAATAAATAGGGACGGGTTTTGGGGTCGTTACAATCACTCCCCCTTAAAGAAAATTCGTCCCGAATTTTTGGATAACTTACCAAACGAATCAAACAACCAATGATACTTTCTTTCCATTTCATTCCAAAGCTCCCAAGTTGATTCTTCCACATTATGGTTCCTCCACACAACTCTAACAAGAGGAATACTTTTATTTCTCAATTCTTGAACTATAGAATCAATCACCTGAACTGGATGCTCCTGATAGGACATACTTGGTTCAATATCCTCGGGAACCTCAGATAGGACATGAGAAGGATCATAAACAGATTTGCGTAGCATCGACAAATGGAACATATTATAAACCTTGTCAAGAGAAGGAAGTAACACAAGACGATAAGCCCAATCTCCAACTCTTCGCAAAATCTCAAAAGAACTGATATATTAAGCAAACTCCACGAGAAGTAAAGATATATCCCACGAATTCTAAAAATCAACTGAACAAGTTCTCAACATGTCCTCAAGAATCTGAATGGTTCTTCCTAACTGACCATCTGTCTGAGGATGAAAACCCGTACTAAATCCCAATTCTGAATTCAAAGCCTTCTGAATTGCTTACTAAAATCAAGATGTAAATAAGGAACCCATATCTAATACCATGCTCGTAAGCATCCCATGAAATCGAACTATCTTCTGAACAAATAAGTAACAACTGGAATTAACATTTATACCTTCAAAATAGATAAGGTGAGGAAACTTGGTAACCAATCCGCTATCAATCAACATCATTGTTCTCAACTATTCAGTGTAACTCCTTCAATGAAACCTTTCGGAATAGATTCATATCCACTCAGAAATCTCAAAGGCTTGTCACAAACCAACTGATCACTGATATTTTACTTCCAGATTATTCGTAGCTCAAGGACTTAGTTGAATGCTTAGAATTTCTCGTGTCAACAAATCAAATGTAACTCTTCAAGTACCTGTAGTTGAATTCCGTTATGCATGTTGGTTCCACTAAGTGTCGACTACATACTCTGCTACAAAAGTTAAAGTTCCATCCCTAGCAATGAACAAAATCGTGTTGTCTATCATCGTTCATTCCACTAGTAATTTTCTATAGTTAGAATCATTCAATAGATTAGAAACTTAAAGCTTTCACAATCGCAAAATCATCACATGTCTCGACTCATAAGGACTCCAAGATGTCAATTCCTCTAACCATCCCCCATTTAGTGTTATCAAACATGAACTATAAGTCAAGGAATCCTCTAATATATTTGTCTTTCCTGAATGATATAACATAATACTCTACTTGCATTGTCTCAAGTGTAGCTCTCCTGAAGAAAACGATTACTTCAACTCTCATGGTCGGTAGACACTTCAAATATGGCTCTACAAAAGTCATTTACTAATGCAATGAATGTATAATCGAAATCACCCTCAAGTTATGGTGAGGATAACTTTGTTCATAAGGAATCAATCTTCTCGAAGCATATATAACTGCCATACAATTCTGAATGGATAAACATCTCAATCACTCTTCGAGGCATCACCATGAACAATGAGTTGATTAGATCCACTATAATGGTAAAACTCGACATATCCACTAGAAAATAGTAACACTGATCATATCCTCTAGATAACTGTAATACTAGTCAAATCCATTAAGCAATATTAATACTGAAGTTGTCATCAACTCTCGTTTCCACAATTAAAAACTCGTTTTACTCTTACCAATCCATCGAGAAAGTGTATCTTTCTATGTCAATTAGTTAACAGTGTAGCTACCTTAGAAATCCATCAATGAATCTCTAACCATATGCCAATCTCAACAAGTTACATACCTCTGCTACTGAAGTAGGATTTTTCCAATTACTGTTGCTTCCATATTTAAAGAATCAATAGCCATGCCTGAATTGAAACTTCCTCAAAATAATATATCCTCTAACAAGAAAACATAATGCCTTGATTTTACAACTGTTGCCTCTCACAAAGCAATCCAATTACGGCTACAGATACAACTCAGCATATCCAACAATACCACTGAAGTAGTTGTTAATTCAAACAATATAACCACAAATTTATGATGCCCATACCTGGTATGAAAAGCCGTCTTTGAAATAAACCCATCTCAAATTTTCAATTGATAATAATCACTTCAAGTCAAACACTGAATAAACCACTGATCTCTGAAGTTGATAAAATATATCACCCATATAAGATAACAAGTAATGATTCGCTATAGTCACCTGGTTGAGCTCTTAGTATTCAATATACAATCGCAAGGTACCATACCTTTTCATAATAAACAATACTGATGCATCCCACGTAGATATACTAAACGTAATGAATCCCTTGTCAAGAAATATCTCAAGCTGAATCTTCTACTCCTTTAACTCAACCGATGTTATAGGTATATTAAACTAGATATTAGCACTGTAGCATTGTACTGTAACAACTGAATATAACTCAATTTTCTCCTCAAGTAACAAGTACTACTCAATAAAGAATATATCTGAGATCTCACAAAGAAAGGATCAATCCTCCAATTTAGATGTAGACGTTCCACTACCAACCACGTAAACTAAATACCCGACACAACCTTCTGATAACAATTTTCTGACTTTAATGCATAAATAACATGAATGCCCAACACATATATCTACCATGCTTAATTAAAGCACACTAACATATAAAACTCCACCACAATAATATCAAAATCTTGCTATGGCAAAATAACTAAACCAGCAAGTAAAACATGCTCATAAATTTGCACATCACAAGTGCGCAACACTCCATCAATCACCAAACACTCCCCCTTAGTATAGACACCTCTAACACATAAGGTAGAGACTCAGAAGACAAATGCAACCGAGAAGAAAAATGCACAGACATATAAGAATGCGAAGAACTAGGGTCTATAAGTACTCGTGCTCTCAAACTAGACACAGAAATCATACCTCCAATCACATTAACAGATTCAGAGATATGTTGTTGATTGATGGCAATATCACGATCCTGCACCTTAAGCTTCCCTGAAGAATCCCTCTTCTGACCCTGAGAAGACCTGACAACACTTCCCAATGCCTTATTCTTCATTCTTGGACAATCCTTCTAAAAATGACCCAACTGACCATATCTCATAGATTTACCTTGCTTCTTCCAACATTTCTCCTTTAAGTGTCCTTCCCTCCAACAATAACTACATACTCGTTTAACTTGACTTCTGATTTGCTGTGGTCCTTGAGAAGATCCTCTAAGTTGCAAAGATGTACCCTGAGATCCTCTAGTATCGCCATACTGATGTTGTGGTTTTGGCTGTCCTCCTTGTCTTGTCACATCTGAAGCTTCAACCTTGCTTTTACGCTCAACTATGTCGTTAATTGCTTTCATTGTAGTTTCAAACATACCTTGGAACATCATTCGAACCTCTTCTCTAACATTACCCTGCCTTGAAGGCCCAGACTGATCTCCTTCTGTCCCAACCATTTCAATAAGTACCTGCATAAAACCCTCAACGTTACTCATTCTCTACATAACTACCCTCCTAAGTCACATAGTCATTCTAGACCATCTAAACCTAGCTCTGATACCAACTGTCGCGCCCCAGACCAGTGGTCCTACTTGGCCCCACGCTCGGGACACGATTGGAAGATGTTATAAAACACTTTTAGAAAATTTTTCGAAATATACTTTCATAAAGTTTAACAAAATCCACACTCGAAGTTCAAAGACTTCATTTAACTTTCAAACAAACTCTTTCACAAACGAAAGTACTTAGCCCGAAGGCTTACAAAATTTTATACAAATATACATACACCAACATTATCCAAAATAATGGTGTTACAAAATGATGAAGTCACGGAAACTCTACCCAAAAGGTATTACATCTATGTAATGTAGCCTTTACAAAACAAATCCCAACTCTTACCACTGTAACGTCCTCCCGTTCTAAAGTGTCCTATCCCCTGGACTCGCCTTTATCTAAAACTGTAAACAAATAAAGGGTGAGAATGAATCTCAGTAAGCTACTAAAATGCAACTACGTTTCATGCTATAATGATAAGTATAACAAACAATATCATAAGCATCACATAGCACATAGCATGAGAGGTAAATTCAACTCATATTACCACACATACAACGATGTAACACTCACAAGGATACTTAGTCAAGGTTTACCGAAAGAACATAACCGTCGATACTTAGCCAAGGTTTACCGAAAGAACATAACCGTCTGGAAATACCATTTAAGAAAACCATCTGAGAAAATCATCTGAGCAGCATAAATAGCTGAAGCCGGGATCCCATAAAGTAAACCATAACCATAAGAACCAAAGTAACAATGGGGAAATATGACACAAAATCATAACCCAAATGCTCACTCGAGGGAGCTAACTCATCCCATCCAAGGCCAATCTGTACTGGGGAAATAGGTCCAGTGGAAAAGCCTTATAGTGAACTTGGCTGTGTGCTACTATAATTCTTTCCACCTCCACTCGATTACAAAAAAAGGTCCAGTGGAAAAGCCTTATAGTGAACTTGACTGTGTGCCACTATAATCCTTTCCACCTCCACTCGATAACACAAAACCAGCTGGACTTTCAAACAAAGCACTGTAATAAATACTTGCTTAAACAACAACCGGGGCAATGATTCCAAAGTAGGGAACCAAGCCAAATAGATCACAAAGATGAACCAATACAAACCACATCAAAAGATGTTCAACAATATCCAATTACCATTTAGTCAAATTCCACAACACATATGTTCATAAAAGAACCAATTTCAAACACTAGGGTGTTCCACACCAACCCTCTAGGTACTCTAGGATATCACCTAAGACCTAGATCAAGACTGAACTCTAAATCACTTGAATTGGAACAACTCACTTTTTCAGTAATTATGGGCGGTCGCCTAAACCAGACTGGGTGGTCGCCCAAAATGCTCTGCCCCAGACCAAACCTTTCAGTAGTTATGGGCGGTCGCCCAACCCCATTCTGGGCGGTCGCCCACAAGCCAGACTCAGAATTCTCAAATTTCTCCTGCAAGCCAAATTCATCCGTCCCAAGCGTAGGAGTATAACTTACTAACACTTATACTATTACCAGGAGTGCAACAACCATCCCAAAACATTACTTTCAATTTAACTCCTCATTCCTACACAAAAGGTGAATACTCCCTTTGTCCCAAAATTACAAGTATCACAAATATCATTCAAATCACAAAATTAACAAATACAAGTATCAAGTATAACATATATGACCATTTTAATATTTAAAGGGGAATTAGTAACTTACCTATTTCCGGAAAAAGTATCGCAGAAATATGTTTTGTTCGGGTAGAAATGACCTACTCAACGCCCTGATCATTTTTATATAATTAGTTTTTAAAACGGAATAGTAATTAAAAAGATCTAAATCGAAATAGGTTGAACTTACCTTTTTCTCCTAACCCTAGGAAGAACGAGAGAGAATGTTCTGGGAAATAAACACAGAGAGAGAAGAGAATGATAGGCATAAGTTTATACAAGATTTTTGCCCCATTTTTCTACTTTAATCACCCAAGTTTCATTTTTAACATTTTAACCCCTAAACTTATTTTTTTCACAAAGGACCCTAAAGTTTCAACTTAATCATTTAACTCCTTTAACCATTATTACTACTAGCTAAATAAATAGCACAAATAATCAAGTAAGATGTGCAAATCATAAAATATGATGCAACACATAAAATGCACACATAATGTCAAATTAAAATCCCCAAAAATATAAAATAAATAGGGACGGGTTTTGGGGTCGTTACATACATTAATCAGATTAAACCAACACGAATTTATAGATTACAAATTTAATTAGATCTAATCAATATCATGAATGAACAATTTATTACATATATAAATTCGATCTAAATTATCAATACATATAATCCAATTATTCATTGATAATCCCAACATGCAATTATTCATATAGATCACAACAATATAATAATTACATAATCCCCATCTAATCATGCTCATAAACCCTTAATCACATATTCATCTTTATCATCATGCAAAATCATATAATTGAATTAAATAATTTAAACATGATGTATTAAAATAATCAACGATGAACGGGGCTCTGATACCACTGTTGGGTTTTGATGCATCATGCGCAGCGGAATAAACATAAGATCAAACAACCATGAGCCCGGATCCGTGCATGTTGATTAAATTAAATACAAGATGAAAGAAACTTACCCTTGAAGATCAAATACATGAACACGGACTTTAAGTGTTGAAAAGAGAACACCCTCTACCGGTATCCACACGTCAAACGGACTCAAGAACACCTTCTTGATTGATTGCTAGATCCAAGGCCTGGTGAAGAAACGATTTCTTCACCAGTGTTCTAAAAGACGGGCGCCTAGGCCGCCTAGGCGGCTCCTAGGCGCTAGTCGGGGTGGTGCCGCCGCGACTTTCGGCAAGTCGGCCAGATTAGGCACTATACGGTCTAGGCGGAACTAGGCGCCGACTAGGCGGGATAGGTGGCTGGGCGGTCTTGGCGGGCTTGGGCACCGATTAGGTGTCCTACGCGTGTTTAGACAGTTTAGGCGCCGCTGACTACCTCAGATCGGCCGGTGGTGGTCGTCGTCGGAAGCTCGATCGGCGATGGCAGCGCTCAAGCTAAGCAGGGAAAGAAAGAGAGAGAGAGAGAGAAGGGAAAGAAAGAGAGAGAGAGAAGGGAAATAAAGAGAGAGAGATAAGAGGAGACGACTTGCCGTTGCCGAAAGTCGCGGCAGTGGTAGATGCCGGGATGGGTAAGAAAGAAAGAGAGAGGCGTGACTGCGTGAGATGAGAGTTGAGATGAGACTGAGAAAGTGAGAAGTGAAGAGAGAAGGGTAGGGTTTTTTTATTTAGGATTTCCAAAACTAATATGAAGAAGTGGGCCAAATTAAATGGAGTGGGCCAATTATGGTAAAATTTGTTGGTTTGAATAAATGGATTTCATGGGTTGGGCCATCTTAGTTATGATCTTTTTTTAATTAGTTTAATTAGTAATGTTTGACAATAAAAATATGTGGCACTATTTTTGGATAAATAAATACATATATATATTCATTTGAAAAAAAAAATACACACACATATATATATCCGTCCCAGCTCACTTGAGACTTTTTGACCAAAACTGGTCAACTTAAGGTCGGTTTGACCAACACTTTATAGAAATATTTATGATCCGAACAAAAATTAAAAAAATGTAAAATGACCACCATTAAAAATCCTCCCAATAACAATTTTTAAAAAGTTTTTTGGAACATAAATATTTCTATAAAGTGTTGGTCAAACCGACCTTAAGTTGACCAGTTTTGGTCAAAAAGTCTCAAGTAAGCTGGGACGGAGGGAGTATATAATATATATACATAGATTAATATATTTATAAAAAAAATTAAAAATGCGATAATTTCTCGGCCCCGCCTCCGCCCCGCCTAGGCGCTCTAGGCGCTAGGCGCTGCTCCGCCGCCTAGCGTCTTTTAGAACACTGATTTTGATGATTCTCAATCTCTAAATAAATAATCATACCTCTCTATATTTTATTATTTCTAAAACAATGTGTATTTATTTCCAAAATCAACATGCGGGGCTGTAAAACCTGGCACCATATATTTATATGAGGGTTTGACCTAATTCCGTTTGGGATCGGGATTCCTCGTCACACAAGAATTCAAAACAAACTGACCAGAGCCGGGAAGAGAGTCGTGCGGCTTCAACACTTCCGTACGGTCGCTTTAATCAAAATCCCAGATTTTCTGCATTTTCCAATCCGTTCTATTGTGTGTGACCCAATAGGATTATACTAAGTTGGTAACGAGTCTGAACCATTCAGAACCCGTAAGTCATAAGCGGACTCTAGCAAGCCATTATGACTACCTAATTAGTATAACTTTGAAAGTCCAAAGTTACCTTATAGAACATATCATAATCTCTTTGTCACACGATATCATATTGGACATAATTCATGGTCCACGTCAACTTATGTTGTCCAATGCTTTCTCGATCCCGAGTAGATTGATATGAGCAAATGACATTGGACATATCAATTCATTTGGGCATGGCCATGCACTATCATCAATCTCACTCATCGAGTGGCCAAGCAGATATCTCTCTTGAGAGAGGGACAAATCCCATCTTGACTTATCATTCTTCCCTACAAGAATCCGATTATGCCAATCGTAGCCTTTATAACCACCCGGTTAAGGGTAGTGTTTGAGTACGTAAAACATAATGTTCATCATGTGGAAGACCATGATAACCTCAGGTCTAAGGATTCAAATGGTATGACTAATATGAGATTTAATTATGACATTTAACCATGACATAAATCTCATAACGGGTCTATCCAGTACTTTGTTCTCCAACAAGTACCCACAAGTTTAATCCGCATCCTATGCACCATAATTATCACATTATTATCCATTAAACTCATGCTAGTCCTTCATAAGTGATAGGGACAATGATTATTATAATAAGCATGCAAAAGATATAATAATTGGGTTTGTTATCTCTATAACAATGAAGCTATGATATAACGCATAGGCCTTTCTCAAGGGCCTAGGGCATCATATCCAATACTGGTAACATTTTGATGGGGGTATGATCACTTTATTGGTGGAGAACTTTGTCCAAAATTACCCCGATGTGGTAGAGAAGGTTGGTGGCCCATCGGTCTATGACTTTGATTATTTGGCTCGGTATGATAATTTCAGCCGTTGTGGCTCCTATTTGAAATTTCATTATGGGGATGGCCTTTCGGTGTTGTGCAAGACAGGGGTTAGATTTCCGTTGGGTTCGATGCCTAGAGATTGGAGGATACTGGGTGTGCATGATGTCGGGAGTAGACGATGGGTGCAGAGTGCCAATAATGATGTTGATTTTGATGAGGAAGAGGAGGAGTGGAATGATGATGATGATGAGATACGGGAGATGCCGCAGCAGCAGGGCGGTTCTGATGCTTTTGGGGACTGGTCACAGATGCTTTCCTTTTTAGAGGGCCAACACCAAGAGATGCTATCTATTGTCCAGTCTCGGCACACATATGAGGATCAGATGCATCAGAATAGGTATGCCTTTGAGGATAGGCACTGGGAGGAGCTTGTAGATAGAATAGAGGGGGTTGAGGACCAACAGGCTACTATGGCTCAAAGACATCAGCAGATAGAGTCCTGGATGATGCAGCAGCAGGGGCCTCCGTAGTATGTACCAGCGGAGGATGAGTACTACGCCATGATGGCATCCTGGGCATAGGCTCGGGAACAAAGGTGTGCATCCAGATGGACTCATCATTAGGGTGAGGGCTCCAGTTCACAGTCTCAGGATCCGCCGCAGCCCCAGTATTACTCCCAGGCCCAGTGGCAGTGGCCACAGTGAGGGTATACCCTTTTCCCTACGTTTTTACAGTCCTATTTTTTTTACTGTTTTACACACATTGAGGAAACTGTGTAGTTTAAGCATGGGGGAGGGTTTTTATTGTGTATAGTACGCATTTATTTTATTTTCTTAATTAAAAAAAAGGCTAAGTGAAAACTCGAAAGGGCGCTTAGGCAAAAGGTGAGGTTTTGAGATGTTTTATTATAAATTCACCGGTGTTGGTGTCATAAGGGGGTTTGGAGTCTCGGGTTAGGATTTTCATTTATGATGTGGAGGCTCAGTTAGAGGAGATAGGTTAGAAACCCTCGTTCTTATTCTTGGAGTGATAAGGGGTGTTGATGTTGTTCACGAGGAAAGTTTTGTTTGGGATTAATTCCCGGACGTAAACTTTATTTTTACGAGGGAGATAGTAGTGAGAGATAAGCGTGGAGGAAACTTAGGACATGTTTAGTTCCCACTAGATTTTATGTGTGGGCCTTAGTCCGGATACGGTTTTTCACTATTTTGGAGTTTGTATCGGGCTGAGGCCATTGATCTTTATTTGTTCTTGGTGTTAATGGGGACGGAGTTTCTTATACTCTGATAGTATTTGTTGACCTTTTGACTTGGAGGATTAGAGGAGACTAGGGGTCATTTTCTTCCATGCTACGCTTATTAGACCGGAGTTTAGAGTAGGGTTGGGATGTTACTAAGGGACGAGTAACGGTCTAAGCGTGGGGGAATTTGATGTGGCGGATATTGTATTATTTATTTCCCTTGTTTTCCCATGTAAAACACTTTATTTTGATGTACTTAGACTAGTTTTGATGTATTAGGGGCTATATTTTATCATGTGGGTTTTATTGTACTCCAAGTGTATTTTAATCTTTTTACTTTGTATCCGGATGTAATATTTTTGGTTGAGTTTCAAAGTGAAGTCCCAAGTGACGAAGATAGTTAAAGTCGAGATCAAGTCAAGTCAACGAGTTGCATTATGGAGCAAGTCAACCTTGGAATTGAAGACAATTGAAGAAAAAGGCTGGAACCAAAAATTAGCTTGTGCACGAGTCGTGCAGATAAGCACGAGTCGTGAACGACAGCTTTTCCAGATACACGGCAGGCTTCCAAGGAGTGACGGATTTTATTTTATTTTTCTATTTTTTTATTTGTTTTCCTTTTTGAATTATTATTAGACTAGGGTATTGTAGACACCCCGCCTTGAACCGCTCACCCCGGTTGCACGGTTGATCTTGTGTTTCTCCTTATTTTAACTGTTTCTCATTAGTTTTTGTTACTTCCGTTAAGTTCCTGACTGACTTCGTTAAGTCCAGGGCCTAAACTGAATAATAGGGCTAACTTTCTAGTCCATTCTGTCAAAAATGCCTTCTCTGAGTCGCGCGCCTCCGACCATAGGAGCCAGAAGCGCGCGCCTCTGGGCGTCAGTTATAGATTTCTGTCCAAGAATCCCTCCCTTGCTCATTTTACATGATTTTGCCCGGGAAAGATTTCTTGGTGACTGAGTTTTGGCACCAAAAAACATTGGTTTTCACCTATAAAAACATCCCTTTTCCACCCTTTCAAAGGACCCTTTTTTTAGCACTCTTTTGGACAAAAATAATTCTCTCTACACAAACTATACCAAAATCATTTCCAAGGATTTTTCAAGGAAGTCACCAAGAAGTGTTCGAAGATCTTTGAAGTATAGGTAAAAGTTCATCTTCCTCCTTCTTCTCTACTTCATCTCTCCCTTTTACTTTAATCAATCGTGCAACCACCCGAATCATTTTGGGACATGACACCAATGATCGCTCCATTCCATTGAAGTTGGTCAAGGAGTCATATCCCTACATTCCAAACACCTTTTTTAAACCCCCCCCCCTTTTTTTATCATCAAGAACAAGAAGAACATTTATTTTATGTAGACTTTGATCAAGCAAGACCGACATTAGTCGGGCGAGATGGGTGTTTAAGTACTTCCCATCTCGTAACCTAACCCCCGAACCTCATAACAAGAATCTCTGTTTTCGTATCAAACTTAGGCTAAATATTAGGTTTTTCTTATGTTCCTCTAAAACACAGGTGGCGACTCTAAACAAATAAAACACGAATAGACATCTTAGGAACAACACACGCGCTCTAGCCAACCCGTGTCCTCCCGGGGTATCTACAGTGGCGACTCTGCTGGGGACGTTTGAGCTTAAACTTGCGTTTCTGATCAAAATCTAAATTTTTTGGGCATTCTGGTTTCTGATGGGGGAAGCATGCGCCTCTGGCCTTCTTTCCCTAAGGCGCTTGCGGCCCACATCAACGACCAGAGTCGCCCGCTTCCTGATGTTCTTCCCGTTCTTCTTCTTTTTTCTACACTAATCATTTCTGCAGGGGTTATAATGCATATTCAGGACCAGGGCAATCCCATGAGTCCAAAGTCTGACAATCTGACAAGTTTTCCCAGAAGCGGGCGCCTTCCATAGAATTTGCACCAGGCGCGCGCATCCCACAATACTGGCCAGAGGCGCGCGCTTCTGGGTGGTTTTCCAGAACAGGGACAGTTTCAGAACAGAGTAGAGTGATTGGGGTGTGGGCACAGTTGCCTGCATCAAGGCCTAATTTGGACCTCTTGGACTGTTTTTCTTTTGTGTTTTGTTTTATCGGTCACACGGGTGATTCGAGAGTTGTAATTATGTTCTTATTTGCTTTTCTTTCATAAAAAAAATGTTTTGTCACATGTTGGACCTCACACTACGTGCACAAACTCCTATGAATTGCTCACTATCGAGTCACACAAGTTTATAACCCCAAACCCGTCGAGGCCCATCATAGGAAGTTTCAAGCTCCACCCGACCTTGACTCTTTCGAAGCGGTAAACCTCAACCCGTGGCATAGTTCATGACTACATACCGAGGGTGACCTTAAGCCTCTCATTAGCCGAGCACAAGCCAACACAATTCTAGTTAGGGTCTAACACTCCGTGACTAAAGTCGGTTTTCATGTGCCGAGATTTCCCTAAACTAATGTCTTCAAAACATACATGCCAAGTGGTTATCATGGACGAAATAAAACTCCGTCCCCAAGTGGTTATTATGGACGAAAATAAAAATCCGTCCCCGCATGTATGCTTTACTACATTAATTTAGTTTAATCCCGACATATGTAGGATTCACAAGCGTGATGGAATCCGATGAGTATATGGGACCGCGAGAAGGTCTATATACTAGTGTGACGATTCCATTATTTTCTTAGAAACTCAAAAGGAACTCCGTCCCTCCGACTTATATAAAAAAAGAGTCTTTTCATATGTGGTTTTGAGTCGTGTGCCCAATGTGTGTTCAAAAGCCTCTTCATGGACCGAAAGTGTTACTCAAGACTGACATGCGCCTCTTCTGCAATATAGGTTTAATTGGTACTTACCGTGTCTACCGGAATTCAGCGAATCGGTTAGTTCGTGAAGAGATTACTCCAACAGCTTCGACAGCATCAATGGCCGATAGATCCAACACCGAAAACACCATGTCTCTTGAGCAACTCTCAGCTATGGTCCAACTTCTCCAAGAGCAAGTCTCCACTCTTAATAAGGAGGCCCAAAACAAGGATGATCTTTGGAAATCCCACGTTGATAATCAAAGGGAGGTCCACGAGGCCAAAATGGAGCAAATGAAAGAGAAGCTCACCAAACTTTCCAAGGGTAAAGAAAAAGAGAACAATGAAGAGTCCGTGTGGACTAAGGGACTGTTTCAAAGCCTTTATGTTACTTCCCGTACCAAGAAAATGGAGGAACCAAACACCGAGAACAATGAACACAAAATGGTTGATTCAATTGTGGCCTACATAGATCAACGTTTCAATGGTCTCAACTTGGGGAAAGGCTCCGACACAAGCCTTTATCAGTCATCCATCCTCATGAACACGATGGCTTCTCTTCCCGACAAGTTCAAGATGCCCGACATAAGCAAGTTCAAGGGAAACTCTTGCCCCATGGCACACATTGAGACTTATATATGGTCTATGGTTCCAAAGAAGGTCTCTCCTAAAGTTATGGCACAATAATTCCCTCTTACTCTCGAGGGGGCGGCAAAAGATTGGTATGCAACTCTCCCGCTCACAGTCCGTCTTGATTGGGAGGCCGCCATGCTCACCTTTAAAAGTCAGTACCAAGGCAACACCACTCAACGTCCAACCAAGAAAGAGCTCGAGAACACTACTCAAAGGGACAATGAGTCTTTTATTGACTTCACAATAAGGTGGAATGACAAGCTCGCCGAAATTGTCGAGAGGCCAAATACCAAGGAGCAAATGGACATCTTCCTCAAGTGTCTAAAGATTGATCTCCGTACCCACTTAAGTGGGGCTTGCTATGTGGATTTCTCTCAAATGTATGAGGCGGGGATCCGAATGGATGAGTTGCTCAAGGAGATCAAGAAAAGTGCTCCTAGCTTCCGTTTCAAGGCCGCCTCTAACTCTACAAAAGAGGCTTCGGTCAATGTCGTCACTACCGATAGAGGGAATTACAAAAGGGTTCCTCCACCTCAAGGCAAGAAATCTCAAAATGACCGTGTCTACACTCCTCTCCAAGGCATGACTCAAACCGAGGCCTTCGAAGTTCTCAAAGCAAAAGGCCAAGTCACACCTATACAAGGGTATCAACCCAAGTCGATCAATGCCATTCATGCTCATCACAAATATTGTGGTTACCACCAACATAGTGGCCAGACCACCGAGGAATGCTTTGTCCTCCGCAACATCATCCAAGATCTCATAGACAAGAAAGAGTTCATAGTGCCTAGTGGCGACGATGTCAATGTAACAGAGCTAGGAGAATTTGAGGAGACCAATCATTCAATCCCAATTGTGAATGAGGGCTCCAATGTGATGAATAAATTTGACCATTCTTGTTACGTTGTGACTTACGATGAGGTGATGAGGGAAGTACTAGAGAATAGGAAAAAGAGGCAAGATGGGAACGTCAACATGCTAACTCGATCCGGACGAGTCATAGCAAGCAACCCCACTTCTGCACCAAGCACCTCTTCTCAAAGATCGCAAGCTCGCGACACTCCCGAAGACCCTTTATTTGTTCAACTCAAGAAAACTCAAGCCAACATCTCCATTTGGGACCTCATTGCATCCTCAAAGAAGCACCGAGATCTTGTCATCAGTAATCTTGACGACACATCAATCTCTCCTGATACTACTCCCGAGGACCTTACTGCAATGATAGGCCACATTCATTTTGGCAATGTCATCACCTTTGCCGACATGGACCTTCCACCATTTGGTTCCAACCATAATAAGGCCATTTATCTCAAGGTGAGAGCAAGGGGGAGACCTATCTCAAGAGTCTTGGTTGACGATGGTTCCGCACTCAACTTAATGCCCGGTCGAATCATGGGCATACTGGGGCTTAAGAATTCCGATTTGAAGCCTTCTACCCAATTAATCCGAGGTTACGACAGCACTGCCCGTACAGTCATGGGTATGGTAGAAATAGACATTGAGTTTGGGAGCATGGTTATGTCCGTCCCATTTCAAGTGCTCGATGTGCCTTCTTCATTTAAATTACTCTTGGGCCGCCCATGGATACACAGTTCTAATGCCGTCCCTTCGACTATCCATCAGTGTGTGAAGTTCAGAAATGGGGATGAAATAGTGACCGTTATGGCAGACAACGTCACTATCCACAGAAAGGGGGAACCCATTCACCAAATTAAGCATGGTTTAGCAGACTCTACTCTCTTTGGCGTCTCAATCAACGCCATTGACAAAGAAGGGGGAAACAGATCTTGGACCCTCAGCAATCGCAAGGTCCTCCGTATGATGAGGAATATGGACTACTTCCCCGGTTTAGGCCTAGGGAAATACCAACAGGGTAGAATGTAACCCGTGGAGGTCCCATTCGTCAAAAACAAATTTGGTTTGGGACACGAACCTCCAGAGATGACTTGAAACACGAGAAAGTTGTCAAGAATGAAAAGGCCCGAGCTCGTAGGGAAGGCCGTCATTATGAGATTCCCAATTTGAGGCCTTACCGCAAGACACTGAATGGCTGCTTTGTCCGTCAAGGGGAAGAGATTCTGTACGTAATATTTCCCGAGCCATGGGTTAACAGCAAGGGCATCAGAAAGCCCGATCTCAAAATCTTCACCGACTGTGAGATCCAGAAATCCGAAGGGGAACCAACTCCCATGTCACCCCGAGAATGGTGGGAAAAGAAAGTGACCATAGAGTCCAAGACAGATATTACAGTAGGGGAAGAATTGACATATTTGACCTCCATGTTCGAGGAATTTGCCATCATGGATGAGCGCCAAGTCAATGCCATCTACGACACCAACATGAGAAAGGCAACTATCAGTGAGATCCAGCCGAGCTCCGAGCCAATCAACAACTGGTATTCTAAAAAGGGGCCCGTGATATCCGAGGAATTCTTGGTCAAGAAGATGGGTTGCATTCCGCGCAAGGTCACAAAGGAAGACTTGTTCACATTCACTTTCGAATCCAAGAGTATTTCCGAAACACTCACCCAAGAGGATATGGAAGCCATAGACGAGCATGTGTTCCCTTTCTTTGTTAATGAAAAATTTGATCTTTCCGAGTACCCTGAGATTGCAAACATCATGAATGATGAATTAAATAATAATGAATCTAATGAACTAGTTAATAACGATTCAAATAATGATGAAATAGACCACGAAAACACAACATACTTAAATGAACTTGCTCAACAGGTCCGTAGTCGTGGTGAAAATGGTCCAGGAGCTGACAAAGAATTGCATGTTGTTAATCTGGGTACCAACGAATAGCCGAAAGAAACCAAGATCGAAAGCTTCTTCAAGGGGGAAGAGAAGGACAGATTCACTGCACTGCTTAGAGAGTTCGTGGATGTATTTGCATGGTCATACAAAAACATGCCGGGTTTAGACAGAAAGGTCGCGGAGCACAGAATTCCTATCAGAGACAATGCTAAGCCGACAAAGCAGAAACTCAGAAAGATCAAGCCAGAATGGTCTCTACAAGTCAAATAAGAGATAGAGAAGCTTCTCAGTGTAGGCTTCATCAAAGTTATTGAGTATCCAACATGGCTAGCCAATGTGGTCACAGTCTGAAAAGCTAATGGCAAGGTTCGTGTTTGTGTGGACTTCCGGGATTTGAAAAAAGCTTCTCCAAAGGATGACTTTACACTACCCAACATTGACATGCTAGTCGACTCCACTGCTGCCTACGAGGTCCGCTCATTTATGGACGGGTTCGCTGGGTACAATAAGATTCTCATGGCCGAGGAGGATCAACACAAGACTGCTTTCACAACACTGTGGGGCACCTTTTGCTACACAGTTATGCCATTTGTGCTAAGGAACGCTGGGGCTACTTATCAAAGGGCCGTGACAGACTTATTCCATGACATGATTCACAAAGAGAACGAGGTCTACGTGGACGACATGATTATCCACTCGAAGGAGACCGACGTTCAACGCTTGATCGATCTCCGCAAGTTCTTTGAAAGGCTTCGGCAACACAAAATGAGGCTCAATCCCGAAAAGTGCACTTTTGGGGTTATCCGAGGTAAAGTTCTTGGCTACATGGTTATAGAAAAAGGTATTGAAGCAGATCCCTCAAAAATCATGGCAATCATTGACATGCCTCCTCCCAAGACACAGAAAGAAATCAAAGGTTTCATGGGCAGACTTCAGTACATCAGTCAGTTTGTGCACCAGCTTATTTCCATGTGCGAGCCAATCTTCAGGTTACTCAAGAAGAACGTGGCTCTAGAATGGACCGACGCTTTCCAAGAAGCCTTCGACCAAGTGAAGCATTACTTGACATGCCCTCCAGTTTTGGTTCCACCTCACAAGGAGAAACCTCTCTTGCTCTACCTCACAGTGAATGATGAAGCCTTTGGGACTATGCTAGCACAAGAGCAACGAGACTCCACAAAGGAGAATGCCATTTATTTTGTCAGTCGCCGATTTCAAGGAGGCGAAAAGAACTACTCCGTCTTGGAGAAGTCATGTGCAGCACTGGTTTGGGTCACTCAAAAGCTCAAACATTACATGGAAGCCTTTCCAATCAAGCTAGTAGCAAAAGTGGACCCGCTCCGCTACATCTTTGAGAAGCCTTTCATGTCAACAAGGATAGCCAAATGGTACTTCATGCTCGCCAGCTATGATATCACTTATGTCACACTCAAATCCATCAGGGGGAAAGTGTTCAGTGATCAGCTTGCTGAATTTCCGTGTGACGAAGCGAAGGGGGAGGACTTACAGTTTCCCGACGAGCACTTGGTTTGCACTACAACCGAAGAAAATAAGTGGCAACTCTTTTTCGATGGCGCCACCAATAAGCATGGTTATGGGATAGGAATGTTGCTTGTCGATCCAAAGGACATCTACACTCCAATTGCAATCCGTCTTGAATTCGAAGCTACCAACAACATTGCCGAGTATGAGGCATGCATAGTGGGGATAGAAGCAGCGATAGAAAGAAATGTCACGGATCTAGAAGTATTCGGTGACTCCCTGCTCCTTATCAATCAGACATCGGGTAAATGGCGAATCCAAGACTCGACCCTCCAACAGTACGGTCAACATCTCAAGGAGTTAGATGAACAGTTCCAAGACATCACGTTCAATTATTTGCCGAGGGACAAGAACCGCTTTGCCGATGCCTTAGCCACAATAGCCTCATTGGTTGAAATGCCCAAAAGAAAAATGGTGAAACCTTTCAAAATTTCAAGAAGGACCAGTCTGGCATACTGCATGAACATAGAGATCAACGAAGTGCAAGATAACCCTCCGTAGTGCACAGACATCATGAAATTTCTCAACAATGGCACCTTTCCCAAAAACAGCAATGGGAAAACTCGAGTGGCCTTACAAAAGCTAGCCGCCAGATATGTGCTGATTGGAAACCGAGTCTATAAAAGACACCATCAAGGGATCAATCTTTTGTGTGCAAATGAGTCCTAAGCTCAAGAAATCATGCACGAAGTCCACGAAGGCGAGTGTGGGCCCCACATGAATGGGATTATGTTAGCCAAGAAGATACTCCATATTGGTTACTATTGGACCACAATGGAAAGAGACTGCATCGAGAAAGTCAAGAAATGTGCCAAGTGCCAACTCCAAGCTAATCTACAACATGCTCCGCCATCACAACTGTACAACATGACCACACAATGGCCATTCTCTTCTTGGGGTATAGATGTCATCGGCAAAGTCCATCCTACGGGAAGCAACAGACAATCATTCATTCTAGTGGCTATGGATTACTTCACAAAGTGGGTCAAAGCACAAGCTTACCAAGTTCTCAACGCCAAGAAAGTGGCCGAATTCGTGAAAAACAACATCATGTGCCGATATGGTATTCCTCATGAGATCATCTCCGACAATGGCTCTCACTTCAAAAAAGAAATGGATTCACTCTTGGTTAACTACAAGATTACTAAGAACAAGTCATCCCCGTACCGTCCCCAAGCAAATGGAGCGGTCGAAGCAGCAAATAAGACAATCGAGGTCATCATACAAAAAATGGCTTCAACATGAAGGGATTGGCCCGAGAAATTACCACTAGCATTGTGGGGCTACCGCACATCAATACGGTCAGCAACGGGAGAAACTTCGTACTCATTAGTTTATGGTTCTGAAGTCGTACTCCCAGTCGAACTTGAGGTTCCTTCTCTACGGGTCTTACTCGAGAACCAAGTCAACAAGGTTGACTGGATGCAAAGTCGATATGAGCAACTAGACCTACTCGACGAAAAGAGGTTAAGAGCGTTTGAACGCACAAGGGCTTATCAACAAAGAATGACAAGGGCTTTCAACAAGAAGCTGAAGCCTCGAAATATCAAAGTGGGAGACTTGGTCCTAAGACAACATCCCCCCAATGCCATGAATCCCCTTGGGAAATGGGGACCTCGATGTATTGGTCCTTACGTGGTTAAGAAGATACTAAGTGGCGGTGCGGTTCGACTCGTAGACTTGGATGGTGATCAATTGCTGAAGTAGGTCAACCTCGAAAAACTCAAGAAGTTCTACGCTTAACAAATAAAGACCATTAAAAAAAAAAACGCTCGGTAGGTTGAAAACCCGCAAGAGCGGCCTAGGCAAAAATTAGAGCACGTGCAAAAAAGAAGCCCGCTAAATTGAAAACCCAAAAAGGCGGTCTAGGCAAAAAACAGGGTGCAGACAAAAAAAATGGTCTTCATTTGTTTGAACTACGGAGACCTGAGCCTCTCTACGAGAGGAACATAGGCAACCTTCGGGTGCGGTCTAAAACAATAATTTTACCCAATCATATCATAACAAAATGCAATTTTATTCAATCTCTTGAATTATTTTGACCATTACAATGGACGATGTTGAGCAATAAAAAAACATAAAACATTAAATCCTAAACAAGTGGTCTACTTAATTGCAATCTTGGGGTACAAAGAAAAGTCTAATCTTTCTTCGGTTTGGGAACCCATTGTTTCTTGCTTTGGTCTTTGACCTTCTTGAGTAGGGGCGAAGCACTCCCGAAACCGCCAAGACGAGAGAAGACGCTAGGACGGGACGGAGCTTCATCAACAACCTTCCCTTTCCCTTTGCCTTTGTCAAAAGAAGCCTTGACGGGGGCTTTGTATGGGTGTTTCCACACATGAGGGGAGTGGCCCTTGCCTTTGCCCTTCTTATTCTTTGGAAAATATCGTGGCCTAGGGGCTTCAACATGAACCGCTAGCCTCGAAGATGCAACAACAACATCGTTAGGCCTCCCCAAACGATCAAAGACACTTGGGCGTGCCTTCACAATGGGGACGGGTGTGGACTTTTCACCCTCCGGGATGGACACTTTTACCTCGAAAGAGAAGGTCATGGGAGCCATTCTGGACAAAAATTTGGATCTTAAAGAGATAAGAAGAAGTGCAGAATATTGCTGTGTGACCAAACTGGTCGAAATAGGTTCAAATTTATAGCTGTTGGAGAATCCTGTACAGAAAAAAGGGGCTGTAAATCAGCAGCCCAGACGCGGGTACCTCCTCCCTTGAGGACGCAATGCGCGCGCATCCCACGCCTTATTACAGGTGCGCGCGCCTCTGACAGACGACAGAACAGAACAGACCCTTGTCAGTTCAGCAACCGCCCAGGCATTTCAACGCCTTCGACCTGCAACCAATTCAGCAACAGAGCAACATTCAACAGCAACAAGTGGAACACTTTGGGCACACATTTGTTTGTAAAAAGTCGACACCTAAGATCGAGTCTAAAATAAAACATAAAAAATGTAGATAAAATAACTAGGATTGTAAATACGTGCTAAATGTTATTACATGTTAAATAAAAAATTGTTCAGGCACTCATCCTCCCCAACCTACTCTGAGTCATCACCAGCGGCACTGTGCTCATCCCCATCACCGCTCTCGGTCTCCTCATCATCATCAGATTCATCCTCAGACTCTTTAACAGTGATCTCATGACGGGTTCTCTTTGGCGCCCTTGCCGACGAACTGGCACCCCCACGGCTCAAGCTCCTACTCAGTGACTGCCTAGCCGACTGCACAGCCTCATCCACATCAAGAGAAGAATCTCTGCATCCTCGACCCATGCCATGGGCACCTCAATCCATGCCTCTAGCAGCTCCAGACACGGTCCCCGCCGCCTCCCTGGTCAGGTTCGCCATGTCCCTACAGAGCTCCAGGACTCTCTCCTCCAGACGGCGCAGCCTGCTCCTCATCCCCTTGTTCTGGCGGCCTATGTACCTATAAGCAGCCACGGGTACCTGTCACAACAGAAATAGGAAACTATATCAGTATACTGGGATAAAACAGACTGGGACAGAAAGCGGGACATAATCAGAAATGTGCAAGAAAAGCAAAAGTCATACCACAGCGGTCTGGGCAGGAGGCTCTCTCTCCGGTGACATATCTTCAAGGACAATCTCCCTCTACTCATCAACAACCCCAAAGTTGGAGTAGGTGTAATACGAAGGAGGTAGAGGAGGATCAAAGCAATAACCCGTCCCGGTGGGGTAAAACTGCGCAGAAGTAGAAGGAGCAGGCTGTGTTCCCCGTGGGTCGGCATACATAAAACCCAACATCAGATTATTCTCTCGGAAGAGGCCGTAGTCCTGATAAAGAAGCACGAACGGGGTAGCATCAACCCCTACCATATACATGGACCTATCATCCTCAGACAATGCCCCCCAGTTACGAGGGTAGAAAGGAGGGAACTCTGGAACCGCCGGCCTAGGCGGGTTGTGGTAATCCACCATTTGGCTCCCATGCTGCCAGTATACCCTTTATCCCAAGTACATGGCCATGCACTCCACGGAGCTCATCAGAAGCCTCGAGCGGGTATGGAACAGTGTATGCTTTATGCTGCCATAAATCGGTCTCCAGGGAAACAATGACTGAGATACGGACTCAGGCCTCAGACCATCCAGATATTGCCTGGTTGAAACAGAGCCAATGGGGGCAGTGCCGGTCTTCACATTTCTGGCCTTGTAAGACCACCTAGCACAATCAGGATACAGGGGCTGACCCTCTCTCCCAATCTTGAAGTCCTTCATCCCCAGAATAGCGAAAGCCCACAACTGCAAACAGAAATAAAGGCAGAAATTAAACACAGTTGAAAGTGCAGAAAAGACAGAAATCTGAAAAGGGCAGAGTAATGAGTATACCTCCCAAGCAAGGGAAAACCCGGTAACCGAGCTGTGAGTCGAACGGCTGGTCAAGTCCATACCCCGATAGCACGCAGCCAGACCCGCTGCACCCCAGTTATATTGAGCAGCCTGGTCCAGATCAATCAGAAGGTCCAATAAGGATAAAGAGGCAGAACTTCCCCCATTCGTAAATAGGGTGTGGGATAAAGCAAACCAAATGAAACACCGAGCCACCGCCTCGACCCTGTCAGCGGTAACTCCTCGAGACTCAGCCTCAAGGACTCTAAAGTAAGTCCAAAACTTCCCCCAAGTCACTCGGGAGTTCTTCACTACGAGCTCACAGTCAACCAAAGCCAACAGCTCGGCAGGTATCCTAGCAGTCCCGCTAAGACCACAAGGGACAGGCACCCCAGAAAAAAGCAAACCGGTCAGAGCCGTAAAGTCAGTCGGGGTCATAGTCACCTCCCCCATCGGCAAGTGGAAAGTGTGAGTAGTGTCCTACCATCTCTCCCTCAAGGCCTGAATCACATCAGGATCATTCTTCAACGAAGGCATACTGGTATTGAAAGGGCCGAAAAATGTAGCGGCCACCCGAGTCTGTACATTCTCTGGCAGTTTCCTCCATACAGACACGGGTGCCTGAGCCCCACCCTAGATTTCAGTCAGACGGTTCAACCTCTGAAAGGAGACAAGTGACAAAGAAAAATTCATCATCATAACAGCTAGAAAATGGCCAAACCCAATATGAGGAAATTCAACATGGCAATGGCATAACGTGCAAACAAGTGTGTAAACATACAAATGGGTGTCCAAACAATCCTCTTCACAACAAATAAACAATGACAACAACATGCAAGCATGATCAGAAGGGTTACTGCAGCAGTATCACGGACAATATGGTAGACCCTAGAATGCAAAATTGTCAAAGGGAAGGCGAAATTCTTACCAATCCCACAGAAACGAAGTGGGAAATATGAGTATGGGACTCATAAGTAAGCTGTCTTGGGTCCATGGCTTCAACCCCGACCTCGGCTTCTTCGCCCATGGGCATCTCAAAAGGAGGAGTTTGATGAGAACCCGACATGATTCCTCGATGGAATGGTCTCAAATGAGAAAGGAAGCGTTTTGGGATGTTTTCCTCACGAAAATTTGACTCAGAATGCAGAGGGTTTGGGCAATTTTTTTAACTTGGCTCGAACAAAATGAGCAGTTTCTGAATATATGCTGAACTTAAACACGATGCGCGCGCCTCCTGATGCCCTTATGTGCCGCGCGCGCGTCCCACAGCCATTCTTGGACGCGGGTGCCTCCCATCCCCTGTCAGGTCCAGGTTCAAGTTCCCATGCAGGAATAAATACATCACATCAATTCCTCCAACTCCCATCAGAGTTTTCAGCTCCACCTTGAGGCGTTTCAAGCACAAAGTTCTGCAACGGACATCGTTAAACCTGACGGTTACAAAAGTCAAAGTCAACCTCAACATTTTTCCTCTCTAAAGGGAAAACCTCATCTTTTCGGTCCGCAGTCAACTGTGCCCGCACCCCCGTAAAAGTCATAAAGTCACAGCAAGTGCAGGTCCGAACAGCACACATTAAAGACAGCTACAAACGGCAACTCAGCCCATGGTGAACCACGGAAATCACCACTTCTCAAGCAATCAAGCGGATTCACTAACGGATTCGTCAACAAAGTTTACTAACGGACTCATTCAAGGGATTCACTAATGGATTCACCAAACGGATTCACCAACGGATTCGTAAACAGAGTTTACCAATGGACTCATTCAAAGGATTCACTAACGGATTCACTAACGGATTAACCAATGGATTCGTCAACAAGGGTTCACCAACGGACTCATTCAAGGGATTCACTAACGGATTCATCAATGGGATTCACCAACGGATTCGTCAACAAGGGTTCACTAACGGACTCATGCAAGGGATTCACTAACGGATTCTGTAGACACCCCGCCTTGGACCTCTCACCCCGATTGCATACATAGTATTTTTTATTTAACTTATTTTTGTTAATTTCTGTAACTTCAGTTAAGTTCCTAACTAATTCCGTGAGTTTTGGACTAAACTACATAACAGAAATAACTTTAGAGTCATTTCTGTCATTCCGTCTTTTCCACCCGCGGGCGCCTCCGTCATTACTTATGGGCTGCGCGCGCATCTCGCCCCTAAAGCGGGACTCGCGCGCTTCCCATTATGGCAGTAACAGATTGCACCTTATTTTCCTCATTTTTCTTGATCACAAACACTTCTTTTTACCTCCAAGTTCATCCCCCCTAGTTTTGTAACCTCCAATCCCATTATTCTAGCCATTGCTTTAAAATAAAATATTTCTTTTATTATCATTTGATTTTCTCTTTATTATTTATTATTTATTTATTTTCTTATTGGTTGAAAGGCCATATTTTCCTCTCTTGTCTACCTATTTAAACCCCTCATTTCTACCTTAGAAAAAGACCCAACTTCATCTTCTCTACAAAAACTATACACAAGTTTTTGGACTTCTTGGACTTAAACTTTCTCCATACCTAAACTCTACACAAATTTTCCCAATAAGAGTTTTAGCAACAAAACTCTACACAAATTTCTATACAACAATTCCTTTACAACAACTCCATCTCCAAGTTCAAGTTTGAAGTTCTTCCTTTCTAAAGGTACTTTATTCTTCTTCTTTTATTTTACTTGTCTTAGTCAATGTATGCAATCCCCATCAATGGGACATGACTAAATGACCACTTTACTACATTAAAGTTGGTTAAGGCCATCTCTCTACATTTCAATCTTTACTTCAATTTACTATTCTTCTCTTAATGTAATCTTTAGCATAAATTAATCAATAAAACAAGTTTCTTTTATTTCTCTTTTGTAATTCCCCCTTTCTTTACATTATAATTGTTAGCACTTTTCTCATATTAAAATAAGGACATTTAGCATTAGAACACCAATAGTAGCAAGACCCGCGTAAGCGGGTCGGAGTGGGTGTTTAAATACTTCCCACTCTGTCACCTAACCCCCGAACCCTTCTCTTCCCGAATCTCTGGTTTTGTAATATAAATATAGGCTATTTCTTTAGGTTTTTCTTATGTTCTCTTAATAACATAGGTGGCGACTCTACAATCTAAAACAAGTTAGACATCCTAGGATAATTTACCGCTCTAGCCAAGTTGTGGTTTTTTCGGGGTATCTACAGTGGCGACTCCGCTGGGGACAACTTAGAGGGTTAAACTTGCGTTTTTATTTTTAGTGTTCTTTATTCTGCATTCTGGGCATTCTGGTGGGAAAAGGTGGGACGCGTGCGCCTCTGGACTTCTTGGCCTAAGGCGCGCGCCTCCGACCTTCACCACCAGAATCGCCCGCCTCTCATCTCGTCCTTTAATTCCATGTTTCTGTGCTAACAAATTCTGCAGGGGAAAGAATTTTTATTTAGGGTCAAGGCAATCCCTTGAACCCACTGATTTGCAGGTTTTCACCCAGAAGCGGGTGCCTCTGCCCGCCTTCTCCTAACGCGCGCTTTCCACACAGGCATCCTAATGCGCGCGCTTCTGGGTGCATTTCCAGAACAGAAACAGTGCACAGATACAGAACAGTTTTGACAATGTGTGGGCACCGGGCCTGCGCATAACTTCCTATACTTTCTGTTTATTTTATCGGTCACACGGGTGGTTCGAAAGTTGTAAATTATGTGCTTATTTGTTTTTTTTCTTTTGTTAAAAAAAATTTTGTTTTGTCACTTGTCTTAACCTCACACTACATGCACATACTCCTATGAATGGCTCACAATCGAGTTGCACAAAGTTCATAACCCCAAACCCGTCGAGGCCCGTCCTAGAGAGTTTCAAGCTCCACCCGACCTTGACTCTCTCAAAGCGGCAAACCTCAACCCGTTGCGTAGTTCATGACTACATGTCGGGGGTGACCTTAAGCCTCTCTTTAACCGAGCACAAGCCAACACAATTCTTAGTCTAGGTTATAACACTCCGTGACTAAGTCGGTTTTTCATGTGTCGAGATTTCCCTAAACTAATGTCATCAAATCATACATGCCGTTTCCAAGAGAAACAAGTGGTTATTATGGGCGAAATAAAACTCTGTCCCCGCATGTATGATTTATGACATTAATTTAGTTTAATCCCGTCACATGTAGGTGTAGATACCCCGGGGGACCACGGCTTGGCTAGAGCGCGTGAATTAACCTAGGATGTCTACTTTATTTTAGAGTCGCCACCTATGTTTTAGAGGAACATAAGAAAACCCTAAAAAGAGCCAATTTTATATACAAAACCAGAGATTCGGGAAAAGATGGGTTCAGGGGTTAGGTGACGGAGTGGGAAGTACTTAAACACCCACTCCGCCCCGCTTACGCGGGTCTTGCTACTTTTGGTGTTCTAGTGCTAAATGTCCTTCAATTAATTAATATAAAAATGTGCTAACAATTATAATGTAAAGGAAAAGGGGAAATAAAAAGATGAATGATTTTATTAATTTAATGCTAAAAGATTACATGTTGAATTCTTGTTAAACAATTCATAAAGAGAAATGAAAAGTAAATTAAAATGGAGTTTGGAATGTTGGAATGTAACCTTGGCCAAACTTCAATAGTGAAGCGGCCTTTTGGTTGTATTCCCTTTTATGGGGATTGCACACTAGTAAGACACAAATAAAAGAGAAGAAGAAAAATTGTACCTTTAGAAAAGAGAACTTGAAACCTTGACTTGGAAGTGTTGTTGTTATAGAGAAATGGTTGTGTAGAGTTTTGTTGTTAAAAATCTTGTTGGGAGAATTTGTGGAGAGTTTGTGTAAAGAGAAAGTGTTGAAATTCAAAGTCCAAGAATGGAGGCCAAGGTCCAAAAATGAGGTGCAAACGAGATGGAAGAGAGGTCCCCTCCAATGATGGATTGGAGGGGTTTTTATAGTTGAAAGGGGATGTTTTTGGTGCCAATTCGTGGTCACAAAGAAATATTTCCCGGGTGAAATCCATGCAAAATAATCAAGAGAGGGATTCTTGGGAGAAAATCTGTAACTAACGCCCTAGAGGCGCGCGCTTCCGGGTGTACCATCGGAAGGCGCGCGCTTCTGACCTCAAAAGGCGGAGGCGCACGGCTTTGAAAAGGCAATTTTGACAGAATGGACTAGAAAGTTAATTCTGTTATGCAGTTCAGTCCAAAACTAACGGAATCAGTTAGGAACTTAATGGAAGTAACAGAAATTAACAAAACCAAGTTAAATAAAAATACTATATATGCAATCGGGGTGAGAGGTCCAAGGCGGGGTGTCTACAGAGCCCCTCGGGGACATGGATTGCGAATCAAAACGCGTCGACGAAAGAAAGACAACCGTCGAGGACATCGACAAGAGAAAACAAAGACTCGATAAAGCAGGAATTTGAAATTACAAAGGATAGGAGTGCGCTCCCTGTGTGAGCTGCTTAATTGATATAGAAAGGATATACCGGGATCCGTTTGCTGAAGCGGGATCCGTTTGATGAAGCGGGATCCGTTTGCTTGATGCGGGATCCATTTGCTGAATGCGGGATCCGTTTGCTGAATGCGGGATCCGTTTGCTGATTATCAGCGGGATCCGTTTGCTGATTGCGGGATCCGTTTGCTGATTGCGGGATCCGTTTGCTGATGGCGGGATCCGTTTGCTGAAGCGGGATCCGTTTGCTAAGGCGGGATCCGTTTGCCGGAGGTGGGTCCGTTTGCTGGATCCGTTTGCTGAAGCGGGATCCGTTTGCTGAGGCGGGATCCGTTTGCCGGAGGTGGGTCCGTTTGCTAAGGCGAGATCCGTTTGCTGATGCGGGACCCGTTTGCTGATGCGGGATCCGTTTGCTGGAGGCGGGATCCGTTTGCTGATTGCGGGATCCGTTTGCTGATTGCGGGATCCGTTTGCTGATGCGGGATCACTATGGACCAAATTGCTGTCTAGAGCTGCAGTTGCTGTTGACTTTATAGTGGGGATGCCGGCATGGTTGACTCTGGACCATTTTCTGCTGGGGATGAAGTGCCTTGAGTAGCGGATGCTGTTGACTTCGTGGTGGTACCTTCACTTACCATTGCTGCTTGATTGGGGATGGATTGCTGAAGGATGCTGATGCTTTTGATGAAGAATGTCCATGCTTTGGATGGAGAATGATGATGTTGATGGTGATGAATTGTTCTTGCCTTTGATGGAGTGTTGGTGAGATGGTATTCTGGGTGATGGGTTGGTCATGCCAAAAGGCAGCCTACGTATCCCTTTAAGAGAATCAGACCAGCGTAGTTCAAGGATGGTGGAGGACGCTGGGGAAGAAGCTAGGAGCAAAGCAAAGTAAAGCACATACTTTTGCACATAGAAAAGAAAAAAGAAAATAAAATCCTTTTTTTTTTTTTAATTAGAAAGAAAAGAATATGCACACACGTGGGAAAAAAGATTTTTTTTTTTAGTTCGTGGGTGAACCATTTTGACCATTGTGTGTTTGTAAAGCCAACCCAAGATCAAGTCATGTTCGGTCGAAGTCCGGATTGCCTCGCTTTGAATTCTGTCGTCGTTGCCATGGTGTCCAACGGAATTGATGTCTAGCCCCAAGATATGTGTCGGTTATGGGGCTTCAAAAGGGACTATTGATGCCGAGATGCCAAGGGTTTCTGACTGTAAAGCCCCTCGGATGCTGAACTTTGAGTGGCTTATGAAGCCCCAAGATGAATCAACTCTTAGCCCATTCAAAAAAACTGTCTTTTGTTGTCAACGTGGGCAAGCCCCAAGAGAAGATCATTGATACCAAGCTTTGAGAGATTGCTGAGCCCCAAATGTCATGGGCTTGTTGTTTATGAGCTTGTAGATGGCGGGATGTGAAGAACTTTCAGTGTGAAGCCCCAAATCGGCTTAGCTTTGTATTGAGAGCGGATGCCACATCGGGTAGGACTCATAAAAGTGATCTTCCTCTTTCTCTTGCTTGGAGATGGATGGCCCTTTTTGTGGTTGATACCTAAATGGCGGAAGGCCCATGTTGGAAGTGTAGTATGGTCTTCGGGAGATGTCTCGTGGGAGATGGTGATGTTGTTGCAGATGATAAGGTCTTGGTGTGATAAATTCTCGAACGTTATGTTTGCTTGAGTCTTCTTGAGTTGAGCCGACGGCGGATCTTCGGATGCAGCCTGTGCTTTTGATCTTGGAGAAGGGGTGCAGTACTTGCAGAAACATTGGGATTGGCCGTAACTCTGCTTATAGAGTTAACATATTGGCATTGCCCGCTATAACTCAGCCGGGTGAGTCTAGCACATTGAATCTTTTTCCTTTTCTCTAAGACTTCCTTCAGAATCTCGCTGTGAGTTCTAACAAGAATCATCAAATTCATTCATATCATCGGAGCCTTCATTTAAAACCAAGAGGCCTTTTGACTGGAAGTGTTGAGGGACCATTGAAGTTTGATCCCTTTCATGGAGCCATAAGACTACTCCCAAATTGCATTGCTCGGCTACCACTGCCCAAAAGCTTGTTTATTGCGAAGCCCCAATATTGCCCTTTGCTTGTATCACTGTAATGCCGTAGCCCAAAAGATTGTATATTGCGAAGCCCCTTGAGACCTTTCAGTATAAAGCTTCAAATGTTGCTAGGGACATTGAAGTGAATTGCTTCTTGCCGAGGGAGCCTTTAAGACTTGACCATAGCCCCTAGAGTGCCATCATTGATTGCGAGAAAGGTCCATACTTGATTGGGGGAACGAGTACGGGCACACATGACAAGAGGGCTTTTTGACATCCCTTTTAAGAGACTTTAAGGATAGTCTCACACATTTTTCTCGAGCATAGCCCCTAGGGTTTATTGATTGTCAAATGAAGCAAAAGAAGCCATTGTTCTTGAGTCACATAGCCCCTAGGGCGTCGTCATTTGTTGAGCAAAGCAAGAGTGACTCATCCTCGTGCGAGGGAACAAACATGAGAGAACATGGCAAGAGCTACTCCATTTCTCGGGAGCCTTTCGGCGTACTTTAGAAGCACATACTTGCAGAAGCTTTGAAAACTGAGACACATGTTGTTGCTGTTTGCTGCCCAAGCCAATTGACTAGCTAGGGATTATTTATGCAACCTCGTTCCCTTTTATGATGGGCTCGTTCTCAGATGGGTCTTGGTTACAACGGGCCTTCTTTTTATGAACCCAAAAATGCACACTGCTGGAGAATGATGCCGATAACCCTAGACAACCTTTGATGGTGCCATATCTTGTCGAGCCTTTTGCAATCCCAAAGTTGACTTGGTGGGGAATTGACTTGCTGAGGAGACCCAATGTTGAACTTGTGCAGTTGTCTTCCTTAGAAGCCGGAGATCTCCATTTCTCTTTCCCTTCTCTCTCGCACACTCTCATTTTTTTTTTTATGATGCACCCTGTTTTTTTGCCTAGACCGCCCTTTCGGGTTTTCAATCTAGCGGGCATCTCTTTTACGTCTTCTTTTTTTGACTCGATTAATGAGGAAGTGTGCATTGACTCTAGCTGAGGAGACAAGACATGTGATTTTGCGGTGAAGACCTCTTGTTACTAAAGATGAGTGACATTGACTCGACTAGGAAGTGTCCCTAGTATTGAATTCATGTATGTATATTTTTTTTTAATGACTCACGAAGGCAAGTAAGTCATTAAGAGAGAAGAGAAGGAAAACCCCAATTTGATTGCAAGAAATTGGGAGTATGCAAAAAGAATAGAAGCCCTAGACTCAACAAGGAACGGAAAGTGATTCCAAATCTAGGAAAGTTGTTCAATCTTGAGGTGATTAATTCATTGGCAAATGAATCATACAAAGATGTCTTGACAAGTTCGAGATGAAGGCCGATCACCATAACGCGCTAGGGCTAAATATATCTTCTTTCTTGCATGAGACCGGACCCGAAGGTTGCCTACGTTCCTCCAGTGTAGAGGCTCAGGTCACCGTAGTTCTTATGGCTCCTTCATTCGTTGAGATGGTTGTTGCTTCGTCCTTCATTGGTGGAATGATGTTGATCTTGTACTTCTTTGATTGAGGGGGGTTTTTTTTTTTTTTTTTTTTGTGCTCTAACTTTTGCCTAGGTTGATTTGAAGATTTCAACCTAGCGAGCTTTTTTTTTTTTTATCCCCTTTTGAAAACTTTGCTTCATGATCGTTGCTCCACCTTTCTTTGTCTTGATTTCGTCGTTGTTGATACCGTCGTTGATGTTTATCCCCTAGGCGTTCAAGCGATGGCCTTCATTCCAAAACTTGTTTAGATACCTTTTCATCATTTTGCCAAGAATTAGATTGAACAACTTGGAAGAGTGTATGAGGACAAGAACAACTTTTATTTGATGACTCAATGGACTCGAACATTTAACATAGGACAAGAGAAAACTTTAATGCACACTTAAGAGGACTTTTGACTCTCTTTTTTTTTATCCTATTTCTAGGTAGAGAAAGAGAAACGGAGATTGTTGTCGTCATCCCCCATGTCGTTGTAGTCCTCATTGTCGTTGTAGTCTTCCATGTCACTACATTCTTCCATGCCATTGCTTGGGAACCCTTTGTCGTTGAAGCTTGTGTCATAGGAGGACTCGGCCACTTCTCGTAGCAAATTGTCAATTCTAACCCCCGCATCATACATGCTTGAAAAATCGGAGTGAAAAGCCCCACTAAGATGAGTGCGGTAGTCCATTTTCAAACACTTCAAGAAGATGTCCATTTGTTCCTTCTTGGAAGGCCTATCAACCATCTCGGCTAGCTTGTCATTCCAACGGCGATAGAAGTCCCCAAATGATTCATTACCCATTTGCACGGTGCTCTCCAATTCCTTCTTGGTGGGGCGTAATATGGAGTTGCCTTGATATTGTGACTTGAAGGTAAGCATAGCGACATCCCAATTGAGGCGGGTGGAAACTGGAAGACCCATATACCAATCTTTTGCGACCCCCTCGAGAGTAAGCGGGAAGCATTGTGCCATTATTTGAGGAGACACTTTCTTTGGTAGCATGGCCCAAATGTAGGAGTCAACATGAGCGTCGGGGCAAGAGTTGCCATTGAACTTGCCAATATCGGGCATCTTGAACTTTTCGGGAAGAGCCTCCATTGTGTTCATGAGGAGAGAAGCTTGATAAATATCGGTGCTTGAACCCTTGGGCAAATTTAGCCCACTAAGCCTTTGGTCAATGTAGGACATGAGAGTGTTGACCAAACGGGTATCAATGCTTTGGAACTTTCTTTCACTCGTGAGCCCTTTCAATTGGTTCTTGAGTTGAGCAACTTCTTTCTTGTGGGCCGTTTTCACATGCTCGTAACGGGCTCGCCATAAATCATCCTTGCGGCGGACATTCTCGGCTAGTGCATCAATTTTCCCTTTCAATGCTTTCACCATGTTGAATAACCCTTCGTTGGACACGGAAATGTTCTCACCCTTGTTGTTGTTGCCATTGGAAGCCATTGGACCTATTGAGAGAACACGGTCGATCTTAGGATGGCCCCACAAACACATTTTGAGTAAAATAATTAACCCACAAACAAAGGAAGAAGACTCAACCACATAAGAAAAATGACTCTTTTTTTTTATTATTTACAAAAGTCGGAAGGACATGGTCCTTTTTGGGGTTTCTAGGAAATAGTAGAATCGTCACACTAGTATATAGACCATCTCGCGGTCCCATATACTCATCGGATTCCACCACGCTTGTGAATCCTACAAGTGTCGGGATTAAACTAAATTAATGTAGTAAAGCATACATGCGGGGACGGATTTTTTATTTGCGTCCATTATGACCACTTGGGGACGGATTTTTATTTCGTACATAACAACGAGTGGCATGTATGATTTGAAGACATTAGTTTAGGGAAATCTCGGCATATGGAAACCGACTTGAGTCACGGAGTGTTAGACCCTAACTAGAATTGTGTGGTTTGTGCTCGGCTAAAGAGAGGCTTAAAGGTCACCCCCGGCATGTAGTCGTGAACTACGCCACGGGCTGAGGTTTACCGCTTCGGAAGATTCAAGGTCGAGTGGAGCTTGAAACTTCCTAGGACGGGCCTCGACGGGTTTGGGGTTGGACTTGTGCGACTCGATAGTGAGCAGTTGATAAGAATTGTGCGCGTAGTGTGAGGTCTAACAAGTGACAAAATATTTTTTTTTCAAAGGAAATAAAAAAAACAAATAAGCACGTAATTTACAACTTTCGAATCACCCGTGTGACCGATAAAAATGAATAAACAAAAGTAAAAGGGGGTGTATGCAGGCCCGGTGCCCACATACTGTCAAAACTGCCCATTCTGTTCATTGTTTCTGTTCTGGAAAGTTGCCCAGACGCGCGCGCTTTATGTTGTGAGGGTGGGAGGCACGCGCCTTAGGCACTAGAGGCAGAGGCGCCCGCTTCTGGGCAGTACCTGCAAATTCATAGGTTCAAGGGACTGCCTTGACCCTAAATAAAAAAAACTTTTCCCCTGCAAAAACTGTTAGCACAATAACATGAAATTTGAAGGACAAGATGAGAGGCGGGCGATTCTGGTAGAAGGGGTCGGACGCGCGCGCTTTAGGCCAAGAAGGTCGGAGGCGCGTGCTTCCTACCCTTTTTACCAGAATGCCCAGAAAACAGATATAAGAACACCAAAAATGAAAAATGCAAGTTTAACCCTTTAAGTCCCCAGCGGAGTCGCCACTGTAGATACCCCGGGGGACCACGGCTTGGCTAGAGCGCGTGAATTAACCTAGGATGTCTACTTGATTTTAGAGTCACCACCTATGTTTTAGAGGAACATAAGAAAAACCTAAAAAGAGCCAATTTTATATACAAAACCAGAGATTCGGGAAAAGATGGGTTCGGGGGTTAGGTGACGGAGTGGGAAGTACTTAAACACCCACTCCGCCCCGCTTACGCGGGTCTTGCTACTTTTGGTGTTCTAGTGCTAAATGTCCTTCAATTAATTAATATAAAAATGTGCTAACAATTATAATGTAAAGGAAAAGGGGAAATAAAAAGATGAATGATTTTATTAATTTAATGCTAAAAGATTACATGTTGAATTATTGTTAAACAATTACATAAAGAGAAATGAAAAGTAAATTAAAATGGAGTTTGGAATGTTGGAATGTAACCTTGGCCAAACTTCAATAGTGAAGCGGCCTTTTGGTTGTATTCCCTTTTATGGGGATTGCACACTAGTAAGACACAAATAAAAGAGAAGAAGAAAAATTGTACCTTTAGAAAAGAGAACTTGAAACCTTGACTTGGAAGTGTTGTTGTTGTAGAGAAATGGTTGTGTAGAGTTTTGTTGTTAAAAATCTTGTTGGGAGAATTTGTGGAGAGTTTGTGTAAAGAGAAAGTGTTGAAATTCAAAGTCCAAGAATGGAGGCCAAGGTCCAAAAATGAGGTGCAAAAGAGATGGAAGAGAGGTCCCCTCCAATGATGGATTGGAGGGGTTTTTATAGTTGAAAGGAGATGTTTTTGGTGCCAATTCGTGGTCACAAAGAAATATTTCCCGGGTGAAATCCATGCAAAATAAGCAAGAGAGGGATTCTTGGGAGAAAATCTGTAACTGACGCCCCAGAGGCGCGTGCTTCCGGGTGTACCATCGGAAGGCGCGCGCTTCTGACCTCAAAATGCGGAGGCGCGCAGCTTTGAAAAGGCAATTTTGACAGAATGGACTAGAAAGTTAATTCTGTTATGCAGTTCAGTCCAAAACTAACGGAATCAATTAGGAACTTAACGGAAGTAACAGAAATTAACAAAAACAAGTTAAATAAAAATACTATGTATGCAATCGGGGTGAGAGGTCCAAGGCGGGGTGTCTACAGTAGGTATCACAAGCGTGGTGGAATCCGATGAGTATATGGGACCGCGAGAAGGTCTATATACTAGTGTGACGATTCCACTATTTTTCTAGAAATCCCAAAAAGGACTATGTCCTTCCGACTTTTGTAAATAGAAAAAAAAAATCATTTTTCCTTATGTGGTTGAGTTTTTTTTTTCTCGTTTCTGAGTTAAATTATTTTACTTGAAAGGTATTTGTGGGGCCATCCTAAGATCAACCGTGTTCTTTCAAAAGGTCCAATGGCTTCCAACAACAACAACAACAATGGTGGGTGCATTTCCGTGTCCAACGAAGGTCTCTTCAACATAATAAGAGCCATGGGGGAACAAATGGATAGACTTACCGAGGATGCCCGCCGAAAAGACGATTTGTGGCAAGCCCGTTTTGATCTCGAGAGGATAATTCACAAGGAAGAGATTTCCAAACTCAAGGCCCGTCGGCAAGAGCTCACCGACAACAAAGGAAAGGCCAACGGTAAAGCATGCTCGAGTGGCCCTCCCACAAAAGCCACAAAAGTACCGCCAACAACCGAGTTTTCACTCCTCTCCTAGGAATGAGCCGAGCTGAAGCACTTGAAACTTTGGTGGCAAGGGGAAATCTTAAGCCTTTGAAAGGGTACAAGCCGAAGACGATACCGGAGAATCATGCATTTGGTGAATGGTGCAACTACCACAAGCATAGCGGCCACACTACCGAATGTTACTTCCTTCTCCAAAACATCATCCAAGATTTGATCGACAATGGTGAATTTACCTTGGGTGAAGAGCAACTTATCAAGGAAGAATCTTAGATTTGAAATGGGGCTTCAACAAGAGATCATGCCACAAGGAGACTACAACAACATGGGGGATGACGACAGCAATCTCCGTTTCTCTTTCTCTACCCAGTAACAGGATAAAAAAAAGAGTCAAAGTCCTCTTAAGTGTGCATTAATGTTTTCTCTCGCCCCATGTTAAATTTTAAGTCAAGTATCAAATAAAAGTCGTTCTTGTCCTCATACACTCTTCCAAGTTGTTCAATTTAATTCTTGGAAAAATGATGAAAAGATGTCTAAACATGTTTTGGAACGAAGGCCATTACTTGAACGCCTAGGGGCTAAACATCGTGACGAAGGCGACAACATCAACGACAAATCCAAGACATCAAGTAAGGTGGAACTATAACCATGGAGAAAAATCAAGCAATGCTTCAAAAGGGGATTAAAAAAAAGAAGAAGAAGAAGAAGCTCGCTAGGTTGAATCTTCAAAACAACCTAGGCAAAAGTTAGAGCACAAAAAAAAAAAAAAAAAAAAAAAAAAAAAATCCCCCTCATTCAAAAAAGTTCACATCAAGATCATCATCATCATCCACCAACGAAGGACAAAACAACCATCATGAAGAATGGAGCATCCACAAGAACTACCGTGACCTGAGCCTCTACACTGGAGGAACGTAGGCAACCTGCAGGTCCGGTCTCATGCAAGAAAGAAGATATGTTTAACCCTATTGCGTTATGGTGATCGGCCTTCATCTCGAACTTGTCAAGACATCTTTGTACGAGTCATTTGCCAATGAATTAATCACCAAAAAGATTGAACAACTTTCTTAGATTTGGAATCGCTTTCACGTTCCTTGTCGAGTCTAGGGGCTTCTTATCTTTCAGTGATACTCCCAGTTTCTTGCAATCAAATTGGCGCTTTGTTTCTCTTCTCTCTTAATGACTTACTTGCCTTTGTAAGTCATTCAATAAATAAAAATACATGTCAATACTAGGGGCTACTTCCCTAGTCAAGTCAATGTCACTCATCATTAGTGACAAAAAAGTCTCCACCGCAAAATCACATGTCTCTCATCCCCAGCTAGAGTCAATGCACGCTTCCTCATTAATCGAGTCAAAATGAAGACGCAAAAGAGATGCCCGCTAGATTGAAAACCCGAAAGGGAGGTCTAGGCAAAAAACGGGTGCGTCATAAAAAAAAATGAGAGAGTAAGAGAAAGAAGGGAAAGAGAAATGGAGATCCCCGGCCTCTAAAGAAGACAAGTTCGACATTGACTCTCCTCAGCAAGTCAATTCACTACCGAGTCAACTTCGTAATTGCAAAGGGATCGACAAGATATGGCACAATCAAATGTCCTCTTGGGTTATTGGCATAAGAGAGATCGTTCTTGCAATGTGCATTATTGGGTTCATGAGAAACAAGGCCCGCGGTAACCAAGATCCATCCGAGAATGAGCTCATCATTAAGGGGTACGAGGTTGCACAAATGGTCCCCAGTGAGTCAATTAGTTTGGGCAGTGAGTAGCAACAACATGTAATTCAGTTTTCAAGCTTCTACGAGCATGTGCCCCTACAGTATGTCAAAAGGTTTCCCGAGAATGGAGTAGCTCTTTCCATGTCCTCTTATGCTTGTTCCCCCACACGAGGACGAGTTTCTTGATCTACAAATGATGACGCCCTAGGGGCTATGTGACTCAAGAAAGAGATATTCTTTTTCTACTCTCGACATTTAATGAGCCCTAGGGGCTATGCTCAAGAAAGATGTGTGAGACTACCCTCAATGTCTCTCAAGAGGAACGTCGAAAAGCCTTCATGTCATGTGTGCTCATGCCTGTTCCTCCAATCAAGGATGGGCCTTTCTTGCTCCACTTATAATCAATGGTGGAACTCTAGGGGCTACACTCAAGTTTAAAAGTCTCATTTGGCAAGAAGAAATTCACTTCACCTCTCAACAATGGCCCTAGCAAAGCCATATGCAACATTGGAAGCATCCTCAGTTTTGACACCAAAGGTCTCAAGGGGCTTCGCAATCTACAATCTTTTGGGCTATGGCATTACAGTAATCCGAGCAAAAGGAAATATTGGGGCTTCGCAATTGGAAATATTTTTGGGGGATGATACCCGAGCAATACAATTTGGGTAGTAGTCTTACGGCTTCATGAAAGCGATCAAGCTTCAAGGGTCTCTTAATACTTCACGTCAAAGGTCTTCTGGTTTGAAAGGAGGGCTCCAATGTTATCAATGAATTTGATGATTCTTATGTTGTTACTTACGACAAGGTTATGAATAAAGTCTTAGAGAAAAGGAAAAATATTCAATATGCTAAACTCTATCAAAACAGGGTTATAGCGGGAAATGCCATGGCCAATCCCAATGTTTCTGCAATTCAGCACCCCCTTCTCCAAGATCAAAAGCAAAAAGTGTGGCTCTTGCGCCTCAAGCACTAGTTGCATCCGAAGATCCGTCTTTAGTTCAACTCAAGAAGACTCAAGCAAGCATACCCATTTGGGGATCTTATCACACCAAGACATTATTATCTGCGACCTCGACGACACCACAAGACATTACTGCATCTTTCGACGTAAGCTTTCCGCCATTTGGGTACTGACCACAATGAGGCCATTCATCTCCCCAGAAAAAGTAAGAGGGAGATCACTATCAAGAGTTCTGCCAAGCGGTGCATCTGCTCTTAATACAATACCAAGCCGACTCCGAGATATTTTTGGGGCTTTACATCGAAAGGTCTTCACATTCCACCATCTTGAAGCTCGCAAACAACAAGTACATGACATTTGGGGCTTGGCAACCTCTCGAATCTTGGTATCAATAATCTTATCTTGGGGATTGCTCACGTCAACAACAAAAGACAATTCATTTGAACGGGTCAAGAGCTGATTTATCTTGGGGCTTCACGAGTCACTCAAAGTTTGGCATCAAAGGCGTTCTAGGGGCTTTACAATCAGCAACCCCTTATCTCGGCATCAAAAGTCTTTTAAGGCCCCATAATCAACAAATCTCTTGGGGCTAGACATCAATCTTCGTTGGGCACAGAGGCGACAACGACAAAAATCAAGCAACAAGGCAATCCGGACTTCGATCGAACATGACTTGATCTTGGGTTGGCTTTACAAACACACAATGCTTAAAATGGTTCACCCACGAACTAAAAAAAAAAATCTTTTTCTCACATGTGTACATATTCTTTTCCTTATAATCTTAAAAAAAAAAAAAAACAAAACAAAACGATAAAAAGATTTTTTATGTTCTTTTTCTTGTCTCTTTACTTGCGTAAAAGTATTTGCTCCTAGCTCCCTTCAAGAGATACGTAGGCAGCCTTTGGCACGACCAACCCATCATTCAGAATGTCATCTCACCAACATTCCATCGAAAGCAAGAGCAGTTCATCATCTTCATCAAAACCACAACATCTCCATCCCGAATCAAGCGGCCATGGTAAGTGAAGGTATGAACATCATTCATTAATACTTTCCTCAAAAATCACACAGCACACAAAAGTAATTTCTCCATTCTCAAAAATCTCTCTCAAGCAATCTCTGCTTCCCAAATCACATCACACCACAATCACAATTTTCTCTCAATTTCTATTTCACATCTCACACAAGCACATATATCTGCAAAAGCATACATATAACAGGTACAAGCATTCGACAAATGGATTCACAAACGGATTCAGCAATGGGTTCCAAAACGGACTCAGCCATCGGGTTCATAAACGTTCTCGTCAATCGGATTCACAAACGGATTCAACCAAGGGATTCACAAACGGATTCATCAAACGGATTCACTAACGGATTCGTCAAAAAGGGTTCACCAACGGACTCATTCAAGGGATTCACAAACGGATTCATCAAACGGATTAACTAACGGATTCGTCAACAAGGGTTCACCAACGGACTCATCCAAGGGATTCACTAACGAATTCACCAATGGATTCGTCAAAAGGGTTCACCAACGGACTCATACAAGGGAGTCACTAACGGATTCATCAAACGGATTCACCAACGGATTCGTCAACAAGGGTTCACCAATGGACTCATCCAAAGGATTCACTAACGGATTCATCAAACGGATTCACTAACGGATTCGTCAACAAGGGTTCACCAACGGACTCATACAAGGGTTCACCAACGGACTCATCCAAGGGATTCACTAACAGATTCATCAAACGGATTCACTAACGGATTCATCAAACGGATTCACTAACGGATTCGTCAACAAGGGTTCACCAACGGACTCATACAAGGGTTCACCAACGGACTCATCCAAGGGATTCACTAACGGATTCATCAAACGGATTCACTAACGGATTCGTCAACAAGGGTTCACCAACGGACTCATCCAAGGGATTCACCAACGAATTCATCAAACGGATTCACTAACGGATTCGTCAACAAGGGTTCACCAATGGACTCATCCAAGGGATTCACTAACGAATTCATCAAACGGATTCACTAACGGATTCGTCAACAAAGGTTTACTAACGGACTCATTCAAGGGATTCACTAACGGATTCATCAAGCGGATTCACTAACAGATTCGTCAACAAGTGTTCACTAACGGACTCATTCAAGGGATTCACTAACGGATTCATCAAACGGGTTCACTAACGGATTCGGCCAGCAGATTTACAAACGGACCATGCCACCTCCTCTATTTACAAAAGCCGCTCACACAGGGAGCGCACCCCTATCTCTCGCAATTTCAAATTCCTTCTTTCATTGAGTCTTTGCTTGCTTTTCTTCTTTTTTCTTTGTCGATGTCCTCGGCGGTTGTCTGTTTTTCGTCGACGCGTTTTGATTTGCAATCCACATCGCCGAGGGGCTCTGTATACACCCCGCCTTGGACCTCTCACCCCGATTGCATACATAGTATTTTTTATTTAACTTATTTTTGTTAATTTCTGTAACTTCAGTTAAGTTCCTAACTGATTTCGTTGGTTTTGGACTAAACTGCATAACAGAATTAACTTTAGAGTCATTTCTGTCATTCCGTCTTTTCCACCCGCGGGCGCCTCCGTCATTACTTGTGGGCTGCGAGCGCGTCTCGCCCCTAAAGCGGGACTCGCGCGCTTCCCATTATGGCAGTAACGGATTGCATCTTATTTCCCTCATTTTTCTTGATCACAAACACTTCTTTTTATCTCCAAGTTCATCCCCCCTAGTTTTGTAACCTCCAATCCCATTATTCTAGCCATTGCTTTAAAATAAAATATTTCTTTTATTATCATTTGATTTTCTCTTTATTATTTATTATTTATTTATTTTCTTATTGGTTGAAAGACCATATTTTCCTCTCTTTTCTATCTATTTAAACCCCTCATTTCTACCTTAGAAAAGGACCCAACTTCATCTTCTCTACAAAAACTATACACAAGTTCTTGGACTTCTTGGACTTCAACTTTCTCCACACCTAAACTCTACACAAATTCTCCCAAGAAGAGTTTTAGCAACAAAACTCTACACAAATTTCTACACAACAATTCTTTTACAACAACTCCATCTCCAAGTTCAAGTTTGAAGTTCTTCCTTTCTAAAGGTACTTTATTCTTCTTCTTTTATTTTACTTGTCTTAGTCAATGTATGCAATCCCCATCAATGGGACATGGCTAAATGACCACTTTACTACATTAAAGTTGGTTAAGGCCATCTCTCTACATTTCAATCTTTATTTCAATTTACTATTCTTCTCTTAATGTAATCTTTAGCATAAATTAATCAATAAAACAAGTTTCTTTTATTTCTCTTTTGTAATTCTCCCTTTCTTTACATTATAATTGTTATCACTTTTCTCATATTAAAATAAGGACATTTAGCATTAGAACACCAATAGTAGCAAGACCTGCGTAAGCGGGGCGGAGTGGGTGTTTAAGTTCTTCCCACTCCGTCACCTAACCCCCGAACCCTTATCTTACCGAATCTCTGGTTTTGTAATATAAATTTAGGCTATTTCTTTAGGTTTTTCTTATGTTTCCTTAATAAGAGAGGTGGCGACTCTACAATCTAAAACAAGTTAGACATCCTAGGATAATTCACCGCTCTAGCCAAGTTGTGGTTTTTCCGGAGTATCTACAGATTCATCAAACGGATTCACTAACGGATTCGTCAACAGGGTTCACTAGTGGATTCACCAAACGGATTCACCAACGGATTCGTCAACAGAGTTTACCAACGGACTCATTCAAAGGATTTACTAACGGATTCATCAAACGGATTCACCAACGGATTCATCAACAGAGTTTACCAATGGACTCATTCAAGGGATTTACTAACGGATTCATCAAACGGATTCATTAACGGATTCGTCAACAGGGTTCACAAGCAGATTCATCAAACGGATTCACTAACGGATTCGTCAACAGGGTTCACTAACGGACTCATTCAAACGGATTCACTAATGGATTCATCAACAAGGGTTCACTAATAGACTCATTTAAGGGATTCACTAACGGATTCATCAAACGGATTCACTAACGGATTCATCAATAAGGGTTTACCGACGGACTCATTCAATGGATTCACCAACGGACTCATCAAGTGGATTCACTGACGGATTCGGCAAACAGATTCAACAAGCGAATCCACTAACGGATTCAACCGGCGGATTTACAAATGAATCATGCCACCTCCTCTATCAACAAAAGCCGCTCACACACGGAGCGCACCCTGTAGATACCCCGGGAAACCACAACTTGGCTAGAGCGGTGAATTATCCTAGGATGTCTAACTTGTTTTAGATTGTTTAGAGTCGCCACCTATGTTTTTAAAGGAACATAAGAAAAACCTAGAAATAGCCTAATTTATGTACAAAACCAGAGATTCGGGAGAGAAGGGTTCGGGGGTTAGGTGACGGAGTGAGAAGTACTTAAACACCCACTCCGCCCCGCTTATGCGGGTCTTGCTACTATTGGTGTTCTAATGCTAAATGTCCTTCAATTTATTAACAGTGCTAACAATTATAATGTAAAGAAAAAGGGGAAGAAAAGAGAATTATTTTATTTATAAATTTATGCTAAACAATTACATTAAGAAATATATAGAAATTAAAGTAGAGATTAAAATATAAGGAGATAACCTTAACCAACTTTAATGTAGTAAAGTGGTCATTTGGTCATGTCCCAATTGATGGGGATTGCATACTAGTAAGACTAGAATAAAAGAGAAGAAGAATAAAGTACCTTTAGAAAAGAGGACCTTAGACTTTGACTTGAAGATGGTGTTGTTTGTAGAGAAATGGTTGTGCAACATTTTGTGTAGTGTTTGTTTGTAGGAAAAATATGTTGAGAGAACTTGTGTATAGTTCTTGTAGGGAAGATGAAGTTGGTGTCAAAGAGTGTAAAAAGAGTCCCTTTCTAAGGTAGAAGATGATGGTTTTTATAGGTAAAAAAAAGAGGGAAAGGTTGGAGGGAAATTGGTCAATCCATGTGAGATGGAATTGACCAATAGAAAATAAGATAAATAAAATAATAAATGAAAGAAATAAAAGAAAATCAAATAAAATAAAAATGAATTATTTTGTTTTAAGAGATGGCTAGAATAATGGATTGGAGGTTATAAACTAGGGGGGATGAATGTGGATGAGAAAGAAGTCTTTTGTGATCAAGAAAGAGATGTTGCAAATAAGAAAAGGCAGGGAAATAAGGTGGAATCCGTTACTGCCAAAATGGGAAGCGCGCGAGTCCCGCTTTTGGGGCGAGACGCGCGCGCAGCCCGTTAACAGTTCCGGAAGCGCCCGCGGCAGAAAAGGACAGAATGACAGAATGACCCTAAAAGTTAACTCTGTTATGCAGTTTAGTCCAAAACTAACGGAATCGGTTAGGAACTTAACCGAAGTAACAGAAATTAACGAAAATGAGTTAAATAAAAATACTTTGTATGCAATCAAAGTGAGAGGTCCAAGGCGGGTTTCTACAAAGCCCCTCGGCGACGTGGATTGCAAAGCAAAACGCGTCGACGAAAGTAAAAACACCCGCTGAGGACATCGACAAAGAAAAGAAAGAAAAGAAAGCAAAGACTCGATGAAAGCAGTAATTTGAAATTGCTAGAGATAGGGGTGCGCTCCCTGTGTGAGCGTCTTTTGTTGATAGAGGGGGTGGCATGATCCGTTGGTAAACCTGCCGGCTGAATCCGTTGAGTGAGGCCGTTAGTGAACCTTTGAATGAGGCCGTTAGTGAACCTTCGAGGAGGTTGTTAGTGAACCTTTGAATGAGGCCGTTAGTGAACCTTGAGGCCGTTAATGAACCCTTGAATGAGGCCGTTAGTGAACCTTTGAGGAGGCCGTTAGTGAACCTTGAGGCCATTAGTGAACCTTTGAGGAGGCCGTTAGTGAACCTTCGAGGCTGTTGGTGAACCCTTGAATGAGGCCTTTAGTGAACCTTTGAATGAGTCCGTTAGTGAACCTTTGAGGAGGCCGTTAGTGAACCTTAAGGCCGTTAGTGAACCTTTGAGGAGGCCGTTAGTGAACCTTTGAATGAGGCCGTTAGTGAACCTTTGAGGAGGCTGTTAGTGAACCTTTGAAGAGGCCGTTGGTGAACCTTTGAGGAGGCCGTTAGTGAACCTTCGTTGAAGAATCTGTTAGTGAAATCCGTTGATGAGGCCGTTAGTGAACCTTTGAGGCCGTTAGTGAACCTTTGTTGACGAATCCGTTAGTGAAATCCGTTGATGAGGCCGTTAGTGAACCTTCGAGGCCGTTAGTGAACCTTTGTTGATGAATCCGTTAGTGAAATCCGTTGATGAGGCCGTTAGTGAACCTTCGAGGCCGTTAGTGAACCTTTGTTGATGAATCCGTTAGTAAAATCCGTTGATGAGGCCGTTAGTGAACCTTCGAGGCCGTTAGTGAACCTTTGTTGACGAATCCGTTAGTGAAATCCGTTGATGAGGCCGTTAGTGAACCTTTGTTGATGAATCCGTTAGTGAAATCCGTTGATGAGGCCGTTAGTGAACCTTTGTTGTCGAATCCGTTTGTGAAATCCGTTGATGAGGCCGTTAGTGAACCTTTGTTGACGAATCCGTTGGTGAATCCGTTTGATGAATCCGTTAGTGAATCCCTTGGATGAGTCCGTTGGTGAACCCATGTACCAAATTGCTGTCTAGAGCTGCAGTTTCTGTTGACATCGTGGGGATGCGAGCATGGATGACTGTGGACCATTTTCTGTTGGGGATGAAGTGCCTTGAGTAGCGGATGCTGTTGACTTCGTGGTGGTACCTGTTATGTGTGTGCTTGGCAGGTATATGTGTTTGTGCAAGAAGATGCATGAAGTGTGAAATGAAGAGAGAGAAATTGTGCTCGTGGTGCAATGTGATTTGAAAGCAGTTTTGCATGAGAGAGAGATTTTGCAAGAATGGAGAAATTGCTTTTGTGTATAGTGTGATTTGAGGAAAGCTTCGGATAAATTCATACCTTCACTTACCACGGCCGCTTGATTCGGGATGGATTGCTGAAGGATGTTGATGCTTTTGATGAAGAATGATGATGTTGGTGATGATGATGAATTGTTCTTGCCTTGGAATGTTGGGTTGGTCGTGCCAAAGGCTGCCTACGTATCCCTTGAAGGGAATCAGACCAGCGTAGTTCAAGGATGACGAAGAACGCTATGGAAGAAGCTATGGAGCACATACTTATACGCAAGTAAAGAAAAAGAAAAAGAAAATAAGAAGAGAAAATCTTTTTTTTTTTTTTTTAAGAAGGAAAAGAATATGTACACATGCGAGAAAAGGATTTTTAGTTTGTGGGTGAAACATTTTAGCCATTGTGTGTTTGTAAAGCCAACCCAAGATCAAGTCATGTGCGATCGAAGTCCGGATTGCCTTGCTTGAATTATGTCGTTGTCGTAGTCGTGCCCAACGAAGATTGATGTCTAACCCCGCCGGTGTGTCTGGCGAAGATTGATGTCTAGCCCCAAGAGATTTTTCGATTATGGGGCTTGAAAAGACTTTTGATGCCGAGATAAGGGGTCGCTGATTGTAAAGCCCCTAGATCGCCTTTGATGCCAAATTTGGAGTGACTTGCATAGCCCCAAGATAAATCAGCTCTTTGGCCCACTCAATGAATCGTCTTTTGTTGTTGACGTGAGCAAGCTCCAAGCTTCGAGAAATTGCTAAGCCTCAAATGTCATGGACTTGTTTCTTGCGGGCTTGGAGATGGTGAAATGTGAAGACCTTTCATTGTAAAGTTCCCAAATTATCTTGTGATCGGCTCGGCATTGAGCGCGGATGTACCGTCGGGTAGAATTCTTGATAGAGATCCCCTTCTTTCTCTTACTGGGGAGATGAATGGCCTTATTGTGTTTGATACCCAAATGGCGGAGGGATTATGTCAAAAGATGCAGTAATGTCTTGCGGTGCCGTCGAGGTCGCGGATGATAAGGTCTTGGTGTGATAAAGTCCCAATGAGTATGCTTGCTTGACTCTTCTTGAATTGAACTAATGACGGATCTTCGAATGCAACTAGTGATGTGGCCCAACTTTATCTGAGATGCACCTTGTGCTTTTGATCTTGGAGAAGGGGGTGTTGAATTGCAGAAACATTGGGATTGGCCGTGGCATTTCCCGCTATAAACCTGTTTTGATTAGAGTTTAGCATATTGAATCTTTTCCTTTTCCCTAAGACTTCCTTCATAATCTCGTTGTAAGTTCTAACAAGAATTATCAAATTCATTCATATCATTGGAGCCTTCATTTAAAACCAAGGGGCCTTTTGACTGGAAGTGTTGAGAGACTCTTGAAGCTTGATCCCTTTCATGGAGCCATAAGACTATTCCTCATTGCACTTGCTCGAGTATTGTTGCCCAAAAGACTGTCGGTCGCGAAGCCCTAATACTGCCCTTTGCTTGAATTACGGTAATGCCGTAGCCCAAAAGATTGTAGATTGCGAAGCCCTTGGAGACCTTCGGTGCCGAATTGAGGAAGCTTCCAATGTTACACATGACTTGGCTGGGGATACTGCTGGGGAGTTAATTGCTCTTTGCCGAAGGAGCCTTTAAGACATGACCGTAGCCCCTAGAGTGCCATCATTGATTGCGAGAAAGGTCCATCCTTGATTGGGGGAACGAGCACGGGCACACGTGACAAGAGGGCTTTTTGACATCCCTTTTGAGAGACTTTGAGGATAGTCTCACACATCTTTTTCGAGCATAGCCCCTAGGGCTTGTTGATTGTCAAAAGAAGCCCTTGTTCTCGGGTCATATAGCCCCTAGGGCGTCACCATTTGTTGAGAAAAGCAAGAGTGACCCATCCTCGTGCGAGGGAACAAACATGAGAGGACATGGCAAGAGCTACTCCATTTCTCAGGAGCCTTTCGGCGTACTTTAGAAGCACATACTTGAAGAAGCTTTGAAAACTGAGACACATGTTGTTGCTATTTGCTGCCCAAGCCAATTGACTAGCTATGGGTTATTTGTGCAACCTCGTGCCCTTTTGTGATGGGTTCGTTCTCGGATGGGTCTTGGTTACCACGGGCCTTCTTTTCATGAACCCAAGAATGCACACTGCTGGAGAATGATACCAATAACCCAAGACAACCTTTGATGGTGCCATATCTTGTCGAGCTTTTTGCAATCCCAAAGTTGACTCGGTGGGGAATTGACTTGCTGAGGAGATCCAATGTAGAGCTCGTGTAGTTGTCTTCTTTAGAGGCCAGAGATCTCCATTTCTCTTTCCCTTCTCTCTCTCACTCTCTCATTTTTTTTTATGACGCACTCTGTTTTTTGCCTAGACCGCCCTTTCGGGTTTTCAATCTAGCGGGCATCTCTTTTGCGTCTTCATTTTTGACTCGATTAATGAGGAAGTGTGCATTGACTCTAGCTGAGGATGAGAGACATGTGATTTTGCGGTGAAAACCTTTTGCCACTAAAGATGAGTGACATTGACTCGACTAGGGAAGTGTCCCTAGTATTGACATGTATTTTTTTTTATTGAATTGAATGACTCACGAAGGCAAGTAAGTCATTAAGAGAGAAGAGAAGGAAAGCCCCAATTTGATTGCAAGAAATTGGGAGTATGCAGAAAGAATAGAGGTCCTTAGACTCGACAAGAAACGCGAAATGATTCCAAATCTAAGAAAGTTGTTCAATCTTTTTGGTGATTAATTCATTGGCAAATGAATCGTACAAAAATGTCTTGACAAGTTTGAGATGAAGGCCGATCACCATAACGCGCTAGGGCTAAACATTTCTTCTTTCTTGCATGAGACCGGACCCGAAGGTTGCCTACGTTCCTCCAGTGTAGAGGCTCAGGTCACCGTAGTTCTTGTGAATTCTCCATTCTTCGGGATGGAATTGTTGCTTCGTCGTGTAGCTTCGTCCTCCTTTGGTGGATGGAATGATGTTGATCTTGATGTGAACTTCTTTGATTGAGGGGGATTTTTTTTTTTTTTTTTTTTTTTTGTGCTCTAACTTTTGCCTAGGTTGATTTGAAGAGTTCAACCTAGCGAGCATATTTTTTTTTTAATCCCCCCTTTGAACATTGCTTGATTTTTCTCCATGGTTGTTGCTTCACCTTTGATGTCTTGGCTTTGTCTTCGTCGTTGATGATGTTACCTTCGTCACAATGTTTAGCCCCTAGGCGTTCAAGTGATGGCCTTCATTCCAAAACTCGTTTAGACATCTTTTCATCATTTTGTCAAGAATTATATTGAACAACTTGGAAGAGTGTATGAGGACAAGAACGACTTTTATTTGATGATGAGACTTGAATCAAAATTTCACATTAATTGGACAAAGAAAACTTAATGCACACTTAAGAGGACTTTGACTCTTTTTTTTTTTTTTTTTTTTAATTCCTATTACTAGGTAGAGAAAGAGAAACGGAGATTGTTGTTGTAGTCCCCATTGTCGTTGTAGTCTCCTTGTGGCATGATTTCTTGTAGAAGCTCCATTTCGAAACCAAATCATTCTTCTTTGATGAGTTCTTGCATGTTGGTACTCTCTAAAGGTTGCTCTTCACCCACAGTAAATTCGCCGTTGTCGAACAAATCTTGGATGATGTTTTGGAGAAGGAAGCACCCTTCGGTAGTATGGCCACTATGCTTGTGGTAGCCGCACCATTCACCGTGTGCATGATTCTTCGGTATCGTCTTCGGCTTGTACCCCTCCAAAGGCTTGACCTTACAACTTGCCACCAAAGTTTCAAATGCTTCGGCTTGGGTTACTCCTAGGAGAGGAGTGAAAACTCGGTTGTTGGCGGTACCTTTGTAGCTTTTGAGGGACGGGCCACTTGAGCATGCTTTACCCTTAAACTTTTCCTTGTTGTTGGTGAGCTCTTGCAAACGGGCTTTGAGCTCGGAAACCTCTTCCTTGTGAATATTCCTCTCGAGATCAAAACGGGCTTGCCACAAATCGTCTTTTCGGCGGGCATCCTCGGAAAGTCTATCCATTTGTTCCCCCATGGCTCTTATTATGTTGAAGAGTCTTTCGTTGGACACGGAGAAGTACCCACCATTGTTGTTGTTGCCGTTGGAAGCCATTGGACCTATTGAAAGAACACGGTTGATCTTAGGTTGGCCCCACAAATACCTTTTGAGTAAAATAAATTTAACCACAAACACGAAAAAGACTCAACCATATAAAGAAAATGACTCTTTTTTGTTTTTGTTTTTTTATTTACAAAAGTCGGAAGGACGGAGTCCTTTTTGGGGTTTCTAGAAAAAATAGTGGAATCGTCACACTAGTATATAGACCTTCTCGCGGTCCCATATACTCATCGGATTCCACCACGCTTGTGAGACCTACATGTATCGGGATTAAACTAAATTAATGTAGTAAATCATACATGCGGGGACGGATTTTTATTTTCGTCCAAAATAACCACTTTTGGGGACGGAGTTTTATTTCGTCCACTGCAACAAATTGGCATGTATGATTTGAAGACATTAGTTTAGGGAAATCTCGGTACATGAAAACCGACTTGAGTCACGGAGTGCTAGACCCTAGACTAGAATTGTGTGGCTTGTGCTCGGCTAAAGTGAGGCTTAAAGGTCACCCCCGGCATGTAGTCTTGAACTACGCCACGGGCTGAGGTTGACCTCTTTGAAAGAGTCAAGGTCGGGTGGAGCTTGAAACTTTCTAGGACGGGCCTGGACGGGTTTGGGGTTGAACATTGTGCGACTCGATAGTGAGCAATTGATAAGAATATGTGCATGTAGTGTGAGGTCTAACAAGTGAAAAAATATATATATATATATATATATTTTTCAAAAGAAATAAAAAAAAACAAATAAGCACATAATTACAACTTTCGAATCACCCGTGTGACCGATAAAAATAAACAGAAAGTAAAAATTGTTTTGTGCAGGCCCGGTGCCCACACACTGTCAACACCACTCTGTTCTGTGTACTGTTCTATTTCTGGAAAATGCCCACAAGAGCGCGCATTAGGATGCCTACTCGGGAGGCGCGCGCGTTAGAAAAAGAGGGGCAGAGGCGCCCGCATCTGGGTAACAACCTGTAAATCAGCGGGTTCAAGGGATTGCCTTGACCCTAAATAAAAATGCTTTCCCCTGCAGAATTTTTTAGCACAGAAACATGGAATGGAAGGACAAGAAGGAAGACGGGCGATTCTGGTAATTGGGGTCGGACGCGCACGCTTTAGGCCAAGGAGGCCAGAGGCGCGCGCTTCCCACCCTTTTTACCAGAATGCCCAGAAAACAGTAATAAGAACACCAAAAGTTAAGAACGCAAGTTTAACCCTCTAAATCGTCCCCAGCGGAGTCGCCACTGTAGATACCCCGGGAAACCACAACTTGGCTAGAGCGGTGAATTATCCTAGGATGTCTAACTTGTTTTAGATTGTTTAGAGTCGCCACCTATGTTTTTAAAGGAACATAAGAAAAACCTAGAAATAGCCTAATTTATGTACAAAACCAGAGATTCGGGAGAGAAGGGTTCGGGGGTTAGGTGACGGAGTGGGAAGTACTTAAACACCCACTCCGCCCCGCTTATGCGGGTCTTGCTACTATTGGTGTTCTAATGCTAAATGTCCTTCAATTTATTAACAGTGCTAACAATTATAATGTAAAGAAAAAGGGAAGAAAAGAGAATTGTTTTATTTATAAATTTATGCTAAACAATTACATTAAGAAATATATAGGAAATTAAAGTAGAGATTAAAATATAGGGAGATAACCTTAACCAACTTTAATGTAGTAAAGTGGTCATTTGGTCATGTCCCAATTGATGGGGATTGCATACTAGTAAGACTAGAATAAAAGAAAAGAAAAATAAAAGTACCTTTAAAAAAGAGGACCTTAGACTTTGACTTGAAGATGGTGTTGTTTGTAGAGAAATGGTTGTGCAACACTTTGTGTAGTGTTTGTTTGTAGGGAAAATGTGTTGAGAGAACTTGTGTATAGTTCTTGTAGGAAAGATGAAGTTGGTGTCAAAGAGTGTAAAAAGAGTCCCTTTCTAAGGTAGAAGATGATGGTTTTTATAGGTAAAAAAGAGAGGGAAATGTTGGAGGGAAATTGGTCAATCCATGTGAGATGGAATTGACCAATAGAAAATAAGATAAATAAAATAATAAATGAAAGAAATAAAAGAAAATCAAATAAAATAAAAATGAATTATTTTGTTTTAAAGAGATGGCTAGAATAATGGGATTGGAGGTTATAAAACTAGGGGGGATGAATGTGGATGAGAAAAGAAGTCTTTTGTGATCAAGAAAGAGATGTTGCAAATAAGAAAAGGGATGGAAATAAGGTGCAATCCGTTACTGCCAAAATGGGAAGCGCGCGAGTCCCGCTTTTGGGGCGAGACGCGCGCGCGCAGCCCGTTAACAGTTCCGGAAGCGCCCGCGGCAGAAAATGACAGAATGACCCTAAAAGTTAACTCTGTTATGCAGTTTAGTCCAAAACTAACGGAATCGGTTAGGAACTTAACCGAAGTAACAGAAATTAACGAAAATGAGTTAAATAAAAATACTTTGTATGCAATCAAAGTGAGAGGTCCAAGGCGGGGTGTCTACACACCCCTATCTCTCACAATATCAAATTCAGGCTTTCATCGAGTCCTTGCTTTTTCTTGGTGATGTCCTCGGCGGGTGTACTTTCTTTCGTTGATGCGTTTTGCCTTGCAATCCACATCACCGAGGGGCTCTGTAGACACCCCGCCTTGGACCGCTCACCCCAGTTTCACGGTTGATCTTGTGTTTCTCCCTCTTTTAAGTGTTTCTCGTTAGTTTTTGTTACTTCCGTTAAGTTCCTGACTGACTCCGTTAAGTCCGTGGACTAAACTGAATAACAGGGCTAACTTTCTAGTCCATTCTATCAAAAATGCCTTCTCTGAGTAGCGCGCCTCCGACCATAGGAGCCAGAAGCGCGTGCCTTCCGCCCCCAAGGTGGGAAGCGCGCGCCTCTGGGCGTCAGTTACAGATTTTTGTCCAAGAATCCCTCCCTTGCTCATTTTACATGATTTTGCCCGGGAAAGATTTCTTGGTGACTGAGTTTTGGCACCAAAAACATTGGTTTTCACCTATAAAAACATCCCTTTTCCACCCTTTCAAATGACCCTTTTTTTAGCACTCTTTTAGACAAAAAGAATTCTCTCTACACAAACTAAACGAAAATCATTTCCAAGGCTTTTTCAAGGAAGTCACCAAGAAGTGTTCGAAGATCTTTGAAGCATAGGTAAAAGTTCATCTTCCTCCTTCTTCTCTACTTCATCTCTCCCTTTTACTTTAATCAATCGTGCAACCACCCAAATCATTTTGGGACATGACACCAATGATCGCTCCATTCCATTGAAGTTGGTCAAGGAGTCATCTCCCTACATTCCAAACACCTTTTTTAAACCCCCCCCCTTTTTTATCATCAAGAACAAGAAGAACATTATTTTATGTAGACTTTGATCAAGTAAGACCGACATTAGTCGGGCGAGATGGGTGTTTAAGTACTTCCCATCTCCTAACCTAACCCCCGAACCTCATAACAAGAATCTCTGTTTTCGTATCAAACTTAGGCTAAATATTAGGTTTTTCTTATGTTCGTCTAAAATATAGGTGGCGACTCTAAACAAATAAAACACGAATAGACATCCTAGGAACAACACACACGCTCTAGCCAAGCCGTGCCATCCCAGGGTATCTACAGGTATTTAAAAACACTATTCATAATTAGATTAGAAGTTCTTTTCAACTTTGAATTACGACGTTCTTTTCTCTCTGGAGCTTGTGTAACCCTTTCATGGAGAACTAAACTCCATAGCTTTGGATTGTGAGCTTGAACCTAAATCTAGTTTCAATTGAGATAATTTTCTTAGTCTTTTGTTAATCTATTCATAATTTTGCTTGTTCTGATTTTAGATTTATAACTAGGATTTGTGGATTTGGCCAATTCACTAATTCTTTTTATGAATCTATGCTAGAATTCTCTGTTCTGTGCCAGAATTAGGGTTTTCACTGTAGCAACTTCACGAATTGTGTATGTGCCATAGCAATTCGGGAAGTAGGCAAAATTAAACGATTATCTAGTAAACCTAGAAAGCGTTCTTGATCTTAGTCCTTTAAATTGAATCAATTAATCTTTAGACCTTTTTTGTGCCAGTCTAGGTTTGATTTTAATTAGGGTTTGTAGTGAGTGTTCCACTGCTATAGACTAAATAGTAAGAAGAGACAGAGATTGAAATACATCTCGTGATCAACTGAATATGATTAACGGAGAAAAAGAAGTAGCAATGAAATTGAAGTAGAGGACGGGGATAGGGATCAATCTGAAGTGCTTTTTAATTCATTGTTTTAATCAATTTAGTTTAATTTCCCGTCTAGGAATTAATTACAATCAAATTCAACCACCAATCTGGTTAAGTGACTAGCTCTCAAACAATCATCGTTCTTCGTGGATCGACCCTGACTTACCATAATTACATTATTAGTGGACGAGTTTAGGTCTAATTTATTAGGCGTGCGACTAAGCCCACCAGCAGCAGTCCACTAGAAGTCGAGGGACACAAAACAAAATAATAATGATGATCAAGCCAACGGCACCAAAAAGAAAAAAAGTAATAGTTATTTGTGATAATTAATCAGGTTCATTTTTGAATGTTGTTTTAATCAAATTTGTGTCCTACATTTATATAGCTCTCTCGAAAAACTGCTACAACTGTCGCTGAACATATTTCACCTTCAGGGGACTATAGAAGTAACCAAGTTACTGATAGTACTGTGACAAACTATCATCAAATGGTAAGCTAATTTTTTTTACCAAATATTTAATAAAGTTGTTAATATCAACATTTTCAACTATAGTCTATCTGGTGATAAAAAAATTTCCCAAATCTCATAGATAAATTCAGTTCATCACATTTCAGCAAGTTCTATGCCTTCACAATATAATGAATAAAGCAATGTCCAGCAGGTTTTACTTATTCTCAAATTTATGTAGTACCAAGTATGTTATTCCTTCAGTTTCGAAATGTATGTTCAAATTTTATTTTGATCAATAGCAAAATTTGGATATTCATTTTGGGACGGAGACAATACTATTTGCAATATTTATTTAATTAACCTTTTGAACATCTCAAACAGAATCACAACTTTTGGCCGCCCTATAATTCTCTACTAAATTTATCAGTTACTGGTGACAATAGGCTTGATTCCATTACTACATTGACAGGTATGAACATATACATATACTGTAACACCCCAAATTTTCTTACTGTATCTGAGCATTAAATGGCATTAAATAACAATAATTAAAATAACTCAAATTAGGGTTCTCAAACCAACCCTTTATTACATCATCAGTTCATCATAAATGCGGAAGCGTAACCATCAAAACTTGTCTCGGCAGGTAAACAACCCTAGCCGTTAATGTATTTCAACTTCAACAGAGTAATTAATTATTCTTAAAATAACTAAATAATAAATCTTCAAATCTGCCGTTCCATCTACGGCTGCTCTCCTTCCTTTTCCCTCTACTTAAATCCTGAAATAGAAATTGTAGAGAAGGGGTGAGCGAATGAATGCTCAGTAAGTTCATACGTGGCCTCTCTGGTTACTAAGGAGAGACGACCAGAACGAACACTATGAATGACTTTTGCAAGGATAGGTTCAATTACTTTTGATTTAAGACTGCAGAGCAATACAGTCATAATACTCTTAAGATTTTACCTTCAAAGGATTATGGCACTACGATCCAAAGGGATTCATTCTAGTTCTGTCAATTCCAACGTACATTATATCCTCAATGCCAAAGGTACAATTTTGTACACCTAGATTTTTCAAGCCATTAGTGTAGGTCGTAACATATATGGTATCCACACATATATGCTCGGGGTCTAGAATTATCCTTGTAATCAGACAATTCCTGAGAGAAGGCATGTGATCATTCATGCAATCCCTAGTTTAAGGACGAGTCTTTTCTAACTGGACTGTCCCGACAATGTCTTTTCTAACTGGACATTGTACATTCCAACAAGTAAGTGATTAACTTACAAGTTAGGATGTGAACATACCAAGGTACAAGTATGTGATAACAAGTTTCAATCTTTGATACTTAGTGGATCAATGGGGACATCACTAAGTAAGGATTCTTCCAAAAGAACGTTCAATAACGCGGAATTTATTCAAATACTATCATGCCATATTGATAGTCTAACTTATAGAAAGAAATATAGAGTTCCAATCAACAGGAGTTCAAATAACAGTAAGGAACGTAATCCCTTACCTTGATTGCTTTTCCTTACAATGTTCTCCTTGTGCGAATCTACAAAGCATCGAATAGTTTACTTTAGTATCCTCTTACGATGTTAACTACTTCTACTTAGTTAACTGAGAGATGTGTTTTTACTTCTTTATTTCTTTACTTCTTTACTTACGTTTAAGTCTCTGACTTTGATTTACGAGTCAGTCCTTCAACTTTGATGAAATTGTAAATAAGCCCTTCCCCTTTGGATTAATTACAAATTGATCCTTCAACTTTGGATTAATTGCAATTTGATACTTCAACTTTAGTTTAATTATAATTTGATCCTTCAACTTCAGTTTAATTACAATTTAATCCTCCAACTTTAGTTTAATTACAATTTGATCCTTTGACTTTCATTTAATTGCAAGAAGGTCCTTTGACTTTGGTTTTGTTCGTAAAGGTCCCCCAAGTTTCTTTTTAATCACTTAGACCCCTTTAACCTCAAAGGTTTCCTTTTCATTCCTTTAACTTTAAACTTTATCAGTTTAATCTTTTTCCGTTAGGAAACTAACTGAAATCTTTTAATCTTCCCTCTTCTCGTTAACTTTCTAACTTTCAAAGTCTTCCAAGTACTTATTACATTCTTTCAAGTTAGTTTTCTAACTTTCCAATAACTCTCTTAAGAGACATACTTTCTTTCCGTTATATTCCTAACGAAAACACTAACTTTTTCATCTTAACTCTTACATCTTTAATCATGAATCGATACCCAATGTATATGGCTTCTAGGCCGAATTCTATACTTCAAAATTTAATAATTTGGTCAATTTTTCTTGTTAATTTTTTTTTGTAAATCTCCAACATAAATTTATTCACTAGTCAATAACCATAATCATAACAATCAACAAAACAATTTCCCCAATCATCTTAGGCCATTCGGCCGAACACCATAAGGTGTAAATTCATAATCTTTCTTCTTTTTGTTAAACCCTAGTTAACCTCAATCCCATATTGTTCAATTCCCATACATTATAAAATATGAATTCATCCATCTCATGATCATAGAATCAATCTTAAAAATAAAGCTAAGCATGGAATCATCATTTTTCATAGCATTTCGATTTAAGCCTTTGACTATTAAAACTTCACCATTAATTACTAGCATGCAAAACCCTAATGATTATTTCTTTTAACATGCCTAGATTAAGATTTATTCATCCAAATTCAATGAAATAAATTTTAAAAGGTGAGGTTTGACATTACCTTGAGAATGATTGGATCAAACCTCTAGAAAAAGTCGAAAACTCCCCCTCTTCCTCCTTCTTGGCCGGCGGCTGCCCTTAGGGTGGTGGTGATTAGGGTTTTTGTTATTTTGTTGTTTTGGTAAATAAAAATAAAACCTAAAATTCACTAACTCAAGGTTTTATACTTTGGTTAATTGTTACTTGGGCTTGATCTATTTGTTTTAAGTTCAAGCTAACCCACTTGAGCCCATTATACTTTGGTCCAACTCTTTAACTACCTAGCCCACTCCTTTAATTGACCCATTAACTTTAATTGTCATTTAATTAAAATAATCTAAAACAATTAAAATAGAGGAAAGAATTCGGGTTATTACATATACATATATATACATGTAACTTTACTAATAATATTATATTTTCTAGATAACAATGTTTTCTCAATTTGTGATTTTCTTGTACAGGTCCACATAGACAATTATTGTTCGAGGAGCTACCAAAGATTTGAAGTAAATATAAAGATGAGCCATAACGATAGAAGTTGTAGTTGTGGAAGATGTATCTGAAAAGTGCCAAGGGTAGACATGCTTAATCTATGTAGGAGATTTTGTTTAGATGAGAATGTTCTGCTTTGAAATTTATATGTTATACTTTTGAGTTGCTTTTGTTCATGTTAAAACAATGGTTTTTTATGAGTACTCAGGGAAAGAAAAAAAAAAGTAGTCAATAAATTGTTTTATTATACTTAATATCCATTTTTATAGGAATACAATACATCAAAAGAAATGAAAATAAATACTTATAATGGTACAATACATCAAAAACAAAATGTATTGCAAATGTTTTGTGTAAGGAAGTCTTCATCAAGTATGTGTTTGATGGAGTAGGCCTAAGCATGCCAAGGATAATGCCACATTTAGTTAACTCAAACAATGGAAAAATGATGATTTGCTCTTTCTTGCCTCAACTTGTTCTTGACCATCTTCCACCTTCAAAAATCCTCGGTTAAAGCTACTCAAGTTGTCTAATACATGTTCCCATCACTAAAACTCGCAAACTGTATAATGCCATTTCTGTGGAATACATAAAAAAAAGACTGAGAATATTAGGAATCAAACACAAATAATTTTACGATATACTCCAGCTGACTTATATTCAAGCCAAAACAACTAAATAGCTACCAAGAAAACATGAAACACTATAATTAGCAACAAGCACATACTACATTGAAGTGACTGAGAAGCGGAGGAAGATGTAGCAGACAAGGGTTTTATAAAAAAAATAGGATTTTATTCTGAATAAACTTGCACTCAGGCAAATGATTTTTGTGGAGCCTGCAAATTTGTAATTATACCCAGGAATTGCACAATTAGTCTAGTACAAGCTTTGTAACAATTTTGAGATATTTCTCAGTTACACAGATTAATGGATAGAGAAAGATGTTCAAATAATTGTGTTCATGGCGAGATTTATTTCCAGCTTTTTGAGAGATGAGGATCGAAGGAAGATGTTGTAGACAAGGGTAAAAGATTTTTTTTTCATTTACTAAAATAAGAGAATTTGGGGGAGGGGTGTTTGTTTGCTGACTAGGACAATTAATTAGAAAGCCACGTTGGTCGTCAGTTGACTTCGGAATGATATCTCGATATGAGTATCATTATATATATACTCCCTCCGTTCCACCCGAATTAGGATCCGTTCCACTCGAATTAGGATTTTTTGGTTGAGCACGGTGATTAAAGAAAAAGTGTTAGTGGAGTACGTGTTGTGAGTATGAAAAGTAAAGTAGCAGAGAGAAAGTGGGGTAGAGAATAATGAGTGAAAAGTTGTTGTGAGTGTGAATGTGGATCCCATTAAATAAAACATTTCCATTTTGGGGTTGTCCTAATTCGAGTGGGATACCCAAAATGGAAATTTGTCTTAATTCGAGTAGGACGGAGGGAGTATATATATACTCCCTCCGTTCCCGGTAAGTTGCAACAATTTTTTATTTTGGGCATTCCACTTAAGTTGCAACAATGCCAAATAAGGAAATTCTTTATTACTTTTATAATCCTCCACTCATTCTCTCTCTTCCTCTCAACCACTCATTATTCTCCACTCATTCTCTCTCTTCCTCACAACCACTCATTATTCTCATTTCTTAATTTTTGTGCTTCCCCTTCCATGTTACAACTTACCCGGAACGGAGGGAGTATATAAATAGGTGCTCGAATGAGAACTTAAATATCGTAAGAACCGTGAGAACTTAATGTATCCAATGATGTATCCAAGTGCACATTGGATACATTACTTTTTACCTAATATATCAAAGTAATGTATCCAATGATGTATTCAAGTACACCATCCCATTGGATACATTAGTTTTTTACCTAATGTATCCAAGTTCTCACGGTTCTCACGATATTTAGGTTCTCACAGGAGCACGACCCTATATATTTTAAATGAGAACTGTGAGAACCAATCATAACCGTTTGATTAAATACAAAATCAAATGTCCAGATTATAGATACATTGGATACAGTTGCTAATTTTCAAAAATATAATTGGATACATTAGTTTTTAACCTACTGTATCCAAGTGCAACACTTGGATACAGTACTTGTTTAGCTACTGTATCCAAGTGCAATATCAAAATTTATGTACTGTATCCAAGTGTATCCAATGTATCTATAATCTAGACCATTGATTTTGATTCTAATCTAATGGTTATGCTTGGTTCTCACGCAATTTTGTTGATGACGTGGCAGATTCTGGAACACACATGGTATTTTGCCCTTCCATTGGTCATTCAACCAAATTACAAGATTGCCACCGAATTTTTTAAGTAAAAAAGTAATCTAAACCCTTGATTTGTGTCTAATCCAATGGTTATGATTGGTTCTCACGGTTCTCATTTTAAATGATTCTCATTGGAGAAAAACCCAATATAGGTATATACTACCTCTGCCCCAGCTCAATGTGCACTTTTACTTTTTATGTGGTCAATTCATTCGAACTTTGACCATTATTTTGTGAAAATCTAGCTATTATTATACAATTTTAAAAGTTGTTATTGTTTTATTGTTACGAATAGTATTAATAACATCTTTCAAAATTGCATAGAGATATATAGATTTTCATAAAATTAAGGTTAAAGTTCAATCAAGTTGACCACAAAAGTCAAACAGTGCACATTGAGCTGGGACAGAGGTATATATATATATATATATATATATATATATATATATATATATATATATATATGTATATGTGCTCAAATGAGAACCTAAATATCGTGAGAATCGTGAGAACTTGGATAAATTAGGTAAGAACCTAATGTATCCAAGTAATGTATCCAATGTATCTAAGTGAACCATTGGATATATTAGGTAAAAACCTAATGTATCCAAGTTCTCACGGTTCTCATGATATTTACAGTAACACGACCATATATATATATATATAGAGATATAGATATAGATTTAATTGTAAATGTTAATCCGCGTGTGTGCTAGTAGATCAAGTTTCAGGCTCCTTGATGATGTTCATTTTCGGCTTAGGCCCGTGGGCAACCCTTGAGCCCGCGGCCAAAGCTCGTCACTAAACCCGCATGCGAACCAAACGGACCAGACTCTTTTTTTGTCACGAACGGGCCCAAATTCACTTTGTCCTTTTTTTGTGTATTTTGTCCATATTTTGATATAGTTTTTCAATAATTTTAATATATTTATTAATTATTCAATAAACATAAATTTCTTTTAATTAATAAATTATACACTTAAGAAATTAGTTTCCAAATTTTATTAGGCTTTTTATACTCTATTTAATAATTTTAATTTAATATATTAATGCTATTAGGCATTCTATATTTTCAAATTTCAAATTAATGTTTTTGGCCTTTTATAATTTTAAAATTAATTTTTTGATTTTCTTAGAAATTTAATAAACTACTCCCTCTGTCCCGGACTAAGGTTTTCAGTTTGAATTTACATGGAGATTAAGAAAAAGTAAGTATTGTGAGTATGAAAAAGTAAGAGAAAGTAGGAGAGATAAAGTGGGTAGGGAGTTTTTGTTGTGAGAATAACAAGTGGGTCCCATGATCCATTTTAGCTAATAAAGCAACTAAGAACTTTAGTCTGTGACAAACCAAAAAAGAAAGAACCTTAGTCTAGGACAGAGGGAGGGAGTAGAAAGAGAAAACCTTGAAGATTCATTTGACAGGATTCACAATAAAAATGGAGCGGGCCAAACACTACTAAGACCATCTACAATGAGCAAAATTTTGGGTGTTGAATGGAAGTTTCACACAAAAGGAGGGGTTTAATCCTTGCAATGGTTGATTGAATGGGGAGATATTTGCAATTTCGTTGAATGGGTTAAACACCCGTGAATGCAGAATGGTCGGCAAGTACATGCCACGTGGAGAGCTGGGATTCGGCCGACATCGCGCCTGGAGGTCACGCGCGAGTGAAGGGGCGTGAAGCCAAAAGCCGCTCGGCTTTTTTTTTGTTTTTTGTGGTGTCGCCACGTGTTGGCACGTGGTTGGCTGGCCATATTTTTTTTTACTTTCTTTATCCAAACTTTTGCAGCTCAATTATTTGACTTTTTTTTTTTCCACCAAAAATCCAGAAAATATTTTCTCTATAAATGGACATGAGTTTCATTGTATTCCAACACCAAAAAAAAAAAAACCATCTTTCTCTTGAAATGGATCCCAATAATAACCTTTGCAATACTCAAAATTCAAGTAATCCTCATTTTCCCTACAACAATCCTAACAGTTTTCAGTACGAAAATCCATCTTTCAACCAACCACGTCCTCAACATTTTCCAAATCCTGGTTTTCCACCAAATTTCATGCCTTCACCTATCCAAAATTGGAATCCATATTATGGCAAAATTATCCTGGTTAACTCGATTTCTCTATAAATAATACGCTCTTCCTTCTTTCTTCCTACATCAACCATTCCCTTCTTTCCTTCTTCATAAATTAAACACTCTCTATTTCTCCTTTTTCTAAATTTCAATGGATCCATTTGAATTTCCTTTTGATATCGAAGCCTACAAAAGGCAATCTGATTTGGAGGATAGGTATATAGTCAACCACTTTACAGAGCGTTGAAAAAAAATATTAGACGATCAATCTCGTACGAGAAGATACTTCAAAAGAGATCACGCTTGGGCAAACCCAAGCCTGGTTAACGACTACTTTTCCGAAAATGCTCTTTACAAAGAATTTTTTCGCAGACGATATCAGATGCGGGAACATGTATTCCTTCGAATCGTCGGCGACCTTTCAAGCCATGACAACTACTTCACCCAAAGATTCGATGCTGCCGGCAAAGAAGGCATATCTCCGTTAGCAAAATGTACCACAGCCATGTGAATGTTAGCATATGGTACGTCGGCCGATGCTATTGATGAATACATCAAAGTCGGAGGTACTACAGCATTGGAGACGTTACGTAGATTTTGCAATGGAATCATTCAATTGTACGAGGCAGAGTACTTGAGAGCCCCAAACGAAGACGACTTGCAAAGAATACTTCATGTTAATGAGATGCGGGGGTTACCAGGTATGATCGGGAGTATTGATTGCATGCACTGGGAATGGAAAAATTATCCTACGACTTGGGAAGGTCAATTTACTAGAGGTGATAAGGGGACCACTACGGTTATTCTTGAATCCGTCGCCTCTCATGATTTATGGATCTGGCATGCCTTTTTCGGATGTCCGGGCACACTAAACGATATAAATGTTCTGGATCGATCGCCAGTGTTCGATGATGTTGAACAAGGAAAGACTCCACAAGTCAACTTCTTTGTGAATCAACATCCGTATAATATGGCGTACTATCTTGCTGACAGTATCTACCCTTCGTACCCAACTTTCGTCAAATCAGTTAGACTTCCTCAAAGTGAAGAAGATAAGCTATTTGCAAAATTTCAGGAGGGATGTCGGAAGGATATAGAACGGGCATTTGGAGTGCTCCAAGCTCGATATAAAATCATTCGAGAGCCTACTCGAATGTGGGACATAAACGACTTGGCTATTATCATGAGGTCATGTATCATACTACATAATATGATTGTTGAGGATGAACGAGATACGTATTCTCAGAATTGGACCGACTATCAATCCGAGGCAAGTGGGTCTAGTACACAACAACCATTCTCGAGTAAGGTACTACCTGCATTTGCAAATCATGTGCGTGCTAGATCAGAAATGCGCGATCCAAGAGGTCATCACGAATTGCAGGCGGATCTAATCAAGCACATATGGGCAAGTTCGGAAATGCGTGATAGAAAATATTATTTTTAGTGTATTGTGATTCGAGTTTATTGTATCGTTTAATTATTTGTATTTCATTAAATGCGTTGCGAATTAAGCTTAATGTAACTTTTTTTTTGTTTTAATAATAATTATCGTCATTTCTCAGAATTTTTATTATTAATTTTTTTATTATAATTTTTCGTTTTTCGTTTATTTTTTATTAAATGCATGATCGAAAAAAAAATTATTAAGTTTTTCGTTTTTTTAATTATTATTATTATTATTATTGTTATTATTATTATCATAAAAATAAAAAAATATAAAATAAAATTTAAGTGGTGGGGTATAGGATGATGAGTGGGAAAAGTGTTGAATGTGAGATTAAACAAACCATTGTAGGGTTAAAAGTTGAATGAGTGTTGAATGGATGAGTTGGAAGAGAGAGAAGCTGATGTGGAGTGATAAAGTGGGTGTTGAATGGAAATTTGTTGTGAAACCATTGTACATGGTCTAAAACCATCTACAATGGGCAAAATTTTGGGTGTTGAATGGAAGATTCACACAAAAGAAGGGGTTTAATCCTTGCAATGGTTGGTTGAATGGGGAGAGATTTGCAATTTCGTTGAATGGGTTAAACACCCGTGAATGCAGAATGGTCGGCAAGTACATGCCACGTGGCGAGCTGGGATTCGGCCGACATCGCGCCTGGAGGTCACGCGCGAGTGAAGGGGCGAGAAGCCAAAAGTCGCTCGGCTTTTTTTTTCTTTTTTGTGGTTTGGCTGGCCATATTTTTTTTTTTACTTTCTTTATCCAAACTTTTGCAGCTCAATTATTTGACTTTTTTTTTCCACCAAAAATCCAGAAAATATTTTCTCTATAAATGGACATGAGTTTCATTGTATTCCAACACCAAAAAAAAAAAAACCATCTTTCTCTTGAAATGGATCCCAATAATAACCTTTCTAATACTCAAAATTCAAGTAATCCTCCTTTTCCCTACAACAATCCTATTTTTCAGTACGAAAATCCATCTTTCAACCAACTACGTCCTCAACATTTTCCAAATCCTGGTTTTCCACCAAATTTCATGCCTTCACCTATCCAAAATTGGAATCCATATTATGGCAAAATTATCATGGTTAACTCAATTTCTCTATAAATAATACGCTCTTCCTTCTTTCTTCCTACATCGACCATTCCCTTCTTTCCTTCTTCATAAATTAAATACTCTCTATTTCTCCTTTTTCTAAATTTCAATGGATCCATTTGAATTTCCTTTTGATATCGAAGCCTACAAAAGGCAATCTGATTTGGAGGGTAGGTATATAGTCAACCACTTTACGGAGCGTTGAAAAAAAATATTAGATGATCAACCTCTTACAAGAAGATACTTCAAAAGAGATCACGCTTGGGCAAACCAAAGCCTGGTTAACGACTACTTTTCCGAAAATGCTCTTTACAAAGAATTTTTTCGCAGACGATATCGGATGCGGGAACATGTATTCCTTCGAATCGTCGGCGACCTTTCAAGCCATGACAACTACTTCACCCAAAGATTCGATGCTGCCGGCAAAGAAGGCATATCTCCGTTAGCAAAATGTACCACAGCCATGCGAATGTTAGCATATGGTACGTCGGCCGATGTTATTGATGAATACATCAAAATCGGAGGTACTACGGCATTGGAGACGTTACGTAGATTTTGCAATGGAATCATTCAATTGTACGAGACAGAGTACTTGAGAGCCCCAAACGAAGAAGACTTGCAAAGAATAACTCATGTTAGTGAGATGCGGGGGTTTCCAGGTATGATCGGGAGTATTAATTGCATGCACTGGGAATGGAAAAATTGTCCTACGGCTTGGGAAGGTCAATTTACTAGGGGTGATAAGGGGACCACTATGGTTATTCTTGAAGCCGTCGCCTCTCATGATTTATGGATCTGGCATGCCTTTTTCGGATGTCCGGGCACACTGAACGATATAAATGTTCTGGATCGATCGCCAGTGTTCGATGATGTTGAACAAGGAAAGACTCCACGAATCAACTTCTTTGTGAATCAACATCCGTATAATATGGCGTACTATCTTGCTGACGGTATCTACCCTTCGTACCCAACTTTCGTCAAATCAGTTTGACTTCCTCAAAGTGAAGAAGATAAGCTATTTGCAAAATTTCAGGAGAGATGTCGGAAGGATATAGAACGGGCATTTGGAGTGCTCCAAAATCGATTTAAAATCATTCGGGAGCCTGCTCGAATGTGGGAGATAAACGACTTGGCTATTATCATGAGGTCATGTATCATATTACATAATATGATTGTTGAGGATGAACGAGATACGTATTCTCAGAATTGGACCGACTATCAATCTGAGGCAAGTGGGTCTAGTACACAACAACCATTCTCGAGTAAGGTACTACCTGCATTTGCAAATCATGTGCGTGCTAGATCAGAAATGCGCGATCCAAGAGGTTATCATGAATTGCAGGCGGATCTAATCAAGCACATATGGGCAAAGTTCGGAAATGCGTGATAGAAAATATTATTTTTAGTGTATTGTGATTCGAGTTTATTGTATCGTTTAATTATTTGTATTTCATTAAATGCGTCGCGAATTAAGCTTAATGTAACTTTTTTTGTTTTAATAATAATTATCGTCATTTCTCAGAATTTTTAATATTAATTTTTTTATTATTATTTTTCGTTTATATTTTATTAAATGCATGATCGAAAAAATTTTTATTAAGTTTTTCGTTTTTTTTAATTATTATTATTATTATTATTATTATTGTTATTATTATTATCATAAAAATAAATATATAAAATAAAATTTAAGTGGTGGGGTTTAGGATGATGAGTGGGAAAAGTGTTGAATGGGGGATTAAACAAACCATTGTAGGGTTAAAAGTTGAATGAGTGTTGAATGGATGAGTTGGAAGAGAGAGAAGCTGATGTGGAGTGATAAAGTGGGTGTTGAATGGAAATTTGTTGTGAAACTATTGTACATGGTCTAAGACCATCTACAATGGGAAAAATTTTGGGTGTTGAATGGAAGATTCACACAAAAGGAGGGGTTTAATCCTTGCAATTGTTGGTTGAATGGGGAGAGATTTGCAATTTCGTTGAATGGGTTAAACACCCTTGAATGCAGAATGGTCGGAAAGTACATGCCACGTGGCGAGCTGGGATTCGTCCGACATCGCGCCTGGAGGTCACGCGCGAGTGAAGTGACGTGAAGCCAAAGGCCGCTTGGCTTTTTTTTTTTTGTTTTTTGTGGTGTCTCCACGTGGTTGGCTGGCCATATTTTTTTTTTACTTTCTTTATCCAAACTTTTGCAGCTCAATTATTTGACTTTTTTTTTTTTCACCAAAAATCCAAAAAAAAATTCTCTATAAATGGACATGAGTTTCATTGTATTCCAACACCAAAAAAAAAACCATCTTTCTCTTGAAATGGATCCCAATATTAACCTTTCCAATACTCAAAATTCAAGTAATCCTCCTTTTCCCTACAACAATCCTAACAATTTTCAGTACGAAAATCCATCTTTCAACCAACTACGTCCTCAACATTTTCCAAATCCTGGGTTTCCCCAAATTTCATGCCTTCACCTATCCAAAATTGGAATCCATATTATGGCAAAATTGTCCTGGCTAACTCAAGTTCTCTATAAATAATACGCTCTTCCTTCTTTCTTCCTACATCAACCATTCCCTTCTTTCTTTCTTCATAAATTAAACACTCTCTATTTCTCCTTTTTCCAAATTTCAATGGATCCATTTGAATTTCCTTTTGATATCGAAGCCTACAAAAGGCAATCTGATTTGGAGGATAGGTATATAGTCAACCACTTTACAGAGCGTTGAAAAAAAATATTAGACGATCAACCTCGTACGAGAAGATACTTCAAAAGAGATCACGCTTGGGCAAACCAAAGCCTGGTTAACGACTACTTTTCCGAAAATGCTCTTTACAAAGATTTTTTTCGCAGACGATATCGGATGCGGGAACATGTATTCCTTCGAATCGTCGGCGACCTTTCAAGCCATGACAACTACTTCACCCAAAGATTCGATGCTGCCGGCAAAGAAGGCATATCTCCGTTAGCAAAATATACCACAGCCATGCGAATGTTAGCATATAGTACGTCGACCGATGCTATTGATGAATACATCAAAATCGGAGGTACTACGGTACTGGAGACGTTACGTAGATTTTGCAATGGAATCATTCAATTGTACGAGGCAGAGTACTTGAGAGCCCCAAACGAAGACGACTTGCAAAGAATACTTCATGTTAGTGAGATGCGGGGGGTTTCCAGGTATGATCGGGAGTATTGATTGCATGCACTGGGAATGGAAAAATTGTCCTACGGCTTGGGAAGGTCAATTTACTAGAGGTGATAAGGGGACCACTACGGTTATTCTTGAAGCCATCGCCTCTCATGATTTATGGATCTGGCATGCCTTTTTCGGATGTCCGGGCACACTGAACGATATAAATGTTCTGGATCGATCGCCAGTGTTCGATGATGTTGAACAAGGAAAGACTCCACGAGTCAACTTCTTTGTGAATCAACATCCGTATAATATAGTGTACTATCTTGCTGACGGTATCTACCCTTCGTACCCAACTTTCGTCAAATCAGTTAGACTTCCTCAAAGTGAAGAAGATAAGCTATTTGTAAAATTTCAGGAGGGATGTCGGAAGGATATAGAACGGGTATTTGGAGTGCTCCAAGCTCGATTTAAAATCATTCGAGAGCCTGCTCGAATGTGGGAGATAAACGACTTGGCTATTATCATGAGGTCATGTATCATATTACATAATATGATTGTTGAGGATGAACGAGATACGTATTCTCAGAATTGGACCGACTATCAATCCGAGGCAAGTGGGTCTAGTATATAACAACCATTCTCGAGTGAGGTACTACCTGCATTTGCAAATCATGTGCGTGCTAGATCAGAAATGCGCGATCCAAGAGGTTATCACGAATTGCAGGCGGATCTAATCAAGCACATATGGGGAAAGTTCGGAAATGCGTGATAGAAAATATTATTTTTAGTGTATTGTGATTCGAGTTTATTGTATCGTTTAATTATTTGTATTTCATTAAATGCGTCGCGAATTAAGCTTAATGTAACTTTTTTTTGTTTTAATAATAATTATCGTCATTTCTCAGAATTTTTATTATTAATTTTTTATTATTATTTTTCATTTTTCGTTTATTTTTTATTAAATGCATGATCGAAAACAAATTTATTAAGTTTTTCGTTTTTCTTAATTATTATTATTATTATTATTGTCATTATTATTATCATAAAAATAAAAAATATAAAATAAAATTTAAGTGGTGGGGTATAGGATGTTGAGTGGGCAAAGTGTTGAATGTGGGATTAAACGAGTAAACTACCAAAGTGACCTGCGTACTACTCCAGATTATCATATTTACCTTCGTACTATAGGAACGATCATTCTAACTTGCGTACTTTTCATAAATTATTCAAATTAACCTAAATCGTTAATAAATGTTATAAAAGTTAACTGATGTTAATATTTAACGAATATTACAAGAAACAAATTCAAATCTTCCCCATAAATATAAAAGGGGTAAAATGGAAAATAATAATTTGGACATTAGCCCCCTTTTGTTAAACTACGCATACCCAAGTCTGCATCAAAATTGAAAACCCATAAATTCCTTAACCTTCTTCTCCGGTCACCCATCCCCACCGACCACCGGCCGACCACCCTCTCCTCCAACAAAGTTTTTAACCTTCCCCTCCCCTTCCCCACATTCGCCACCCACCAACCCGTCCTTTTCTCCCATCCACATCAGATTTTTTCAATCCCTGGCAACCAACAAAACCTCCATCTAAATATCTGGTCCCCAACTCCCTTCATGTCTCACCTTCTCTCCGACCAAACCCCTCACCATATGAAGTGCTGAACCAAGACATATACATCAGATCCACCATCCTCTCTCCCCTCCGCCCCTTCCTCGTAAGTCTCCCCCTCCCATGTGTCCCCTTCCTCGTCTCACACTTCAATTCTTCTGCAATCTGCTCCAGCAATTGAGTTTGATGCAGTTACCTGCTTAGTCTTTTCTCTCGCTGCCTTTTTTTTTTTTTTAAATATGCAATTTAATTTGAGGCTTATGTTTATTCTAGATCTGAACCATTAGAGAGTGGTTTGTCAAGCTAAATACTAAATCTGCAATTTTTTGTTGGTATATCAAAATCTGGCAAGAGATAGAGTTCAAGATTAAAATGACTGTGAACATCAACGATTGTTTTGATGGTGTTTGTGGTAATTTAAGTTTGTTGATTGTTTTAACACATAATTAAGCAAAAAAGGATATGTTGGGGGCAATTTGAAAATTTCAATAGCAATATCTGTTAAAAACCTAACGCTCATTAACTTCCGTTAACAATGGTTAACGATTTTGGTTACTTTTGTTATTTTATAAATAGTACGCAAGTTAGATTGTTTGTTTCAATAGTACGAATGTAAATATGATATTCTGGAATAGTACGCGGGTCATTTTGGTAGTTTACTCGGGATTAAACAAACCATTATAGGGTTAAAAGTTGAATGAGTGTTGAATGGATGAGTTGGAAGAGAGAGAAGCTGATGTGAAGTGATAAATTGAGTGTTGAATGAAAATTTGTTGTGAAACCATTGTACATGGTCTAATAGACACGGTTTGGGCCAGATCAAATCCCCGGACAGACTCAACGCGAAAAATCTCGACCGCAGACATGACTTTTGACGGGCAAGACTGGATTAGATTACCTATTTTTGAACATCATCACCTGTAGGCAACCTCAGCTAAAAATGGTAAAAGAGCAGTGATAAATGAACATCAAAGTCGAGGTTGTTTCATGAAAAGGTAAAACTATTGTTTGGAAATAAATATGATCTGGCGAATTGAGTGTACGGGAGTATTAATCTACTTCCTCGGTCCCTCTTTAATTTACAAAAATTACTCTTTTGGTTGTTTTACTTTAATCTACAAAGACTCAAAATAGAAATGTTTTTATACTTTTAAAATAATAAGACCCGTTTATCATAATCACAACAAATATCCACTCACTATTATCTACCCCACTTTCCCTCTCCTACTCAACTATGTATACTCTCACCGCGTTAACTTTTTTTCTCTTTCTCCTCAATTAATCTCAATTAATGTTCCCAACACAATAAAGTCAAATCAGCAACGTCACTCTACAATGTTCAGACGCAGCCTTGGCTAGTAGACTTAGCAATAGGAAGAGATTCGAATAAAAGCAACGCAACTGCTTGGAACATAACAGTAGACAGTAGACACAGTAGTGGTGGGATAGTACGCTGCGCAATCAATCGTGAGTTGATTATACAGTGGTACTGCCCGCACACTATCACATGCCCTACCCCTTTCTTTACTTACTCCCGCAATAATGATAATGAATTCAAACAAAAGCTAACATTTTAAAATACTCCCTCCAGCTCTAGGAGCATCGTTTTTTTTTTTTTTTTTTTTTTTTTTTTTAACAAACTTAGCTATTTATATTATAAGAGAAATAGGCTCAGGGCCTATAATTGGTGATACATTTTTTGAGCAAGGTTCGCATAATAAGGCGCAAAATTGACTACTTCTCTATCTACTTTAATAATATAAAAGCTATTGATTCTGTCGTTATTGGGGTCCCACAGTTCCCATCCTAGACCATCCCACCGTGCATTTTGTTTCCATGATCCATCCGTGATGAGGATTTGGACATTGCTGTGATTTAATTTGTTGAGGTATTCCTTGAGAGTCTTTCCATTCCACGAATCAAGACTCAGAGATAGTTCTGTGATTGCTGAAAAATTTCCATTTGGAGTAGTGGGGGTGATGGTTCTGGTATTAGTTCTTAGCGTGTGGTTTGTTGTAGTCATTTGTGTTTTTTGAAGGTTCAGGAGGGCAAGAGGGATTATACTGTCTATAGTAGGGTAGTCATTTTTGAAGATGATATTGTTTCGGTTTATCCAGATTTCCCAAAAAACAAGAAAAGCAAAACCTAAGTCACGAGATGAGGTTGGGTTGTTTGTCCAAGAGATGAACCAATCAAGGAGGTTTTGCATGGGTAAGGCAGGGTCCGGAAGGGGGATGGTGTAAGGTGAGTGGTTCCATACAAGTTTGGCTAACCGACAAGTGAGGAATAAATAGTGTTCTGTTTCTTCTGAGTTGCCACAACGGTTGCAAAAGGGTAGCTGGGTGCATTTCCTTATCATGAGCTCTTTTTGAGTGGGAAGAGTGTGATTGAGAGCTCTCCAAACAAAGTATTTGATTTTAGGTTCCAATGGCAAATTCCATAGAATGTTCCAGTTCTTTGAATGATTCAGGGCAGATCTTTCTTTAATGAGGGCTTCGGTATCTTTGTGCAAATAGAGGGCTACAACGTAACCGGACTTGACCGAATAAATTCCATTTTTTGTAAGGTGCCAAAAGCGCTTATCTTCTCCTTGCTTAGGAATATGTATAGAGAGGATGGAATCAACAATGTGTATGGGGAACAAGGTTTTTAAGAGTTCACTCCTCCAGATTTTTGTCGTGTAATTGTACAGATCCGAGACCAGAAGGGAAGGGAGACCATGTATTATAGCAGGAGAAGGGTTGTAAGAGTAATGATTAGGGATCCAATGATCAAGTAAAGCCCTGATAGATTTACCATTCTGGACATTCCATACTAGGTTTGTTTCAAGGAGTTCTTTGCCCCAGGATAAACTTCTCCAACCCCAAGAAGCTCTTGAGGAAACTTTAGATTCAATAAATCCAGACCTTGGATAGTATTTTGCTTTTAGGGATAGGCTTAAGAGGGAGTTGGGTTGGGTCAGAATTTTCCAAGTAGATTTTGCAAGGCAGGCTTGGTTAAGAGCTCCCATATGTCTAAGACCTAGCCCTCCTAAGTTTTTGGGGAGGCAAAGCTTTTTCCAGGCTACCCAGTGAATCCCTTTGGTTTTATCAAGACCAAGCCAGAGAAAACAGTTGAAAATTCGATGAAGTTCTTTTATTTGGTAGATTGGGAATTTGAAACAAAACATAGCATATCCAGTAATAGTTGCAATGACATGTTTAATGAGAATTGCACGGCCTGCTAGGGAGAGAAATTTTCCTTGCCAGCCTTGGAGCTTATTCCTGACTTTAGAGATGATCTCTTGAAAGATAAAGCTCTTAGAACCATAAAACATCTGTTTGAGACCCATATATTTGCCATCTATTTCGGTATTTTTGAAAAGAAAGAATAGACAAAGCTTGTTGCCGGAGGTCCGGGGAGGTGGAAGGTGAGAAATACAGGTCACTTTTGTGAAAGTTTATTTTTTCACCAGCTTGGGAACTGATGGAGTCAAGATTCCATTTAAGGAAGAAACAAGCATTAGGATTTAATTCAAAGGAAATTAAGTAGTCATCCGCAAAAAGGAGGTGGTTTATTGGAGAAGCAGAACGGCCAATTTTGATGCCTTTTAGAATTTTTGCTTCGTTGAAGTGGTTGAGTGTAGCGGAAAGAGATTCCGCACAGAGGATAAAAAGGTAAGGAGAGAGAGGATCCCCTTGTCTAATTCATATGCTAGGGGAAAATTTGGGGGTAGGTGTTCCATTGAGCAGAATAGAGTATGAGACCGAGGAGATGCAGGAATGAATGATCCAGATCCATTTAAGGGGGAATCCTAGCTTTTCCAAAACCTTTAAAATGAAATTCCAATTTAATCTGTCGTAGGCTTTACTAATGTCCAATTTGGCTAAACAGAGGGGGGAATTTTTTTTTTTCCTTTACGAACTTGTTCTGATAATTCATGAGCAAGAATAATGTTGTCGAAGATGAGACGGCCAGGAATAAAAGCATTTTGGCTGGGGGATACTATGGAGGAAATTATAGGTTTTAGACGATTGACCAAGACTTTTGAAATGATCTTGTAGATGGTGTTGCAAAGGCTTATGGGACGAAACTGATCAGGTGACGAAGGGTTACTAACTTTGGGTATCAGATTTCCCTAAACTAATGTCATCAAATCATACATGCCGTTTTCAAAAGAAACAAGTGGTTATTATGGACGAAATAAAACTCCGTCCCCAAGTGGTTATTATGGACGAAATAAAACTCCGTCCCCGCATGTATGCTTTATGACATTAATTTAGTTTAATCCCATCACATGTAGGTATCACAAGCATGGTGGAATCCGATGAGTATATGAGACCGCTTGAAGGTCTATATACTAGTGTGACGATTCCACTATTTTTCTAGAAACCCCAAAAAGGACTACGTCTTTCTGACTTTTGTAAATAAAAAAAAAATTATTTTTCCTTATGTGGTGGAGTCTTTTCTTATTTGTGGGTGAAATTATCTTATTCAAAAGGTATTTGTGGACCAATCTAAGATCAACCGTGCTCTCTCAATAGGTCCAATGGCTTCCAACGGAAACAACATCAAGGGTGAGAACATTTCCGTGTCCAACGAAAGGCTTTTCAACATAATAAGAGGCATGAGGGAACAAATGGATAGACTTGTCGAGGATGCCCGACGCAAAGACGATTTGTGGCAAGCCCGTTTTGATCTCGAGAGGAGAATTCACGAGGAAGAAGTGTCCGAACTCAAGGCCCATTTGCAAGAGCTCACCGACAACAAGGCAAAGTTCAATGATAAAGCATGCTCAAGTGTCATGTCCTTCAAAAGCTACAAAAGTGCCGCCAACAACCGACTTTTCACTCATCTCCTAGGAATGACCCAAGCCGAAGCATTTGAAGCCTTGGTAGCAAATGGAAAGGTTAAGCCTTTAGATGGATTCAAGCCGAATGGGATACGTAAAAATCATGCACATAATAAATGGTGCAACTACCACAAGCATAGCGGCCACACTACCAAGGGGTACTTCGCTCTCCAAAACATCATCCAAGATTTGATCGACAATGGTGAAGAGCAACCGTTAGAAAGTGACAACATGCAAGAACTCATCAAAGAGGAGGCTTGGTTTGAAATGGGGCTTCAACAAGAGATCATGTTACAATGAGGACTACAACAACAAGGACGACGACAACAGTCTCCGTTTCTCTTTCTCTACCTAGAAATAGGATTAAAAAAAAAAAAGTCAAAGTCCTCTAATGTGTGCATTAAAGTTTTCTCTCGTCCCATGTTAAATTTTGAGTCAATTATCAAATAAAAAGTCATTCTTGTCCTCATACACTCTTCCAATTTGTTCAATCTAATTCTTTGCAAAATGATGAAAAGATGTCTAAACAAGTTTTAGAACGAAGGCCATCACTTGAACGCCTAGGGACTAAACATCGTGACGAAGGCGACAACATCAAACGACAAATCCAAGACATCAACCGCCAAAGCAAGGTGGAACTACAACCATGGAGAAAAATCAAGCAATGTTTCAAAGGAGGATTAAAAAAAAATGGCTCGCTAGGTTGAACTCTTCAAAACAACCAAGGCAAAAGTTAGAGCACAAAAAAAAATAAAAAAATCCCCCTCAATCAAAAAAAAAAGTACAAGATCAACATCATCATCCACCAACGAAGGACGAAGCAACAATTCTATCACGACGAAAGGAGCATCCACAAGAACTACGGTGACCTGAGCCTCTACACTGGAGGAACGTAGGCAACCTTCGGGTCCGGTCTCATGTAAGAAAGAAGATATGTTTATCCCTAGTGCGTTATGGTGATTGGCCTTCATCTCGAACTTGTTAAGACATCTTTGTACGATTCATTTGCCAATGAATTAATCACCAAAAAGATTGAACAACTTTCTTAGATTTGGAATCGCTTTGTGTTCTTCATCGAGTCTAGGGGCTTCTTATCTTTCAGCAATACTCCCAGTTTCTTGCAATCAAATTGGGGCTTTCCTTCTCTTCTCTCTTAATGACTTACTTGCCTTCGTGAGTCGTTCAAAAATATATAAATACATGAAGTCAAGTCAATGTCACCTTTAGTGACAAAAGGTCTCCACCGCAAAATCACATGTCTCTCATCCTCAGTTAGAGTTAATGCACACCTCCGCATTAATCGAGTCAAAATGAAGACGCAAAAGAGATGCCCGCTAGATTGAAAACCCGAAAGGGCGTTCTAGGAAAAAAATAGGGTGCGTCATAAAAAAAGATGAGAGAGTGAGAGAGAGAAGGGAAAGATAAATGGAGATCCTTGGCCTCTAAAGAAGACAAGTTCTGCATTAAATCTCCTCAGCAAGTCAATTCACCACCGAGTCAACTTCGGAATTGCAAAAGGCTCGACAAGATACGGCACAATCAAAGGTTGTCTTGGGTTATTGGCATAAGAGAGATTGTTTTGTGCAATGTGCATTTTTGGTGCTCATGTGAAAGAAGGCCCGTTCAAGAATGAGCTCATGATTGATATGGGGTACGAGGTTGCACAAATAGTCCCCAGTAAGTCAATTGGTTTGGGCAGCAAATGGCAACAATGTGTGACTCAGTTTTCAAGCTTCTCTAAGCATATGCCCTTATAGTATGTCGAAAGGCTTCCCGAGAAATGGAGTAGCTCTTGCCATGTCCTCTTATGTTTGTTCCCCCACACGAGGACGAGTCTCTTGCTCGACAAATGATGACGCCCTAGGGGCTATGTGACTCAAGAACGAGAGCTTCTTTTTCTTCATTTGACAGTTATTGAGCCCTAGGGGATACGCTCAAGAAAGATGTGTGAGACTATCCTTAAAGTCTCTCAAAAGGAATGATGATAAGACTTTTTATCATATGTGCTCATGCCTGTTCCCCAATCAAGGATAGGCCTTCCTCTACTTGCAATTAATGGTGGCACACTAGGGGCTACAATCAAGTTTGAAAGGCTCCCTCAGCAAAAAAATGCAATTCACTTCACCTCCCCCAACGGTGGCCCTAGCAAAGTCATGTGCAACATTGGAAGCATCCTCAATTACTTTGGCACCAAAGGTCTCAAGGGGCTTCGCAATCTGCAATGTTTTGGGATATGGCATTACAGTAATCCGAGCAAAGGGCAATATTGGGGCTTCACAATTGACAATCTTTTTGGGGAATGATACCCGAGCAATTCATTATGGGGAATAGTCTTTATGAAACCAAGCAAGCTTCAAAGGGTCTCTCAGCAATTCACGTCAAAGGTCTTATGGTTTGAACGAAGGGCTCCGATGTTATGAATGAATTTGATGATTCTTGTTAGGACCTACAACGAGATTACGAAGGAAGTCTTAAAGAAAAGGAAAAAGATTCAATATGCTAAACTTTATCAAAACAGGGTTATAGCGGGAAATGCCTTGGCCAATCACAATGTTTCTGCAATTCAGCACCCCCTTCTCTAAGATCAAAAGCAAAAAGTGCAGCTTTTGAGCTTCAAGCACTAGTTGCATCCGAAGATCCGTCTTTAGTTCAACTCAACAAAACTCAAGCAAGCATACCCATTTAGGACTTTATCACACCAAGACCTTATCACCCGCGACCTCGACGGCACCACAAGACATTACTGCATTTTGTTGGGTTTCGTAGTAACATGTGCAGCGAAATAAAGCATTTAAATTTTTTCATGAAACCCAAAGCCATAGATCCGCTCATATGATTATATCAAATACATACAATATGAATACTAGAATACTAACCCTTGATGCCTTTGAATTTGGTCTTTAATCTTGGTGGAGAATTCGAAGCTTGATCACGAGCAAGTAAGAACACGAACTTTGAAGATGATAAATTTCACCCTCTATCGGTATCCACACCACGAACGAATATCAAGAACACTTGATCTTGGTTGCTAGACAAAATTGAGAAACACGCTTTCTCAATTGTATTTTGACTATATGGAATTATGTGATGATATTCTTGTTCTTCAATCTAAAGATCTCTTAGAACAAGAAAAATAATCCTCTCAAAACTCTTTAGAGGCACTCATAATGTTATCACAATTGCTAGGACTGATTAGGGCAACTAGAGATAGGTTTTATACTTGTTACACCTATTCCAAATAGGAAACAAGTGGTCAAACCCGTAAGAAAACGGAACAGAAAGTTCCTGGCCCGAAACCGCCTTACCCGACCGGGTATAGCAATGTGCCCGATCGGGCGCAGCATATAGCCTGACTGGGTACACAAGGCTGCCCGACCGGGCGCTCCCCTTTTCCAGTTTTTCTCCTCTAAAACCCTAAAAACCCTTAAAGGTCCTTTGACCCAAAATTCCAATTAAGTCCTTTTAGATTCATTCTAATGTGTGTGACCCTATAGGATTACACTAAGTTGGCAATGGGTTCAATCATAAACCCATAAGATATGATTAGGTTCTAGCAAACCGTCATACCTACCCAAATAGTAAAACTAGATACAAGTTCGCATTCCATTTAGAACATGTCATAATCCCTTTGTCCAAGATGTCATTGAACACAAGTCATGGTCAACAAGTCAACTTGTCTTTGTTCAATACTTTCTCGATTCCGAATATGTTGATAATCCAAACGACATTGATCCAATAAATTCATTTGAGTCCGGCCGAACATTTTCATCAACATCATTCCTACGAGAGGCCTAAGCTTAACATCTCTCCGAAGAGGGACAAATCCATCATAGCTTATTATTCTTCCCTACATGAATCTGATTATGCCAATCATACCTTTTATAACCACCAGGTTAAAGGTAACGTTTGAATATGTCAAACATAATGTTCATCAAGTGGAAGACTATAATAACTACATGTCTAAGGATTCAAATGACATAACTAATACGAGATATATATATGACATTGACCATGATATAGATCTCATAAAGCGGGTCATGTCCGGTACTTAACAAGTACCCATAAATCTAACATGATCATCCCATGATCATTTAGCCTTTATACTAATACCAAACAAGTACTAGGGACAGAGATTATTATAAGTAAACATGAAAGACAATAATAATCAAAACATCTATTTATTAATATGAAATAAATGATAACAATTACAACGTTTATTAAACGTGCCTAGGGCACCAACACCAACAATCTCCCACTTGCCCTAGGCCCAATCTCCCATGTATCTAATACCCATGGACCTAACATGACCATCATGTTTAAATTGTGGAAGTCCCTTTGTTAGCGGGTCCGCGACATTGTCATCAGTTGGTACTCTGCATATATTCACGTCTCCCCTCGAATGATATGAAAACGCCTAAGTATGTGTTTGGATTTCTGATGTGCCCTTGGTTCCTTTGCTTGAGCAATAGCACCATTATTATCACAATAAAGGTCTATTGGATTAGCAATACTAGGAACCACTTCAAGTTCAGTAATGAACTTCTTAATCCAAACAGCTTCCTTTGCAGCATCCGATGCAGCAATATACTCAGCTTCCGTTGTAGAATCAGCGGTTGTACTTTGCTTGGAACTCTTCCAGCTTACAGCTCCACCATTTAACATAAACACAAAACCCGATTGCGACCGAGTATCATCTTTGTCGGTTTGGAAGCTTACATCCGTGTAAGTATTTACAACGAGATCATCTTCCATTCCTCCATAGACCAAAAACGAATCTTTAGTCCTTCTCAAGTACTTAAGAATCACTTTTACAGCCATCCAGTGATTTTCACCGGGGTCAGATTAATATCTACTTGTCATGCTCAAAGCATAAGATACATCCGGCCTAGTACAAATCATGGCATACATGATGGACCCAATTGCTGAAGCATATGGAACATCATTCATTTTCTCATGCTCATCTTTTGTCTTAGGACATTGAGTCTTGCTTAGAGAAATTCCATGTAACACTGGCAAGGTTCCTCTCTTAGAATTTTCCATGCGGAATCTTCTAATGACCTTGTCAATGTATGTACTTTGGCTTAAACCAATTAGCTTCCTAGATCTATCTCTGTAGATCTTAATACCAAGTACATATGCGGCTTCACCCATATCTTTCATTGCAAAACACTTTCCTAACCAAGTTTTACAGACTGAAGTGTAGGAATGTCATTTCCAATGAGCAATATGTCATCCATATATAGAACAAGGAATAGCACTATGCTCCCACTAATCTTCTTGCCATATTTCATAGTCATCATATGCGGCAATGGCAAGCAAAATTCTTATAGACATGATCATTGCTACGGGTGAAAAGGTTTCATCATAGTCAATACCATGAACTTGCCTATAACCTTTCGCTACAAGTCTAGCTTTGTAGGTATGCACCTTCCCATCCATGTCAGTCTTCTTCTTGAAGACCCATTTGCATCCTATGGTTTTTACACATTCGGGCGCACCAATCAAGTTCCAAACTTGATTGTCTTGCATGGATTGTAATTCGGATTCCATGGCTCCAAGCCATTTCTTCGAATCAGGACAAGACATCGCCTCTTGGTAGGTGGTTGGTTCATCATTATCAATGATCTCCACCTCATTACTATCCGTTACGAGAAAACCATATCTCTCGGGCTCGGACCGTAACCTACCAGATATGCGAGTTACTTGTGTTCTTTAAACAGGTTCCACAATTTCTTGTGGGATTTGTTCTTGTTCCACCATTGGTTCAATGTCATTTTATGGGTTTCGAACCTCTTCGAGATTTACTTTACTCCCACTAATTTCTTTGGAGAGAAACTCTTTCTTTAGAAATACACCAGTTCGGGCAACAAATACCTTGTTGTCCTCTCAATTGTAAAAGTAATATCCTCTAGTTTCCTTAGGATATCACACGAAAATACATTTGTCAGATTTGTGTGCAAGTTTGTTGGAGACAAGTCTTTTGACAAAAGCTTCGCAACCCCAAATCTTCATGAAAGACAAACAAGTTTTCTTTCCGCTCCACATCTCATATGGAGTCTTTTGAACCGATTTTGTTGGAACACGATTTAGTGTGAAAGCAGCACTTTTTAGAGCATAACCCCAAAAGGATAAAGGAAGATCAACTCGACTCATCATTGATCGAACCATGTCCAACAAAGTTCGATTCCTCCTCTCGGACACACCATTCCATTGTGGTGTTCCGGGTGGAGTTAATTGTGAAATTATTCCACAATTCTTTAGATGATCATCGAATTCATGACTTAAGTATTCTCCACCTCGATCCGATCGAAGTGCCTTAATACTTTTGCCAAGTTGTTTTTCTAATTCATTTTGAAATATTCTAAATATTTAAAAGGCTTCACTTTTATGTTTCATTAGGTAAACATACCCAAATCTACTATAATCATCAATGAAGGTTATGAAGTATTGAAATCTTCCCCTAGCATTGCTACTTAATGGTGCACATACATCGGAATGTATCAACCCCAATAAGTCACTTGCCCTTTCACCTAGCTTGGTAAAAGGTGTCTTAGTCATTTTTCCAAGAAGACACGACTCGCAAGTATCATATGACTCAAGGTCACATGAACCCAAAAGACCGTCCCCATGGAGTTTTGAGATACGCTTCTCATTGATATGACCAAGACGGCAATGCCACAAGTAAGTATGATTAATATCATTAGGTTTAGATTTCTTATTTACATGATAGACATTGTCATTATTTTTGTCACGACCCGAAAAACCGCCTCTATTTTCTAGTAATAAATATTTAATTATTTATTTATTTCTTATTTAATTGTTTAAATTATTATTTAATTAATAATTTATGTGTGCATTTTATGTGTTATAATAAATTATGCCTAGCATTTTATTTGGGCCATTTGTGCTAATGTAGAAGTGCTGAGTCTTAATTGTTAGTGGGGAGTTTATTTGTAGAGAGTAGTAGTAGTGGGGGGGGGGGGGTCTAAGTGTAAGTTTTGGTTTAATCATCTCCCTACTCCCTCTCTTTCTCCCACACCTCATACTCCCATTCCCAGCAAACTCCCTATCTCTCTACCATAGCTCAAAAAGGTATGATTTCTCCCTCCCTTCTCTCTTCATTTTCATCCTCTTCCTCTCATCTTTTCTTAGTGCTCATTTTATGAAATGTGTTTAGATCGTCGATAGGATCGTAGGAAACTAAGAATATTCGAATTCCGTCAACTTTGAGAAATCCGGGTAAGTTGCTTTTCCCCCTATTTTATGCTAGAAATGCTACTCCATGTTTATTTGATGTGATGAATGCTATTTATTGCATTTTGGGTGGATTTGGGAATGATTTACATTTTGTTCATTTTTGTGAAAATTTGGTATTTGAATCATCCTTGATTTAGGTTCTCTAGATGATATTCCAGGAGTTATTTTGGCTTCTAAGTGGTGTGGGTACATTAGTTTATATATTGGTAGTGTTAGTTTTGAGTTTGGCATGAAATGGTGAAGATTTGGGTTGGGTTTGATTTTGGGTTGAAAATGGAAGAAACCCAGAAATTTTGGCCGGAATTTGCCCCTCCGGGCAAGGGGGCGCGCGCACCCTTTCAAGGGAAGCGTGCGCACCGTTATGCCCTTTGTGAACCAAGCCTTCTGATGATCGAGGGCGCGCGCACCATATTCTGGGGGGCGTGCGCTCCCTCAATTGTGTCAAAATTCAAAAACCTTTTGATCAAAGGAGGCGCGCGCACCCTTTCAAGGGTGGCGTGCGCACCCATTCCTTTTCCAGAAATCACACCTTCAGTTGTTGCGAGGCGCGCGCACCATTTTCTTTAGGGCGTGTGCATCCTTTGGGTAGGGCACGCGCATCCCTTGACGCAAGGCGCGCGCACCCCTTTCCCCTGTGTTGTCATTTTATCCAAATTGTCCGGAGTTCATAACTTTCTCATCCGGACTCCGTTTTAATCGTGTGAACTATCGTTGTAAAGATCTCCTTGAGTTCTTCGAAATGAGTGAGTAATTTTGGTTGAGTGCTTGAGTTAACTGGATTCTTTGTGATCAAATGTGATATGGGAATTGTGTTATCATTGTTGAGATTATTGGAACACTTTAATTGTGTGTTGTTGGTTCATTTCACTTTCTTGGTGACTTCTTGGTATGGTTCCCTAATTTGGAATCATTAGTTGTTTATCGTGCTAGTATTTTATTACTTAGCCTTTTCTTGAAAGTCCAGCTGGTATTTGTGTGTGTTTCGGGCGATGCGAAACATTATGATGGCACAAGCCAAGTCCATTATGATGTTGACCATTGTTTTACCCAATTATTACCCTCCTCCAGATTGGCCTTGGATGTGAGATGAGCTAGCTCCTTTGTGAGCATTCTAGCTGTTTGGTTTGGGTTATGACTTCGTGTCATATTTCCTTGCTATTATTGGTTATTGGTTCCGGTAACGGGGGTTTTCTCTTCAAGCTTTCATGCGGCTATGAAGATGTTGATTGTTGATTATTGAAGCTGCGTATCGACCTTTATTTGGTTCTATCAGTTGGGAAACCTTGGCTAATATCCTTTGTTAATTGTTTATTTCCGCTGCTATCTGTTAAATGATAATTGCTATGTGCTATGTGAATTATTATTGTTTATTACTTATTGCATCATAGCATGTCATGTAGTTGCATTAGTGACTTATTGAGATTTATCTCACCCCCTTTCTTTTATCTTTGTTTTTCCTTAACCCCCCCAGGAGGAAAGGATTAGACTCGCTGATCACGAGGAGGACGTCGCGAGGGTTGAGCTTTTAGGGCAAGTTGTTATTGGTGGGTTTACATTATATAAATGTGTAACCTTTTGGGGAATAGTTGTACCAAACTTGACGTCATTAGAATTTGTATATTTATTATTTTGGGTGTAAGCTTATGGAGCTCACACTAGTTTATATTTTGTTGTTCAAGTTGGATTTCAAAACCTTGTGTTATCATCTTTTGCTATAAAAGGAAATTTTTATTTTCATTATTTTAGAGTTTATTGTTTAAGTCGACGTCCAGCTCGTGTACTCCGACCCGCGGGGTCGGGGTCGCGACAGTTGGTATCAGAGCTATGGTTTAGCTCTAAGTATAAGTCTAGGTGGACTAGTATGACCTAGGAGGGTAGTTGTGTTCGGAGTGAGTAACGGTTGATGTTTTATGCAGGTAATTGTTTCCAATGGCTAGAAGAAGAACGGGTGAAGGTTCTAGTGGGGCTCAGAATCAGAATGATCTTCGGGAAGAGAACCGTGCTATGTTCCAAGGCATGTTTGAGGCGGACATGAAGGCAATTCATGACCAAGGTCCTAGAGAGGAACATGTGGCTCCTCCACGTTACGGGTTGGAATAATTTCTGAAATTAAAACCAAGGGAGTTCGATGGTGAGCCCGATGTGAAGAAGGCCGAACTATGGATCGAGTCTATGGAGAAAATTTATGATGTGTTTGGGTGCACGGACGAGGATAGGGTCCGGTTTGCGGCTTATAAATTGGTTGGGGCCGCCGAGCATTGGTGGAAAGGAGTTAAAGCAAGTTGGGATGATACCCATACAGTGTATGCATGGGAATTGTTTGTGCGGAAGTTCAAAGAGCATTTCATTCTGGTAGTGGACCAGAACCGAAAGGAGATCGAGCTACTCAACTTGGAGCAAGGTTTGTTGTCTATATCTCAATACTCGGCTAAGTTCACAGAATTAGCCCGGTATTGTGACTATCTTATGAGGACTGAGGAACAGAAAGCGATGAGATTCATCCGGGGTTTGAAGACTTCCATCCGTACTCAGCTTATAGCCCAGCGGATTCAAACTTATCAGGATGCGGTGGATCGAGCCTACTTGATCGAGCAAGATATAGGTGAGCACAAGAAGAAGGTCGAGGTGACTAACACTAGCAAGCAGGGAGGACAGAGCAAACCACAATCCCGTTCAGATAACCGAGGTAGTTTTGGGGGACAATCTCAGTTCCGAGGGCAACCAATCCTAAGGAACCCGGGCACTATTGCCGGGAACCAAGGGAATCAAAATAGGAGACTTTGTTCCTATTGCCAAAAGGAAGGTCATTCAGAGGACCGGTGTTGGAAGAAGCAGGGAAGGTGTACCAATTATGGCCAAATGGGGCATTTTGCAAGGGATTGTACTAGAGGCAAGGGTCAACCGACTGGGGTAGGAGCTGGGGCTCCACATGGTCAGAAAAGGGATGCTACGGGGAAGCCCAAGGTCCAAGGAAAAGTGTTTGCAATGAATCAGCATCAGGCAGATGATCCCTCAGTGATTGGAGGTATTGTTTCTATATCTAATGTGAGCGCCCGTGCGTTAATAGATCCAGGATCATCTCATTCTTACATATCTGTACAATTTGCTTCCTTGCTAAATGCTGCATTTGAGTCTTTACCTTATGTGCTAGAGGTGTCGACCCCTATAGGAGAATGTTTGGTGACTGATAAGGTCTTTCGTTCTTGTGATGTGCTTATATGTGGTCATGTCTTATGTGCGGACTTGGTAGTCCTTCCGATTCAAGATTTTGATGTCATTTTGGGTATGGATTGGTTGAGCAAGTTTCATGCTTCTGTTGACTGTCGTAGAAAGGTCGTTAATTTTTCTATCCCTGGTATGCCTAAATTTGTTTTTGAGGCTATGCCTTTGGGTAGAAATATTCGTATGATTTCCTATGTGAAAGCTAGGATATTATTGCATCGTGGTTGTGAGGGGTATTTGGCTAGTGTGCTTGATACTAGGAAAGAATCCCCTAGTTTGGAGAGTGTTCGGGTAGTTAGGGAATTTCCAGATGTTTTCTCTTCTGAATATAATATGCCTCCAGATCGTGAGATAGAGTTTTGTATAGATCTTTTGCCGGGTACGGCTCCGATTTCAAAGGCACCGTATAGGTTAGCTCCTGCAGAGTTGAAGGAACTAAAGGTTCAGTTGCAAGAGTTGCTTGATCGAGGGTTTATCCGCCCTAGTGTTTCCCCGTGGGGAGCACCGGTTTTGTTTGTGCGGAAGAAAGATGGTTCTTTGAGATTGTGTATCGATTACCGAAAGTTGAATCAGGTTACAGTGAAGAAAAAGTATCCTCTACCTCACATTGATGATTTATTTGATCAGCTTCAAGGGTCCGTGGTCTTTTCTAAACTTGATTTGAGGATTGGGTACCATCAGTTGAAGATTCGATCGGAGGATATTCTGAAGATTGACTTTCGCACTCGCTATGGTCATTACGAGTTCTTGGTTATGCCGTTTGGGTTGACTAACGCGCCTGCAGTGTTTATGGATTTGATGAACCGGGTTTTCCATCCTTATCTTGGCTCATTTGTAGTGGTCTTCATCGATGACATTCTTGTCTACTCTAAATCTCGAGAGGAGCACGAGCAGCACTTGAGGACAGTTTTATCCATTCTTGCGAGGGAGCAGTTGTTTGCGAAGTTTAGTAAATGCGAATTTTGGCTCGAAAAGGTTTCATTTCTGGGTCATGTTATTTCGAAAGATGGGATTTCTGTGGATCCTTCAAAGATAGAAGTCATAGTGGATTGAAAGAGACCCGAGTCAGTGACCGAGATCAGAAGTTTTCTGGGTTTAGCCGGGTATTACATAAGATTCATAGAAGGGTTTTCGAGGATTGCTACTCCGATGACTCAGTTGACCCGGAAGGGTGTACCGTTTGTGTGGAGTGAAAAATGTCAAAGTAGCTTTGATGAATTAAAGAAGAGATTAACTACGGCTCCTATTCTTGCGTTACTAAATGGAAATGACGATTTAGTAATTTACAGTGATGCTTCGAAAGAGGGTTTGGGTTGTGTTTTGATGCAGAATGGGAAAGTAATTGCTTATGCTTCGAGGAAGTTGACCCCTAGTGAACAGAATTACCCTATTCATGATATGGAGTTGGCCGCGATAGTCTTTGCGTTGCATAAGTGGAAGCATTACCTATATGGAGCGAAGTTTGAGATTTTTACCGATTACAAGAGTTTGAAATACCTCTTCTCCCAAAAGGAATTGAATAACCGTCAGTGTAGGTGGATGGAGCTTTTAAAAGATTATGACTGCACCATTTCGTACCATCCGGGCAAAGCAAATGTTGTAGCCGATGCGATCAGTCGAAAGTCTTATGTGGCATCAATGATGATTCGTGAATGGAAAATGCTTGAGAACGTTCGAGATTGGTGTCCTCGCGAATCGAGACGTGGGGCGATTTTTGCGAATATTAGGGTATCTCCGACCCTAATTCAAAGAATAAAGGATGCTCAGAAGGATGACCCAGAGTTGAAGAAGATTATGGTTAATGCTCGGGATAGACAGTATGTGGACTTCCAACTTGACTCCGAGGGAGTGTTGACTTACCGTAGCAGATTGTGTGTGCCGGATATCGGTGGGATTAGACAGCGAGTTCTTGATGAGGGTCACAAATCCAGGTATACCATTCATCCCGGGAGTACGAAGATGTATCAGGATTTAAAACAACAATTTTGGTGGATTAACATGAAGAGGGAAATTGCAGATTATGTATCGAAGTGTTTGACCTGTCAACAAGTTAAAGCAGAGCATCAGAAACCCGCAGGTCTACTTCAGCCTCTTGAGATACCCGAGTGGAAGTGGGAACACATTACGATGGATTTTGTAACCGGACTACCCAAGACTCGAAGGAGGTTCAATACAGTTTGGGTGATCGTGGACAGGTTGACTAAATCTTCTCATCTCTTACCCATTGACATTTCCTATTCGATGGAGAAACTTGCGAATTTGTATATTCATGAGATTGTCAGATTGCATGGTGTTCCAGTTAGTATTGTGTCGGACAGAGATCCCAGGTTTACATCCAGATTTTGGCAAGCGTTACAGAAGGCGTTGGGTACCGATTTGAGGTTTAGCACCGCATTTAATCCTCAGACTGACGGTCAGTCTGAAAGGACCATTCAGATTCTCGAGGATATGTTACGAGCTTGCACAGTTGACTTTCCAGATTCGTGGGATACATATCTACCGCTTGCAGAGTTCGCCTACAATAATAGTTATCAGTCGAGTATACAGATGGCACCGTACGAGGCTTTGTATGGGAGGAAATGTCGGTCGCCTATTTGTTGGGACGAGGTTGGGGAAGCAAAACTTTTGGGTGTTGACATGGTTCAGGACTCGGTGGAAAAGGTTAAAATTATTCGAGAACGATTGAAGACAGCTCAGAGTCGACAGAAGAGCTATGCCGACCATAGAAGACGAGATCTTAGTTTTCAGACCGGAGATTTTGTGTTCTTGAAGGTGTCTCCGAAGGTTGGTATTAAAAGGTTCGGGAAGAAGGGTAAATTGGCTCCGAGGTTCGTTGGACCGTTTGAGATTTTGGGGAAAGTGGGACTTCTAGCATACCGTCTTGCGTTACCATCTTCTTTGGACCGGTTACATAACGTTTTTCACGTTTCTATGCTTCGGAAGTATGTTCATGATCCATCTCACGTTTTACCGAGGGTACCGGAGGATATAGAGCCTGATATGACTTACGAGGAACGACCGGTTCGGATTCTTGATGCCAAAATCCAAGAGTTGAGAAGCAAGAGCATTGCGTTGGTTAGAGTCCTTTGGAAGAATCATAATGTTGAGGAATCGACTTGGGAGCTTCGAGAGGAGATGGAGCGTAAATATCCGTGGCTTTTTAATTCGGGTAAGTCTCGTTAAAATTTGGGTCGAATTTTCTTTAAGGGGGAGTGAATGTCACGACCCGAAAACCCGCCTCTATTTTCTAGTAATAAATATTTAATTATTTATTTATTTCTTATTTAATTGTTTAAATTATTATTTAATTAATAATTTATGTGTGCATTTTATGTGTTATAATAAATTATGCCTAGCATTTTATTTGGGCCATTTGTGCTAATGTAGAAGTGTTGAGTCTTAATTGTTAGTGGGGAGTATATTTGTAGAGAGTAGTAGTAGGGGAGGGGTCTAAGTGTAAGTTTTGGTTTAATCATCTCCCTACTCCCTCTCTTTCTCCCTCACCTCATACTCCCATTCCCAGCAAACTCCCTATCTCTCTACCATAGCTCAAAAGGTTAGATTTCTCCCTCCCTTCTCTCTTCATTTTCATCCTCTTCCTCTCATCTTTTCTTAGTGCTCATTTTCTGAAATGTGTTTAGATCGTCGATAGGATCGTAGGAAGCTAAGAATATTCGAATTCCCTCAACTTTGAGAAATCCGGGTAAGTTGCTTTTCCCCCTATTTTATGCTAGAAATGCTACTCCATGTTTATTTGATGTGATAAATGCTATTTATTGCATTTTGGGTGGATTTGGGAATGATTTACATTTTGTTCATTTTTGTGAAAATTTGGTATTTGAATCATCCTTGATTTAGGTTCTCTAGATGATATTCCAGGAGTTCTTTTGGCTTCTAAGTGGTGTGGGTACTTTAGTTTATATATTGGTAGTGTTAGTTTTGAGTTTGGCTTGAAAAGGTGAAGATTTGGGTTGGGTTTGATTTTGGGTTGAAAATGGAAGAAACCCAGAAATTTTGGCCGGAATTTGCCTCTCCGGGCAAGGGGGCGCGCGCACCCTTTCAAGGGAAGCGTGCGCACCCTTATGCCCTTTGTGAACCAAGCCTTCTGATGATCGAGGGCGCGCGCACCATATTCTGGGGGGCGTGCACTCCCTCAATTGTGTCAAAATTCAAAAACCTTCTGATCAAATGAGGCGCGCGCACCCTTTCAAGGGAGGCGTGCGCACCCATTCCTTTTCCAGAAATCATACCTTCTGTTGTTGCGAGGCGCGCGCACCATTTTCTTTAGGGCGTGCGCATCCTTTGGGTAGGGCGCGCGCATCCCTTGGCGCAAGGCGCGCGCACCCCTTTCCCCTGTGTTGTCATTTTATCCAAATTGTCCGGAGTTCATAACTTTCTCATCCGGACTCCGTTTTAATCGTGTGAACTATCGTTGTAAAGCTCTCCTTGAGTTCTTCGAAATGAGTGAGTAATTTTGGTTGAGTGCTTGAGTTAACTGGATCCTTTGTGATCAAATGTAATATGTGAATTGTGTTATCATTGTTGAGATTAGTGGAACACTTTAATTGTGTGTTGTTGGTTCATTTCACTTTCTTGGTGACTTCTTGGTATGGTTCCCTACTTTGGAATCATTAGTTGTTTATCGTGCTAGTATTTTATTACTTAGCCTTTTCTTGAAAGTCCAGCTGGTATTTGTGTGTGTTTCGGGCGATGCGAAACATTATGATGGCACAAGCCAAGTCCATTATGATGTTGACCATTGTTTTGCCCAATTATTACCCTCCTCCAGATTGGTCTTGGATGTGAGATGAGCTAGCTCCTTTGTGAGCATTCTAGCTGTTTGGTTTGGGTTATGACTTCGTGTCATATTTCCTTGCTATTATTGGTTATTGGTTCCGGTATCGGGGGTTTTCTCTTCAAGCTTTCATGCTGCTATGAAGATGTTGATTGTTGATTATTGAAGCTGCGCAGCGACCTTTATTTGGTTCTATCAGTTGGGAAACCTTGGCTAATATCCTTTGTTAATTGTTTATTTCTGCTGCTATCTGTTAAATGATAATTGCTATGTGCTATGTAAATTATTATTGTTTATTACTTATTGCATCATAGCATGTCATGTAGTTGCATTAGTGACTTATTGAGATTTATCTCACCCCCTTTCTTTTATCTTTGTTTTTCCTTAGCCCCCCTAGGAGGAAAGGATTAGACTCGCTGATCACGAGGAGGACGTCGCGAGGGTTGAGCTTTTGGGGCAAGTTGTTATTGGTGGGTTTACATTATATAAATGTGTAACCTTTTGGGGAATAGTTGTAACAAACTTGACGTCATTAGAATTTGTATATTTATTATTTTGGGTGTAAGCTTATGGAGCTCACACTAGTTTATATTTTGTTGTTCAAGTTGGATTTCAAAACCTTGTGTTATCATATTTTGCTATAAAAGGAAATTTTTATTTTCATTATTTTAGAGTTTATTGTTTAAGTCGACGTCCAGCTCGCGTACTCCGGCCCGCGGGGTCGGGGTCGCGACATTTGGTATCAGATCTATGGTTTAGCTCTAATTATAAGTCTAGGTGGACTAGTATGACCTAGGAGGGTAGTTGTGTTCGGAGTGAGTAACGGTTGATGTTTTATGCAGGTAATTGTTTCCAATGGCTAGAAGAAGAACGGGTGAAGGTTCTAGTGGGGCTCAGAATCAGAATGATCTTCGGGGAAAGAACCGTGCTATGTTCCAAGGCATGTTTGAGGGGGCCATTAAGGCAATTCATGACCAAGGTCCTAGAGAGGAACACGTGGCTCCTCCACATTACGGGTTGGAACAATTTCTGAAATTAAAACCAAGGGAGTTCGATGGTGAGCCCGATGTGAAGAAGGCCGAACTATGGATCGAGTCTATGGAGAAAATTTATGATGTGTTTGGGTGCACGGACGAGGATAGGGTCCCGTTTGCGGCTTATAAATTGGTTGGGGCCGCCAAGCATTGGTGGAAAGGAGTTAAAGCAAGTTGGGATGATACCCATACAGTGTATGCATGGGAATTGTTTGTGCAGAAGTTCAAAGAGCATTTCATTCCGGTAGTGGACCAGAACCGAAAGGAGATCGAGCTACTCAACTTGGAGCAAGGTTTGTTGTCTATAGCTCAATACTCGGCTAAGTTCACAGAATTAGCCCGGTATTGTGACTATCTTGTGAGGAATGAGGAACAGAAAGCGGTGAGATTCATCCGGGGTTTGAAGACTTCCATCCGTACTCAGCTTATAGCCCAGCGGATTCAAACTTATCAGGATGCGGTGGATCGAGCCTACTTGATCGAGCAAGATATAGGTGAGCACAAGAAGAAGGTCGAGGTGACTAACAATAGCAAGCAGGGAGGACAGAGCAAGCCACAATCCCATTCAGATAACCGAGGTAGTTTTGGGGGACAATCTCAGTTCCGAGGGCAACCAATCCCAAGGAACCCGGGCACTATTGCCGGGAACCAAGGGAATCAAAATAGGAGACTTTGTTCCTATTGCCAAAAGGAAGGTCATTCAGAGGACCGGTGTTGGAAGAAGCAGGGAAGGTGTACCAATTGTGGCCAAATGGGGCATTTTGCAAGGGATTGTACTAGAGGCAAGGGTCAACCGACTGGGGTAGAAGCTGGGGCTCCACAGGGTCAGAAAAGGGATGCTACGGGGAAGCCCAAGGTCCAAGGAAAAGTGTTTGCAATGAATCAGCATCAGGCAGATGATCCCTCAGTGATTGGAGGTATTGTTTCTATATCTAATGTGAGCGCCCGTGCGTTAGTAGATCCAGGATCATCTCATTCTTACATATCTTTGCAATTTGCTTCCTTGCTAAATGCTGCATTTGAGTCTTTACCTTATGTGCTAGAGGTGTCGACCCCTATAGGAGAATGTTTGGTGACTGATAAGGTCTTTCGTGCTTGTGATGTGCTTATATGTGGTCATGTCTTGTGTGCGGACTTGGTAGTCCTTCCGATTCAAGATTTTGATGTCATTTTGGGTATGGATTGGTTGAGCAAGTTTCATGCCTCTGTTGACAATCGTAGAAAGGTCGTTAATTTTTCTATCCCTGGTATGCCTAAATTTGTTTTTGAGGCTATGCCTTTGGGTAGAAATATTCGTATGATTTCCTATGTGAAAGCTAGGATATTATTGCATCGTGGTTGTGAGGGGTATTTGGCTAGTGTGCTTGATACTAGGAAAGAATCCCCTAGTTTGGAGAGTGTTCGGGTAGTTAGGGAATTTCCAGATGTTTTCTCTTCTGAATATAATATGCCTCCAGATCGTGAGATAGAGTTTTGTATAGATCTTTTGCCGGGTACGGCTCCGATTTCAAAGGCACCGTATAGGTTAGCTCCCGCAGAGTTGAAGGAACTAAAGGTTCAGTTGCAAGAGTTGCTTGATCGAGGGTTTATCCGCCCTAGTGTTTCCCCGTGGGGAGCACCGGTTTTGTTTGTGCGGAAGAAAGATGGTTCTTTGAGATTGTGTATCGATTACCGAAAGTTGAATCAGGTTACAGTGAAGAAAAAGTATCCTCTACCTCACATTGATGATTTATTTGATCAGCTTCAAGGGTCCGTGGTCTTTTCTAAACTTGATTTGAGGATTGGGTACCATCAGTTGAAGATTCGATCGGAGGATATTCTGAAGATTGACTTTCGCACTCGCTATGGTCATTACGAGTTCTTGGTTATGCCGTTTGGGTTGACTAACGCGCCTGCAGTGTTTATGGATTTGATGAACCGGGTTTTCCATCCTTATCTTGGCTCATTTGTAGTGGTCTTCATCGATGACATTCTTGTCTACTCTAAATCTCGAGAGGAGCACGAGCAGCACTTGAGGACAGTTTTATCCATTCTTGCGAGGGAGCAGTTGTTTGCGAAGTTTAGTAAATGCGAATTTTGGCTCGAAAAGGTTTCATTTCTGGGTCATGTTATTTCGAAAGATGGGATTTCTGTGGATCCTTCAAAGATAGAAGTCATAGTGGATTGAAAGAGACCCGAGTCAGTGACCGAGATCAGAAGTTTTCTGGGTTTAGCCGGGTATTACATAAGATTCATAGAAGGGTTTTCGAGGATTGCTACTCCGATGACTCAGTTGACCCGGAAGGGTGTACCGTTTGTGTGGAGTGAAAAATGTCAAAGTAGCTTTGATGAATTAAAGAAGAGATTAACTACGGCTCCTATTCTTGCGTTACTAAATGGAAATGACGATTTAGTAATTTACAGTGATGCTTCGAAAGAGGGTTTGGGTTGTGTTTTGATGCAGAATGGGAAAGTAATTGCTTATGCTTCGAGGAAGTTGACCCCTAGTGAACAGAATTACCCTATTCATGATATGGAGTTGGCCGCGATAGTCTTTGCGTTGCATAAGTGGAAGCATTACCTATATGGAGCGAAGTTTGAGATTTTTACCGATTACAAGAGTTTGAAATACCTCTTCTCCCAAAAGGAATTGAATAACCGTCAGTGTAGGTGGATGGAGCTTTTAAAAGATTATGACTGCACCATTTCGTACCATCCGGGCAAAGCAAATGTTGTAGCCGATGCGATCAGTCGAAAGTCTTATGTGGCATCAATGATGATTCGTGAATGGAAAATGCTTGAGAACGTTCGAGATTGGTGTCCTCGCGAATCGAGACGTGGGGCGATTTTTGCGAATATTAGGGTATCTCCGACCCTAATTCAAAGAATAAAGGATGCTCAGAAGGATGACCCAGAGTTGAAGAAGATTATGGTTAATGCTCGGGATAGACAGTATGTGGACTTCCAACTTGACTCCGAGGGAGTGTTGACTTACCGTAGCAGATTGTGTGTGCCGGATATCGGTGGGATTAGACAGCGAGTTCTTGATGAGGGTCACAAATCCAGGTATACCATTCATCCCGGGAGTACGAAGATGTATCAGGATTTAAAACAACAATTTTGGTGGATTAACATGAAGAGGGAAATTGCAGATTATGTATCGAAGTGTTTGACCTGTCAACAAGTTAAAGCAGAGCATCAGAAACCCGCAGGTCTACTTCAGCATCTTGAGATACCCGAGTGGAAGTGGGAACACATTATGATGGATTTTGTAACCGGACTACCCAAGACTCGAAGGAGGTTCAATGCAGTTTGGGTGATCGTGGACAGGTTGACTAAGTCTTCTCATTTCTTACCCATTGACATTTCCTATTCGATGGAGAAACTTGCGAATTTGTATATTCATGAGATTGTCAGATTGCATGGTGTTCCAGTTAGTATTGTGTCGGACAGAGATCCCAGGTTTACATCCAGATTTTGGCAAGCGTTACAGAAGGCTTTGGGTACCGATTTGAGGTTTAGCACCGCATTTAATCCTCAGACTGACGGTCAGTCTGAAAGGACCATTCAGATTCTCGAGGATATGTTACGAGCTTGCACAGTTGACTTTCCAGATTCGTGGGATACATATCTACCGCTTGCAGAGTTCGCCTACAATAATAGTTATCAGTCGAGTATACAGATGGCACCGTACGAGGCTTTGTATGGGAGGAAATGTCGGTCGCCTATTTGTTGGGACGAGGTTGGGGAAGCAAAACTTTTGGGTGTTGACATGGTTCAGGACTCGGTGGAAAAGGTTAAAATTATTCGAGAACGATTGAAGACAGCTCAGAGTCGACAGAAGAGCTATGCCGACCATAGAAGACGAGATCTTAGTTTTCAGACCGGAGATTTTGTGTTCTTGAAGGTGTCTCCGAAGGTTGGTATTAAAAGGTTCGGGAAGAAGGGTAAATTGGCTCCGAGGTTCGTTGGACCGTTTGAGATTTTGGGGAAAGTGGGACTTCTAGCATACCGTCTTGCGTTACCATCTTCTTTGGACCAGTTACATAACGTTTTTCACGTTTCTATGCTTCGGAAGTATGTTCATGATCCATCTCACGTTTTACCGAGGGTACCAGAGGATATAGAGCCTGATATGACTTACGAGGAACGACCGGTTCGGATTCTTGATGCCAAAATCCAAGAGTTGAGAAGCAAGCGCATTGCGTTGGTTAGAGTCCTTTGGAAGAATCATAATGTTGAGGAATCGACTTGGGAGCTTCGAGAGGAGATGGAGCGTAAATATCCGTGGCTCTTTAATTCGGGTAAGTCTCGTTAAAATTCGGGTCGAATTTTCTTTAAGGGGGAGTGAATGTCACGACCCAAAAACCCGCCTCTATTTTCTAGTAATAAATATTTAATTATTTATTTATTTCTTATTTGATTGTTTAAATTATTATTTAATTAATAATTTATGTGTGCATTTTATGTGTTATAATAAATTATGCCTAGCATTTTATTTGGGCCATTTGTGCTAATGTAGAAGTGTTGAGTCTTAATTGTTAGTGGGGAGTTTATTTGTAGAGAGTAGTAGTAGGGGAGGGGTCTAAGTGTAAGTTTTAGTTTAATCATCTCCCTACTCCCTCTCTTTTTCCCTCACCTCATACTCCCATTCCCAACAAACTCCCTATCTCTCTACCATAGCTCAAAAAGGTAAGATTTCTCCCTCCCTTCTCTCTTCATTTTCATCATCTTCCTCTCATCTTTTCTTAGTGCTCATTTTATGAAATGTGTTTAGATCGTCGATAGGATCGTAGGAAGCTAAGAATATTCGAATTCCGTCAACTTTGAGAAATCCGGGTAAGTTGCTTTTCCCCCTATTTTATGCTAGAAATGCTACTCCATGTTTATTTGATGTGATGAATGCTATTTATTGCATTTTGGGTGGATTAGGGAATGATTTACATTTTGTTCATTTTTGTAAAAATTTGGTATTTGAATCATCCTTGATTTAGGTTCTCTAGATGATATTCCAGGAGTTCTTTTGGCTTCTAAGTGGTGTGGGTACTTTAGTTTATATATTGGTAGTGTTAGTTTTGAGTTTGGCTTGAAATGGTGAAGATTTGGGTTGGGTTTGATTTTGGGTTGAAAATGGAAGAAACCCAGAAATTTTGGCCGGAATTTGCCCCTCCGGGCAAGGGGGGCGCGCGCACCCTTTCAAGGGAAGCGTGCGCACCCTTATGCCCTTTGTGAACCATGCCTTCTGATGATCGAGGGCGCGCGCACCATATTCTGGGGGGCGTGCGCTCCCTCAATTGTGTCAAAATTCAAAAACCTTCTGATCAAAGGAGGCGCGCGCACCCTTTCAAGGGAGGCGTGCGCACCCATTCCTTTTCCAGAAATCACACCTTCTGTTGTTGCGAGGCGCGCGCACCATTTTCTTTAGGGCGTGCGCATCCTTTGGGTAGGGCGCGCGCATCCCTTGGCGCAAGGTGCGCGCACCCCTTTCCCCTGTGTTGTCATTTTATCCAAATTGTCCGGAGTTCATAACTTTCTCATCCTGACTCCGTTTTAATCGTGTGAACTATCGTTGTAAAGCTCTCCTTGAGTTCTTCGAAATGAGTGAGTAATTTTGGTTGAGTTCTTGAGTTAACTGGATCCTTTGTGATCAAATGTGATATGGGAATTGTGTTATCATTGTTGAGATTATTGGAACACTTTAATTGTGTGTTGTTGGTTCATTTCACTTTCTTGGTGACTTCTTGGTATGGTTCCCTACTTTGGAATCATTAGTTGTTTATCGTGCTAGTATTTTATTACTTAGCCTTTTCTTGAAAGTCTAGTTGGTATTTGTGTGTGTTTCGGGCGATGCGAAACATTATGATGGCACAAGCCAAGTCCATTATGATGTTGACCATTGTTTTGCCCAATTATTACCCTCCTCCAGATTGGCCTTGGATGTGAGATGAGCTAGCTCTTTTGTGAGCATTCTAGCTGTTTGGTTTGGGTTATGACTTCGTGTCATATTTCCTTGCTATTATTGGTTATTGGTTCCGGTACCGGGGGTTTTCTCTTCAAGCTTTCATGTTGCTATGAAGATGTTGATTGTTGATTATTGAAGCTGCGCAGCGACCTTTATTTGGTTCTATTAGTTGGGAAACCTTGGCTAATATCATTTGTTAATTGTTTATTTCCGCTGCTATCTGTTAAATGATAATTGCTATGTGCTATGTGAATTATTATTGTTTATTGCTTATTGCATCATAGCATGTCATGTAGTTGCATTAGTGACTTATTGAGATTTATCTCACCCTCTTTCTTTTATCTTTGTTTTTCCTTAACCCCCCTAGGAGGAAAGGATTAGACTCGCTGATCACGAGGAGGACGTCGCGAGGCTTGAGCTTTTGGGGCAAGTTGTTATTGGTGGGTTTAGATTATATAAATGTGTAACCTTTTGGGGAATAGTTGTACCAAACTTGACGTCATTAGAATTTGTATATTTATTATTTTGGGTGTAAGCTTATGGAGCTCACACTAGTTTATATTTTGTTGTTCAAGTTGGATTTCAAAACCTTGTGTTATCATCTTTTGCTATAAAAGGAAATTTTTATTTTCATTATTTTAGAGTTTATTGTTTAAGTCGACGTCCAGCTCGCGTACTCCGGCCCGCGGGGTCGGGGTCGCGACAATTTTCATTCTTGACATCCAAGACATAAAGGCCATTAAATGAATTAGCAATACCATAAAGCACATCATTTAAATAAATAGAAAATTTCTTATTTTCAATAAGAAACTTAAAACCTTCATTATCCAAACAAGAAATTGAAATAATATTTCTACTTAAATCCGGTACATAATAGCAATTGTTCAAAACAAGTATTAAACCGGAAGGTAAAGTGACTTCATAAGTTCTTACGGCTAATGCAGCAACTCTTGCTCCATTTCCCACTCGTAGGTCCACTTCACCCTCTTTAAGCAGTCTCCTATTCTTTTGCTCTTCCTTAAAACCCCTGCAATTACGTTTCCAATGACCAATTTCTTGACAATGGAAACAAATTGCATCCTTTTGTGAATCGGGTTTTGCCTCTGGAGCCTTGGAAACCTTTGCCTTGCTTATTTTGGGTTTGACAACTTTCTTACCCTTTCCTTTAGCACTAGCCTTCTTTCCATCATGAACCAAGAGCACAGGAGAACCTTTCTCCACAATCTTCATCTCCGCAGTTTTAAGCATACCATGCAACTCGGAGAGATTCTTATCCATTCCATGCATGTTATAATTCATCACAAACTGATTATAACATTTAGGCAATGAATTAAGAATGAGATCCGTGGCTATCTCCAATGCGATTGGATAGCCAAGTTTCTCAAGATGCTCTATATAGCCTTTCATTTTAAGCATGTGAGGACTAACTTGTTGCCCTTCACTCATTTTGCAAGAAGTGAATGCAACAATGGTCTTGTACCTCTCTTGCCTAGATTGCTCTTGAAACATGGCTCTTAACTCCACGCCTATCTCATAGGCTTCCAAATGTTCCAAACTTTGTTGGAGTTTTGAGCACATAGTAGCAAGCATGAGACAACTTACATCTCTAGAATCATTACGATGTTTCTTGTAACTGTCTCTTTCTGCCCTAAGGGCATTGGCTTCTGGTTCAACAGGAAGAGGCCCATCGAGAATGTACAACTTATCTTCTTGCCTAAGAACTATTCTTAGGATACGGATCCAATCCATAAAGTTCATACCATTCTCTTGGAGCTTATCCTTCTCAAGGATCGATGGCAACGAAATTGATTGAGTGTTGTTAGTCATTATCTACAATTATGCAAAATTTTCAAAATTTAATAAGTACCAATTTCATTAAAGAAATAAATAATGTATTTTTCCAAAAAATACTCCCACTAAATTATACAACCTTTTTATACATCCAATGTATGATATAATTTAAATGGGCTAAGATCCAACTTTAATTTAACTTTGAGTCTACGGAGGCGGACCGCTCAAAACTAAATTAATTAGGTAGATAATCATGTCAATCATATCCCATATGACTCTTAGATCCTTTTCTGAGATTCTTTAAGAAATCCAATTTCAAAAAGCATGTTAAATCTCATCTTTGCCTAGGCCCAAAACTGTTTTGACGCCTAATTAAGTCCAACCATTTTAAACGTATAGGAACCATTCAATTTAATGCACCTCGCGGAGGCGAACCCACATTAAATTAATGAACCCCATCTTGCTCATTCATGAATAAAATTAATGCACCTCGTGTCACGACCCGAAATATAGGCTCTATTTTTATTAGTAATTAAATGATTTTTTATTTAATTATTTGCTTATTTATTTATTTAAATTATTATTTATTTAAATATTATTGTGTGCAATTTATGTGTTATAATAATTATACCTAGCATTTTATTTGGGTCTTAATTGTTAGTACGGAGTAGTGTGTGTGTATAGGGTGAGAGAGGGGGCCTAAGTGTAAATCTTTTAAACATTTTTCATACTCCCTCCCTACTTCCCTCACCTCCCTCACCCTACTCTTTCACCTCACACTCCACCTCCATCTCTCTCCCTGGAAATCTCTCTCTCTCTCCAAGCTTTTGGTAAGTTTTTCTTCCTCTTCCTTCTCTCTTCATTTACTCCTTATTCCTCTCATTATTATTCATTTCTTAAAACGTGAAACGTGTTTAGATCGTCGCTAGGATCGCGTAGAGTCAAAAAGAATTGAATTCCGTCAACTTTGAGAATTTTCAAGTAAGTTACTTTTCCCCCATTTTGATGCCAAAATGTTCATTTCATGTTTATATGATGTTTGATGTGTTATATTTGAAGTTCGGTTGAGTTTAGAATTTATTTTGAATTTATTTGAGTTTTTGGGTAAAAATGGTGAAATCTTGAATGTGGGGATTTGGTGTTAGTTTGGATGATTAAAGGGTGTTATTTAGGTTCCCTTTAGGTTGGATGTTGTTTAGGAGCTTTAGAAATGTATTGGGAAGCTTTGATTTTGATAACTTTAGTGAAAGTTGTGTTTTGGTTCGAAATGTGTAAACCCAGGAAGAATCTGGGCATTGTTCTTCTGGCACGGTCGTGCTCCTTTATTTGGCACGGTCGTGCCACATTCATTTTCCCACTCGTAATGGTTGGCACGGTCGTGCTCCTTTATTTGGCACGGTCGTGCAACAATTCCCTTCCTCCGTCACGATTGGCACGGTCGTGCCACTCTCTTAGGCACGGTCGCGCCAAAAATTACCTTCCCTCTCGTAAGGTTTGGCACGGTCGTGCCACTTTCTTAGGCACGGTCGTGCCAAGCTAGAATTCTGATATATTCTTCCCTTTTCTTCTAAAATTGTTTCCTCCATAACTTTCTCATCCGAACTCCGTTTTAGGCGAATAAACTATCAATTTAAAGCTCTCCTTGAGCTCTTCGAGATGAGTGAATAGTTTTGCTTGTGTGCTTGAGTTAACTGGATCCTTTGTGATCAAATGTGATAAGGGATTGGTGTTATTATTGTGGAAATTATTAGAGCACCTTAATTGGTTATTGTTAGTTCATTTCACTTTCTTGGTGACTTCTTGGTATGATTCCCTACTTTGGAATCCTTTGTTGTTTATCGTGCTAGTATTTTATTACTTAGCCTTTACGTGAAAACCCAGCTGGTATTTTGTGTGTGTTTGGGCGATGCGAAACATTATGATGGCACGGCCAAGTCCATTGTGATGTTGACCATTGTTTTGCCCCCTTATTACCCTCCTCCAGATTGGCCTTGGATGTGAGAAGAGCTAGCTCCCTTGTGTGCATTTTAGCTTTACTTGGAGCATGACTTTGTGGCATGTCTCCCGTCCTTTGTGACACTTCATTGGTTATTGGTTCCGGTACCGGGGTTTTCTCTTCGGCTTTTATGCTATTATGAAGATGATGATTTGGTGATTATTGAAGCTGCGCAGCGATCCTTTATTTGGATGTTCCGGTTTGGAAAACCTTGGCTATATCCTTTGTTATGTGTTTATTTCCGCTGCTATCTGTTATATGATAACTGCTATGTGCTATCTCTGATTTATTATTGTATATTGCATCATAGCATGTCATGTAGTTGCATTAGTAACTTATTGAGATTTATCTCACCCCCTTTTCTTTTATCTTTGTTTTTCCTTAACCCCCCCCCCAGGTGCTAAGGAATAGTCTCGCTGATCACGAGAAAGAGGACGTCGAGTGTGGAAACATTCTTTTGGAGAAAGTCGATATAGGTTGGTTTACATTATGTAAATGTGTAACCATTTTGGGGTATTTGTACCAAACAATGACGTCACTAAGAATTGTATATTTTTATTTTGTTGGGTATAAACTTGTGGAAGTTTATGATTGTTGTATTTAGTCTTTATCAAACTTGGTTTTGTAAAACTTTGGATTATCACCTTTTGGTATCAAATGGAATTTTTAACTTCGGTATTTTGAGTTTTGGTTTTAGAGTCGACGTCCAGCTCGCGGTCCCGAGGCCCGCGGGGTCCGGGGTCGCGACAGTTGGTATCAGAGCTATGGCATTAGCTCTAAGTATAAGTCTAGGTGGATTAGTATGACCTAGGTGGGTAGTGGTGTGCGGAGTGATTAACAGTTGATGTTTTATGCAGGTAATTGTTCTCAATGTCTGGAAGAAGAAACAGAGGAGGTGCTAGTGGGGCACAGAATCAGAATGATACAAGGGATGAAGCCCGTGCCATGTTTCAAGGCATGTTTGAGGCGGCCATGAAGGCCATACATGATCAAGGTCCGAGGGTAGAGCAAGCACCACCCCGCTATGGTTTGGAGCAATTTCTGAAGTTGAAACCGGTTGAATTCAATGGGGAACCCGATGTAAAGAAAGCTGAGTTGTGGATTGAGTCGATGGAGAAGATTTATGATGTGTTTGGGTGTTCGGATGAGGACAAGGTCCGGTTCGCGGCTTATAAGCTTGTGGGAGCCGCCGAGCATTGGTGGAAGGGTGTTAAAGCTGCTTGGGATGATACTCACACGGTGTATGCGTGGGAGTTGTTTGTGCGCAAATTCAAGGAGCATTTCATTCCGGTTGTTGATCAAAACCGAAAGGAGATCGAGCTATTCAACTTGGAGCAAGGATTGTTGTCTATAGCACAATACTCGACTAAGTTCATAGAATTAGCCCGGTATTGCGACTATTTGGTGAGGACCGAGGAACAAAAGGCTATGAGATTCATTCGGGGATTGAAGACCTCCATCCGTACTCAACTTATTGCTCAACGGATAGTGACATTCCAAGATGCGGTGGACCGAGCCTATTTGATAGAGCAAGATATTGGGGAGCATAAAAGGAAGACCGAGGTGGCCAACCCGAGTAAGAAAGGAGCGCAGAGCAAGTCACAACCAAGGATCGAAAATCGAGGTAACTTTGGGGGACAATCTCAGTCCCGAGGGCAACCGATCCCAAGGAACCCGGGTACCACTTCCGGGAACCAAGGGAGCCAAATTATGAGGCTTTGTTCGTATTGTCAAAGGGAAGGTCATTCTGAGGACCGGTGTTGGAAGAAGCAGGGAAGGTGCACAAAATGTGGACAAATGGGTCACTTTGTAAAAGATTGTCCAAGAGGTAGAGGACAAGCATCCGGGTCAGGGGTTAGTATTAATCAGGGTCAGAAAAGGGATGCCGCCGGGAAGCCCAAGGTCCAAGGTAAAGTGTTTGCAATGAATCAACAACAAGCGACCGATGATCCATCCGTTATTGGAGGTATTGTTTCTGTGTCTAATGTGAGCGCACGAGCGTTAGTAGATCCAGGATCATCTCATTCATACATTTCTGTGCAATTTGCTTCTCTATTAAATGCTGCATTCGAGTCTCTACCGTACGTGCTAGAGGTGTCGACCCCTATAGGAGAATGCTTGATTTCCGATCAAGTCTTTCGTGCTTGTGATGTGGTTATTTGTGGTCGTGTCCTTTGTGCGGATTTGGTAGTTCTCCCTATCCAAGACTTTGATGTCATTTTGGGTATGGATTGGTTGAGCAAATTTCATGCGTCCGTTGATTGCCGTAAGAAAACTGTTACTTTTTCTATTCCCGATGTGCCTAAATTTGTGTTTGAGGCTAGTCCTCTGAGTAGAAAGGTTCGTTTAATTTCTTTTATGAAAGCGAGAAAATTATTGCATAGTGGTTGTGAGGGGTATTTGGCTAGTGTTCTTGATACTAGGAAAGAATCCCCTAGTTTGAATAGTGTTCGGGTAGTTCGGGAATTTCCCGATGTTTTCTCTACCGAGTATGTTATGCCTCCCGATCGTGAGATTGAGTTTTGTATAGACCTTTTGCCGGGTACGGCTCCGATTTCGAAAGCGCCTTATAGGTTAGCTCCCGCTGAGTTGAAGGAATTAAAGGTCCAGTTGCAAGAGTTGCTTGATCGAGGGTTTATCCGCCCTAGTGTTTCCCCGTAGGGAGCACCGGTTTTATTTGTGCGAAAGAAAGATGGTTCGTTGAGATTGTGCATCGATTACCGGAAGTTGAATCAGGTTACGGTGAAGAACAAGTATCCTCTACCCCACATCGATGATTTATTTGATCAGCTACAAGGATCCGTGGTTTTCTCTAAGCTTTATTTGAGGAGTGGGTACCATCAGTTGAAAGTTCGATCGGAGGATATTCCGAAGACTGCTTTTCGCACTCGTTATGGTCATTATGAGTTCTTGGTTATGCCGTTTGGGTTGACTAACGCGCCGGCAGTGTTTATGGATTTGATGAACCGGATTTTCCATCCTTATCTTGATTCGTTCGTGGTGGTTTTCATCGACGACATTCTTGTTTATTCGAAATCTCGAGATAAGCACGAGCAGCACTTGAGGACAGTTTTATCCGTTCTTGCGAGGGAGAAATTATTTGCGAAGTTCAGTAAGTGCGAATTTTGGCTCGAGAAGGTGTCATTTCTGGGCCATGTGATTTCTAAAGATGGGATTTCTGTGGATCCGTCAAAGATTGAAGCCATAGTGGATTGGAAGAGACCCGAGTCAGTGACAGAGATTAGAAGCTTTCTTGGTTTAGCCGGTTATTACAGAAGGTTTATTGAAGGGTTTTCGAGGATTGCTACTCCGATGACTCAGTTAACCCGGAAGAATGTTCCGTTTGTGTGGACCGAGAAATGTGACAAGAGTTTCGAGGATTGAAGAAGAGGTTGACTACCGCTCCGATCTTGACCTTGCCTAATGGGAGCGATGGCCTAGTGATTTACAGTGATGCTTCGAAAGAGGGTTTGGGCTGTGTGTTGATGCAGAATGGGAAAGTAATTGTGTATGCTTCGAGGAAGTTGACCCCTAGTGAGCAGAATTACCCGACCCATGATATGGAGTTAGCGGCTATTGTATTTGCGTTGCACAAATGGAAGCACTACCTTTATGGGGCGAAGTTTGAGATTTTTACGGATCACAAGAGTTTGAAGTACCTATTCTCTCAGAAGGAATTGAATAATAGGCAGCGCCGATGGATGGAATTGTTGAAGGATTATGATTGTGCGATTTCTTATCATCCGGGGAAGGCGAATGTGGTAGCAGATGCAATTAGTAGAAAATCTTATGTGGCTTCGATGATGGTTCGTGAATGGAAAATGCTTGAGGATGTTCGAGATTGGTCTCCTCGTGAATCGAGACATGGGGCTATTTTTGCGAATATTAGGGTGTCTCCGACCCTAATTCAGAGGATAAAGGAAGCTCAGAATGAGGATCCCGAGTTGGTGAAAATAATGGGTAAATTGAAGGAAAAGAACTTCGAGGATTTTTCTATTAATTCGAGTGGAGTGTTGACTTTCCGTGGAAGATTGTGTGTTCCGGATGTTGATGGAATTAAACAGAGAGTTCTTGATGAGGGCCACAAATCGGGGTATACTATTCATCCGGGTAGTACGAAGATGTATCAAGACTTGAAGCAACAATTTTGGTGGATTAATATGAAAAGGGAGATAGCGGAGTACGTTTCGAAGTGTTTAACTTGTCAGCAGGTCAAAGCCGAGCATCAGAGACCCGCGGGATTACTTCAGCCGTTAGAGATTCCCGAGTGGAAATGGGAGCATGTGACTATGGATTTCGTTACGGGACTACCTCGTACCCGTAGGAAGTATGACAGTGTTTGGGTAATAGTGGACAGATTGACCAAGAGTGCCCATTTCTTGCCTATTGACATCAGATATTCGATGGAGAAGCTTGCGACCCTTTATATTGATGAGATTGTTAGATTGCATGGAGTTCCGGTTAGCATTGTGTCAGATCGAGACCCGAGGTTCACTTCTAGATTCTGGAAGGCGTTTCAAGAAGCTTTGGGTACAGATTTGCGATTCAGTACGGCTTTTCATCCCCAGACCGATGGTCAATCCGAGAGGACTATTCAGATTCTTGAGGATATGTTGCGAGCGTGTTCGATAGACTTTTCTGATTCTTGGGATTCGCACCTACCGTTAGTGGAGTTCTCTTACAACAACAGTTATCAGGCTAGTATCGAGATGGCGCCGTATGAGGCCTTGTATGGAAGGAAGTGTAGATCGCCTATTTGTTGGGATGAGGTTGGTGAAGCGAAAGTTTGGGGTATTGATTTTCTTCGGGATTCGGTTGAGAAAGTTAAAGTTATCCGGGATAGATTGAAAACAGCCCAGAGTCGACATAAGAGCTACGCAGATAACCGAAGGCGAGATCTTAGTTTTCAGGTTGGTGATTTGGTATTCTTGAAAGTGTCTCCGAAGGTGGGTATTCGTAGATTTGGGAAGAAAGGCAAGTTGGCTCCGAGGTTTATAGGTCCGTTTGAGATTCTGGGAAAGGTTGGACTTCTAGCGTACCGTCTTGCGTTACCGTCATCCTTAGACCGGTTGCACAACGTGTTCCACGTTTCTATGCTTCGGAAGTATGTTCATGATCCGTCTCACGTGTCACCGAGGATACCGGAGGATATTGAGCCCGATATGTCTTATGAGGAACGACCGGTTCGGATCTTAGATTCCAAAGTCCAAGAGTTGAGAAACAAGAGCATTGCGTTGGTTCGAGTTCTTTGGAGGAACCATAACATCGAGGAGTCGACGTGGGAGCTCCGAGACGAGATCAAGAGGAAATTCCCGTGGCTTTTTGCTTAAGGTGAGTCTCGTTAAAATTCGGGTCGAATTTTCTTTAAGGGGGAGTGAATGTCACGACCCGAAATATAGGCTCTATTTTTATTAGTAATTAAATGATTTTTTATTTAATTATTTGCTTATTTATTTATTTAAATTATTATTTATTTAAATATTATTGTGTGCAATTTATGTGTTATAATAATTATACCTAGCATTTTATTTGGGTCTTAATTGTTAGTACGGAGTAGTGTGTGTGTATAGGGTGAGAGAGGGAGCCTAAGTGTAAATCTTTTAAACATTTTTCATACTCCCTCCCTACTTCCCTCACCTCCCTCACCCTACTCTTTCACCTCACACTCCACCTCCCTCTCTCTCCCTGGAAATCTCTCTCTCTCTCCAAGCTTTTGGTAAGTTTTTCTTCCTCTTCCTTCTCTCTTCATTTACTCCTTCTTCCTCTCATTATTATTCATTTCTTAAAACATGAAACGTGTTTAGATCGTCGCTAGGATCGCGTAGAGTCAAAAAGAATTGAATTCCGTCAACTTTGAGAATTTTCAAGTAAGTTACTTTTCCCCCATTTTGATGCTAAAATGTTCATCTCATGTTTATATGATGTTTGATGTGTTATATTTGAAGTTCGGTTGAGTTTAGAATTTATTTTGAATTTATTTGAGTTTTTGGGTAAAAATGGTGAAATCTTGAATGTGGGGATTTGGTGTTAGTTTGGATGATTAAAGGGTGTTATTTAGGTTCCCTTTAGGTTGGATGTTGTTTAGGAGCTTTAGAAATGTATTGGGAAGCTTTGATTTTGATAACTTTAGTGAAAGTTGTGTTTTGGTTCGAAATGTGTAAACCCAGGAAGAATCTGGGCATTGTTCTTCTGGCACGGTCGTGCTCCTTTATTTGGCACGGTCGTGCCACATTCATTTTCCCACTCGTAATGGTTGGCACGGTCGTGCTCCTTTATTTGGCACGGTCGTGCAACAATTCCCTTCCTCCCGTCACGATTGGCACGGTCGTGCCACTCTCTTAGGCACGGTCGCGCCAAAAATTACCTTCCCTCTCGTAAGGTTTGGCACGGTCGTGCCACTTTCTTAGGCACGGTCGTGCCAAGCTAGAATTCTGATATATTCTTCCATTTTCTTCTAAAATTGTTTCCTCCATAACTTTCTCATCCGAACTCCGTTTTAGGCGAATAAACTATCAATTTAAAGCTCACCTTGAGCTCTTCGAGATGAGTGAATAGTTTTGCTTGTGTGCTTGAGTTAACTGGATCCTTTGTGATCAAATGTGATAAGGGATTGGTGTTATTATTATGGAAATTATTAGAGCACCTTAATTGGTTATTGTTAGTTCATTTCACTTTCTTGGTGACTTCTTGGTATGATTCCCTACTTTGGAATCCTTTGTTGTTTATCGTGCTAGTATTTTATTACTTAGCCTTTACGTGAAAACCCAGCTGGTATTTTGTGTGTGTTTGGGCGATGCAAAACATTATGATGGCACGGCCAAGTCCATTGTGATGTTGACCATTGTTTTGCCCCCTTATTACCCTCCTCCAGATTGGCCTTGGATGTGAGAAGAGCTAGCTCCCTTGTGTGCATTTTAGCTTTACTTGGAGCATGACTTTGTGGCATGTCTCCCGTCCTTTGTGACACTTCATTGGTTATTGGTTCCGGTACCGGGGTTTTCTCTTCGGCTTTTATGCTATTATGAAGATGATGATTTGGTGATTATTGAAGCTGCGCAGCGATCCTTTATTTGGATGTTCCGGTTTGGAAAACCTTGGCTATATCCTTTGTTATGTGTTTATTTCCGCTGCTATCTGTTATATGATAACTGCTATGTGCTATCTCTGATTTATTATTGTATATTGCATCATAGCATGTCATGTAGTTGCATTAGTAACTTATTGAGATTTATCTCACCCCCTTTTCTTTTATCTTTGTTTTTCCTTAACCCCCCCCCAGGTGCTAAGGAATAGTCTCGCTGATCACGAGAAAGAGGACGTCGAGTGTGGAAACATTCTTTTGGGGAAAGTCGATATAGGTTGGTTTACATTATGTAAATGTGTAACCATTTTGGGGTATTTGTACCAAACAATGACGTCACTAAGAATTGTATATTTTTATTTTGTTGGGTATAAACTTGTGGAAGTTTATGATTGTTGTATTTAGTCTTTATCAAACTTGGTTTTGTAAAACTTTGGATTATCACCTTTTGGTATCAAATGGAATTTTTAACTTCGGTATTTTGAGTTTTGGTTTTAGAGTCGACGTCCAGCTCGCGGTCCCGGGGCCCGCGGGGTCCGGGGTCGCGACACCTCGCGGAGGCGAGCCCATATGAATTCACCCATGTACTTACAAGTGTTTTAATTATGGCATGGCAAAAAGGACTTAAAACTTTCTTGAAGGTTTATCACATATAGCATACAACACATTTATGAGCACATAATATAAACATGTTACGTATCAAGTTTAGCCACTAAATTAATTATCATTAATTTAAGCATAATATTTATGTGTTATTAGTTTTTCTATAATTATGAGGATGAGACTCTTTGAACTTTGGTTATCATCTCCAAATCAAGACAACAAGAAGTGCGGCCGACACTAAGCCATAAGGCAACCACAATTCCGCACTAATTCAAGAAACCAAGAAAGTAGTCCATGTGGCCGAAACTAAGCAATAGATGGTCTCGATGAACGTAGGCCAATTGCATCCACAATTCCACATGGATCTCCAATCTTTGAATCAAGAACTTTGTTTCCCAATTTTAGCAATCATGAACTCTTCATAATTCTAACTTCGTTTTATCTTTGAAACTTTGATTGCGATCAAATTTGGGAAACACAATCTCGATGAACGTAGATTAGCCATCCAAACTTTGAACCAATCTTAGAATCACATGACTAAAAAAAATAGGAAAATCAAACCCAAGATCCACACCCAAAACCCAAATCCCGCCCCCGCGCCAAACCCTAGGTCCGGCCGGGTCAAGGAATGGGTCCGGTCGGACCTCTCTGAAAATCCCAGATTTTTAAAGTTACAAAATTTATCTCAAAATTGTTTTTCCCGATTCTATTAGGATTTGGTGTTCTTGGTGATCCAATCACCATGATCATCAAAACCTTGAATGAACAATTCACGAATCCTTGAATTATCAAAACTTTGATCCAATCAAAAATTGATAATCTAAATAATTTTAAATCCACCATAATTTTTATTGCGATTGAATAGTGCGATTAAAGTTTATAAAACAATAAACCACATAAAATCATATAACACATAAACATCATAATCCAATATTCACATCATGCTAGGCACATAAACAAACAATTTATATACACACAACATGATCTAGTATTGAAAGAATCAACATAAACGGGGCTCTGATACCACTGTTGGGTTTCGTAGTAACATGCGCAGCAGAATAAAGCATTTAAATTTTTTCATGAAACCCAAAGCCATAGATCCGCTCATATGATTATATCAAATACATACAATATGAATACTAGAATACTAACCCTTGATGCCTTTGAATTTGGTCTTTAATCTTGGTGGAGAATTCGAAGCTTGATCACGAGCAAGTAAGAACATGAACTTCGAAGATGATAAATTTCACCATCTATCGGTATCCACACCACGAACGAATATCAAGAACACTTGATCTTGGTTGCTAGACCAAATTGAGAAACACGCTTTCTCAATTGTATTTTGACTATATGGAATTATGTGATGATATTCTTGTTCTTCAATCTAGAGATCTCTTAGAACAAGGAAAATAATCCTCTCAAAACTCTTTGGAGGCACTCATAATGTTATCACAATTGCTAGGACTGATTAGGGCAACTAGAGATAGGTTTTATACTTGTTACACCTATTCCAAATAGGAAACAAGTGGTCAAACCCGCAAGAAAACAGAACAGGAAGTTTCTGGCCCGAAACCGCCTTGCCCGACCGGGTATAGCAATGTGCCAGACCGGGCGCATCATATTGCCCGACCGGGTACACAAGGCTGCCCGACCGGGCGCTCCCCTTTTCCAGTTTTTTCGGTTTTCTCCTCTAAAACCCTAAAAACCCTTAAAGGTCCTTTGACCCAAAATTCCAATTAAGTCCTTTTAGATTCGTTCTAATGTGTGTGACCCTATAGAATTACACTAAGTTGGTAATGGGTTCAATCATAAACCCATAAGATATGATTAGGTTCTAGCAAACCGTCATACCTACCCAAATAGTATAACTAGATACAAGTTCGCATTCCATTTAGAACATGTCATAATCCCTTTGTCCACGATGTCATTGAACACAAGTCATGGTCAACAAGTCAACTTGTCTTTGTTCAATACTTTCTCGATTCCGAATATGTTGATAATCCAAACGACATTGATCCAATCAATTCATTTGAGTCCGGCCGAACATTTTCATCAACATCATTCCTACGAGAGGCCTAAGCTTGACATCTCTCCGAAGAGGGACAAATCCATCATAGCTTATTATTCTTCCCTACATGAATCCGATTATTCCAATCATACCTTTATAACTACCCGGTTAAAGGTAACGTTTGAATATGTCAAACATAATGTTCATCAAGTGGAAGACTATAATAACTACATGTCTATGGATTCAAATGACATAACTAATATGAGATATATATATATATATATATATATGACATTGACCATGATATAGATCTCATAAAGCGGGTCATGTCCGGTACTTAACAAGTACCCATAAATCTAACATGATCATCCCATAATCATTTAGCCTTTATACTAATACCAAACAAGTACTAGGGATGAAGATTATTATAAGTAAACATGAACGATAATAATAATCAAAACATCTCTTTATTAATATGAAATAAATGATAACAATTAGAACGTTTATTAAACGTGCCTAGGGCACCAACACCAACACATTTGGGTACCAACCACAATGAGGCCATTCATCTCCCCAGTAAGAGCAAGAAGGAGATCTCTATCAAGAATTCTACACGACAATGCATCCGCTCTCAATGCCGAGCCGATTCTAAGTTAATTTGGGGCTTTACATCGAAAGGTCTTCACAATCCACCATCTCCAAGCTCGCAAACAACAAGTACATGACATTTGAGGCTTAGCAATCTCTCGAAGCTTGGTATCAATAATCTTCTCTTGGGGCTTACTCACGCCAACAATAAAAGGCAATTTACTCGAATAGGCCAAGAGCTGATTTATCTTGGGGCTATGCCAGTCACTCAAAGTTTGGCATCAAAGGCAACATAGGGGCTTTACAATCAGCAACCCCTTGGTATCTCGGAATTGAAAGTCTTTGAAGCCCCACAATCGACAAATCTCTTGGGGCTAGACATCAATCTTCGTTGGGCACAACAGCGACAACAGAATTCAAGCGAGGCAATCCGGACTTCGACCGAACATGATTTGATCTTGGGTTGGCTTTACAAACACACAATGGTTAAAATGGTTCACTCACAAACTAAAAAAAAAATGACAAAAAGATATTTTTTCTTTTTCTTACTTGCGTAAAAGTATGTGTTTTATTTTACTTTGCTCCTAGCTTCTTCCCCAGCATTCTCCATCATCCTTGAACTACGCTGGTTTGATTCCTTTTAATGGATACGTAGGCAGCCGTTTTGGCACGACCAACCCATCATCCAGAATGTCATCTCACCGACACTCCATCAAGGTACAAGCGACTCATCTTCATCAAAAGTGTCGACGTCCTTCATCAAAGCCACGGCATCAGAAATCCATCCCAAATCAAGCGTCCATGGTAAGTGAAAGTATGAACATCATCCATCAAAGCTCCTTTCAAATCACATCGCACACAAAAGGAAACTTCTCCATCTTTGCAAAATCTCTCTCTCAAGCAATCTCTGCTTTTCAAATCACATTTCACACCACAAGCACAATTTCACACTTCACACATCTCACACAAGCACATATATCTGCAAAGCACACGCATAACAGGTATAAGCACACAACTCTCCCTCTAGTCCATTATACGGACTATAATATTAACCACGGTAGGCCGATTTCTATCACCGTATCAACAGGCAGACGTTCGAGTCCCTCCAAATCAGCAGGCAGACTTTTGAGTCCCTCCAAATCAGCAGGCAAACCTTTGAGTCCCTCCAAATCAGCAGGCAAACCTTCGATTCCCTCCAAATCAGCAGGCGGACTTTCGAGTCCCTCCAAATCAGCAGGCGGACTTTCGAGTCCCTCCAAATCAGCAGGCGGACTTTCGAGTCCCTCCAAATCAGCAGGCAGACTTTTGAGTCCCTCTAAATCAGCAGGCAGACTTTCGAGTCCCTCTAAATCAGTAAGCAGACTTTTGAGTCCCTCTAAATCAGCAGGCAGACTTTCGAGTCCCTATAAATCAGCAGGCAGACTATCGAGTCCCTCTAAATTAGCAGGCAGACTCTCGAGTCCCTCCAAATCAGCAGGCAGACTTTCGAGTCCCTCCAAATTAGCAGGCAGACTTTTGAGTCCCTCTAAATCAGCAGGCAGACTCTCGAGTCCCTCTAAATCAGCAGGCAGACTCTCGAGTCCCTCCAGTCCCCTATACGGACTTTAGATATTGGCCACGGTGGGCTGATTTCATGCCACCGCACCCCTTCTATCAGCAAAAGTCGCTCACACAGGGAGCGCACCTCTATCTCTTGTAATTTCAAAGTTCTTGTTTTCATCGAGTCTTTGCTTTTTTCTTGGTGATGTCCTCGGCGGATGTTTTGTTCTTTCGTCGACGTGTTTTTCTTTGCAATCCACGTCGTCGAGGGGCTCTGTAGACACCCCGCCTTAGACCTCTCATGTCCCAATTGTATACATAGTATTTTTATTTAACTTGTTTTGTTAATTTCTGTTACTTCAGTTAAGTTCCTAACTAATTCCGTTAGTTTTGGACTAAACTGTATAACAGAGTTAACTTTTAGGGTTATTCTGTTATTTTTACCCGCGGGCGCATCCGGCACTGCTAGTGGAATGCGCGTGCCTCTCGCGACCAAAGAAGGAAGCGCGCGCTTCCCACTTTGGCAGTAACTGATTGCACCTTATTTCCCTCCTTATTCTTGATCACAAAAACATCTTTTTACCTCCAAATTCACCCCTAGTTTTGTAACCTCCAATCCCATTATTCTAGCCTTTTCTTTAAAATAAAATATTTCTTTTATTTGTTATTTGATTTTCTTTTTTATTATTTATTTTTATTTATTTTCTTATTGGTTGAAAAGCCATCTTTTCCTCTCTTTTTCACCTATAAAAACCCTCCCATTTTACCTTAGAAAAGGACTTGAACTTTAATACTTCAACTTTATTTACACTTTTACTATACACAAATTTCCCAACAAGAGTTTTAGCAACAAAACTCTACACAAATTTCTACACAATAATTTCTCTACAACAACTCCATCTCCAAGTTAAAGTTTGAAGTTCTTCTTTTTCTAAAGGTACTTTATTCTTCTTCTTCTTCTCCTTTTATTCATGTCTAGTCAATGTATGCAATCCCCATAAAAGGGAACATGACCTAAAAGGCCACTTCACTATTGAAGTTTGGTCAAGGTTATCTTCCAACATTCCAACTCTACTTTAATTTCCTCATTTCATATTAATGTAATTTGTTAAAATAGTTTGACATGTAATCTTTAGCATTAATATATTAAAACAATTAATCTTTTATTTCCCTTTTCTTTCCCTTACAATTGTTAGCACATTTCTCATATTATTTGAAGGACTTTTTAGCATTAGGATACCTTTAGTAGCAAGACGCGCGTAAGCGGGGCGGAGTGGGTGTTTAAGTACTTCCCACTCTGTCACCTAACCCCCGAACCCTTCTCTCCTGAATTTCTGGTTTTGTACATAAATTTAGGCTATTTCTTCAGGTTTTTCTTATATTCCCTTAATAACATAGGTGGCGACTCTATAAATTAAAACAAGTTAGACATCCTAGGATCCTTCCACCGCTCTAGCCAAGTAGTAGGTTTTTCCGGGGTATCTACAACGTGAGGAGCTTTTACAAGATTACAAAGAATCAAAACTCAAATCAAAATCTAATCTATGAAGAGCAAATCCTAGACTAAACCAGTGTATCTCAAGAAGTAAGATCTAAATGATCGAAGCTTCAAGAGGTGTGTGTGTGTGTGTGTCAGAAATTCTGGGCTCTAAGAATCTATAAGATGAAGAGCATGAAGAATTCTGGGTGTTACAAGGCTTAGGATCTGGGTAAGAGTTTGAAAGTATGAAGGTTTGAAGGTTGTTCTTGAGAATCTGGGATTTTAAGCAAAAATCTTCCAAATTTCAAAGATACTTAGTAAGCACAAACTCTAGCAACTTGGAAATGAAGATAAGCAGGCTATTTATAGCTGAGAGCTAAATACTAGCCGTTGGAGCTCTGAGCAAGGACGATGAGCTGGCACAATATGATTGGTGCGCAGGTATCCTTTATAGCCGTTGGAGCTCGGATCAAGGACGATGAGATGGCATAATATGATTGGTGCGCAGATGTCCTTTATAGCCGTTGGAGACAGAGCATGAAGATAATTCAAAAACTTCTTCTAGAATGTTGACAGCTGTCTTCATTTGAAATATTTCATCTAAGCGCATCTCCATCGTTGGATTTGCTGAGTGTGCTTGTTTTGTCGTTTCTACACACCTCATCAATTTTGGCTTTTAAGAAGCGTACATCTTCTGAGCGTTTTCCAAGTTAGGTAATCTGAAAACATTGAAAACAGAGCAAGGTGAATGATGCGCAGATATGACCTGCGCAGTGATAGCCTGCACAGAGAAGTCCTACGCAGAGACCAAAGTCCTGCTTAGTTCTTTATTCCTTTTCACTCCAAGTCCTATATTCTAAGCCTATACTATAAAATGGACTAAGCTAAAAAATGAAGTTATTAAACTTCTTACATAGGGTCCTAAAGTCCATAAAATACTAATAGGTGATGGTATCAATCAATTCTAACATATTTAGGAGGGTTAAGTGATAAGCATACCCAACACTCTCCCCCTAAATGATTGATGCCATTACCTACTATAACAAAGGCAATTCATTTTACTTGATAATAACATGTCCATAGAAATGAAAATGGTAAATCATGCCTCAAGTCAATGCACACACTAGCCAGTGTTATAGATTTATGGTTTATCCAAAAGATTAACTTACAATATGGGAAAGACAGAAATATTATTTAGCGTATAAAAATAATATGATTTTAAGTTTAAGTTTATGCGTTTAAACTGAATGTTTAAACATCATGCATAGAAATATGAGCAGTTAATGATTATGCGCATGAGGTGAAATAATGCATTCATTGTTCCACAAACGAAAAGTTTGAATTGAACAAGGTTTTGAGAAACAAATGGTGCAATTTTTCTCATTAAAATTTGAAATGTTATGAGTTTAGGATTACAAGTTTGAAAAAGAAAATAAAAAAATGCGCACAAAAATGAATACCTTGCGCAAAAACAACAAAATTACATAGACCTAGTCTACGTTGATCCGGTGCAGGGCTTCGCGCAGCTCATTCTGCAGGTTGTTGAACTTGTTCATAAGTTCAATCTTCAGTGCTTGAAACTTCTCTCGGAATGCCACTGCTTCTCCAACATACGTGCACATCCCGTCACGCATCAATCTGTTGTCATCTTGAAGCTCGCAGAAGTTAGCAGAGTATTGCACTTGATGTCTCGTTTGATTGAAGTATGACTGCTCTGCAGCTTCAATTGTGTTTATGATGGTAGTCTGTGTAGATTCCAGCCGAGTGTCGGTATAAAGGCTCTGAGTGTTAACGCTGGCTTGAATGTCGAACATAGCTTGGTCCATCCTAGCGTTCAACCCATCAACAAAATCTGTCATAGATTGAGTTATGCATTCCCGAACACTTTCCATGTTGAGCGCATTGGCTTGCGTAGGACTGCCTTGAGCAAACTTCTCCAGTAATTTCGCTTCTAGACCAGCAAACCCCTCAAATAAGCCATCGGCTATGTTCTTGCGCAGACGCATCAGAATTTCCTTGAACCCACGGTCAATAGCTTCATAGATGCAAACATTTTCAAGCAACCCACTAATTGACTTGAGTGAGTCCAAGACGAGTTGGTCAATGAGGTCTGGGGTTCGCGTAGAGGGGCAGGCGGATGAACTTGCCTTAGAAGCATTCTCCCCCTTAATGGCAGCAATCTCCAAACGCTACGCATCAAGTTTTTCTTGAATTGCTGTCTGCGCAGTAATGAGTTGGGCCATCTGAGACTGTGTAGCCACTTGATTCACTTGAATTGTATTCAAGGCTTGTAAGATCTGGCGCAGCTCATTTAACAAAGAGAGAGAGGAGGTGGAGAACGCAGGAATTGTTGAAGTATGAGGAAGTTCTGTTGTCTTCAGAGGCGAGGTGGTGGAGACTGGATCAACTGGAGAGGATCTGTGTGCAGGATACCTCTTGGCTGAGGAATGGTCACTGCTATCAGATGCAGTGGCACCATCCTTTAAAGAGTCGTCATGAGTAGCAGCAGCATCAGTAGCCGGCTGGATCTCCGGCGCAGCTTGTTCAGGTTGGGCAGTGGGCGCAGCACGAGTAGCTTCAGGAGGAGCTGCACCATCAACACTAACAGTTTGATCAACCACATCATTATCATCTTCCTTGGGCTCAATATCTAGCCCTTCATCCAAGACTGAGGTAACTCTTCGTGAGTTCCCAACTGGAATATTAATGCGTTGAAAAGCACTTGAGGTAGGTTCCCGTGGAGATCTTGGAGGGGAAGGAGTTCTCCTCTTCTTAGAACCTTTAGCACTGCTGCACGCTTTTTGCTTGCGGTGAGGAGGAGTTGTAACAGGAGCATCTTCAGCAGGAACAGCAGGTTCTTGCGCAACAGGGGCCTTTGTCCTTGTCTCCCCCTGAAGATCAACATCTTCAGAATCACCAGTGTGATCCATGCGCAAGCAGCAGGGGGGACCCTCTGAAAAGAAGACTTAGTAGCCTTAGATTTCTTCGGAGAAGGCGCAGGCGCATCAGCCTTGCGCTTCTTGGAGGGGGGCTTGGGAGCAGCTGCAGGTTAACTGATCTTGATACCTACGGTGGATTGGACGTTGGGAACGTCCTTGTGCTTTTTAGAACTAGGATCAGCAACACCCTTCCCTTTGCGCCGATAGGTTTCTTCAGGTGCTTCCTGCGCAGGTGCAGCACTAGGAGCACCGGCGCTCTTCTTGGTCTGGGCATCCTTGGGAAGTTAACCTAACCATGGATCCTTATTGGGATCAGAATCGGATTTCCAGATGCGATAGTAATCAGCATTACCTATCTCATCACGCAGGAGATGGAGCTGCGCTTTGGAGTAGTACTTTGAAGAACATGATTGCTTCAAGACAGGCCTCTTGTTCACAAAAGTAGCTAACTCTGCGTACTGAAGCAAGAGTTTTGAGAGCATTCGGCACTTGGGCTTCCCAGCCTCAAGACGCGCATCATAGCTCTTCATGGCCTTGGTTAGCTTATCCCAAATGAATTGAGGCCAGTTGAGCGCATCTTTCTGATAAATGGTAGCGCAGTACTCCCACTGCTTAGATATGACCTTCCCTTTGTTGTCATTCTTACAGTTGAGGGAATCTCCAACAATGGTGCACAGGTGATACATCACCTCACCAAATTCTTTCTGGTCATGCGCAACCCATTTCTTCGCAAGAGCTGGTTCATTGACAAGCTTCTGAGCAAGCTTGTTCTGCTTAGCCACATCATAAGAAACCGGCGCATCTTTCACATCAAATTTGCAGAGCCTGCGGATGTGATTTGGATGCACCAAAATCTCACAATTCTGGACAACAGCCATGATAATCTGAGTGCTCTCACCCTTGTGCCTGGTGGGTATTACACGCGCAGTTTCAAAAAATTCATCAACGAGAGAGGGCACGTATAATGGTTGATCAAGGGTGAATAGAGGAAGAATTCCCGATGAGCGCAGATGTCTGATCAAACGGTGCTCGATCGCATCTTGAATTAAGTCTTGTTCATTCACTTCCCAACCACAGATGAAGTAGAAGGGGTTCTGCGCAAAAAAAAAACAAAATGAATTAGACAAATAATATTGCGCATGGAACGATGCGCATGCGCAGATAGCGCAGGAGTACCTATGCGCAACAACTCCATACTTGATAAAAATATCATGTAAATAACGCGTAGAACTAAGCAAGCATGCACAAAACACAAACACTTGGAAAATTCTTATGAGACCCAAAGCATAAGAGAAAAATAAAAACTTTATGAACACGAAATAACTGTTTAGGAACACGAAGAACATCAAGAACACCAAAAATCAAAAGTTGTCCAAATTCAACAAAAAATACATCGAAATGACCGCATGAACGGGACGAACTCAACCATGTAAATAGAATATACAATAATACGAAAACAAACCCAGAAAATGAAGAAATATTGTTCGACTGCAATGGAGGTTTTCGAACTAAAAATTGATTGAAATCACTTAAAAAGTGGATTGATCATGAAATAAACAGCCTATAAGAATAGATCAGGGGAAAACGAACACATAGCAACAAACGATTTCAAAAATGACCAACAAACAAGCACAAAATCAAAAAGGGAAGCTTTTAAAGCTTGAAGAATAACAATGTCGGAAACCTTAAAACAAGAGAGAGTTTGAGAAATCATACCATGTCATCGACCGTGGGCTTGGGAACCTGTTGCACTTGGTCCGACCCAGAAGATTAGGAGGAAGAAGATTTTTCAGAAGAAGATATAATGATTTCGGGCATTCTTTTGGAGGTTTTCTTGGGAGCCATTGAAATAGCTAGAGTTTTGACGAAAGAGGTAGAGAGAGAAGAAGATTTGCAAAAGATTGAAAGAAGTCAAAGAGAATGAAAAAGGAAATTATGGAAGTTGGTGAGAATTAGAGAGAGAAAATGGAGGTTTGGTGAAAGATAGGGTTTGAGCAGTAGAGAGAGAAAGAGAGGGTTCAGACGGTTTTATGCGAAAAATGGAAAATCGTGACGTCAGCGTAGAGGCGGTTTGGTGAATAGGCGGAGTGGGACACGTGCTGCGATTACGTGGACCAACCAGAGGCGCGCGTGAGTGTGAGTTTCTAAGCAGGTCACTATCGAGTCAAATTCCTCATAAATGCTGAGTCAGTGAAAGGACGGGCGCACGTTAGCAAAGTGACGTGGCCGAATGGGGAACGTGCGTGCGCAGACATTGCGCGTGCGTGTGTCAGCGAAAAGAGGCTGACTGTTGTCGCATCACTTCCCACATTAAATGGAAAGCAGAATTCGAAAAAGGCGTTGTCATCAATCGCAGTTTGAATTTAAATGACAGTGGGACATGCGCAGGGGTAAAATGGTAATTTCCCAAGAAAATTCAAAAAATAAAGGCGAAGGAAATTTTAATTACATAAGTACCCTTGTGAACTAGCATTGACTTTTCAGTCAGGGAATGTGAAATTTCTAATGAATAGAACACTTACCTGCGGTCCACTAGATGTGCACATGTGACATCATGCGCAGAGCAAATTTAGCGCAGAGATTCTTCAAATTTCATAACTGAACCGTTCCATGCGTATTAACTTATTGCGCGAGAGCTGCGCAGATGCATGAAACTTAAATTTTGAATACTTATCAAGCAAACACAAGAACATTAATAATAACAAATCATATGGACAAGTTAACTGAGTTCAAGCATACCCATTTCTCCTCTCAAGAAGATAAATCTCTTTGCGTCAAGTGCCTTTGTGAGGATATCAGCAATTTGATTATCTGTGCCCATGTGCTCTAAATGAATGTTTCCTTTATCCACGTGGTCTTTAAGGAAATGATATTTGATGTTGATGTGCTTTGTCTTTGAGTTCATGACAGGATTGTTGGAGACTGCGATGGTAGACATGTTATCGCAGACGATTGGGTAATTTTCTTCATGAATTCCATAGTCCACTAATTGTTGCTTCATCCATGGGATTTGGCACCAGCAGCTTCCAGCAGTAATGTATTCAGCTTTTGTAGTGGATATGGACACAACAGCTTGCTTCTTGCTTGCCCAAGCAACAAGTCTATTTCCAAGGAAATGACAAGTGCCACTAGTTCTCTTCCTGTCAATCATACACGCTGCGTAATCTGCATCTGAATAACCTAGCAAATCGAAATTTGAATCTTTGGTGTACCAAAGTCCAAGGTTAACAGTTCCAAAAAGATAACGAATAATGCATTTAACAGCAGTTAAGTGCGCTTCTCTAGGATCAGTTTGATAGCGCGCACAGACACAGACACAAACACTAAACAGAATATTTGGCCTACTTGCAGTAAGGTAAAGGAGAGAGCCAATCATACATCAATATAAAGTCTGATCAACTTTGTTGGTCCCAAAGGGCAACAAGGGGATAGAACCGCTAGAGGGGGGGGGTGAATAGCGGTTTAAAATCTTCTTCGAAATACCCTTGAAAATCAACCAAGTACTTATCAGTTTGGTCTATTGCGGTTTAAAGCACTAGAACCGCTCAGATAAAATGCACAGCGGAGTTTTGCGATTTTGGCTAAACTGAATTATAAAGAGTAGGGCGGTTTAAGTGGTTGAAAAAGGAATGATGCAACTGACAAGGCACAACTGAAGTATCACAGAAGTATGCAAATCATTTATCAAGTCATTTCACAAGAGTAAATAAAGCTCATAAACAGAAATGTAAATGACAAGGCAGAAATTAAAGATCAAAGACACACAATTTGAAGAGGTTCATTCTTGAAAGAACTACGTCCTCTACCTAGGTGGTTAGCCTAGGATTTTCTAATAGCTACTAGACTTGTATTGATTTAGAGGAGTTTTTACAAGACTACAAAAGAATCTAAACTCTAAATAAACAATCTAACCTAACAATGCTATTATAACAACCTGTGTTTTCGAGGTATATAATCTACAAGAGAATATACTCCGGGTGTGTGGTGTGGAAATAAATCAAGAGCTCAAAATATCTAAGTGATGGCGAGCAAGTGATTACTTTCTGTGCAAGGCTGAGTTTTGATGGTTTGAAGGCTTGAAGCTTTGATGAAGAACTCTGGGTTTGCTAAGGAGATGATGAAGATATGAATATCTGGGTTTTCAATCTTCAAAGCAAACTTGGATACTTGGGATATTCTCTTTGAAGCTCAGCAACCTTCATTGTTGAGAAATGAAGGCTATTTATAGTGAAGGCATTAGTGACCGTTGGACAAAGAGGTGAGTCATTGTATGGCGGTTCTATGCGCTATCACAATCCCATTGGTTGACCTGTCACTATCGTCCTTTGCTTTTGCTTTGAGGCAGGAAGTTGTTGGATCACTACCTGACATTGTCCTTTTAGTTGTTAGAAAATTACAACGGTAACTTTTCAAAAAGCGAGACAATCCGACATTCCAAGAATAACTAAAACATGACTTGAAGTTTAAGGACAAGTCACCAGTCATTCATTTACGGTTGTAAAGTGAATGTTTGTCTTCAAGGAGTAAATGACAGCAATAACTTCTTCAATATCTTGGTCGGCGGTTCCACCAGATGCATGTGCGGTTTCATCAAAGACACAAACTGCGGTTTGATGAAGGACTTAAGGTACCATGCTGGCGGTTTTAAGGTGGCGGCTTGAGGGACACTAAACCGCTATGGATAAAACGAACATAACTCAGCCTAACTACTAAACATCTAGAAATGGACTTGTCTAAAAATTGAAGTAAAACTTCATTACATGTAAACCTAAAGTCCATAAAAATACACGTGGAATGGGTCAATCAAATCAGGTAGGTGTACTAACAATGAATCCTAACAATCTTCCCCTATTTGATTGATTCCATTACCACACTATGATAGAGCAAACATTGTACTTGGTAAAAACATGCTCAAATGAATATGTATTGAAACTGCATGTCCCAAGTCAAATGCACACACGATGCTATACCATAGACTTCTAATCTATCAAAAACAAAGGAAATGAAAAACAGATAGAAGAGAAATACATTCAGATGCATATAAAGAGATATGATTATGAAAATCAGATATGCATGTTTAAACTGAATGTTTAAAACACATACACTTTAGAAATTTTTTTCATGATGAATTAAAGTGCATGGGTTTTGAAAATGCATTGTTCCACAAACAAGTAGTTTGAATAAACAAGGTTTTTGGAATAAGATGCAATGCATTCATTTTTCATTATAATCCTTTTAAAGTTTTGGAAGTTACAAATTACAAGAAAACTAATGAAAGGCAAAACTGATTACAAAAGGATAGGAAGAAATCTAGTCAGTTCTATCAGGAACCCTGGCGGCGGCTTGGTCTGCGGTTTGAGCAGCATCAGAAGGCTCAACTAGGCTGGCGGCTTCAAACACGTATTCAGCTGACTTAAAACGAAGTGAGGTTGGTTCATTTACCTTTTCTAGGATCTTTTCAGATAGATTCTTGAGGTCGCGAGCAAAATGAACTAGATAGTCAGTTGATGAAACCGTCAGATCAGCCAGTTGGTCTAATTTCTTCTCAAGAACCTCATTCATTTCTTGGGCCGCTTCAAGTCTGAGAGAAGTCAGCTCATTTAGAGTTTCAAGCTTATGTTCTATTTTGAGCTGGTTCTCCAGAAGGGTTTCTATCTTGATGGCATCAACAAGGAAGGGCAGAGAGGAAAGAAATGCAGATTGGGTAAAAAGTGAATCCAGAACAAATTGAATCCTTACTGGATTAGTTTCAAAAAGGAAGGAAGGGGAAGGAATGATAGAAAATGAAGTGTAGGGAAGAGAAGGGGAAATGGAAAGAAGTTGGGTATTGGAGAGAGGAATGGAAGTATAAGGAGAGAACTGCCATCTATAAAGATATGTAAATACAATGCAGTTTATCCTAAAGAAAAATTGAGAGCAGAGAGAAAAGATGACCTCAACTGCCAGATCCTCAATGATTTGATCAAAAGTTGAAGCAATGAGTAGATCTGAAGCAGCCTGAGACTTATCGGCTGGAAAAATTGCGAAAGGATTTGGAGGACCAGACTTGAGTCGTTGCTCTTCATACTTCTTGGCGGCTCTGAGGATGGCTCCATGGCGGTTGGCTTTGGAAGAAGTAGCTCTAAACCTCTTTAGGTAAGCCGCGATGTCCTGTGCACACTTCCTTTTCATAGCAAGCGGTTTGGGAGTCCTAACTGCGACATATAATTCAGGCAAAACCGAAGGCGCAGAGACATGTATCACTTGCGGTTGAACCGACGATTGAGCCGATGGACCGAAGGGTTGTGCAAGGGATCCAGATATTGAAGGAATGTTCTCTTTCTCAGTTCAGCACTTTCTCTTAATTCCTTTTCAAATGAGCCTTCAAGGGGTGAGTGATTCTTCTTGTCATGAGCCTTAGTAAAGTCCACTACACCAGGTGGCCTTGATTGCCAGTGCTCCACAAAATCATATTTCTTTATTAATCTTCTCTTCTTCTTCAGCGGTTGAACCTCAAGATTGTCATCATCTTGCTCAGGTTCATCTTGAACTGCCTCAGACATATTAGCCTGCTCAGGCACATCTACATCCACAATAACCTCAGCCACAAACTGTTCCGCAGTTTGATCAGGCTGAACCTCAGCCTCAGACATGTCAGTCTGCTCAGGCTCGGTTTGAGTAGGAGGTTTGAGGTTGGGAAGGGTAGAAAAGATTAGCTGTAACTGTTCTTCATTGAATTGAACAGTTGGCAGTTTTGGAGAAGATAGAGAAGGAGAGGAAGGTTTGGGTTCAGAAGCAGTAGCTTTACGTTTTCGCATGAGATTCACATCTTGTGCAAAATTCATGGATTTTTCAACATTTGGCTTTATTGGGGAAAGGAGTTTTATCTGGGGTTTAGAAGAAGTAGGTGGAGATGATTTAGTGAAGGGAATTGGTTTAGATGAAGGTGGAAGAGGTTCAGAAGAGGGATTGGATAGAATAAGGAAGGATTTTGGTAAGGATGGTTTGGAGGAAGATTGGATGAGGGTTTGGAAGGGTCAGTAATTTTAGCTTTCTTCTTTCTTGGAGCTGCGGTTTCCCTGGGTTGAGCCGCAGGGATTGCAGGCTCCCCCTCAACTGGAAACTCCCTCTCAACTGGAGCCTCAGTTCCATCCAGGCTAACTCCTAGCCTATTCAAGGTGGCAGTTTGAGCTGCTTCTCTAGCTCTTGTAGCGGCAGCTTGATCTGCTATGGCACCGGCATAAGGTTTGCCTGACTTATTGAGCTGAGCCTCAGGATAGGGTCCTCTCTACTCTTCAGGCAGAGGATCAACATTCCATACCGCTTGTGCAAACCGCCATCCAAATCCGGTTCTGAAAGCATCAAGTTTTGAAGCACCAAACAAGGTATTCTCATTCGGTTGCACCCACTCAGCTTCGTTTCCCATAGAAGCTTTAAAGATAACAGAATCTTGATGCAGGAATTTTGTCAAAAGCCTGCAGTGGGTTCTGATCTTCGTTTTTCTTTTCAACATGGTCTTTGAGGAAATGATATCTTATGTCGATGTGCTTGGTTTTTGAGTGCTGAACTGGATTGTTGGAGATGGATATTGCAGCAGTGCTATCACAGTAGATAGGGCAGTTCTTCTCAAATACTTCATAGTCTTCCAATCCATTTGAGAGCAACAGCTTCCAACCGCTATATATTCTGCTTCAGCGGTTGAGACTGAAACCGACGCTTGTTTCTTGCTGGACCATGACACAAGCCGCGTTCCAAGGAACTGACAAGTACCACTTGTGCTCTTTCTGCTAATCTTACATGCTGCAAAGTCAGCATCTGAATAACCTAATAGATCAAATGAAGATTCTTTGGAGTACCAAAGTCCAAGGTTAACAGATCCACATAAATATCTAATAATACGTTTAACAGCAATAAGATGAGATTCTCTAGGATCAGCTTGAAATCTAGCACAAACACAAACACTAAACATGATATATGGCCTACTTTCAGTTAAGTAAAGGAGAGAGCTAATCATACCTCGATATAAAGTTTGATCAACTTTCTTACCATGTTCATCTCGATCCAAACTGCAGGCCTTAGGCATTGGGGTATCCACTGGCTTAGCGGTTTCAAGCCCGAACTTCTTTATCAAATCTTTAGTGTATTTGGCGTGGTTGATAAAGATCCCATCATGGCATTGCTTGACTTGGAGTCCAAGAAAGAATGTCAACTCTCCCATCATACTCATTTCAAATTTACTCTTCATTAGCTTCTCAAACTTAACACACATAGTTTCATTAGTAGAACTGAAAATAATATCATCAACATATATTTGAACTAATAATGAATGACTTTTGTGTTTAGCTATAAGTAGAGTTGTATCAATTTTACCTCGAGAGAAGCCTTGTTCAATAAGAAATTTAGATAAAGTGTCATACCATGCTCTTGGAGCTTGTTTGAGTCCATACAATGCTTTCTTGAGTTTAAAGACATGATTTGGAAATTTGTTGTCTTCAAATCCTGGCGGTTGGGCTACATAAACTTCTTCTTGTAGTTCACCATTCAGAAATGCACTCTTCACATCCATTTGATATAACTTGAATTTCTTGAAGGAGGCATAGGCCAGGAACAATCTTATGGCTTCGAGTCTGGCTACAGGGGCAAAGGTTTCATCATAATCAATCCCTTCTTCTTGCCTATAACCTTGAGCAACCAACCTAGCTTTGTTTCTAGTTATAGCACCACTTTCATCCATCTTGTTTCTATATACCCATTTTGTTCCAATTACAGTGTGATCTCTGGGCCTTGGAACTAGAGTCCAAACTTTGCATCTTTCAAACTGATTAAGCTCTTCTTGCATTGCAATTACCCAACTTGGATCACTTAGAGCTTCATCTACCTTCTTCGGTTCCATCTGAGATAACAGAGCAGTTGAGAACAAACTGTGATCATCTCTGTGAGTCAAACTCCCTCTGGTTTGGACACCACTACTGATAGGACCAATAACGTTGGCAGTTGGATGGTCTATATGCTCATTAATTTCAGGAGGGAGGTTGTCTTGAACCACTATTTCTTAAAGATTTTCCAGAGGAGGATCATCTTGATAATCATTGAAATCTTCATTGAAGGTGATGATTGGAACTGGATGGACGGTTTGAATGGGATCAGAAGACAGCGGTTCAACAGTTACACCATTAGCAGTTTGAGTAGGTGTGGCTGAAGAACTGGATGTAGCAGTTTCAGTAGGATGGTTATCAGTTGCTCTATGTCTAGTGCCTGTCTCAAAATCACTAAAATCATTAGCAACATTTGGAGCCATATGTGGCTCAAGGAGAGCATGTTCATCAAATGTAACATGGACTGACTCTACAATTTTTAAAGATGTCTTATTGAAACAACGAAAATCTTTGGAGTGTTTAGAATAACCAACAAAAATACCTTCATCGGCCTTAGCATCAAATTTACCTCGATGCTCTTTGCCATTGTACAAGATGTAGCACTTGCATCCAAATATCTTGAAGAAGCCAATGTTGGGTGATCAGCCTCTCTACAATTCATAAGGAGTCTTGTTGTGAACTTTGATGATGAGGGATCGGTTCTGGGTGAAACATGTGGTATTGACAGCTTCGGCCCAGAAGTACTTGGGAAGCTTAGCTTCTTCAATCATAGTCTTTCCTGCTTCAATCAAAGTTCTGTTCTTTCTTTCCACTACTCTATTCTGTTGTGGAACTCCAGCGGTAGAGAAATTATGATCAATTCCATGATCATCACAATATTGGGCAACACCATTGTTTGTAAATTCGGTTCCATTATCTGAACGCACGGCAACAATGTCATCCAATTTTTGAGTTTGGAGCTGTCTAAAGAGAGTGGTTACGATGCCATAAGTATCATCTTTAGAGGCCATCATTTCCACCCATGTATATCTTGAATAATCATCAACCACCACAAGTGTATAGCGGTTTCCTCCTATACTGGCGGTTGCGACAGGTCCAAATAAATCCATGTGCAGCAGTTGCAAACAGCGGTTCGTTGAAGGCGCGGTTTTACTAGGAAATGACTGTTTGGGCTGCTTTCCTAGCTGGCATGCTTTACACTTTTCATCATGATGGTCAGCCACTTTGGGTAGTCCTTTTACTAGACCATCCCTGTGCAGTTTTGCTAGATACTTGAAGTTCAAGTGGCTGAGCCGCTTATGCCATAACCAGCTGCTTTCACTTATATTTTTGGCTACAAAACAGAGGTCAGCAATAGAAACAATATTGTTTAAATCTATCATATAAACATCACCTGTTCTGTTGCCAGTCAGTAGAGTGACTCCAGAGGAAGCATCTTTGATATAACAGCTAGTTAAGGAGAAGATACAGTTCATTCCTTTGTCACAAAACTGAGATATGGAGAGAAGGTTGTGCTTGAGTCCTTCTACTAGTGACACATTTTCAATTGTCACCTTTCCTCGTTTGATTGCTCCATATCCTACTGTTTCTCCTTTCTTGTTGTTACCAAACACTACTGGGGGACCTTTCATTTGGATGAAACTGCAGAGTAGTTCGGAATCTCCAGTCATGTGTCGTGAGCATCCACTATCCAAATACCAGAGATCCTTCTTCTTCTTAGCGGTTCCAGCCATAAAACATGAAATCTGAAAAATAAACATGAAAGGTTTTGGTCCCCCTTATTCCTTGGGTCCTAGGGTTAGCAGCTTTTTGGGACCCACACCTGTTTGACCTTAGGATTTTTACGTCCCTTGGCATTGGGTGTGAATCTTAAAAGACAATGACCAGCACTATGACCAAAATCGGCACAAATAGAACAATAAATTAAGCCAGGTTGTGGTTGCGGTTTTACAAACCCTTTACTGACCTTCGGCTTCTCATGTTTTACTGGGTCAGCGGTTTTGGCTTTAACAAAGTTAACCTTCTTGAGCTCAACCTTCCTTTTAGGTGCGGCTTTAGGAAATATAACAGGATATTCCTTAAACCGACTAGGAGCGGTTTCATCACTCAATACTTCCTTGGTTGCCTCAGCCGCTGTGGATTTCTCTTTCCACTTTGGATCTCTCCCAGTCTGGTTTTTAGGATACTCATAGAAATAATTTTTCTTTTTAATTTCTTGTTTTGAACCCTTTTTACCAGCATGATTCACCTTAGGAATTTCTTTGGTTTGTTCAGTTGGTTTCACACCACCTTCAGCACAAAGACAAGGACACTTACACCCATCATCAGTTTTAAATCCCAATCCACTTTTCTCCTTAGAGAGAATTTGTGAATTAACGATTTGTTCCATGGTGACACCAGACTTAGTCCACACATCGGTCACTTTTTGAAGTTCATCCCTTTGTGCAGTAAGATCATGGATTCGGGTGAGAAGTACCTCGGTTCTGTCCTTAAGGTAGCGGTTTTCTTCCACAATAGAAGCTATCCCAACAATATGGAGCTTGAGTTTTTCAATCTCCTCCTTATGGGACTTGCACTCTTTTGGGAATATTTAAGTTCCGCAGCCATTAATTTATATGCCTTTTTAAGCACAGTGTGTTGTTGACAAATAGCATTATGACGTTCAAGTACCTGGTCATCATGGCTTTGTTCGGTTTGATCCTCAGGAGAGTAGTTTGGTGAAGTAGGAGTTTTGCCTTGTTTAGCTTCAGGAGTTCTTGGTGAAACTGACTTCATTTGATGGAGTGGCAGTGGAAGGCTTTCGTCAATTTCAACTTTTTCTTCAAATCCCATTAGGCAAAGATTTGCAACTCCTTCATCTTCATCACTATCATCTGTATCAGAACCCATCCATGTTAATGGTTTTTCTCCTTGTTCAGCAACCATTCCTCTTCTCTTGAAAAACTTCTTGTTGAACGGTTTCTTGGCAGGAGCGGCTTCATAGCGCGGTTTGGGACAACTTGAGGCAAAATGACCTGGTTGTCTGCAGTTGTAACAAACAAGATCATCCCTTTTCTTAGCATCAGCTGCTTTGTTGAATCTGGTTAGAGGGATAAACTTTGCAGGGCCGCTTGACTGAGATTGAGCTCTGTTCTTTCTGAACTTGGTGTAGTTTTTCACATAGAGAGCAAACTCGTCATCATCCATGTCATCAAAGTCAACTTGAGTAGAACTGGATGCTACACTTTGGGAATTTTGAGATGGAGTGTAGGATTGATGAGATTGCTGAGGTTGAGAATAGGGTTGATGATGTTGAGGGTAAGGTTGATGAGGCGGTTGGTGATACTCTGGAGGTGCGGTTTGAGAAATATATCTTGGAATATTTGGATCAAAAGAAGCGGTTTGTAAATGGGTATTAGATGCGGTTTGATGGTGATCTGGATTGTAAACTGGAGATGTGGTATTGTTGAAAGCGGCAAGAGAAAGAGACTTGAATCTGTTTTCGGTTTCATGAGCTTCCTCAAGCTTGAATTCAAATACCCTTAGCATGGCATAAAGATGACGAAGATCAAGAGCTTCCAGATCTTTGTTGTCTTCAATGTTGGTAGTTTTGATCAGCCATTTGCTACCAAGAGATTGCATGAATCTCATGTTCAGGTCAGTATTGGAATACTTGTGCCCTAGAGAGAAACATACATTGACAATTTCCACGAACCGCTCATAGCATTGGCAAAGAGATTCCTTTGGGTCTATGACAAAATAATCAAAGAGCCTTCTCTGTTGGTAGAGGCGGTTCTTCTTGGTGTCGGCATCTCCTTCCAGAAAGTCAATGATGCCATCCCATGTTTCCTTTGCGGTATTGCAATCTAGAACCTTTGAGTGAGTTCTTAGATCAATAGCTGATACAAGCATGGACATAGCTCTACCATCAAAGTCCACATTCCGTTGATCAGTTTTGGTCCATTCAGCTTCCGGCTTCTTGATTTCCGCGGTTTGTCCAGCAGTACCTGCATCAGGGTTAGCCTTCATCGGGACATAGGGTCCATTAACAATTGCAGTCCATAATCTGTGATCCTCAGATATCATGTGCTTCTTCATCCTATCTTTCCAGAAGATGAAACTATCTTCATTAAGAATAGGTAAGTGATTAGAGTTGGATGTCTGCATCATATGGGAGTTTATGTTTGCCATTGGATCAGCACCCAAGCGATTTTTTGTGGATATGCTCTAATACCACTTGTTGGTCCCAAAGGGCAACAAGGGTATAGAACCGCTAGAGGGGGGGGGGGTGAATAGCGGTTTAAATCTTTTTTGAAATACCCTTGAAAATCAACCAAGTACTTATCAGTTTGGTCTATTGCGGTTTAAAGCACTAGAACCGCTCAGATAAAATGCACAACGGAGTTTTGCGATTTTGGCTAAACTGAATTATAAAGAGTAGGGCGGTTTAAGTGGTTGAAAAAGGAATGATGCAACTGACAAGGCACAACTGAAGTATCACAGAAGTATGCAAATCATTTATCAAGTCATTTCACAAGAGTAAATAAAGCTCATAAACAGAAATGTAAATGACAAGGCAGAAATTTAAAATCAAAGAGACACAATTTGAAGAGGTTCGTTCTTGAAAGAACTACGTCCTCTACCTAGGTGGTTATCCTAGGATTTTCTAATAGCTACTAGACTTGTATTGATTTAGAGGAGTTTTTACAAGACTACAAAAGAATCTAAACTCTAAATAAACAATCTAACCTAACAATGCTATTATAACAACCTGTGTTTTCGAGGTATATAATCTACAAGAGAATATACTCCGGGTGTGTGGTGTGGAAAGAAATCAAGAGCTCAAAATATCTAAGTGATGGCGAGCAAGTGATTACTTTCTGTGCAAGGCTGAGTTTTGATGGTTTGAAGGCTTGAAGCTTTGATGAAGAACTCTGGGTTTGCTAAGGAGATGATGAAGATATGAATATCTGGGTTTTCAATCTTCAAAGCAAACTTGGATACTTGGGATATTCTCTTTGAAGCTCAGCAACCTTCATTGTTGAGAAATGAAGGCTATTTATAGTGAAGGCATTAGTGACCGTTGGACAAAGAGGTGAGTCATTGTATGGCGGTTCTATGCGCTATCACAATCCTATTGGTTGACCTGTCACTGTCGTCCTTTGCTTTTGCTTTGAGGCAGGAAGTTGTTGGATCACTACCTGACATTGTCCTTTTAGTTGTTGGAAAATTACAACGGTAACTTTTCAAAAAGCGAGACAAACCGACATTCCAAGAATAACTAAAACATGACTTGAAGTTTAAGGACAAGTCACCAGTCATTCATTTACGGTTGTAAAGTGAATGTTTGTCTTCAAGGAGTAAATGACAGCAATAACTTCTTCAATATCTTGGTCGGCGGTTCCACCAGATGCATGTGCGGTTTCATCAAAGACACAAACTGCGGTTTGATGAAGGACTTAAGGTACCATGCTGGCGGTTTGAAGATGGCGGCTTGAGGGACACTAAACCGCTATGGATAAACCGAACATAACTCAGCCTAACTACTAAACATCTAGAAATGGACTTGTCTAAAAATTGAAGTAAAACTTCATTACATGTAAACCTAAAGTCCATAAAAAGACACGTGGAATGGGTCAATCAAATCAGGTGGGTGTACTAACAATGAATCCTAACAAACTTTCTTACCTTTCAAGTCTTTGTCAAGGTTATTTCCCGTGGCCATTGGAGTATCGTATGCTTTAGCATTCTCAAGTCCAAATTTCTTGATTAGGTCTCTTGTGTACTTGGCTTGATTTATGAAGATGCCATCATTCAATTGCTTGATTTGAAGTCCGAGGAAGAATGTGACTTCTCCCATCATGCTCATCTCAAACTTGCTTTTCATGAGCTTCTCAAAGCGCTTACAAAGTAACTCATTAGTAGAACCAAATATAATATCATCAACATTAAATTTGAACAAGTAAAGAACGATCATATACTTAGCAATAAAAAGAGTTGTATCGATTTTACTGCGCTTGAAGCATTTCTCTAGTAGGAATTTTGATAGAGTATCGTACCATACTCTTGGAGCTTGCTTAAGTCCATACAAAGCTTTCTGAAGTTTGAAGACGTGATTTAGAAATCTGCTATCTTCAAATCCAGGTGGTTGAGCTACGTAGATCGTCTCTTGGAGTTCACCAATGAGAAATGCAATCTTTACATCCATTTGATAATGCTTGGATTTCTTGTGAGAGGCATAAGCTAGGAAGATTCTTATAGCTTCAAGTCTTGCTATAGGCGCAAATGTTTCATCGTAGTCAATTCCTTCCTCTTGCCTATAGCCTTGCGCAACCAGCCTTGCTTTGTTCTTTGTGATGCTTCCATTCTCATCCATCTTGTTTCTGAATACCCATTTCGTACCAATGACTCCTTGGTCATGAGGTCTGGGTACTAAATTCCACACTCTGCAGCGCTTAAATTGGTTAAGCTCTTCTTGCATAGAAACAACCCAACTTGAATTTTGGAGCGCTTCATCAATCTTCTTGTACGAACCCCTACATTGAGATCACCAATGATGTTTGTTGTTGGATGATCTCTAACTTCACGAACCTCGGAAGGTACGTTAGGTTGAGTAGTAGGAATACGAAGATCTTCAATGGGTACTTGTTGGTCCCAAAGGGCAACAAGGGTATGAAAAATGCTAGAGGGGGGGGGGGTGAGTAGCGTTTTTAAAATTCTTTTCAAACCCTTTTGCAAAACAATAGCAAATGTGCACGACTCAAATATTGGCTAAGTATAGCGCGCAACAGAGTGTGAAGTGCACAGCGGAAAACTTAAAGCAATCACTAATGCGCAGGTGTATGCGCAGAAGTGTAAAACGCACGTGCTAAGTTTTAGTTTAAAGAGTGGCGCAAAATGAAACTAAGGCAGAAAGCACACAAACACAAGATCGAACAAAGCAATAAATCAGAAAAGCTTAAAAGTAGAATGAAAAGCACAATAAATAGACAAGCTATTTGGAGAGGTTCCATCGGGAAAATATCTACGTCCTCTACCAAGATGGTTAGTCTTGGATTTTTAATGGAGATCGTATAATATGAGATAATGTTACAAGTTACAACGATTGAGAACAAACTAATTCAAAGATCTATAATCTATGAAAGAAAAATCCTAGACAATAACCGGTGTAAGCAATCTTCAAATCTACAAAGTTTTTTTCAGAGAGCAAAACACAAGCAGGTTGGAAAATGAGGATGAGCGGGTGTAGATGCCCCGGGGACCACGGCTTGGATAGAGCGCGTGAATTACCTAGGATGTCTACTTGATTTTAAGAGTCGCCACCTATGTTTTAGAGGAACATAAGAAAAACCTAAAAAGAGCCAATTTTATATACAAAACCAGAGATTCAGGAAAAGATGGGTTCGGGGGTTAGGTGACGGAGTGGGAAGTACTTAAACACCCACTCCGCCCCACTTACGCGGGTCTTGCTACTTTTGGTGTTCTAATGCTAAATGTCCTTCAATTTAAGAATAAGAGAAATGTGCTAACAATTATAATGAAAAGAAAGGGGAAATTTATAGAGGAAAAATAAAGGAGAATTGCTTATTTATTGATTTATACTAAAGATTACATGTCGAATTATTGCTAGATAATTACATTGAGAATGTAAATTAAAGTGGAATTAAAATGTTGGGATGTAACCTTGACCAAACTTCAATAGTGAAGTGGTCTTTTGGTTGTATCCCTTTTTATGGAGATTGCATACATTGACTAGACATGAATAAAATAAGAAGAAGAAAAAAGGGAAATTGTGCCTTAAGAAGAAGGACTTTAAACCTTGACTTGAAGATGGTGTTGTTGTAGAGAAAATGTTGTGCAACACTTTGTGTAGTGTTTTATAGAGAAATCTTGTTGAGAGGATTTGTGTATAGTGTATGTGTAGAGAAAATTCAAGTCCAAAAATGAGGTCCAAGGTCCTTTTCTAAGGTAGAAGAAGGTGGTTTATATAGGTAAAAATAGGAGGGAAGGTTTGGAGAGAAATTGGTCAATCCATGTGAGATGGAATTGACCAATCTCAAATAAGATAAATAAAATAATAAATAAATAATAAAGAGAAAATCAAATAATAATAAAAAAGAATATTTTGTTTTTATGAAGAATGGCTAGAATAAAGGATTTGGGAGTTATGAAATAAGGGGGAATGAATGTGGATGTAAAAAAGAGGTGTTTGTGATCAAGAAGAGATTTTCTAAATAAGAAAAGGGAGGGAAAAATGGTGCTATCCGTTACTGCCAAAGCGGGAAGCGCGCGGGTCCGGCCTATTGGACCAAACGCGCACGCGACCCATTGACGGTGCCGGAAGCGCCCACGGGCTAAAACGACAGAATGACAGAAATGACTCTAAAGTTAACTTTGTTATCCAGTTTAGTCCAAAACTAACAGAATTAGTTAGGAACTTAACGAAAGTAACAGAATTAACAAAAACAAGTTAACTAAAAATACTATGTATGCAATCGGGGTGAGAGGTCCAAGGCGGGGTGTCTACAGATCCCCTCGACGACGTGGATTGCGAAGCAAAACGCGTCGACGAAAGAAAGACAACCGCCGAGGACATCGACAAGAGAAAACAAAGACTCGATAAAATATGAATTTGAAATTTGCGAAGGATAGGGGTGCGCTCCCTGTGTGAGCGGCTTTGCTGAAATTATGAGACATAAAGGCGCGCTCCCTGTGTGAGCGGCTTTGCCAATAGCGGGATCCGTTTACTGAAAGCGGGATCCGTTTGCTGGAAGCGGGATCTGTTTGCTGAAGCGGGATCCATTTGCTGATGCGGGATCCGTTTGCTGAAGCGGGATCCGTTTGCTGAAGCGGGATCCGTTTGCTGAAGCGGGATCCGTTTGCTGATGCGGGATCCATTTGCTGAAGCGGGATCCATTTGCTGATGAGGGATTCGTTTGCTGAAAGCGGGATCCGTTTGCTGAGGCGGGATCCGTTTGCTGAATGCGAGATCCGTTTGCTGATGCGGGATCCGTTTGTTGGATGCGGGATCCGTTTGCTGAATGCGGGATCCGTTTGCTGAAGCGGGATCCGTTTGCTGATGCGGGATCCGTTTGCTGATGCGGGATCCGTTTGCTGAAGGCGGGATCCGTTTGCTGAATGCGGGATCCGTTTGTTGATGCGGGATCCGTTTGCTGAATGCGGGATCCGTTTGCTGATGCGGGATCCCTTTGCTGATGGCGGGATCCGTTTGCTGGTGCGGGATCCGTTTGCTGAGGCGGGATCCGTTTGCTGAATGCGGGATCCGTTTCTTGATGCGTTTGCGGGATCCGTTTGCTGGTGCGGGATACGTTTGTTGGTGCGGGATCCATTTGCTGATTGCGGGATTACTGTGGACCAAATTGTTGTCTAGAGCTGCAGTTGCTGTTGGCTTTATCGTGGGGATGCGGGCATGGTTGACTGTGGACCATTTTCTGCTGGGGATGAAGTGCCTTGAGTAGCGTATGCTGTTGACTTCGTGGTGGTACCTGTTATGTGTGTGCTTTGCAGGTATATGTGTTTGTGCAAGAAGATGCATGAAGTGTGAAGATTGAGCGAAATCGTGCTCGTGGTGCAATGTGATTTGAAAGCAGCTTTGCATGAGAGAGAGTTTTTGTAAGAATGGAGAAAGTGATTTTTTGTGCGGTGCGATTTGAGGAAAGCCTCGGATGTATTCATACCTTCACTTACCATTGCCGCTTGATGGAGATGGATTGCTGAAGGATGTTGATGCTTTTGATGAAGAATGTTCATGCTTTCGATGGAGAATGATGATGTTGGTGATGATGAATTGTTCTTGCCTCTGAAGGAGTGTTGGCGAGATGGTATTCTGGGTGATGGGTTAGTCGTGCCAAAAGGCTGCCTACGTATCCCTTTAAGAGAATCAGACCAGCGTAGTTCAAGGATGATGGAGAATGCTGGAGGAGAAGCTAGGAGCAAAGCAAAGCACGAACTTTTGCACATAGAAGGAGAAAAAGAAAAAGAATTTTTTTTTTTTTAGTTCGTGGGTAAACCATTTTAACCATTGTGTGTTTGTAAAGCCAACCCAAGATCAAGTCATGTTCGGTCGAAGTCCGGATTGCCTTGCTTTGAATTCTGTCGTCGTTGTCGTGGTGTCCAACGAAATTGATGTCTAGCCCCAAGATATGTGTCAATTATGGGGCTTCAAAAGGACTATTGATGCCGAGATGCCAAGAGGTTGCTGACTGTAAAGCCCCTCGAATGCTGAACTTTGAGTGGCTAATGAAGCCCCAAGATGAATCAACTCTTAGCCCATTCAAATAAACTGTCTTTTGTTGTCGACGTGGGCAAGCCCCAAGAGAAGATCATTGATACCAAGCTTTGAGAGATTGTTAAGTCCCAAATGTCATGGGCTTATCAAGTTTGTAGATGGCGGGATGTGAAGAACTTTCGGTGTGAAGCTCCAACTTATTTGGCATTGTATTGAGAGCAGATGCACCATTGGGTAGAACTCATGAAAGTGATCTTCCTCTTTCTCTTGCTTGGAGATGGATGGCCATTTTTGTGGTTGATACCCAAACGGCGGAAGGCCCATGTTGGATGTGTAGTATGGTCTTCGGGAGACGTCTCGTGGGAGATGGTGATGTTGTTGCAGATGATAAGGTCTTGGTGTGATAAAGTCTCGAACGGTATGTTTGCTCGAGTCTTCTTGAGTTGAACCGACGGCGGATCTTCAGATGCAGCCTGTGCTTTTGATCTTGGAGAAGGGGGTGCAGTACTTGCAGAAACATTGGGATTGGCCGTAACTCTGCTTATAGAGTTAACATATTTGCATTGCCCGCTATAACTCAGCCGGGTGAGTCTAGCATATTGAATCTTTTTCCTTTTCTCTAAGACTTCCTTCAGAATCTCGCTGTGAGTTCTAACAAGAATCATCAAATTCATTCATATCATCGGAGCCTTCATTTAAAACCAAGAGGCCTTTTGACTGGAAATGTTGAGGGACCATTGAGGTTTGATCCTTTTCATGGAGCCATAAGACTACTCCCAAATTGCATTACTCGGGTACCACTGCCCAAAAGCTTGTTTATTGTGAAGCCCCAATATTGCCCTTTGCTTGTATCACTGTAATGCCGTAGTCCAAAAGATTGTAGATTGCGAAGCCCCTTGAGACCTTTCGGTATAAAACTTCAAATGTTGCTGGGGACATTGAAGTGAATTGCTTCTTGCCGAGGGAGCCTTTAAGACTTGACCATAGCCCCTAGAGTGCCATCATTGATTGCAAGAAAGGTCCATCCTTGATCGGGGGAACGAGTACGGGCACACATGACAAGAGGGCTTTTATGACATCCCTTTTGAGAGACTTTGAGGATAGTCTCACACATCTTTCTCGAGCATAGCCCCTAGGGCTTATTAATTGTCAAATGAAGCAAAAGAAGCCCGTGTTCTTGAGTCACATAGACCCTAGGGCGTCACCATTTGTTGATCAAATCAAGAGTGACTCATCCTCGTGCGAGGGAACAAACATGAGAGGACATGGCAAGAGCTACTCCATTTTTCGGGAGCCTTTCGGCGTACTTTAGAAGCACATACTTGCAGAAGCTTTGAAAACTGAGACACATGTTTTTGCTATTTGCTGCCCAAGCCAATTGACTAGCTAGGGATTATTTGTGCAACCTCGTGCCCTTTTATGATGGGCTCGTTCTCAGATGGATCTTGGTTACCACGGGCCTTCTTTTCATGAACCCAAAAATGCACACTGCTGGAGAATGATGCCGATAACCCAAGACAACCTTTGATGGTGCCATGTCTTGTCGAGCCTTTTGCAATCCCAAAGTTGACTCGGTGGGGAATTGACTTGCTGAGGAGATTTGATGTAGAACTCGTGCAGTTGTCTTCTTTAGAGGCCGGAGATCTCCATTTCTCTTTCCCTTCTCTCTCTCACTCTTTTTTTTTTATGACGCACCCTATTTTTTGCCTAGACCGCCCTTTCGGGTTTTCAATCTAGCGGGCATCTCTTTTGCGTCTTTTTTTTTACTTGATTAATGAGGAAGTGTGCATTGACTCTGGCTGAGGAGATAAGACATGTGATTTTGCAGTGAAGACCTCTTGTCACTAAAGATGAGTGACATTGACTCGACTAGGGAAGTGTCCCTAGTATTGACTTCATGTATATATTTGTTGAATGACTCACGAAGGCAAGTAAGTCATTAAGAGAGAAGAGAAGGAAAGCCCCAATTTGATTGCAAGAAATTGGGAGTATGCAGAAAGAATAGAAGCCCTAGACTCGATAAGGATTGGAAAGTGATTCCAAATCTAGGAAAGTTGTTCAATCTTGAGGTGATTAATTCATTGGCAAATGAATCGTACAAAGACATCTTGACAAGTTCGAGATGAAGGCCGATCACCATAACGCGCTAGGGCTAAACATATCTTCTTTCTTGCATGAGACCGGACCCGAAGGTTGCCTACGTTCCTCCAGTGTAGAGGCTCAGGTCACCGTAGTTCTTGCGGATGCTCCATTCACCGTGATGAATTGTTGCTTCGTCGTGATTGTTGTCGATGTTGCTTCGTCATTCGTTTGGTGGAATGATGTTGTTGTTGTTCCTTTGAATGAAGGGGGATTTTTTTTTCTTTTTTTTTTTTTTTTTTTTTTTTTTGAATCCCCTTTTGAAACATTGCTTGATTTTTTCTCCATGGTTGTTGCTTCACCTTTCTTTGGCTTGATTTTTCCGTTGATGTTTTGATGTCTTCGTTGTTGATGCCGTCGTCGATGTTTAGCCCCTAGGCGTTCAAGCGATGGCCTTCGTTCTAAAACTTGTTTAGACATCTTTTCATCATTTTGCCAAGAATTAAATTGAACAACTTGGAGGAGTGTATGAGGACAAGAACGACTTTTATTTAATGATTGACTCAAAATTTAACATTGGATGAGAGAAAACATTAATTCACACATTAGAGGACTTTTTGACTCTCTTTTTTTTATCCTATTTCTAGGTAGAGAAAGAGAAACGGAGATTGTTGTCGTCATCCCCCATGTCGTTGTAGTCCTCATTGTCGTTGTAGTCTTCCATGTCACTACATTCTTCCATGTCATTGCTTGGGAACCCTTTGTCGTTGAAGCTTGTGTCATAGGAGGACTCGGCCACTTCTCGGAGCAAATTGTCAATTGTAACTCCCACATCATACATGCTTGAAAAATCGGAGTGAAAAGCCCTACTAAGATGAGTGCGGTAGTCCATTTTCAAACACTTCAAGAAGATGTCCATTTGTTCTTTCTTGGAAGGCCTATCAACCATCTCGGCTAGCTTGTCATTCCAACGGAGATAGAAGTCCCCAAATGATTCATCACCCATTTGCACGGTGCTCTCCAATTCCTTCTTGGTGGTGCGGAATATGGAGTTGCCTTGATATTGTGACTTGAAGGCAAGCATAGCGGCATCCCAATTGAGGCGGGTGGAAACTGGAAGACCCATATACCAATATTTTGCGACCCCCTCGAGAGTAAGCGGGAAGCATTGTGCCATTATTTGAGGAGACACTTTCTTTGGTAGCATGGCCCAAATGTAGGAGTCGACATGAGCATCGGGATAAGAGGTGCCTATGAACTTGCCAATATCGGGAATCTTGAACTTTTCGGGAAGAGCCTCCATTGTGTTCATGAGGAGAGAAGCTTGATGAAGATCGGTGCTTGGGCCCTTGTGCAAATTTAGCCCTCTAAGCCTTTGGTCAATGTAGGACATGAGAGTGTTGACCAAACCGGTATCAATGCTTTGGACCTTTATTTCACTCGTGAGCCCTTTCAATTGGTTCTTGAGTTGAGCAAATTTTTTCTTGTGGGCCGTTTTCACATGCTCGTAACGGGCTCGTCATAAATCATCCTTGCGGCGGACATTCTCGGCTAGTGTATCAACTTGCCCTTTCAATGCTTCCACCATGCGGAATAACCCTTCGTTGGACACGGGAATGCCGTTGTCGTTGCCGTTTGAAGCCATTGGACCTATGGAGAGAACACGGTCGATCTTAGGATGGCCCCACAAACACCTTTTGGATAAAATTATTTCACCCACAAACAAAAGTAAAGACTCAAACCACATAAAGAAAAGACTCTTTTTTTTATTTACAACAGTCGGAAGGAGGTGGTCCTTTTTGGGGTTTCTAGAAAAATAGTGGAATCGTCACACTAATATATAGACCTTCTCGCGGTCCCATATACTCATCGGATTCCACCACGCTTGTGAATCCTACATGTGTCGGGATTAAACTAAATTAATGTAGTAAAGCATACATGCAGGGACAGATTTTTATTTTCGTCCATAATAACCACTTGGGGACGGAGTTTTATTTCGTCCAAAACAACGAGTGGCATGTATGATTTGAAGACATTAGTTTAGAGAAATCTCGGCATATGGAAACCGACTTGAGTCACGGAGTGTTAGACCCTAACTAGAATTGTGTGGTTTGTGCTCGGCTAAAGAGAGGCTTAAAGGTCACCCCCGGCATGTAGTCATGAACTACGCCACGGGCTGAGGTTTACCTCTCGAAAGAGCCAAGGTCGAGTGGAGCCTGAAACTTTCTAGGACGGGCCTCTACGTGTTTGGGGTTGGACTTGTGCGACTCAATAGTGAGCAGTTGATAAGAATTGTGCGCGTAGTGTGAGGTCTAACAAGTGACAAAATATTTTTTTTTTCAAAGGAATAAAAAAAAACAAATAAGCACATATTTACAACTTTCGAATCACCAGTGTGACCGATAAAAATGAAACAGAAAATAAAAGCTGTTCTGTGCAGGCCCGGTGCCCACACACTGTCAAAACTGTCCATTCTGTTCACTGTTTCTGTTTCTGGGAAATGCCCAGAAGCGCGCGCATTCAGAAGCCTACTCGGGAGGCGTGCGCGTTAGACTGAGAGAAGAGGAGGCGCCCGCTTCTGGTCAGTACCTGCAAATCAGCGGGTTCAAGGGATTGCCTTGACCCTAAATTATAGAACTTTTTCCCCTGCAGTAAACGTTAGCATAGAAACATGGAATTGAAGGACAAGATCGGAGGGGGCGATTCTGGTAATTAGGGTCGGACGCGCGCGCTTTAGGCCAAGAAGGCCATAGGCGTGCGCTTCCTACCCTTTTTACCAGAATGCCCAGAAAATAAAATAAAAGAACACCAAAAATGAAAAACGAAAGTTTAACCCTCTATATCCCCAGCGGAGTCGCCACTGTAGATACCCCGGGGGACCACGGCTTGGCTAGAGCGCGCGAATTACCTAGGATGTCTACTTGATTTTAAGAGTCGCCACCTATGTTTTAGAGGAACATAAGAAAAACCTAAAAAGAGCCAATTTTATATACAAAACCAGAGATTCGGGAAAAGATGGGTTCGGGGGTTAGGTGACGGAGTGGGAAGTACTTAAACACCCACTCCGCCCCGCTTACGCGGGTCTTGCTACTTTTGGTGTTCTAATGCTAAATGTCCTTCAATTTAAGGATAAGAGAAATGTGCTAACAATTATAATGAAAAGAAAGGGGAAATTTATAAAGGAAAAATAAAGGAGAATTGCTTATTTATTGATTTATACTAAAGATTACATGTCGAATTATTGCTAGATAATTACATTGAGAATGTAAATTAAAGTGAAATTAAAATATTAGAATGTAACCTTGACCAAACTTCAATAGTGAAGTGGTCTTTTGGTTGTATCCCTTTTTATGGAGATTGCATACATTGACTAGACATGAATAAAATAAGAAGAAGAAAAAAGGGAAATTGTACCTTAAGAAGAAGGACTTTAAACCTTGACTTGAAGATGGTGTTGTTGTAGAGAAAATGTTGTGCAACACTTTGTGTAGTGTTTTGTAGAGAAATCTTGTTGAGAGGATTTGTGTATAGTGTATGTGTAGAGAAAATTCAAGCCCAAAAATGAGGTCCAAGGTCCTTTTCTAAGGTAGAAGAAGGTGGTTTATATAGGTAAAAATAGGAAGGGAAGTTTGGAGGGAAATTGGTCAATCCATGTGAGATGGAATTGACCAATCTCAAATAAGATAAATAAAATAATAAATAAATAATAAATAAATAATAAAGAGAAAATCAAATAATAATAAAAAAGAATATTTTGTTTTTATGAAGAATGGCTAGAATAAAGGATTTGGGAGTTATGAAATAAGGGGGAATGAATGTGGATGTAAAAAAGAGGTGTTTGTGATCAAGAAGAGATTTTCTAAATAAGAAAAGGGAGGGAAAAATAGTACTATCCGTTACTGCCAAAGCCGGAAGCGCGCGGGTCCGGCCTATTGGACCAAACGCGCGCGCGACCCATTGACGGTGCCGGAAGCGCCCACGGGCTAAAACGACAGAATGACAGAAATGACTCTAAAGTTAACTTTGTTATCCAGTTTAGTCCAAAACTAACGGAATTAGTTAGGAACTTAACGAATGTAACAGAAATTAACAAAAACAAGTTAACTAAAAATACTATGTATGCAATCGGGGTGAGAGGTCCAAGGCGAGGTGTCTACAGCGGGCTATTGATAGTGGAGCTCCAAAAACTAGCCGTTGGAGCTCTGACCAAGGACGATGAGCTGGCACAATGTAATTGGTGCGCAGGTGTCCTTTATAGCCGTTTGAGACAGAGCAAGTGGACAAACTTCAAACTTCTTCTAGAAGGATGACAGCTGTCTTCAATTTGAATTTCAAACTTGAGGCGCGTCTCCATCTACGTGTATGCTGAGTGTGCTTGTTTTGTCGTATGTACACATCATCACTTTGGCTCAATCAAAAAAGCATAGCTTGACTTGACGCTTTCTAAGCTTCTAGAATATGAGGTCAGGAAATGAGAGAACTGACTAAGGCAAAAACAGCGTGCGCATGAAAGCCATGCGCATAGAGTTGCGCAGATGGGTGGTACGCATGAGGGTCATGCGCATCACACTTAGTCTATTGCACATGAAACCTCAAATTCAAAGTATAGGCCCTAACCACTAAGCCTAGTCTATAAGAAGGACTTAGCTAAAAATTGAAGTTATAAAACTTCTTACATAGGGTCCTAAAGTCCGTAAAATAAACTTAGGTGATGGTATCAATCAATTATAACATAAATAGGAGGGTTAACTAATAATCTTACCCAACAATCTCCCCCTAAATGATTGATGCCATTACCTACTATAACAAAGGCAATACATAGTACTTGATAAAAACATGTACATATGAATGTAAATGGTAAATCATGTCTCAAGTCAATGTACACACTAACCAGTGTTATAGATTTCTAGTCTATCCAAAAGATAAAACTTACAATTTGGGAAAGACAGTAATATCATTCAGCACATACAAAATATTATGTGTTTAAGTTTGAGTATGCGTTTAAACTGAATGTTTAAACATCATGCAATGAATTATGAGCAGTTATGAATAATGCGCATGATGTAAAGTTGAAATAATGCATTCATTATTCCACAAATGAATGGTTTGAATTGAACAAAGTTTTAAGAAACGCAATGATGCATTCTTCTAATTAAAACTTGAAAGATATGAGTTACAGCATACAAGTTTTACAAGGAAGAAAATTCAAAAGCAAAAAGAATATGCGCATCAAAAACTTACATATGCGCAGCAAAAGATTACAAAACTAATCTATGTTAGTCCTTGAAAGCGCTTCCCTGAGCTCGTTCTGCAGGCTGGTAAACTTGTTCATCAACTCTATCTTCAGAGCCTGAAACTTCGCATTGTATTCCACAGCCTGATTAACATAAGTCTTCATGCCCGTGCGCATCAAATCATTATCTCTTTGAAGATCTTCAGTGACTCTATTAAAAGTATTCTCAAGTGAACCAAATTGATTTGCAAGAGATTGCTGAGTAGAAGCAATCAATTCTTGAATCTCTTTCTGCGCATCTACAAGACTTTTTGTCAACTCCACTTGAACCATATTCTGGCTTGCTTGCATATCTAACATAGCCTGGCTCATTGCGCCATTGAAAGTGTCCCCAAGCTGAACTAAGCAGTTGGTCATCTGAGATTTTAGCGCATCAATGGAGGCGGAGGAAGAGCTGGATTCTCCTGGCGAAAAATTTTCAAGCGCATTCAGAACCTTGGCAATTTCAACTTGAATAATTTCACTCATAGTGTCTCCCAAAATGCACAGTGCATCAGTCAAACCATGCATAGAGGGAATCTTGGAGAGCATAGTGGTAATAACACCAAAGTCATGCTCTATGTCTTGGCGCAGAGCATCAAAATTTGGAGGCATAGGCGCAGCTTCGGAACTGGTTGTAGGCACGTCAGAATGGGTTTCCTTTGTTGCAGAACTCCCCCTCAATGGCATAATCAATATCTTGTAGCAAAATGGCCTGCGCATCGAGCCTAGCTGACTGCGCATCCAGTTGCTCTTGAATTTTAGCTCTGGGTTTGCACGGAAAATTTATTAGCCTGAATAGTTTGAAGCATGGCCATGATTTGGCGCATGTCAGATGAAGAACTTGAAGGATATGTGGGAGCAGTAGCTGGAGGCACTATTGGAATAACTGGAGGAGAAGTGTGACAAGCCCCAGTTGGTTGCACGGGGATAGCAGCAGCATCAGTATGAGCAGGAGTAGGAGTTGTAGCAGCTTGCGCAGGAACAGGAGATTGATGCGCATTGATAGGAGAACGATGTTCAGCATAGTCTTCTGAACTTGAATCCTCAGCATCTTCCACTATCGGCACATCTTCATAGACAGTAGGGTCAGGCGCATCAAAAACAAAGCCTTCACCATCAATGTAGATAGGTGGGGCTTGCTACCTAACACTTCTCTGCGTAACTGCAGCTAACCTTGCTTGCCTCGCAATGTCACACGCAGTCAATTCTGTGCGCATTGGATCAGACTCAGTATCTGATAAGTCTTGCATAGGTCGCTTTGTAGCGCGCTTCTTTGTTGCAAACTGCTTCACCCTGCGCTTTGACTTGGTCTTTTTGGCAGAAAGTGAGATTTCATCCTCACTAGAAGTATCTTTGCGCGTCTCCTTGGGTGTCTCCCCCTGAGATGGTACAGTAGTAGAGGGGCCAGTAACAGTAGACTTTGAAGGGATGATGAGAGGGTCATTGAATGCACCTTCAAATACGTCTTCCTCTTGCGCAGTAGGAGTAGAGGCGCGCGTTGACTTAGATGCAGGAGGAGGAGGCGTAGCAACATCTTCTTCAACTTGGATGTCTTCATCAGACTCATCCAGTAGAGTTCTTGATTCTTTAGCTTTCTTATTTTTCTTTTCTTTCTTCTTCTCTTTCTCCTCCTTCTCAGGCGCAGCAACCTTTGCTTTCTTTTTCTCTTCAGGCACAGGAACCTTTGACTTCTTTGGTTTTCTGGGAGGCTCTGGGTCAGCAACAGCCTTGCGCTTCTAGACAGGCGCGGAAGGCTCTTGAATAGTAATCCCAGGCGCAAAAGATTTCTTAGCTTTTATCTTCTTGCGCGGCGCATCAGTAGCAATGCCCTTGCCTTTCTCCTTAACCCCAACCTTATTTAACACCGGCTCATAAACTGAATCATCTTCAGAGTCTGAGCTAGATGAAGATGAAGATTCCACCTCATTATCAGAAATGGGAGGAGATTCTTGATTATCAGGATGAATGTCTTCAAATACTTAAACAGGATCCGCAGCCCAGTACATGCAATAATCATAGTTGTTTACTTCACGGTGAAAGTTGTCGAGTATAGGTGCGCGTGGAAGTCACATCAACTTTCATAGAAGGGTCTTCATCTACCAGCTTACGCATTGAAGCAAAGCGCATTAAGATGGCAGTAAGGATTCTGAAGTGCGTTTTGTACTTGGGTGGTCTCTTTGGATCTGCAGCCTTCTTCTTGTAGACGCACACCCAACGTACCAATTCATCAAAAATAATTTCAGCCCAACTTAACAGCTTCTTATTGTAAATGGCTGCGCAACACATCCACTGCTTGCTGATGAAAGTGGATTTGTTGCCATTTTTGCAGTTAATTGTATCTCCAATCAGTGTGCAGAGGTGGTACATGTTGGGTTTCGATCAAACATGCGCAGCGGAATTTAGCATTTAAAATTTTGAAACCCAAAGCCATGGATCCGTTCATATGATTAAATCAAATACGACATAAGAATAAAGGAATAAACTAACCCTTGATGGCTATCAAATTCTCTTGGTCTTTGGTGGAGGTTTGAAGACTTGATCACGATCACAAAGCTTGAACACGAACTTTGAAGATGATGATTTTCACCCTCTAGCGGTATCCACACTTCGAACGAATATCAAAGGAACTTCTTTGATCTTGGTTGCTAGACCAACAACTATGAAACACACTTTCACAATTTGATATGACTATATGGAATTTTTCTTTTGTGTATTATTTTGTTCTTCAACCAAAGATGTCTTAGAACAAAATAAAACCTCTCTCAAACTCTTTGGAGACTCACAAAAGGCTATCACTGAAGTTCTGGCCGAACTCATCCTTTTATACACAAGCAAGACCTATTCCAAATAGGAATCTTGTGTCAAAAGACATTCCAAATCGAATTAGGAAAGTGCCAGTCGACAGTACTGTGCGGCCGCCCAAAACCATCTGTGGGGTCGCACAACTATCTGAAACAAAACTGGTACAAAAAATGGACTAAGTGTGCGGCCGCCCAGTCCATACTGTGCGGTCGCCCACTTCCCAGAATGTCCAGAATTTCCAAAATTCCAATATAGTCCTTTTAAAGATTCGTTCTATTGTGTGTGACCCTCTAGGATTATACTAAGTTGGCAATGAGCTCAAACATGATCCCATAAGATATGATTAGGTTCTAGCAAACCGTCATACCTACCCAAATAGTATAACTAGATACAAGTTCGCATTCCTTTAGAATATGTCACAATCCCTTTGTCCACGATGTCATTGAACACAAGTCATGGTCAAACAGTCAACTTGTTTTGTTCAATACTTTCTCGATTCCGAATATGTTGATAATTCAAATGCTATTGATCCAATCAATCCATTTGAGTCCGGCCGAACATTTCATCAACATCATTTCTACGAGTGGCCCAAGCTTGACATCTCTCCGAGGAGGGACAAATTCATTTAGCTTATTATTCTTCCCTACGTGAATCCGATTATGCCAATCATACCCTTTATAACTTCCCGGTTAAAGGTAGCGTTTGAATATGTCAAACATAATGTTCATCAAGTGGAAGACTATAATAACTTCATGTCTAAGGATTCAAATGACATAACTAATATGAGATATATGTTTGACATGGACCATGACATAAATCTCATACAGCGGGTCATGTCCAGTACCTTGTTCCAAACAAGTACCCATAAATCTAACATGATCATCGCATGATCATTTAGCCTTTATACTAGTTCTTAACAAGTACTAGGGACGGAGATTATTATAAGTAAACATGAACAATAATAATAATCAAAACATCTCTTTATTGATATGAAATAAATGATAACAATTACAACGTTTATTAAACGTGCCTAGGGCACCACTACCAACAGTACATAAGTTCGTCAAATTCTTTCCTATCATGGTTGTTGTACTGAGCAACCAGAGTAGGAATCTTTATCAGCTTTTGCGCAACCTTGTCTTGCGCATCCTGAGACAACTTCTTCTTGCTGCACGCAGGAAGTCCCATCATCTGACGTATGTGCGCGTAGTTGATTGTGACTGGAACTCCACGAATAGAACTCTTGAGGAACTGAACTGGAATAACGTCATATACGCGCTCAATTTCTTCTGCATTGCTGAAGAATTCGTCTATGTAGGATGGAAGGATAAATGTCTGTCCATTGGTAAATAGAGGTAGGATGCTAGATGTATCCATAATCTCTATCATATAGCGTCCCAGCGCATCCATTTTCAGATCATCCACATCTAGTTCCCATCCAGGAATAAAAATTATACACAAAGCAACAGGTATGAATTAGATCTGGACATGCGCATGGACAGAAGCGCATGCGCATGAGCGATATGCGCAGCGCATGAACTAGACTCCATACTTAGAATATAATTACAAATAAAAGGGTAAAAATGTCCAAAAACACAAAATTTAAATCACACACCTAAAATTGGCGCGAAAAGAATAAACAAGAACAATAATCATGGCAAGGCACATCATATGACTATTCATCAAGAACATGAAGAACATGCATCGAATACATGAAGAACACGAAGAACATAAAAATGTCAAAGTGCTCCAAAATGCATAAAAAGCATATCAAAATGTTCGTAATGAAAAATCATACACAAACAAGTAAACCAAAACAACAACAACAACAAGATCAAGCACCCAGAATCTGAGAAAAACAAAAGAGAAATACGAAAAGGCATAAACTCAAAAAATCTCAGAAATACATACCAAACGATCATTGATCGTAAAAAAATTTACATAAATGAATAGCAATGAGTAAAACGAACACACAGCATCAAATAATTTGAAAAACGATCAACGGATCATAGATAAATCGCAAAGGGGAAAACATAAACCTTCGAAGAACATCAATGGCTGAAAACAGAAAGAGAGTTGAGAGACATACCATTTGAGGGTCTTCTGGTTTCTTAGAAGATGTTGTAGTTTTCTTAGGAGCCATATATAAAGGAAAAAATCTTACATGAAAATGGATTAAAGATGAGAAGTGTGTAGAGGAAGAAATGTCAGAGAGAGGGAAAAACGAGAGAGAGAGAAAGTGATAAGAGCAGAGTGAGGGGTAGAGACGAAGGTTCAGAAGGTTTATCATGAAAAAGGGTTGATGACATCACGGCGCACTAACAGAAGTTGATAAAAGATCAGGCGAGTGAGGCGCACGTGCAGGTGAGGCACACGCGCAGATGATTTGGACCAATGAGGAACGCGCGTGAAAAGCCCTAGCCGCGCGCGTGTGTCAGGCATTAATGGTCAAGAAAAGACTTTTCCACTTCCGTCATAAGTAGCACACAACGAGTATTAATGGTGCGTCAGTCAATGCTTTTGCATTAAATGAGGTGGGACGTGCTTAGGGGTAGAAAGGTAATTTCCAAAAAATTCAAAAAGATAATGACGAGGGAAAAAATAATTACGCAAGTACCCTTATGAATTATGTGCTGACTCAGAAAGTCAAGGATCTAGGTGCAATTAACGAAAAGAAAACTTACCTGAGGTCCACGTGGCATGCGCATGAAGCTTATGCGCAGCTCTATAGTGCGCAGAGTTTCTTTCAAAACTCAGAAATGATTTTCCTTATGCGCAACATCATGTGCGCATGAAATGCGTAGGCGCATGAGACATTTCTAACTTAGAAAATTTCAAGGAAAACACAAAAACATTAGTATTGACAAATCATATGGACAAGATTTAGCTAAGTTCAAGCATATCATTTCACCTTTCAAAAAGATGAACATTTTAGCATCTAGTGCTTTTGTAAGGATATCGGCGATTTGGTAGTCGGTTCCCACATGTTCCAAATGAATATTGCCTTTCTCCACGTGGTCTTTAAGGAGGTGATACTTGATGTCTATGTGTTTAGTTTTTGAGTGCATGATAGGATTTTTCAGAAACTGCAATTGTTGATGTATTGTCGCAGTAGATGGGACAATTTTCTTCTTTGATGTGATAGTCCACCAATTGCTGCTTCATCCACAGAATCTGACAGCAACAACTTCCAGCAGCGATATATTCTGCTTCTGTAGTTGAGGCAGACACTGCAGCTTGTTTCTTACTTGCCCATGACATAAGTCGATATCCGAGGAAATGACATGTGCCACTTGTGCTTTTTCTGTCAATGGTGCACGCTGCATAATCCGCATCTGAATAACCTACAAGTTTAAAATTCGAATCCTTAGTGTACCAAATTCCAAGGTTAACAGTGCTGGAGAGATATTTTATAATACGTTTCACAACAATTAAGTGTGCTTCTCTAAGGTCAGATTGATAACGAGCGCAAACACAAACACTAAACATTATATCAGGCCTACTAGCATTTTTAACTTTTAAATCTTTGTCGAGTTTGTTGCCGGTATCCATTGGAGTATCATACGGTTTAGCATTATCTCGTCCAAACTTCTTGATTAGATCCCTTGTATACTTTGCTTGGTTGATAAATATGCCTTCATCCATTTGCTTGATTTGAAGTCCGAGGAAGAATGTGAGTTCTCCCATCATGCTCATCTCAAACTTGCTTTTCATTAGTTTCTCAAAGCGCTTGCATAACAATTCATTAGTAGAACCAAAAATAATACCATCGACATAAATTTGAACAAGTAATTTATGATCATTATGTTTGGCAATGAAAAGAGTAGTATCGATTTTACCGTGAGTGAAGCCTTTCTCAATGAGAAACTTGGATAGTGTATCATACCATGCTCTTGGTGCTTGCTTTAGCCCATACAAAGCTTTCTGGAGTTTGTAGACATGATTTGGAAATTAGGAATCTTCAAACCCAGATGGTTGAGCAACGTAGACTTATTATTGGAGTTCACCATTTAGAAACGCGCTCTTCACATCCATTTGATATAACTTGAAGTTCTTGTGAGCAGCGTAAGATAGAAAGATCCTTATAGCTTCAAGTCTTGCTACGGGGGCAAAAGTTTCATCGTAGTCGATTCCTTCTTCTTGCCTGTAGCCTTGTGCAACCAGCCTTGCTTTGTTTCTTGTGATGGTTCCATTCTCATCCATCTTGTTTCTGAACACCCACTTTGTACCAATCACTCCTTGATCATTTGGTCTTGGAATAAGAGTCCAAACCTTACATCGTTCAAACTGATTGAGTTCTTCTTGCATTGCAACAACCCAATTCGGATCTTAGAGCGCTTTATCAGCCTTCTTCGGTTCAATTTGAGAGATAAATACAGTGTGAGCATCAAAGTTTGTAGCTCTCCTTGTACGAACCCCAACATGAAGATCACCAATAATATTAGTGATTGGGTGATCTCTAACTTCACGAATTTCAGGTGGTAACTTAGGTTGAGTTGTATTAACTTGAAGGTCTTCAATTGGTACATCTTTACCAGCATCAAAATCATCAAAGTTAGGGGGTTGAACTGGTTCAGAATTGAAAGAGTGAGTGACACCAGGCGCAGAATTAGAATGATGCGCATTAGTGGAATCTCTAGGCGCATTGTATGGTGCAACTGAAGCTTCACTTGGTGCGCTATTGACAAAGCTTTGCGCAACTGATGTAGATGGATTTCCTTTAGTTGATGGATTCTGATCTTATATATGCGCAGTATGAATGTGCGCACCTTCTCAATGGACTCAACAGAATCATCAGCAACATTTGGAGCCAAATGTGGCTCAAGGATAGAATGTTCATCAAAAGTAACATGTACTGATTCAACTATCACTAAAGTAGATCTATTGAAAACAAGAAAAGCTTTAGAATGTTTAGCATACCCAACAAAAATACCTTCGTCAGCTTTGGCATCGAATTTACCTCTATGTTCGTTTCCGTTGTAGAGGATATAGCATTTGCAACCAAAGATTATGAAGAATGCAATGTTGGAGTTCTACCACGCCAAAGTTCATAAGGGGTATTGTTGTGATGTTTGTTGATGAGTGAACGATTTTGAGTAAAGCATGAGGTGTTGATAGCTTCTTCCCAAAAGTACTTTGGTAGTTTGGCTGCAGCTATCATCGTCTTTCCCGTTTCAATCAACGTTCTGTTTTTCCTTTCCACAACACCATTTTGTTGAGGAACTCCAGCTGTTTAGAAGTTGTGATCTATCCCATAATCGTCGCAGTAACGAGAAACACCATTGTTCTTAAATTATGTTCCATTGTCAGATCGAACACTAACGATGACATCATCTTTTTGGGTTTGGAGCAGTCTGAATAGAGTGGTAAGAATGTCATAACAATTGTCTTTAGAAATCATCATTTCCACCCACGCATATCATGAATAATCATCCACTACAACTAGAGTATATTTGTTTCCTCTAATGCTTGCAGTGGAGACTGGTCCAAAAATATCAATGTGCAGCAGTTGCAAACATCTTGAAGTTGAGGGAGTTGTCTTGCTGGAGAAAGACTGCTTTGATTGTTTGCCAAGTTGACACGCAGCGCATTTGTTGTCATGATGATCAGCAACCTTGGGGAGTCCTTTGACAATATTGTCCCTGTTGAGTTTTGATAGATATTTGAAGTTCAAGTGACTCAAGCGCTTATGCCATAGCCAACTATTTCCGCTCACACTTTTAGCTACAAAACAAATATTAGTACTAGAGTTCATATTTTGGAATTCAATAATATAAATATTTGTCTTACGATAACCGGTGAGCAATGTAACTCCAGATTTGCCATCCTTGATAAGACACTTCTTTAAAGTAAAGTGGTAATCTAATCCTTTGTCGTAAAATTGAGATATGGATAATAAGTTGCGCTTGAGTCCTTCAACTAGAGAGACTCTTTCGATGCACACTTTGTCTTTCTTGAGCTTTCCATATGCTACAACTTGACTTTTGTTATTATCACCAAATGTTACAGAGGGACCTCTTTCTTCATGAACATCTTCAACTAAGGATTCATCTCCAGTCATTTGTCGTGATCACCCACTGTCGAGAATCCATTCATACGTTCTAGCTTTAGAAGATTCAGCAATGAAGCAAAGAACCTGAAATATAGACATTAAAGCAGGTGCCCTTTATTCCTTTTCGGGTCCTAGAGTTAGCAACTTTTGACAACCCACTCTTGCTTGACCTTAGGATTTTTAAGTCCTTTTGACAACCCACTCTTGCTCATTGCGCTCAGATCACATCTAGCAAATAACAATCCACCATCGGTTTGAGCCGGAGTAAGAAATCCTTGTTCAACAAGCTCGCTAATGGTCGAACCCTTCTTCTTTTTCACTTCTTGAAAACCTGCAGATTTCTTGATAGGTTTATTCAAGACATTCATATCAGGAACATCTTTGGAGTAGTCATCATCTGAATCATAAGCATCGACTTCATCATCCTTTGCCACCAAGCACACGAGCCCATCATCAGAATCTGCATCGCTCTCTTCCGAGTCTGTTTCAATGCAAGTGTTGCGTTCACTTGATGGAGATTCTTCCTCAGCAACCATTCCTTTATGTCGATTGAACTTAGGAGTGTGGCTGCTCTTTTTCTGTATGTACTCGAACTTGGGAATTGGGCAGCTTGATGCAAAATGTCCTGGTTTCCAGCAATTAAAACAAACAAGATCTTCTTTCCTTTTAGAATCACTGCTCCTTGTAAACTTTGGAGGAGCTCTGCTTGTAGATCCTTGTGCTTTGCTGAAAGAGCTGGGTTTTGAGAATTTTCTGAACTTCTGGAATCTCTTCACAAATAAAGCGAAGTCTTCATCATCCATATCCAATAACTCAAAAGTAGAAATTTTGGGGTCAGAACTTTTCTCAACATGAACAGGCGCAGGTGCTTCTTCTCTTTGCGCCACCATAGCAATGGACTTTGATTTTCCTTCAGTTTCACTTATACGCTGAAGTTTGAGTTCATAAACTTTGAGATTTGCGTAAAGATTTATTAGAGTCCAAACATATAAAGTTCCAGTATCTTCAAGAGCGCTAGATTTATGCAGATATCTTGATCCAAAAGCAGCGAGAAAATTAACGTTCAATTCTTTATTGGAGAACTTCTTTCCAAGTGAAATACAGAGATTAATGATTTCACAATATCGTTCATAAGTCTGTGTTAAAGATTCACAGGGGAGTTGAGAGAAATTGTTGAATCTCTTTTGAACTTCGTATCTCTTGTTCTCCTTGCACACGGTGTCTCCTTCGATGTGCTTTTCAATAGCATCCCATAATTCATTAGCAGTAGCACAATGCATGACTTGTTGTTTCATAGCCATGTTTAGAGTGCTTAGGAGAATATTTCTTGCTTTCCCATCATTTGCAACTCTTCTCATCACTTCTTCAGTCCATTCTTCCTTTGGTTTCTTGATGGAAGGTTGATCAGCGTTGGTGCGTGGATTAGGATTCGCTTTCATTGGGATGTAAGGTCCATAAACCACGGTGTCGTGAAGCCTTTCATCGATTGAGTTGAGATGGGTCAGAATGTTGAATTTCCACACGTCAAAATGATCTTCATCAAAGACTGGAACATGTGTGTAGTTAGCAGTTGCCGAATGTTTTGAGTTTGCCATATCGAATTGGCACCCAAGCTGTTAAGCTTGAAAAACAAAAATGTTTTATAAAGGTGTTTGCTCTGATACCACTTGTTGGTCCCAAAGGGCAACAAGGCTATGAAAAATGCTAGAGGGGGGAGGGTGAATAGCATTTTTAAAATTCTTTTCAAACTCTTTTGCAAAACAATAGCAAATGCGCACGACTCAAATATTGGCTAAGTATAGCGCGCAACAGAGTGTGAAATGCACAGCGGAAAACTTAAAGCAATCACTAATGCACAGGTGTATGCGCAGAAGTGTAAAACGTACGCGCTAAGTTTTAGTTTAAAGAGTGGCGCAAAATGAAACTAAGGCAGAAAGCACACAAACACAATGCAAACAGTGCAAGACAATCTACAAAGATCGAACAAAGCAATATATCATAAAAGCTTAAAAGTAGAATGAAAAGCATAATAAATAGACAAGTTATTTGGAGAGGTTCGATCGGGAAAAGATCTACATCCTCTACCAAGATGGTTAGTCTTGGATTTCTAATGGAGATCTCATAATATGAGATAGTGTTACAAGTTACAACGATTGAGAACAAACTAACTCAAAGATCTATAATCTATGAAACAACAAATCCTAGACAATAATCGGTGTATCTCTAGAAGTATGATCGATGAGATCGGAACTTCAAGATGTGTGTGTGTGTCAGAAATCTGGGCTCTTTAAATCTATAAGATGGAGAGCACAAGATTCTAGTGTTACAAGGCTTTAGGATCTGGGCTTGGTAAGGTATGAAGGTATGAAGGCTGTTCTTGAGAATTCTGGAAATGAGCAAGCAATCTTCAAATCTTCAAAGTTTCTTTCAAAGAGCAAAACACAAGCAGCTTGGAAAATGAGGATGAGGGGGCTATTTATAGTGGAGCTCCAAAACTAGCCGTTGGAGCTCTGACCAAGGACGATGAGCTGGCACGATGTGATTGGTGCACAGGTGTCCTTTATAGCCGTTGGAGACAGAGCAAGTGGACAAACTTCAATCTTCTTCTAGAAGGATGACAGTTGTCTTCAATTTGAATTTCAAATTTGAGGCGCATCTCCATCTACATGTATGCTGAGTGTGCTTGTTTTGTCATATGTACACATCATCACTTTGGCTCAATCCAAAAAGCGTAGCTTGACTTGACGCTTTCCAAGCTTCTAGAATATGAGGTCAGGAAATGAGAGAATTGACTAAGGCAAAAACTGCGTGCGTGTGAAAGCCATACGCATAGAGTTGCGCAGATGGGTGTTGCGCATGAGGGTCATGCACATCACACTTAGTCTATTGCACATGAAACCTCAAATACAAAGTATAAGCCCTAACCACTAAGCCTAGTCTATAAGAAGGACTTAGCTAAAAATTGAAGTTATAAAACTTCTTACATAGGATCCTAAAGTCCTTAAAATAAACTTAGGTGATTGTAATAATCAATTCTGACATAAATAGGAGGGTTAAGTAATAAGCATACCCAACAGTACTTCATTTTCTCTAGCATCGAGATCATCAAAAGTAATTTGCTGAAGCGGAGAAACATTATGCGCAGGAGGGGGTGTATGTGCATCAGGAGTTGACACTTCTGGCGCAGCATCCAGAGTTTGCGCATGAGATGGACTTGCTTGATTCTGATTGTGATTATCTTGATTATCATTCTGCGCAGGTGCAGTTTATGGCTGCGTACCTATCTCATCATTCTCAACAGAATTATCAGAATCATTTGGAGCCAAATATGGCTCAAGAAGAGAATGTTCATCAAATGTAACATGTACAGATTCTATAATAACTAGAGTAGTTCTATTTAAAACACGAAAAGATTTAGAATGTTTAGCATACCCAACAAAATACCTTCATCTGCTTTGGCATTGAATTTACCTCTATGATCTTTTCCGTTGTAGAGGATGTAACATTTGCAGCCAAAAATCTTGAAGAAAGCGATGTTGGGCGCTCTTCCTCTCCATAGCTCATATGGAGTTTTGTTGTAGGCTTTGTTGATGAGGGATCTATTCTGAGTAAAGCAAGCAGTGTTGACAGCTTCTCCCAGAAATACTTAGGCAGCTTTGCTTCTGCTATCATGGTTTTTCTATCCTCAATCAACGTGCGATTATTTCTTTCCACAACGCCATTTTGTTGCGGAACTCCAACAGCAGTCGTCTTTGGATATCATCATTTCAACCCATGTACATCTTGAGTAGTCATCCACCACAACTAAAGTGTATTTGTTTCCTCCAATGCTCGCAGTGGAGATCGGTCCAATCAGGACCATGTGAAGCAGTTGTAAACATTAGGAAGTTGAGGAAGCAGTCTTGCTGGTGAAAGACTGCTTAGGTTGTTTACCAAGCTGCCACGCTGCGCATTTTCTGTCATGATGGTCAGCTACTTTGGGAAGTCCTTTGACAAGATTTTCTCATCCTAGCTTGGCCAAATATTTGAAGTTCAAATGGCTTAGGTGCTTGTGCCATAGCCAGCTGCTTTCACTAACGTTCTTTGATACAAAACAGAGATTAGTGATAGACTTTACAGCAGTAAGATCAATGATATAAACATTTGCCTTACGAGTCCCTGTGAGCAAAGTGAGTCCGGATATGCCATCTTTGATAAACCAATGCGTTGCGGTAAAATGGCATTCTAGACCTTTATCACAGAATTGAGATATGGAGAGCAAGTTGTGCTTGAGACTTCTACGAGTGCAACCTGTTTAATGCACACTTGATCCTTTTTTATTCTTCCATATCCAATAATGTGCCCTTTGTTGTTGTCCCCAAAAGTTACTGAGGCACCTCTTCCTTCATGCACATCTTCAAGATTGTTAGCATCTCCAGTCATGTGTCTAGAAGATCCACTGTCAAGATACCATATATGCGCTTTAGCTTGTGAAGAGTGCGCAGTGAAGCAGGAGACCTGAAAGATAAACATTAAAGCGCAGGTCCCCTTTATTCTTGGGTCCTAGAGTTAGCAACTTTTGACAACCCACTCCTGTCTAACCTTAGGATTTTTACGTCCCTTGGCATTAGGAGAAAATCACAAAAGGATTCTGCAGCCTTGTGACCTAAACCATCATACATACCACAATGATATAAGCCACTTATAGATTGGGTTTTTACAAACTCTTTACTCTTCTTTGGCGCAGCATTCTGAACTGGAGCAGAAGAAATAGCTTTGACAAACACCATCTTTTGATGTTTGGGTGCGCTCTTCTTAAGAATGCGCATCTGGCGTTGAGGCGCATGGCTTTCATGCACATGGCTCTTGTGCGCAGATTTGACATTCGAAGTTGAAGCGCAGCCATAATCAGAATATGCGTTGTCAAGTGCAGGTTCAACTTTAGCCTTACCCTTGCCTTTCCCAGTTTGCTTCTTTGGGTAGACATAATGGAAATTTTGTCTCAGGACTTCTCTTGTCCTTTACCCATTAAAGCAGAACGCTTTGCTTTAGGAGTTTCAACAGTTTGCTGGGGTGTAAATTCCTTTTCTCTTTCAGAGCAAACGGCGCATTTAAAGTTGTCACTAGTTGAGAACCCCAAGCCTTCCTTATCTCCACTAGCTTTTTGGGATTCTAGAATTTGATCCTTAGTGACACGAGATTTGGTCCACTCATAAGTGATCCTTATGAGATCAGCTACTTGAGCAGCCAACTCTTCGTTTCTTACTTTAAATAGCGTATTTTGATCTGTCAAGAAACGGTTCTTTTTAGTAAGAGGAGTCATGCTCTTAATCTGCTCCTTAAGGAGGGTGTTTTCAGATTTTAAAAGAGTTTTCTCCGTCTTAAGCTGTGAAATTTCTCCAATTGATAAGTCCACTGCTTCTTTCATAAAATTAAATCTTTTGATTACCTTTTCAGCTTGTTGAAATACAGACTCACGTTCACCAGCAGAGTCATCATTCATTTTTACAATTTCAGCAGGAATTTCAAGAGATTCTTTGCGCGGAGGCGCAGCTACAAATTTCTTTGATAATTCTGCTCTGGCAAATAAGTACTTGCCATTCTGTCTGCTCGGAGTTAGATGTCCCATTTCTACTAGTTCAGTGATAGTGGGACCTTTCTTCTTTGTTATCTTCCTTTACTCTTTTTGTGCGTTCATGTCAGGAACGTCATTCTCTGAGTCACTATCATCATCAGCATTTGCCATCAAGCAGAGCAGTCCATCCTTAGAGTCATCATCGCCACTGTCTTCAGTGTCAGTCTCTATCCAGGTCTTGAGTTCCTTCTCAGCACAGTCTTCTTCAGCAACCATTCCGCGCTGCTTTGACGATCTTTGCGCATTGGTCCTCTTCATGTACTCAAATTTTGGAGTAGGGCATTTAGATGCGAAATGACCAGGCTTTCTACAGTTGTAGCAAACCAAGTCATCATATTTCTTTGAGTCTCTACCTCGAGAGAACTTTGCTGGTGATTTGCTAGAGGATCCAGGTTTTGAGAATTTCCTGAATTTTTGAAATCGCTTAACAAACATAGCGAAATCATCGTCATCCATTTCTAGTAAAGAGGAAGTAGAGACTTTGTCTGAGGTTTGTGCAGGCGCAGGTTCTTTTTGCGCAACCATTGAGATTACTTTTCCTTTTCCTTTAGTTTCATCAATTCGTTCAAGTTTTAACTCGAACGCTTTCAAATTAGCATATAAACTGCGCAGAGGCCAAGTATCCAGAAATCCAGAATCTTCCAGATGACTTGCCTTGTGCACATATCTAGAACCAAGCGCATATAGAAATTGAGCATTAATTTCATTATTTTCTTTGCTAACCTTGTCTCTGAGTTTACAATTCACAGTAGCGATCATAAGTTTGTCTCTGGGTTTCACCCTCAATCTTCATGAAGCAGTTGAATTTTCTTTGTACCACAAATATTTTATTTTCTTTGCTAACCTTGTCTCCATTCACATAGCCTTCAATAGCATCCCATAGCTCTTTTGCAGTTGCGCAGCTCACAATCTGATTGTGCGTAGAGAGGTCCATGGTGCTTAGGATAATGTTCCTTGCTCTTCCATCATAGCCAACCCACTTCTTTTCTTCATCAGTCTATTCCTCCTTGGGCTTCTTGATGGTAGGATTGTCCTTGTTGGTAGCAGCATCAGGATTTGCCTTCATAGGGATGTAAGGTCCTCCAAGAACAATGTCGTGGAGGATCTCGTCGATAGAAGAAAAATGAGTGAGCATGCAGTGCTTCCAGATGTCGAAGTGATCTTCGTTGAGCACAGGAACATGTGAATAGTTAGCCATTTCCAAAGATTTTGAAGCCATCTTGAATCGGCACCCAAGTTGTTAAGCTTGAAAAACGAAAACAAGTTTTATGAAGGTGTTTGCTCTGATACCACTTGTTGGTCCCAAAAAGGCAACAAGGGTATGAAAAATACTAGAGGGGTGTGAATAGAATTTTAAAATTCTTTTCAAACCCTTTTACAAATCAATGGCTTATACGCACAGTTCTCAAATAAGCTAAGTATAGCGCGCAGAGAGAGTGTGAAATGCACAACGGAAATTAAGCAGCTGCTGCGCAGGGTATACTGCGCAGAGACTAAAATGCACGCGCTAAGTTTTGGCTAAAGAGTTGGTTAAAATTTTTCTAAGGCAATAAGCAATAACAGAACACAGCAGCAAATAGAAATCTGATAAGATCAAACAAAATAATAATTCAGAAATAAAAAAGCAGGAAATAAATAGCAAGAATAAAGAACAAGCTATTTGGAGAGGTTCGATCGATGAAAGATCTACGTCCTCTACCAAGATGGTTAGTCTTAGATTTTCTAATGAGATTTATATTGACGTGAGGAGATTTTACAAGATAACAAAGAATCAAAACTCAAATCAAAATCTAATCTATGAAGAGCAAATCCTAGACTAAACCCGTGTATCTCAAGAAGCAAGATCTAAATGACCGAAGCTTCATGAGGTGTGTGTGTGTCAGAAATTCTGGGCTCTAAGAATCTATAAGATGAAGAGCACGAAGAATTCTGGGTGTTACAAGGCTTAGGATCTGGGCAGGAGTTTGAAGGTATGAAGGTTTGAAGGTTATTCTTGAGAATCTGGGATTTTAAGCAGCAATCTTCAGAACATCAAAGATACTTAGTAAGCACAAACTCTAGCAACTTGGAAATAAAGATGAGTAGGCTATTTATAGGTGAGAGCTAAAAACTAGCTGTAGGAGCTCTGAGCAAGGACGATGGGTTGGTACAATATGATTGGTACGCAGGTGTCCTTTATAGCCGTTGGAGCTCTGATCATGGAAGATGAGCTGGCAAAATATGATTGGTGCGTAGGTGTCCTTTATAGCCATTAAAGATAGAGCATGAAGACAATTCAAAAACTTCTTCTAGAAGGTTGACAGCTGTCTTCATTTGAAATATTTCATCTGAGCGCATCTCCATCGTTGGATTTGCTGAGTGTGCTTGTTTTGTCGTTTCTACACACCTCATCAATTTTGGCTTTTAAGAAGCGTACATCTTCTGAGCATTTTCCAAGTTAGGTAATCTGAAAACATTGAAAACAGAGTAAGGTGAATGATGCGCAGATATGACCTGCGCAGTGATAGCCTGCACAGAGAAGTCCTACGCAGAGACCAAAGTCCTGCTTAGTTCTTTATTCCTTTTCGCTCCAAGTCCTATATTCTAAGCCTATACTATAAAATGGACTAAGCTAAAAAATGAAGTTATTAAACTTCTTACATAGGGTCCTAAAGTCCATAAAATACTAATAGGTGATGGTATCAATCAATTCTAACATATTTAGGAGGGTTAAGTGATAAGCATACCCAACACCTTTTTACACACTCTTTAAGCCAAATTACTTAGTGTGTGTGTTTGCTCCTTTTCATTGTTTGCGCTCCTTTAACTTAACTAAATTCTGCTGTGCATTTCACTCTATCTTTGGAGCGCCCTTCAAAACGCTTAAAAGGACTTAGTGCGCATTTGCAATTAAATTTTCAAGGGTTAGAAATTAATTTCAAAACAGCTATTCACCTCCCCTCTAGCTATTTTTCATACCCTTTTTGCCCTTTGGGACCAACAAGTGGTATCAAAGCAAACACCTTTATAAAACTTCTTTTTGTTTTTCAAGCCTAGCAGCTTGGGTGCCGATTCAATATGGCAAACTCAAAACCTATGGAAACTGCAAACTACACACATGTTCTTGTCTATGATGAAGATCACTTTGACGTATAGAAATTCAGCATCTTGACCCATCTCAACTCTATAGATGAAAGGCTTCATGACACCGTGGTTTATGGACCTAACTTCCCAATGAAAGCAAATCCTAATCCGCGCACTAACGCTGCTCAACCAAACATTCGAAAACCAAAGGAAGATTTGACTAAAGAAGAAGCAAGAAGAGTTGGAAATGATGGAAAAGAAAGAAACATTCTCTTAAGCACTCTAAGCACTGCAATGAAACAATAATTCATGCATTATGCTACTGCAAATGAATTATGGGATGCTATTGAAGAGCAATTGAAGGAGACACTGTTTGTAAGGAGAACAAAAGATATGAAGTTCAAAGGAGGTTTAACAATTTCTCTCAACTTCCTGGTGAAACTCTCAGATAGACTTATGAACGTTATTGTGAAATTATAAACTTGTGTATCTCTCTTGGCAAGAAGTTCTCAAACAAGGAAATCAATGTTAATTTCCTTGCTGCTTTTGGATCAAGATATCTCCACAAATCTAGTGTTCTTGAAGACGCTGGAACCTTGGATGATTGGACTCTAAGAAACCTTTATGCAAATCTCAAAGTTTATGAACTCAAAATTCAGCGCATCATTGAATCTGAAGGAAAGTCAAAAATCCATAGCAACGGTGGCGCATAGAGAAGAAGTGCCTATTGAGCAAAGCTCAGACCCCAAAATTTCTACTTCTGAGCTATTGGACATGGATGATGAAGACTTCGCTTTATTTGTGAAAAGATTCCAGAAGTTTAGAAAATTCTCAAAACCAGGAGCTTCATGCAAAACTCCATGATCTAGCAGCAGAGCTCCTCCAAAATTCACAAGGAGCAATGATTTAAAAAAGAAAAGAAAATCTTATTTGTTTTAATTGCAGGAAATCAGGTCACTTTGCATCAAGCTGTCCAGTTCCCAAGTTTGAGTAAATGAAGAAAAAGAACAGCCATAATCCCAAATTCTCTCGTCACAAGAGCATGGTTGCTGAAGAAGATTCACCGTCAAATGAACTCAAGACTTGGATCAAAGCGGACTCAAAAGAAAGCGTTGAAGATTCAGATGATGGTCTCGTATGCTTGGTTGCAAAATATGATGGCGATGATGATTATAATTCAGATGACTACTCGAAAGACGTTCCTAATATGAAAATCTGGAACAAACCAGTTAGGAAATCTGCAGGTCATCCAAAAGTGAAAAATAAGATAGGACAAACCATCAGTGAGCTCGTTGAACAAGGATGCCTTACACCAGCTCAAAGCGATGGTGGATTATTGTTTTCCAGATGTGATCTGAGTGCAAGAAGCAAACTCAGAAAGGAAGCTTATATCAAATCACAAGTTAAACCAATTCCTAAAGTTAATGATGATGAAGCTATTGAAAAGCAAGAAAAGTTGTTCAAAGAGGCTGAAAAGGTAATCAGTAGATTTGTTGAACTTATTTTTTTGTTTTTTTAATCTAAAGCTAATTTGAGCAAAGCTGAAAGAAAGAGACAAACAATTGAGGCAAATCTAGCTCTCCGCCAGGCTAGGGCACGAGTAGAGGCTATCAATGAGATTTCTTAAATGTGGCTTCGAATAATCAAAAAGGTTCGATTTAGAAAAGGCTATTTTTCTTGTTTTGTTTGATTTTTTCAACTCAATACAATCAAATCTAATCAAGCGGAATCGGATTTGGATGGAACACCCCCTAGCTATTTTTCATATCCTTGTTGCCCTTTGGGACCAACAGATGTGAAAAGTGCGTTTCTAAATGGTGAACTCCAAGAACAAGTCTATGTAGCTCAACCACCTGGATTTGAAGACTCAAAATGCCCAGATCATGTTTACAAACTCCAGAAATCTTTGTATGGACTCAAACAAGCTCCAAGAGCATGGTATGATACACTATCCAAGTTTCTTATTGAGAAAAGCTTCACGCGCGGTAAAATCGATACTACTCTTTTCATTGCCAAACATAATGGTCATAACTTACTTGTTCAAATTTATGTTGATGATATTATATTTGGTTCTACTAATGAATTATTATGCAAGCGCTTTGAAAAACTTATGAAGAGCAATTTTGAAATGAGCATGATGGGAGAACTCATATTCTTCCTCAGACTTCAAATCAAACAATTGAATGAAGACATATTTATCAACCAAGCAAAGTATACAAGAGATCTCATAAAAAAATTGGACTTGAAAATGCTAAAGCATACGACACACCAATGGCCACCGGCAACAAACTAGATAAAGACTTAAAAGGTAAAAAGGTTGATCAAACTCTTTATAGAGGTATGATTGGATATCTCCTTTATCTTACTACTAGTAGGCCTGATATTATGTTTAGTGTTTGTTCTCGTTATCAATTTTACCCTAGAGAAGCACATTTAACTACTGTGAAATGTATTATAAGATATCTATTTATTACTGTTAACCTTGGACTTTGGTACACCAAAGATTCGAATTTCAAACTTATAGGTTATTCAGATGCAGATTATGCATCATGCAGTATTGACAAGAAAAGCACCAGTGGCACTTGTCATTTCTTTGGCTATAGACTTGTGGCATGGGCTAGCAAGAAATAAGCATCAGTCTCAGTTTCAACAACAGAAGCAGAATATATTGCAGCTGGAAGTTGTTGCTGTCAAATGCTTTGAATGAAACAACAGTTGTTGGATTATGATATTATAGAAGAAAATTATCCAATTTATTGTGACAATACATCAACCATCTCAGTTTCAAAAAATCCTGTCATGCACTCCAAAACCAAACAAATAGACATCAAATATCACTTTCTCAAGGACCATGTTGAAAAATGAAACATTCATTTAGAGCACGTGGGAATTGATTATCAAATTGCTGACATTCTCACAAAAGCTCTTGATGCAAAAAGGTTCATATTTTTTAGAGGAGAAATGGGTATGCTTGAACTCAACTAGTCCATATAATTTTGTAATTACTAATGATATCTTGTCTTTTGAGTTATGAAAATTTTAGGTTTAAAAATCTAGAAATCAGTTTTAAAGTTTCAAGGAAACTTTGGTGAGCCTGTGAGTAATACGCGCCTTCAATATCTATGCGCGTCTATGGATCAAGTGCGCCTCTACAAACCTTGCGCGCCTTGCTATGTCGCTCCTAAGATATCTACGCACCCTCAGCATATACGCGCCTACTCAAGCGCGCCTAAAACAATGATTGGTTTCAACACTTCATTAATTTTTATTCTCTGGCTCCAATTTATTTCACAAGTACCAGGGGTGTTTGTCTTTATTTATTGCATATAGTATTTATGTCTTTTCAGCACATTCCATGATATTTGAAGGGTACTTGTGCAATTAATTTTTTCTCATTTTTCGTTTTTTAAATTTATTATTTCTGGGGATTATATTATTAAGCTTGCAACCCCAACTTATATCAAAATGATTATTTTGATATCTGTGCAAAAATCCAAGGTTGTTCTTAACACTTAAAAAGGAAGTGGAACAACCATCTTATCCTTTAATGACATCATCAATTTTCTTCACCACTAACCCACTTCTTCCTATTTTCTCTCCATAACTGCTAAAACCACTACTCCACTCTTTCAAATTCTCAGATGGTATAAATAGTAGTACACTAAGCCTTTTAACTCTCCACTACCCAAAACATCAACCACCTCTCCTTTCCCACTACCAAAATCGTGCTTCAACTCTCTCTCTCTCTCTTCCCGACAGTCTCTTTCTCTCTCTAGATCCTTCTCAATTTTCTTGCATTTAAGCATTATGGCTCCCAAAAATCATCATCTCAAGCTCCCCAAAATATCATCAAAGACATGGTATGAATTTTTTGAACCATAAACTCAGATTTCAAGCTTTATTATGTCAGGTTTCTCATATTACCTGAATTCGAATTTGTGTCATTACTTGCCTGATCTGTGATTTTATCTTATGATTCTTGTTGGGTTTTAATCCTCTCTTGATTTCGAGTTCATAGACTCTAAAATCATGACGATCCATGTTGGTTTGATATGTTTATTCTTGAATTTTTCTTTTCGGGTTTATTGTTACCCGGATGCAATTTTCATCTTTTTGAGCTTGATTGTTGTTGTTTTTGATGTTTTTATGCTTATATTGTTGTTCTAAATTGTCTTAGGATCATTTTGATGTATAATGTTCTTAGTTTGGCTCAAGTTGATCTTCATGTGTTCTTCTTGCATTCATATGATATTTATAGTGTTCTTGAGTTTTTGAACCTTATTTGCCTCTCTTTGATTTTCATTATTGTTTCTCGCTTTGATCCTTATTTTAGTTGATGATTTCAATAGTACTTGTGATTTCTAAGTACAAAACTCTTGGTGTGTGCCTTTGGCTTGTCTACGCCTTCCTTGTTGTGTGCCTTTGTGTTTCTGTACCTTTACGTTTCTGTGCCTTTTTTGGTATATATGTGAGCCTCTTTATTCATTATGCGCGCCTATTAGTTGTGCGCCCTTAATCTGCGCCTTCATGCTTGTGATTTCTCATAACTAAACAAGACAATTTTTTTTCCAGAATTCCAAGTATTTCTTACCTGGTCTGGAGGTTGATGAGTCAGAATTAAAGCAAGATGTAATTGGAAATCACATTCTTGATGGCCTGAAGAGATGTGGAATTTTTCCACTGTTCAATATGCAATAATCCTACTACGTGCCTTCGTATGTAGATGAGTTTTTCAGCTCTGCAGCAATTACAAACCCAGTTGTGAATGAGGTGAAGGTCAACCATTGATGCTACAATTTGAGGCAATCACATTCAATTCACGTATACATACTTCGATTCGTAAATGCCTCAACTTTGAAGTACGTGGCGCTGTAAGTACCCCAATCTGAACTGAAACCAGTTTAGAGGTATTCTTAGGACTATTTAGGGATAAAACTGATAGGCTAGGACCTCACTAGAATAAACCAAAACTCTAGGACTATCCTGGAATTAAAACTTAGAAAAATCTAGAAACTCGCCAGGCTGAGTCGTACGGATAGTATGGGTACTAGAATGGCCCAGCCGTACGGCTGGTTTGGGTGCCTTCAGTCCCTATAAATTGAGCCCTTGCTGATCATTTCAGGTGGTGTAGATACCCCGGGGAACCACGGCTGGGCTAGAGCGGTGAATTAACCTAGGATGTCTAATTGATTTTAATAGTCGCCACCCACGTTTTAGAGGAACGCGAGAAAACCTAAGAAAATAGCCTTTTTTATTGATTACGAAACCAAAGATTCTTGAGATGAGAGGTTCGGGGGTTAGGTGACGGAGTGGGAAGTACTTAAACATCCACTCCGCCCCGCTTACGCGGGTCTTGCTACTTTTGGTGTTCTAATGTTAAATGTCCTTCAATAAAAAGTGCTAACAATTAAAGTGAAAAGAAAGGGGAAAATAAAAGAGAAATAAAAGAGAATTGTTTTATTTATTAATTTATGCTAAAGATTACATGTAACAATTATACTAAACAATTACATTAAGAAATGGATAGGAAATTAAAGTAGAGATTGAAATGTAGGGAGATGACCTTGACCAACTTTAATGTAGTAAAGTGGTCATTTGGTCATGTCCCAATTGATGGGGATTGCATACATTACTAAGACATGTAAAATAAGAGAAGAAGAATAAAGTACCTTAAGAAAGAGGACTTCAAACTTGGACTTGAAAATGGTGTTGTTGTAGGGAAATTGTTGTAGAACAATTTGTGTAGAGTCTTGTTGTTAAGAACTTTTGTTGGGAGAATTTGTGTATAGTGTAGTTTGTGAATCAAAGTTGAGGTTTTCTAAATAAGAACAGGGAGGGGAAAATGGTGCTATCCGTTACTGCCAAAGCGGGAAGCGCGCGGGTCCGGCCTATTGGACTAAACGTGCGCGCGACCCATTGACGGTGCCGGAAGCACCCACGGGCTAAAACGACAGAATGACAGAAATGACTCTAAAAGTTAACTCTGTTATGCAGTTTAGTCCAAAACTAACGGAATCAGTTAGGAACTTAACGGAAATAACAGAAATTAACAAAATCAAGTTAAATAAAAATACTATGTATGCAATCGGGGTGAGAGGTCCAAGGCGGGGTGTCTACAGAGCCCCTCGGCGATGTGGATTGCAAAGCAAAACGCGTCGACGAAAGAAAGACAACCGCCGAGGACATCGACAAGAGAAAACAAAGACTCGATAAAACATGAATTTGAAATTTGCGATGGATAGGGGTGCGCTCCCTGTGTGAGCGGCTTTCGCGGATGGAAAGGGTGTGGTGGCTTGAGGCGGCCCACCACGGCCACAAATTTATTTATTTATTTTTTTTTATTTTTTTTTAAAAAGGTGTGATGGCTTGAGGCGGCCCACCACGGCCACAAAATTTTTTAAAAGAGGTGTGGTGGCTTGAGGCGGCCCACCACGGCCACAAAATTTTAAAAAGGTGTGGTGGCTTGAGGCGGCCCACCACGGCCACAAAATTTAAAAAAAAGGTGTGGTGGTTTGAGGCGGCCCACCACGGCCACAAAATTTTTAAAAACAGGTGTGGTGGCTTGAGGCGGCCCACCACGGCCGCAATTTAAAGAAAGAGGGGAATTTTGAAATTGTGAAAGATGGGGGTGCGCTCCCTGTGTGAGCGGCTTTATTGATATAGAAAGGATATGGCGGGATCCGTCTTGCTGAAGCGGGATCCGTTTGCTGATGCGGGATCCGTTTGCTGGTACGGGATCCGTTTGCTGAAGCGGGATCCGTTTGCTGGTGCGGGATCCGTTTGCTGGTGAGGGATCCGTTTGCTGATGCGGGATCCGTTTGCTGATGGCGGGATCCGTTTGCTGAAGCGGGATCCGTTTGCTGGTTCGGGATCCGTTTGCTGATTGCGGGATCCATTTGCTAATTGTGGGATCCGTTTGCTGAAGCGGGATCCGTTTGCTGATTGCGGGATCCGTTTGCTGGTAGCGGGATCCGTTTGCTGGAATGCGAGATTCGTTTGCTGATTGCGGGATCCGTTTGTGGGTGCAGGATCCGTTTGCTGGTGCGGGATCCGTTTGCTGAAGAGGGATCCGTTTGCTGATTGCGGGATCACCGTGGACCAAATTGCTATTACAGCTGCTGTTGACTTTATCGTGGGGATGCGGGCATGGTTGACTGTGGACCATTTTCTGCTGGGGATGAAGTGCTTTAAGTAGCGGATGTTGTTGACTTCGTGGTGGTACCTGCTATGTTTGTTCTTGGAAGGTATATGTGTTTATGCAAGAAGATGCATGAAGTGTGAAATGAAGAGAGAAATTGTGCTCGTGGTGCAATGTGATTTTGAAGCACTTTTGCATGAGGGAGAAGTAAAGTGATTTTGTGTGTGAAGTGATTTTTGAAAGTAGAGATTTGCTTGAGAGAGATGAATGATGTCCATACCTTCACTTACCATTGCCGTTGGATGGATTCGTGATGTTGTGGAGGGTGTCGCTGCCTTTGATGACGAATTCGTTCTTGATGGAGTGTCGGTGGGACAGTGTTCCGGATGATGCGTTGGTCGTGCCAAAAGGCTGCCTACGTATCCCTTTAAGAGAATCAGACCAGCGTAGTTCAAGGATGCTGGAGATTGCTGGAGGAGAAGCTAGAAGCAAAGCAAAAATAAAGCACATACTTTTGCACATAGAAGGAAAAAGAAAGAAAAAGAAAAATCTCTTTTTTTTTTTTTTTTTTTTTTTTAAGATTAGAAGGGAAAGAATATGAACACATGTGAGAAAAAAAAGATTCTTTTTTTTTAGTTCGTGGGTGAACCATTTTAACCATTGTGTGTTTGTAAAGCCAACCCAAGATTAAGTCATGTTCAATCGAAGTCCGGATTGCCTCGCTTGAATGTTGTCGCCGCGGTGTCCAACAAAAATTGATGTCTAGCCCCAAGAGATTTGTCGTTTATGGGGCTTCAAAAGGACTATTGATGCCGAGATGCCAAGGGGTTGCTGACTGTAAAGCCCCTCGAATGATGAACTTTGAGTGGCTTATGAAGCCCCAAGATGAATCAACTCTTAGCCCATTCAAATGAACTGTCTTTTATTGTCGACATGGGCAAGCCCCAAGAGAATATCATTGATACCAAGCTTTGAGAGATTGCTAAGCCCCAAATGTCATGGGCTTATCAAGTTTGTAGATGGCGGGATGTGGAGACCTTTCGGTGTGAAGCCTCAAATTTTCTTGGAATCGTCTTAGCATTATGTTGGGAGCGGATGGTGCTATTGGGAAGAACTCTTGAAGGCGATCTCCTTCTTTCTCTTGTTTGGAGATGGATGGCCCTTTTTTTTGTGGTTGATACCCAAATGGCGGAAGGTCCATGTTGAAAATGTAGTACGGTCTTCGGGAGACGTCTCGTGGGAGATGGTGATGTTGTTGCAGATGATAAGGTCTTGGTGTGATAAAGTCTCGAACGGTATGTTTGCTTGAGTCTTCTCGAGTTGAACCGACGACGGATCTTCGGATGCAGCCTGTGCTTTTGATCTTGGAGAAGGGGGTGCTGTATTGCAGAAAAATTGGGATTGGCCGTAACTCTGCTTATAGAGCTAACATATTGGCGTTGCCCGCTATAACTCAGCCGGGTGAGTCTAGCATATTGAATCCTTTTCCTTTTCTCTAAGACTTCCTTCATAATCTTGCTGTGAGTTCTAACAAGAATCATCAAATTCATTCATATCATTGGAGCCTTCATTTAAAACCAAGAGGCCTTTTGACTGGAAGTGTTGAGAGACCATTGAAGTTTGATCCCTTTCATGGAGCCATAAGACTACTCCCAAATTGCATTGCTCGGGTACCACTGCCCAATAGCTTGTTAATTGCGAAGCCCCAATATTGCCCTTTGCTTGTATCACTGTAATGTCGTAGCCCAAAAGATTGTAGATTGCGAAGCCCCTTGAGACCTTTCGGTATAAAGCTTCAAATGTTGCTGGGGACATTGAAGTGAATTGCTTCTTGCCGAGGGAGCCTTTAAGACTTGACCGTAGTCCCTAGAGTGCCATCATTGATTGCGAGAAAGGTCCATCCTTGATTGGGGGAACGAGTACGGGCACTTATGACAAGAGGGCTTTTTGACATCCCTTTTGAGAGACTTTGAGGATAGTCTCACACATCTTTCTCGAGCATAGCCCCTAGGGCTTATTGATTGTCAAATGAAGCAAAAGAAGCCCTTGTTCTTGAGTCACATAGCCCCTAGGGCGTCACCATTTGTTGAGCAAAGCAAGAGTGACTCATCCTCATGCGAGGGAACAAACATGAGAGGACATGGCAAGAGCTACTCCATTTCTCGGGAGCCTTTCGGCGTACTTTAGAAGCACATACTTGCAGAAGCTTTGAAAACTGAGACATATGTTGTTGCTATTTGCTGCCCAAGCCAATTGACTAGCTAGGGATTATTTGTGCAACCTCGTGCCTTTTTATGATGGGCTCGTTCTCAGATGGGTCTTGGTTACCACGGGCCTTCTTTTCATGAACCCAAAAGTGCACACTGCTGGAGAATGATGCCGATAACCCAAGACAACCTTTGATGGTGCCATATCTTGTCGAGCCTTTTGCAATCCCAAAGTTGACTCGGTGGGGAATTGACTTGCTGAGGAGACCCAGTGTAGAACTTGTGCAGTTGTCTTCCTTAGAGGCCGGAGATCTCCATTTCTCTTTCCCTTCTCTCTCTCACTCTCTCATTTTTTTTTAATGACGCACCCTGTTTTTTTGCCTAGACCGCCCTTTCAGGTTTTCAATCTAGCGGCCATCTCTTTTGCGTCTTATTTTTTTATTTTTTGACTCGATTAATGAGGAAGTGTGCATTGACTCTGGCTGAGGAGATAAGACATGTGATTTTGCGGTGAAGACCTCTTGTCACTAAAGATGAGTGACATTGACTCGACTAGGGAAGTGTCCCTAGTATTGAATTCATGTATGTATATATTTTTTTGAACGACTCACGAAGGCAAGTAATTCATTAAGAGAGAAGAGAAAGAAAGCCCCAGTTTGATTGCAATAAACTGGGAGTATCGCAAAAAGAAGAGAAACCCCTATACTCGACAAGGAACGGATAGCGATTCCAAATCTAAGAAAGTTGTTCAATCTTTTGGAGATTAATTCAATGGCAAATGAATCGTACAAAGATGTCATGACAAGTTCGAGAGGAAGGCCGATCACCATAACGCGCTAGGGCTAAACATATCTTCTTTCTTGCATGAGACCGGACCCGAAGGTTGCCTACGTTCCTCCAGTGTAGAGGCTCAGGTCACCGCAGTTCTTGTGGATGCTCGATTCGTCGCGATGGTTGATGTTGATTCGTCCTTCGTTGGTGGAATGATGTTGATCTTTGTACTTCTTTGATTGAGGGGTTTTTTTTGTTTTTTTTTTTTTTTTTGTGCTCTAACTTTTGCCTAGGTTGATTTGAGGATTTCAACCAAGCGAGCTTTTTTTTTTTTTTTTTTTTTAATCCCCTTTTTGAAAACTTTGCTTGATTTCTCCATGGTTGTTGCTCCTTGATGTCTTGGCTTTTTCTTCGTCGTTGATGTCGTCGTCGATGTTTAGCCTCTAGGCGTTCAAGTGATAGCCTTCGTTCTAAAACGTGTTTAGACATTTTTTCATCATTTTGCCAAGAATTAAATTGAAAAACTTGGAGGAGTGTATGAGGACAAGAACGACTTTTATTTGATAATAAGACTCGACATTGAACATGGGAGGAGAGAAAACTTTAATGCACACTAAATAGGACTTTGACTTTTTTTTTTTATTCCTATTACTAGGTAGAGAAAGAGAAACGGAGATTGTTGTTGTAGTCCCCATTGTCGTTGTAGCCTTCCTTGCGGCATGATCTCTTGTTGAGACCCTATTTCAAATCTGAGCCCCTTCCTTAATGAGTTCTTGCATGTTCTCACTCTCTAACTGTTGTTCTTCAACCACAGTAAACTCACCATTGTCAATCAAGTCTTGGATGATGTTGCGGATGGAGAAGCAATCCTCGGTAAGGTGACCACTGCATAGGTGATAGTCACACCACTTTTGGTGGGCATGGTTGCGACGCAATGGTTGTGGTTTCTTGTACCCTTGGAGAGGAGAAATTTGTACCTTTGCTTTGAGATCTTCATAGGCCTTGGTGACGGTCATACCTTGGAGGGGAGTGTAGACACGGTCGTTGGTAGAACCTTTGTGACTTTTGAGAGGCGAGCCACTTGAACATGCCTTACCGTTGTCCTTTGCCTTGTTGTCGGTGAACTCCCGTAAATGGGCCTTAAGTCCAGACACTTCTTCCTTATGAATTCTCCTCTCGAGATCAAGACGGGCTTGCCATAAATCATCATTGCGGCGGGCATCCTCGACAAGTCTATCCATTTGTTCCCCCATGGCTCTTATTATGTTGAAGAGCCTTTCGTTGGACACGGAAGTATTCTCACCCTTGTTGTTGTTGCTGTTGGAAGCCATTGGACCTATTGAGAGAACACGGTCGATCTTAGGTAGGCCCCACAAACATATTTGAGTAAAATAATTAACCCACAAACAAAGGAAAAAGACTCAACCACATAAGAAAAATGACTCTTTTTTTTTATTTTATTTACAAAAGTCGGAAGGACGTGGTCCTTTTTGGGGTTTCTAAAAAAATAGTGGAATCGTCACACTAGTATATAGACCTTCTCGTGGTCCCATATACTCATCGGATTCCACCACTCTTGTGAATCCTACATGTGTCGGGATTAAACTAAATTAATGTAGTAAAGCATACATGCGGGGACGGATTTTTATTTTCGTCCATAATAACCACTTGGGGACGGAGTTTTATTTCGTCCAAAACAACGAGTGGCATACATGATTTGAAGAGATTAGTTTAGGGAAATCTCGGCACATGGAAACCGACTTGAGTCACTGAGTGTTAGACCCTAACTAGAATTGTGTGGTTTGTGCTCGGATAAAGAGAGGCTTAAAGGTCACCCCCGGCATGTAGTCGTGAACTACGCCACGGGCTGAGGTTTACCGCTTCGGAAGAGTCAAGTTCGAGTGGAGCTTGAAACTTCCTAGGACGGGCCTCGACGGGTTTTGGGTTGGACTTGTCCGACTCGATAGTGAGCAGTTGATAAGAATTGTGCGCGTAGTGTGAGGTCTAACAAGTGACAAAATATTTTTTTTCAAAGGAAATAAAAAAAAACAAATAAGCACATAATTTACAACTTTCGAATCACCCGTGTGACCGATAAAAATGAATAAACAAAAGTAAAAGGGGGTGTATGCAGGCCCAGTGCCCACACACTGTCAAAATTGCCCATTCTGTTCACTGTTCTGTTTACTGTTCTGTTCTGAAAAATGGCCCAGAAGCGCGCAACTCAAGGCAGTTACGTGGGAAGCGCGCGCATTGCGCCATGAATGTGGGAGGCGCGCGCATCTGGGGTACCTGTCAGAATGTCAGAAGAAACCGCGGACTCAGGGGATTGCCCAGGTCCCAAATTATGTAACTTTCCACTGCAGAAACTTGTTAGCATAGAAATATTAAGTTTGAAGGACAAGATGGAAGGTGGGCGATTCTGGTAATAAGGGTCGGACGCGCGCGCTTTAGGCCAAGAAGGCCGGAGGCGCGCGCTTCCTACCCTTTTTACCATAATGCCCAGAAAACAGATATAAGAACACCAAAAGCGGAAAATGCAAGTTTAACCCTCTACGTCCCCAGCAGAGTCGCCACTGTAGATACCCCGGGGAACCACGGCTTGGCTAGAGCGGTGAATTAACCTAGGATGTCTAATTGATTTTAAGAGTCGCCACCCACGTTTTAGAGGAACGCTAGAAAACCTAAGAAAATAGCCTTTTTTATTGATTACGAAACCAAAGATTCTTGAGATGAGAGGTTCGGGGGTTAGGTGACGGAGTGGGAAGTACTTAAACATCCACTCCGCCCCGCTTACGCGGGTCTTGCTACTTTTGGTGTTCTAATGTTAAATGTCCTTCAATAAAAAGTGCTAACAATTAAAGTGAAAAGAAAGGGGAAAATAAAAGAGAAATAAAAGAGAATTGTTTTATTTATTAATTTATGCTAAAGATTACATGTAACAATTATACTAAACAATTACATTAAGAAATGGATAGGAAATTAAAGTAGAGATTAAAATGTAGGGAGATGACCTTGACCAACTTTAATGTAGTAAAGTGGTCATTTGGTCATGTCCCAATTGATGGGGATTGCATACATTACTAAGACATGTAAAATAAGAGAAGAAGAATAAAGTACCTTAAGAAAGAGGACTTCAAACTTGGACTTGAAAATGGTGTTGTTGTAGGGAAATTGTTGTAGAACAATTTGTGTAGAGTCTTGTTGTTAAGAACTTTTGTTGGGAGAATTTGTGTATAGTGTAGTTTGTGAATCAAAGTTGAGGTTTTCTAAATAAGAAAAGGGAGGGGAAAATGGTGCTATCCGTTACTGCCAAAGCGGGAAGCGCGCGGGTCCGGCCTATTGGACCAAACGCGCGCGCGACCCATTGACGGTGCCGGAAGCGCCCACGGGCTAAAACGACAGAATGACAGAAATGACTCTGAAAGTTAACTCTGTTATGCAGTTTAGTCCAAAACTAACGGAATCAGTTAGGAACTTAACGGAAATAACAGAAATTAACAAAATCAAGTTAAATAAAAATACTATGTATGCAATCGGGGTGAGAGGTCCAAGGCGGGGTATCTACAGGTGGGGACAAATATTAATTTAAGATCATAAACTCCGCTGGATTGAGAGCAGAAACACAAAACATTGTCAAATTGAGTGAAAGAGAGGAAGATAGGCTAGAATCAAATATTGGTGAGGCCTCCTTCTCCCCCATCTCCTCTTCACCCTTTTATTTACCTTGTTACACAATTATTTACTAGTTTTGTTGATCATCTTACTTTAATGTCTTTACATTTCATGCAAATCTTATAAATTGGAACCAAGCCCTTGAAATGATTCATGGTGCCCTCATAGTTTATGTATGAACAAGGGTTAAAACCAAAAATGATCAAGGCTTATTATGATTCATGCAATTTACTTTTATGTAATTAATTTTATGTCATTTACTTTCATGTCAATCCATATTTATGTCATTTCAATTCATTGTCTTTACTTTTGAGGCATGATCAAGTTTGGGTGGTAAAGTTCCAATCTTTATCATCCAAACTTTGATTTTAGTCTCAATAATGTCCCTTTGGATGATAAAGATTCAATCTTTATCCATCCAAAGGTTGATTTGTGATGCCTAATGGCCTTTTATTAGATGAATCAACCATTTGGGAGGTTAAAGTCTCAATCTTTAACTATCCAAATGGTTATTTTGGCTCAAAGTCATGTTCATCAACTTTGTGTTTAATTCCTCAATTATTGCCTTGATCATGCCCAAAGCCTTGTGTTTTGATGTCTAATTTATGGTCTAAGGCATAGGGATGTTGTTGTGCATGTTTTGGTACAACAAAATAAACTGAAAAGATCATTTTTAGTCCAGTTTCAGCAGGATGCTCTGTTTCTGCCTGAACTGGACTGTTTTCTGATAAGTCTGTAAAAATTCCCAGGACAACCATCCTCAGCCGTACGGATGGTTTGTCTGGGGAACTGTTTTCTAGTTTTTCCCCATTCCGTTAAAGAGCTTTGCAAAATAAACCCCTCTTCGTTAAATCCTAAACTGTTTTTCTGTTAAGTCAGTTTCTCCCATTATCAAAATACACACATACACACACAGTTGCACGTTTTGGTCAACAAACTAGGGAGACTCGGTTTTCTGAGGCGGGTTAGGTGAACGATGAAAAGTTCTTCCCAAGATGTAACGTGACCTCCGAACTCACAATCTCTAACCATTTCCGTTAAATTTGGGTTTAAAATTAAATTAACGTGGCGACTCCGTTTTATCGAACATAAACTGCCGTGTTTGATTCTCGAGGGGAAACTCTTCCGTGTTTTTCCCGCGGGTATCTCACAGTGGAGACTCCGCTGGGGAATAGGGTGTTTTCGAACTTCTCTTTAGAAGATTCGGGGGCATTCTTGTGTGGGTCAAACTCCCGTTCCCATTTGTTGACTTTGTGCATATTTTGTGTGTATTTTATGTTTCTGTTTTGATTTCTGGAAAAACAATAAACTGGGGCTTGATGATCAGAAGCTGAAAATTTGCAAAAAATAATGGAACTACTGCTCTAGCCGTACGGCTGGTTTGGCTGGGCCCACAGAATGTTTCAAATTAACAATTTTGTGCAGGGCAGAAATATTCTGATGGTCCCCTTGCTTCTGTTTGTCCAAGTTCCAATTTACAGCCTATACTTGTGCACATTTGCCTTCATTTTCTTAGCCAGAAATGGATCTTCAAAACATGGATATACACAATTTTTTGGACATAAAATTGGGTTTTCAAAGCCTCATTGTGCATAACCCTTTTTCATAAAGATTTTGGTTTTCAAAACCCTTGTTTGTGCACAACCTTTGGTACAAATGACTTTCAAAGGTTGTCCATCTTGCAAAATTTTGGTTTCAAAAACCTTGGGTTGTGCACAACCTTTCCACGTACAAAATTTTGATTCTTGCTTGTTCATGTCTTTGCTTGATTACTTGTGAAAATTACTTGTTCATTACTTGTTCATACATTGCTTATTCGTGTTCATGATATTAAAACGCATTGCAAAATTCCTATTTTGACTCAAAATGGAACATAGAAGGCTTCACAATACGCGCACTTGACCTTGTGCACGTCTCAAAAACCCTCAAATCCTGGGATGGATGCCACGATGCAGCTTGATTGGCGCTCTTGTGCCCTTCTCGCGCGCACGGGTCCATTCCACCTCCCCTTCCGAGCCGAGTCAACCACACATTGTCCGTGACACACAAATACCGTGACCATGGTTGGTTTTTGGTCTAGCTCACGTCATCACGTCCCTATTACGTGTTCAAACGTTAATTATGTCCAAGTTAACGCCCAAGATCACGAGTCCTTGTGAAAGAAAGTGTGACCAAGGTCATCTTTGACCCGGTCCTTGACTTATGCGTTAATGCCAGCCATAATTAACCAAAGTCATGTATTAGCGATGGGGTGACACCGTGTCGTTAAGATCTATTGTTTGGCCAATCCTAATCATCCTTAAGCCCAAGGTTAAGGTCCGAGATCCCTTATTAAAATGAGGTCATGCCGGAATTTCGTTGAAGCGTTAAGTCAATCTTGACCTCAACCGGGGCTTAATTATGATAAGAATGGCCTACGCATTGGAACTTTGTGATGCACTAGACCCTAGGTTTGGTTCTGCTGGTCGGTGGAAGCCACGTGCCCTATAGGACCCTCGCCCGGGATAGTCCTTCCTTGGGAGTGTGCAATACAGGTGAAAAACGAGGGGTCTATAGACGTAGGCCTCCACTGATCCAGGATTTAGAATAGTTACGAAAAAGAAGAGAAATATTTTCCAACCATTTAGGAATAAAATGCGTTTTAAGTAAAATTTAACGGATAATTAATTGCACCCTGCATGAATTTGCTTCGTTTTTTGCTTCTTGTCTTTGACGCATTGCATTCTTTCGCTAACAAGCATCATTTCATTAAGTCTTTGGACGGATCCCCGTTATCCTCCAAGATCCCCGTTAAATCCCTAGGCATAGCTCCCTAGGTCCCCGTTGAGATTCTCGTTAAATCCCTAGGCATGGTCCCCTAGGTCCCCGTTGAGATTCCAGTTAAATCCCTAAGCATGGTCCCCTAGGTCCCCATTGGGATTCTCGTTAAATCCCTAGGCATGGTCCCCTAGGTACCCGTTGAGATTCCTGTTAAATCCCTAGGCATGGTCCACTAGGTCCCCCATCGATATTCCCGTTAAATCCCTAGGCATGGTCCCCTAGGTCCCCGTTGAGATTCTCGTTAAATCCCTAGGCATTGTCCCCTAGGTCCCTGTCAAGATTCCCGTTAAATCCCTAGGCATGGTCCCCTAGTTCCCCGTTGAGATTCCCATTAAATCCCTAGGCATTGTCCCCTAGGTCCCCGTCAAGATTCCCATTAAATCCCTAGGCATGGTCCCCTAGGTCCCCGTTGAGATTCCTGTTAAATCCCTAGGCATGGTCCCCTAGGTCCCCGTCAAGATTCCCATTAAATCTCTAGGCATGGTCCCTAAATCCCCGTCAAGATTCCCATTAAATCCCTAGGCATGGTCCCCTAGGTCCCCGTTAAATCCCTAGGCATGGTCCTCTATGTCCCCGTTGAGATTCCCGTTAAAACCCTAGGCATTGTCCTCTAGGTCCCCGTTGAGATTCCCGTTGATACCCTAGGCATTGTCCCCTAGGTCCCCGTCAATATTCCCGTTAAATACCTAGGCATGGTCCCCTAGGTCCCCATTGTGATTCCCATTGAAACCCTAGGCATTGTCCCCTAGGTCCCCGTTATGATTCCCGTTGAAACCCTAGGCATGGTCCCCCTAGGTCCCCATTGAGATTCCCGTTGAAACCCTAGGCATGGTCCCCTAGGTCCCCATCAAGATTCCCGTTAAATCCCTAGGCATGGTCCCCTAGGTCCCCGTTGATATTCTCGTTAAATCCCTAGGCATAGTCCTCCAAGAAGTCAGTCAAGTCCTTGGATGGATCCCCGTTACCTTCCAAGAAGCCAGTCAAGTCCTTGGATGGATCCCCGTTATCCTCCAAGAAGCCAGTAAAGTCCTTGGATGGATCCCCGTTATCCTCCAAGAAGCCAGTCAAACCCTTGGATGGATCCCCGTTATTTCCCAAGAAGTCAGTCATGTTCGTCTTTTCCTCTTAGAATTCTAAACCCGTTCGAACTACGGTGACCTGAGCCTCTCATCGCGTGGGACCCCCTCCCTCGTGGTGAGGGGAACGTAGGCAACTTCAGTCCGGTTAATCATTAATAAAAATAAAAATAAAAAAATGTGTGAGTCTTTTACTCAAAAATATACTTTCCCCAAAAAAAAAATCAAGTTTTTCTTAAAAGGCAAATCCGCCAATGAAGCGTTCTTCTCAAATCCCAGTTATAATTTCACCTTGAGGTTTAATATGCTAGAGTCCTTTGCGGTTCTGTCTATTGGAAACATTGACCAAGGACCCCACATCTGAATTGGCGTCCGAGACAACCATCCACATGAACAATAGGATCAAAAGGTTGGAACACCGTCTGCAAGGAAAGGCCCGTGCTTCAGAAGCCCAAAAGCGGCTACACCAAATGGAGATTCGTACCTTCGTCGAGTGCCACGCACGAAGGTTAAGCACCTTGAAAGGAAATCACCAAAAGGAGATGGCCAAAGCAAACTCCCAACTCATGAGTAGACGAATCTGAAAATTACAACACCAAGCCAAGTGGATACCTCGCGACATCTTTCCCGATGACACGGAACCCGAGTTCCCCATGTGAGACATGGAACATGCCGTCGACAACCCCTCCAACAACTGAGGAAGAAAATGGACCATCGCACTTCATGGGAGCCCATCCCTAAAAAAAAAAAAAAAGTTTTCCAGCCTTGTAGGATCTAGATTTTCCCCAAAGTCCATCCTGAACTGTGTCTATTTTTTTTTTTTTTACAGAGGTCCGCACTTGGACATGTATGTATAAAGTTATCTAAATAAAAGAGTCATTTTCCTTCTCTTTTCTCTAGACTTGAGACATTATTTGCAATATACATTTACTCTTGAAATTGCCTTGTTATTGTCAACTGATTGCTACGTCCCTAAAATGATGAATTGACTTCTAAGCATACTAGTCAATGACGACTCATTAAGGATGAAGGGACCTAACACAAGTGAAAAATGCCAACAATTAATCTTGATGTGAATAAATGTTGTGATCAATTGGCATGAAGAAACCATCAATGGCAAGCCGTCCTCTATACACATCCCGATACACATTTCCGATACACAACCCGGTACATGTTTCCTGTACAAATTCTTGACGCACATCAAAGGCACCCCAAGACAATGAAAAGGCAAGGATGTTGTTGCTCGGCCACCCAGATTCAACCGTGATCGCACGTGCGCAACCAAGCAAAGGACTTCCCGGATCTTCAAAGTCAATGCTAGAAGTGATGGATATTCCACCAAGGGGCTACAAATGAGCCAATGTCCAAGATAGTAACTTGGGGCTAATGTTTCCCCTCTCCCTAAAAAAAATGAAATGGAAAGAGGGAAAGAAAATGAATGTATGGAAAGAAGGAAAGGAAATGAATATATGCGAAGAGGAAGTCTGCCTCAAAAGCTCACCAAGTTCACCGAAAAAGTCCACCTCAAAGAACATCCCAAGGAAGAAAAGCGATCTACGTCAACAAAGCAACAACATCCTTCAAAATGACACCGACTTCAACAAAAGACGATCCACGGCCGAACTACGGTGACCTGAGCTCCTTAAACTGAGGGGAACGTAGGCAACCTTCGGGTCCGGTCATAACATGCAACAAAACCATCAAACCTCGGTCCTCTCAAAATGACCAAGTTCTCTTCCCTCGGTCCCATCAATGACCGGCTTTCCAGACACACCTTCTTCTTTCGATCTTTCCATTGATCGAATCTTAATCTCAATTGATCACAATATTTATACATGTTAAGGCTAATTGCTTGTTATAATCTTGACTTATTAATAAGCATGGTCCATTCAAGCAATCATTTTGATTATATTAACTAAGGCAAATTTCAAATGTCTCGACAAGTCTTTTTTTCTTCATCTTAGGAAAGAGCTAAACACTTATGTTCTGTCGAGCAAGGGCTTCCTCCCATTTCATGATACATTGCTCAAAGAGCTCACCAACATAAAGGGACTATCTCCCAAATAAAATGGCCTTGCATGTTTCCTCCAAGAAAAATACTTTAAAGTACCCGTTCTATCGATTCGGCTGGATCACTTATAAAAAAAAGAAAGGCACCAAAAAAGTAGCCCGCAAGGTCGAAAACCCGCAAGGGCGGCCTAGGCAAAAAACAGGGTGTGCCATAAAAGACGTAAAAGAGATGCCCGCTAGGTTGAAAACCCGAGAGGGCGGCCTAGGCAAAAGAAAGGGTACGCCATGAAAAAGGGATGGGTTCCTAACCTCACTTCAAAGGTCAAGAGATTCTGAAGGAAGTCTTAGAGAAAAGGAAAAAGATTCAACATGCTAGACTCACATGGCTGAATTATGGTGGGCAATGCCAATATGTTAACTCTAGAGACAGAGTTACGGCCAATCCCAATGTTTCTGCAATACAGCACCCCCTTCTCCAAGATCAAAAGCACAGGCTGCATCCGAAGATCCGCTGTCGGTTCAACTCAAGAAGACTCAAGTAAACATACCATTCGAGACTTTATCACACCAAGACCTTATCATCTGCAACAACATCACCATCTCCCACGAGACGTCTCCCGAAGACCGTATTACATTTTCAACATAGACCTTCCGCCATTTGGGTATCAACCACAAAAAGGGCCATCCATCTCCAAGCAAGAGAAAGAATGAGATCGCCTTCAAGAGTCCTACCCGATGTGGCACCCGCTCTCAATACAAAGCTAAGCTGATTCCAAGAAAATTTGAGGCTTCACACCGAAAGGTCTCCACATCCCGCCATCTACAAACTTGATAAGCCTATGACATTTGGGGCTTAGCAATCTCTCAAAGCTTGGTATCAATGATCTTCTCCTGGGGCTTGCCCACGTCGACAACAAAAGATAGTTTATTTGAATGGGCTAAGAGTTGATTCATCTTGGGGTTTCATAAGCCACTCAAAGTTCAGCATTCGAGGGGCTCTACAATCAGCAACCCTTTATCTCGGCATCAAATGCCTTTTGGAGCCCCATAATCGACAAATCTCTTGGGGCTAGACATCAATTTTCATCGGGCACCGCGGTGACAACATTCAAGCGAGGCAATCCGGACTTTGATCGAACAGGACTTGATCTTGGGTTGGCTTTACAAACACACAATGGTTAAAATGGTTCACCCACGAACTATAAAAAAAAAAAAAAAAAAAAAGATTTTTCTTTTTCTTTTGCTTTGCTCCTAGCTTCTCATCCAGCATTCTCCATCATCCTTGAACTACGCTGGTCTGATTCCTTTTAAGGGATACGTAGGCAGCCTTTTGGCACGACCAACCCATCACCCAGAATACCATCTCACCGACACTCCTTCAAAGGCAAGAACAACTCATCATCATCAACATCATCATTCTCCATCCAAAGCCTGGACATTCTTCATCAAAAGCATCAGCATCCTTCAGCAATCCATCCCCAATCGAGCGGCAATGGTAAGTGAAGGTATGAACATCATTCATCTCAAGCAATCTCTGCTTTCAAAAATCACTTCACACACAATCACTTTACTTCTCCCTCATATAAAGTGCTTTCAAAAATCACATTGCACCACGAGCACAATATCTCTCTTCATTTCACACTTCATGCATTCTCTTGCACAAACACATATACCTGCCAAGCACACACATAGCAGGTACCACCACGAAGTCAACAGCATCTGCTACTGTCAACCATGCCCGCAACCCCACGATAAAGTCAACAGCAGCTGTAACAGCAATTTGGTCCACGTTGATCCCGCACCAGCAAACGGATCCCGCACCAGCAAACGGATCCCGCAATCAGTAAACGAATCCCGCTTCAGCAAACGGATCCCGCAATTAGCAAACGGATCCCGCACCAGCAAACGGATCCCGCACCAGCAAACGGATCCCGCAATCAGCAAACGGATCCCGCATCAGCAAACGGATCCCGCATTCAGCAAACGGATCCCGCATCAACAAACGGATCCCGCATTCAGCAAATGGATCCCGCATTCAGCAAACGGATCCCACATCAGCAAACGGATCCCGCATTCAGCAAAGGGATCCCACATCAGCAAACGGATCTCGCATCAGCAAACGGATCCCGCCTCAGCAAATGGATCCCGCATTCAGCAAACGGATCCTGCCTCAGCAAACGGATCCCGCCTCAGCAAACGGATCCCGCATTCAGCAAACGGATCCCGCTTCAGCAAACGGATCCCGCTTCAGCAAACGGATCCCGCATTCAGCAAACGGATCCCGCAATCAGCAAACGGATCCCGCTTCAGCAAACGGATCCCGCTATATCCTTTCTATAGCAATTAAGCCGCTCACACAGGGAGCGCACTCCTATCCTTTGTAATTTCAAATTCATGTTTTATCGAGTCTTTATTTTCTCTTGTCGATGTCCTCGGCGGTTGTCTTTCTTTCGTCGACGCGTTTTGCTTCACAATCCACGTCGCCGAGGGGCTCAGTAGACACCCCGATTGCATACATAGTATTTTTATTGTACTTGTTTTTGTTAATTTCTGTTACTTCCGTTAAGTTCCTAACTGATTCCGTTAGTTTTGGACTGAACTGCATAACAGGATTAACTTTCTAGTACATTCTGTCAAAATTGCCTTTTCAAAGCCGCGCGCCTCCGCCTTTTGAGGTCAGAAGCGCGCGCCTTCCGATGGAACACCCGGAAGCGCGCGCCTCTGGGGCGTCAGTTACAGATTTTCTCCCAAGAATCCCTCTCTTGCTTATTTTGCATGGATTTCACCCGGGAAATATTTCTTTGTGACTGCGAATTGGCACCAAAAACATCCTCTTTCAACTATAAAAACCCCTTCAATCCATCATTGGAGGGGACCTCTTTTTCGATCTCTTTTGGATCTCTTTTACCTCTCTAGGACCTCATTTTTAGACTTGAATTTTCTCTATACACACACTATACACAATTCTCTACACAAATTCTCCCAACAAGAGTTCTTCGTAACAAGACTCTACATAAAATTGTTCTACAACAATTTCTCCACAACAAAACACCATTTTTCAAGTCCACGTTTGAAGTCCTCTTCTTAAGGTACAACTTCATTTTTCTTCTATTTTCTTCTTCTTAAATGTATGCAATCCCCATTAATGGGACATAACCAATATGACTACATCACATATTGAAGTTAGTTAAGGTTATCTCCCTACATTCCAACTCTACTTTAAATCCCCCCACTTTTATTTTATTATAATTGTTAGAATAGTTTAACATGTAATCTTTTAGTATAAATTAATAAAACAATTCTTTCTTTATTTCTCTTTTAATTCCCCTTTCTTCTTATTATAATTTGTTAGCACTTTCTTATTAATTAATTGAAGGACGTGTAAACATTAGAACACTAAAAGTGTCAAGACCCACGTAAGCGGGGCGGAGTGGGTGTTTAAGTACTTCCCACTCCGTCACCTAACCCCCGAACCCTTCTCTCCCGAATCTCTGGTTTTCGTACAAAAAAGGCTATTTTCTTAGGTTTTCTCGCGTTCCTCTAAAACGTGGGTGGCGACTCTTAAAATCAATTAGACATCCTAGGTAATTCACGCGCTCTAGCCAAGCCGTGGTCCCCCGGGGTATCTACAGTGGCGACTCCGCTGGGGACATAGAGGGTTAAACTTGCGTTTTTCATTTTTTGTGTTCTTTTATTTTATTTTCTGGGCATTCTGGTAAAAAAGGGTAGGAAGCGCGTGCCTCTAGCCTTCTCGGCCTAAAGCGCGCGCGTCCGACCCTAATTACCAGAATCGCCCGCCTCCCATCTTGTCCTTCAATTCCAGTTTCTGTGCTAACGTTTTCTGCAGGGGAAAAGTTCTATAATTTAGGGTCAAGGCAATCCCTTGAACCCGCTGATTTGCAGGTACTGCCCAGAAGCGGGCGCCTCCACTTCTCTCAGTCTAACGCGCGCGCCTCCCGAGTAGGCGTCTGAATGCGTGCGCTTCTGGGCATTTCCCATAAACAAAAACAGCGAACAGAATGGACAGTTTTGACGGTGTGTGGGCACCGGTCCTGCACAGAATAGCTTTTATTTCCTATTCATTTTTATCGGTCACACGGGTGATTCGAAAGTTGTAAATTACGTGCTTATTTGTTTTTTTTTTTATTTCCTTTGAAGAAAAAAATAATTTTGTCACTTGTTAGACCTCACACTACGCGCACAATTCTTATCAACTGCTCACTATCGAGTCGCACAAGTCCAACCCCAAACCCGTCGAGGCCCGTCCTAAGAAGTTTCAAGCTCCACCCGACCTTGACTCTTCCGAAGCGGTAAACCTCAGCCCGTGGCGTAGTTCATGACTACATGCCGGGGGTGACCTTTAAGCCTCTCTTTAGCCGAGCACAAACCACACAACTCTAGTTAGGGTCTAACACTCCGTGACTCAAGTCGATTTCCATGTGCCGAGATTTCCCTAAACTAATGTCTTCAAATCATACATGCCACTCGTTGTTAAAACTCCGTCCCCAAGTGGTCATAATGGACGCAAATAAAAAATCAGTCCCCGCATGTATGATTTACTACATTAATTTAGTTTAATCCCGACACATGTAGGATTCACAAGCGTGGTGGAATCCGATGAGTATATGGGACCACGAGAAGGTCTATATACTAGTGTGACGATTCCACTATTTTTCTAAAAACCCCGAAAAGGACCACGTCCTTCCGACTTTTGTAAATAAAAAAAAAAGAGTCATTTTTCTTATATAGTCGAGTCTTTTTCCTTTGTTTGTGGGTGAATTTATTCTACTCAAAAGGTATTTGTGGGGCCAACCTAAGATCAACCGTGTTCTCTCAATAGGTCCAATGGCTTCCAACGGCAACGACAACGACAACAAGGGTGAGAATATTTCCGTGTCCAACGAAAGGCTCTTCAACATAATAAGAGCCATGGGGGAACAAATGGATAGACTTGTCGAGGATGCCCGCCGCAAGGATGATTTGTGGCAAGACCGTCTTGATCTTGAGAGGAAAATTCACAAGGAAGAAGTGTCCGAACTTAAGGCTCGTTTGCAAGAGCTCACCGATAGCAAGGCAAAGGTCCACGGTAAAGCACGCTCAAGTGGCCCACCCCTCAAAAGTCACAAAGGTACCACCAACGATCGTGTTTATACCCCTCTCAATGGCATGACCATCACCGAGGCCTATGAAGATCTCAAAGCAAAGGGACAAATTTCTCCTCTCCAAGGGTACAAGCAACCACAACCATTGCGTCGCAACCATGCCCACCACAAGTGGTGTGACTATCACCTATGCAGCGGTCACCTCCCCGAGGATTGCTTCTCCATCCGCAACATCATCCAAGACTTGATTGACAATGGTGAGTCTACCATGGTTGAAGACAGTTAGAGAGTGAAAACATGCAAGAACTCATCAAGGAAGGGGCTCAGATTTGAAATAGGGTCTCAACAAGAGATCATGCCGCAAGGAAGGCTACAACGACAATGGGGACTACAGCAACAATCTCCGTTTCTCTTTCTCTACCTAGTAATAGGAATAAATAAATAAATAAAAAAAAAAGAAGAGTAAAAGTCCTCTTTAGTGTGCATTAAAGTTTTCTCTCATCCCATGTTCAATGTCGAGTCTTATTATCAAATAAAAGTCGTTCTTGTCCTCATACACTCCTCCAAGTTGTTCAATTTAATTCTTGGCAAAATGATGAAAAGATGTCTAAACAAGTTTTAGAACGAAGGCCATCGCTTGAACGCCTAGGGGCTAAACATCGACGACGGCATCAACAACGAAGACATCAAAACATCAACGGCGAAATCAAGCCAAAGAAAGGTGAAGCAACAACCATGGAGAAAAATCAAGCAATGTTTCAAAAGGGGATTCAAAAAAAAAAAAAAAAAAAAAAAAGAGCTCACTAGGTTGAACTCTTCAAATCAACCTAGGCAAAAGTTAGAGCACAAAAAAAAATATATAAAAAAAAAACCCCTTCATTCAAAGAAGTTCACAACAACAATATCATTCCACCAAACGAAGGACGAAGCAACATCGACAACAATCACAACGAAGCAACAATTCATCACGGCGAATGGAGAATCCACAAGAACTACGGTGACCGGAGCCTCTACACTGGAGGAACGTAGGCAACCTTCGGGTCCGGTCTCATGCAAGAAAGAAGATATGTTTAGCCCTAGCGCGTTATGGTGATCGGCCTTCATCTCGAACTTGTCAAGACATCTTTGTACGATTCATTTGCCAATGAATTAATCACCAAAAGATTGAACAACTTTCTTAGATTTGGAATCGCTTTCCGTTCCTTGTCGAGTCTAGGGGTTTCTCTTCTTTTTGCGATACTCCCAGTTTCTTGCAATCAAACTGGGGCTTTCTTTCTCTTCTCTTTTAATGACTTACTTGCCTTCGTGAGTCATTCAAAAAATATACATACATGAAGTCAATACTAGGGACACTTCCCTAGTCGAGTCAATGTCACTCATCTTTAGTGACAAGAGGTCTTCACCGCAAAATCACATGTCTTATCTCCTCAGCCAGAGTCAATGCACACTTCCTCATTAATCGAGTAAAAAAAAAAGAAGACGCAAAAGAGATGCCCGCTAGATTGAAAACCCGAAAGGGTGGTCTAGGCAAAAAACAGGGTGCGTCATAAAAAAATGAGAGAGTGAGAGAGAGAAGGGAAAGAGAAATGGAGATCTCCAGCCTCTAAGGAAGACAACTGCACAAGTTCAACATTGGGTCTCCTCAACAAATCAATTCCCCACCGAGTCAACTTGGGGATTGCAAAAGGCTCGACAAGATATGGCACCATCAAAGGTTGTCTTGGGTTATTGGCATCATTCTCCAGCAGTGTGCATTTTTGGGTTCATGAAAAGAAGGCCCGTGGTAACCAAGACCCATCTGGGAACGAGCCCATCATAAAAGGGCACGAGGTTGCACAAATAATCCCTAGCTAGTCAATTGGCTTGGGCAGCAAATAGCAACAACATGTGTCTCAGTTTTCAAAGCTTCTGCAAGTATGTGCTTCTAAAGTACGCTGAAAGGCTCCCAAGAAATGGAGTAGCTCTTGCCATGTCCTCTCATGTTTGTTCCCTCGCACGAGGATGAGTCACTCTTTCTTTGCTCAACAAATGGTGACGCCCTAGGGCTATGTGACTCAAGAGCAAGGGCTTCTTTTGCTTCATTTGACAATCAATAAGCCCTAGGGGCTATGCTCGAGAAAGATGTGTGAGTCTATCCTCAAAGTCTCTCAAAAGGGATGTCAAAAAAGTCCTCTTGTCATGTGTTCCCGTACTCGTTCCCCCAATCAAGGATGGACCTTTATCGCAATCAATGATGGCACTCTAGGGGCTACGGTCAAGTCTTAAAGGCTCCCTCGGCAAGAAGCAATTCACTTCAAATGTCCCCAGCAACATTTGAAGCTTCATTTAGGCTATCGGCATTACAGTGATACAAGAAAAGGGCAATATTGGGGATTCGCAATTAACAAGCTTTTTGGGCAGTGGTACCCGAGCAATGCAATTTGGGAGTAGTCTTATGGCTCCATGAAAGGGATCAAACTTCAATGGTCCCTCAACACTTCCAGTCAAAAGGCCTCTTGGTTTTAAATGAAGGCTCCGATGATATGAATGAATTTGATGATTCTTGTTAGAACTCACAGCGAGATTCTGAAGGAAGCCTTAGAGAAAAGGAAAAAGATTCAACATGCTAGACTCACCCGGCTGAGTTATGGCGGGCAATGCCAATATGTTAACTCTAGAGACAGAGTTACGGCCAATCCCAATGTTTCTGCAATACAGCACCCCCTTCTCCAAGATCAAAAGCACAGGCTGCATCCGAAGATCCGCCGTCGGTTCAACTCAAGAAGACTCAAGCAAACATACCATTCGAGACTTTATCACACCAAGACCTTATCATCTGCAACAACATCACCATCTCCCACGAGACGTCTCCCGAAGACCGAATTACATTTTCAACATAGACCTTCCACCATTTGGGTATCAACCACAAAAAGGGCCATCCATCTCCAAGCAAGAGAAAGAATGAGATCGCCTTCAAGAGTCCTACCCGATGTGGCACCCGCTCTCAATACAAAGCTAAGCTGATTCCAAGAAAATTTGAGGCTTCACACCGAAAGGTCTCCACATCCCGCCATCTACAAACTTGATAAGCCCATGACATTTGGGGCTTAGCAATCTCTCAAAGCTTGGTATCAATGATCTTCTCTTGGGACTTGCCCACGTTGACAACAAAAGACAGTTTATTTGAATGGGCTAAGAGTTGATTCATCTTGGGGCTTCATAAGCCACTCAAAGTTCAGCATTCGAGGGGCTCTACAATCAGCAACCCTTTATCTCGGCATCAAATGCCTTTTGGAGCCCCATAATCGACAAATCTCTTGGGGCTAGACATCAATTTTCATCGGGCACCGCGGCGACAACATTCAAGTGAGGCAATCCGGACTTCGATCGAACAAGACTTGATCTTGGGTTGGCTTTACAAACACACAATGGTTAAAATGGTTCACCCACGAACTATAAAAAAAAAAAAAAAAAAAATTCTTTTTCTTTTGCTTTGCTCCTAGCTTCTCCTCCAGCATTCTCCATCATCCTTGAACTACGCTGGTCTGATTCCTTTTAAGGGATACGTAGGCAGCCTTTTGGCACGACCAACCCATCACCCAGAATACCATCTCACCGACACTCCTTCAAAGGCAAGAAAAACTCATCATCATCAACATCATCATTCTCCATCCAAAGCCTGGACATTCTTCATCAAAAGCATCAGCATCCTTCAGCAATCCATCCCCAATCGAGCGGCAATGGTAAGTGAAGGTATGAACATCATTCATCTCAAGCAATCTCTGATTTCAAAAATCACTTCACACACAATCACTTTACTTCTCCCTCATATAAAGTGCTTTCAAAAATCACATTGCACCACGAGCACAATATGTCTTTTCATTTCACACTTCATGCATTCTCTTGTACAAACACATATACCTGCCAAGCACACACATAGCAGGTACCACCACGAAGTCAACAGCATCCGCTACTCAAAGCACTTCATCCCCAGCAGAAAATGGTCCACAGTCAACCATGCCCGCATCCCCACGATAAAGTCAACAGCAGCTGTAACAACAATTTGGTCCACGTTGATCCCGCACCAGCAAACGGATCTCGCACCAGCAAACGGATCCCGCAATCAGCAAACGGATCCCGCAATCAACAAACGGATCCCGCTTTAGCAAACGGATCCCGCAATCAGCAAACGGATCCCGCACCAGCAAACGGATCCCGCAATCAGCAAACGGATCCCGCATTCAGCAAACGGATCCCGCATCAGCAAACGGATCCCGCATTCAGCAAATGGATCCCGCATTCAGCAAACCGATCCCGCCTTAGCAAACGGATCCCGCATCAGCAAACGGATCCCGCATTCAGCAAACGGATCCCGCATCAGCAAACGGATCCCGCATCAGCAAACAGATCCTGCTTCAGCAAACGGATCCCACCTCAGCAAACGGATCCCGCATTCAGCAACGGATCCCGCTTCAGCAAATGGATCCCGCCTCAGCAAATGGATCCCGTATTCAGCAAACGGATCCCGCATCAGCAAACGGATCCCGCTTCGGCAAACGGATCCCGCAATCAGCAAACGGATCCCGCTTCAGCAAATGGATCCCGCTATATCCTTTCTATAGCAATTAAGCCGCTCACACAGGGAGCGCACTCCTATATTTTGTAATTTCAAATTCATGTTTTATCGAGTCTTTATTTTCTCTTGTCGATGTCCTCGGCGGTTGTCTTTCTTTCGTCGACGTGTTTTGCTTCACAATCCACATCGTCGAGGGGCTCTGTAGACACCCTACCTTGGACCTCTCACCCCGATTGCATACATAGTATTTTTATTTTACTTGTTTTTGTTAATTTATGTTACTTCCGTTAAGTTCCTAACTGATTCCGTTAGTTTTGGACTGAACTGCATAACAGAATTAACTTTCTAGTCCATTATGTCAAAATTGCCTTTCAAAGCCGCGCGCCTCCGCCTTTTGAGGTTAGAAGCGCGCCCCTTCCGATGGAACACCCGGAAGCCCGCGCCTCTGGGGCGTCAGTTACAGATTTTCTCCCAAGAATCCCTCTCTTGCTTATTTTGCATGGATTTCACCTGGGAAATATTTCTTTGTGACTGCGAATTGGCACCAAAAACATCCTCTTTCAACTATAAAAACCCCTCCAATCCATCATTGGAGGGGACCTCTTTTTCGATCTCTTTTGGATCTCTTTTACCTCTCTAGGACCTCATTTTTAGACTTGAATTTTCTCTATACACACACTATACACAATTCTCTACACAAATTCTCCCAACAAGAGTTCTTTGTAACAAGACTCTACATAAAATTGTTCTACAACAATTTCTTCACAACAAAACACCATTTTCAAGTCCACGTTTGAAGTCCTCTTCTTAAGGTACAACTTCATTTTTCTTCTATTTTCTTCTTCTTAAATGTATGCAATCCCCATTAATGGGACATAACCAATATGACTACTTCACATATTGAAGTTAGTTAAGGTTATCTCCCTACATTCCAACTCTACTTTAAATCCCCCCACTTTTATTTTATTATAATTGTTAGAATAGTTTAACATGTAATCTTTTAGTATAAATTAATAAAGCAATTCTTTCTTTATTTCTCTTTTAATTCCCCTTTCTTCTTATTGTAATTTGTTAGCACTTTCTTATTAATTAATTGAAGGACATGTAAACATTAGAACACTAAAAGTGGCAAGACCCACGTAAGCGGGGCGGAGTGGGTGTTTAAGTACTTCCCACTCCGTCACCTAACCCCCGAACCCTTCTCTCCCGAATCTCTGGTTTTCGTACAAAAAAGGCTATTTTCTTAGGTTTTCTCGCGTTCCTCTAAAACGTGGGTGGCGACTCTTAAAATCAATTAGACATCCTAGGTAATTCACGCGCTCTAGCCAAGCCGTGGTCCCCCGGGATATCTTCACTTTGACCCGGCAGTCTTTAGTCGGATGTAAGACCAATTTTCCCATCAAACTCCCCAAAGATGGAGTTGACCCAAGCCTCGACCCATAGTGGTCGCTTTAGGCTAAAGCCTTTGTCCCGACAGTCCTTAGTCGGACGTAAGACCAATTTTCCCGTCAAACTCCCCAAAGATGGAGTTGACCCAAGCCTCGACCCAGAGTGGTCGCTTTAGGCTAAAGCCTTTGTCCCGGCAGTCCTTAGTCGGACGTAAGACCAGTTTTCCCCGTCAAACTCCTCAAAGATGGAGTTGACCCAAGCCTTGACCCAAAGTGGTTATTTTAGGTTGAAACCTTTGTCCAGGCAGTCCTTAGTCGGACGTAAGACCAGTTCTCCCCAAAGATGGAGTAGACCCGAGTAAAGCCTTGACCCAGAGTGGCCATTTTAGGTTGAAGCCTTTGTCCCCGGCAGTCCTTAGTCGGACATAAGACCAGTTTCCCCTGTCCAACTAGGGATGACCAAACCGGCCCGAAAACGGACCGGAACTAGAAAACTGGACTGGAGAAGCCCAGAACCGGAGCAAATCGGCGAGTACACCAGAACCGGAGTAACCGGAACCGCCAATCATCCAGGCCGGTTAAGGTTCACATAAACGGCGAATCGGACCGGAACCGAAACCTGAACCGGACCAGAAATCCCTTGTTTTTCAATAATTTTTAACTTGTTTATTCATTATTGACCGGAACCGGACCGAAATCATACCAGAACCGGAACCGTACCAGAACCGGATCCGGGGTAAGCAAGGGCCAGTTAAGGTTTACCTTTATGCCGAACCGGAACCGGAGTTGGCCATCCCTACGTCCAACTCCGAGTGGACCCAAGTCAAGCCTTGACCCAGAGTGGCCATTTTAGGTTGAAGCCTTTGTCCTCGGTAGTCCAAATGTGACATAAGACCATTCAAATCCCGACCTTGACCAAATGAGAGTCAAGTCCACCCTTTAGTCAACCCTCCCCGTAGAGTCAAGTTGACCAAACCTTAACCGAATGAGAGTCAAATGAGAGTCAAGACCAAGTGAGAGTCAAGACCAATTCCCGAATTTGACCACAGATATTCCCCTACGTTTTAGGAGAGAATGATAGATATTCCCCTACGCTTTAGGAGAGGATGAAAGATATCCCCCTTTTCGGTGAGGCTACCATCAAAAACCCTTAGTGTCGCGACCCCGGACCCCGCGGGCCCCGGGACAGCGAGCTGGACGTCGACTCTAAAACCAAAACTGACAAATACCGAAGTTAAAAATTCCATTTGATACCAAAAGGTAATGATCCAAAGTTTTACAAATCAAGTTTGATAAAAACCAATTACAACTATCATAAACTTCCACAAGTTTATGCCCAACAAAATACAAATGTACAAAATCCTAATGACGTCAATGTTTGGTACAAATATCCCCAAAAGGTTACACATTGATATAATGTAAACCAACCTATACAACTTTCCCCAAAAGAACGGATCCACACTCGACGTCCTCTTTCTCGTGATCAGTGAGACTAATCCTTAGCACCTGGGGGGGTTAAGGAAAAGCAAAGATAAAAGAAAAGGGGGTGAGATAAATCTCAATAAGTTACTAATGCAACTACATGACATGCTATGATGCAATATACAATAAGCAATAATAAATATCACATAGCACATAGCAAATATCATATATCAGATAGCAGCGGAAATAAACACATAACAAAGGATATAGCCAAGGTTTTCCAAACCGAAACATCCAAATAAAGGATCGCTGCGCAGCTTCAATAATCAACAATCATCATCTTCATAATAGCATGAAAGCCGAAGAGAAAACCCCGGTACCGGAACCAATAACATAAAAGTGTCACAAGGGACAAGGACCATGACATAAAGTCATGCCCGCTAGCCAGATACATTCACAAAGGAACACTGACTTATCCTTTCCAAGGCCAATCTGGAGAAGGGGTAAAGAAGGTGGCAAAACAATGGTCAACATTATAATGGACTTGGCTTTGCCATTATAATCTTTCCCATCGCCCAAACACACACAAAATACCAGCTGGACTTTCAAATAAATGCTAAGTAATAATAATTTAGCATGAATGAACAACTTAAGGTTCCAAAGTAGGGAACCATTCCAATTAGTCACCAAGAAAGTGAAATGAACCAACGACACACAATTAACGTGTTCCAACAATCTTAACACAGATAACGTAATTCCCATATCACATTTGACCATAAAGGGTTCAGTTAAATCGAGCACTCAACCAAATCTACTCACTCATCTCGAAGATCTTAAGGAGAGCTTTGAAACGATAATTTGCACGCCTAAAACGGAGTTCGCATGAACCAAATACGACTCTCGAAAGATTGGACCAAAAAGGGGAATAAATTCATAACAGGGGAGGGGGTGCGCGCGCCTCCTAAGGGAGGGATGCGCGTGCCTCCTAGATCAGTTGGAAAATCGAGTTGGGAGAAGGAGAGGGTGCGCGCGCTTCAATATAAGGGGTGCGTGCGCCTCTTAAGGACAGAAGGTTTTGATTCAAGGATGGCCTAAGGGTGCGCGCGCCTCCTAAGGGAGGATGCGCGCGCCTCCTGGTCCGGAAAGGCAAATTCCGGCCAAATTTCTGGGTATCCTCCATTAACAACCCCAAATCCAATACAAACCAATTCTTTACCATTTCAACACTACCAAGAAGGGAACTAGGGTACCTACACCATTTTGAGCCAAAGAACTCCAACAACATCATCTAGGGACCTCACTCAAGGGTGATTCAAATACCAAAATTTCACAAAAATGAACAAAATGCAAATCACTCCCAAATCAACCCAAGATGCAATAAATGGCATTCATAACATCAAATAAACATGGAATAGCATTTCTAGCATAGAAATAGGGGGAAAAGCAACTTACCCGGATTTTCCAAGGTTGATGGATTTCAAATATTTTTGGCTTCCAACGATCCTATCGACGATCTAAACAATGTTCACGTTTTAAGAAATAAGAGAAGATGAGAGGAAGAAGGAGAAAATTAAGAGAGAAGGAGGAGAAAGAAAACTTACCAATTTGCTAGAGAGAGAGGGAGTTGTTGCTGGAGGAAGAATGGGAGTAGGGTGAGGGAGATGGAGTGTAAGAGGGAGAGGGTAGGAGTAGGGAGGGAGTAATTTGAAATGATACACCTAGCCCCCTTCCCTTACTAACTAGCTCAACTAAGATACTCCCACTAATTTATTAAGACCCAAATAAATTGCTAGGCATAAATATTATAACACATAAAATGCACACATAATTATTTAAATAAACAATAATTTAAATAAATAAATAAGCAAATAATTAAATAAAAATCATTTAATTACTAATAAAAATAGAGCCTATATTTCGGGTCGTGACATTCACTCCCCCTTAAAGAAAATTCGACCCGAATTTTAACGAGACTCACCTTAAACAAAAAGCCACGGAAATTTCCTCTCGATCTCATCACGAAGCTCCCACGTCGACTCCTCGATATTATGATTCCTCCAAAGGACTCTAACCAACGCAATGCTTTTGCTCCTCAACTCTTGGACTTTAGAATCTAGGATCCGAACCGGTCGTTCCTCATAAGTCATATCAGGCTCAATATCCTCCGGTATCCTCGGTAACACGTGCGATGGATCATGAACGTACCTCCGAAGCATAGAAACGTGGAAAACGTTATGCAATCGGTCCAAAGATGACGGTAACGCGAGACGATACGCAAGAAGTCCAACCTTTCCCAAAATCTCAAACGGACCAATAAACCTCGGAGCCAATTTACCTTTCTTCCCAAATCTACGAATACCCACCTTCGGAGACACTTTCAAGAATACCAAATCACCAATCTGAAAATTAAGATCTCGCCTTCGGTTGTCTGCGTAGCTCTTATGTCGACTCTGGGCTGTCTTCAATCTATCCCGGATAACTTTAACCTTCTCAACCGAATCCCGAAGCAAATCAATACCCACTATCTTCGCTTCACCAACCTCATCCCAACAAATAGGTGATCTACACTTTCTTCCATACAAGGCCTCAAACGGAGCCATCTCGATACTAGCCTGATAACTGTAGTTGTAGGAGAATTCCACTAACGGTAGGTGCGAATCCCAAGAACCAGAAAAGTCTATCGAACACGCTCGCAACATATCCTCCAAAATCTGAATAGTCCTCTCGGATTGACCATCGGTCTGAGGATGAAAAGCCGTACTGAATCGCAAATCTGTACCCAAAGCTTCCTGAAATGCCTTCCAGAATCTAGAAGTAAACCTCGGGTCTCGATCTGACACAATGCTAACCGAAACCCCATGCAATCTCACAATCTCATCGATATAAAGGGTCACGAGCTTCTCCATCGAATATCTGATGTCAATAGGCAAGAAATGGGCACTCTTGGTCAATCTATCCACTATTACCCAAACACTGTCAAACTTCCTACGGGTACGAGGTAGTCCCGTAACGAAATCCATAGTCACATGCTCCCATTTCCACTCGGGAATCTCTAACGGCTGAAGTAATCCCGCGGGTCTCTGATGCTCGGCTTTGACCTGCTGACACGTTAAACACTTCGAAACATACTCGGCTATTTCTCTTTTCATATTAATCCACCAAAATTGCTGCTTCAAATCCTGATACATCTTCGTACTACCCGGATGAATAGTATACCTCGATTTGTGACCCTCATCAAGAACTCTCTGTTTAATTCCATCAACATCCGGAACACACAAACGCCCACGGAAAGTCAAGACTCCACTCGAACTCAATGAAAAATCCTCGAAATTCTTTTCCTTCAATTTACCCATTATTTTCACCAACTCGGGATCTTCTTTCTGAGCTTCCTTTATCCTCTGAATTAGGGTCGGAGATACCCTAATATTCGCAAAAATAGCCCCATGTCTCGATTCACGAGGAGACCAATCCCGAACATCCTCAAGCATTTTCCATTCACGGACCATCATCGAAGCCACATAAGACTTTCTACTAATCGCATCGGCTACCACATTCGCCTTCTCCGGATGATAAGAAATCGTACAATCGTAATCCTTCAACAATTCCATCCATCGACGCTGTCTATTATTCAACTCTTTCTGGGAGAAAAGGTACTTCAAACTCTTGTGATCCGTAAAAATCTCAAACTTCGCCCCGTAAAGGTAGTGCTTCCATTTGTGCAACGCAAAGACTATCGCCGCTAACTCCATATCATGAGTCGGGTAATTTTGTTCACTAGGGGTCAACTTCCTCGAAGCATACGCAATTACTTTCCCATTCTGCATCAACACACAACCTAAACCCTCTTTCGAAGCATCACTATAAATCACTAGGCCATCGCTCCCATTAGGCAAAGTCAAGATCGGTGCGGTAGTCAACCTCTTCTTCAATTCCTCGAAACTCTTGTCACATTTCTCGGTCCACACAAACGGAACATTCTTTCGGGTCAACTGAGTCATCGGAGTAGCAATCCTCGAAAACCCTTCAATAAACCTTCGGTAATAACCGGCTAAACCAAGAAAGCTTCTAATCTCTGTCACTGATTCGGGTCTCTTCCAATCCACTATGGCTTCAATCTTTGAAGGATCCACAGAAATCCCATCTTTAGAAATCACATGACCCAGAAATGACACCTTCTCGAGCCAAAATTCGCATTTACTAAACTTCGCAAATAATTTCTCTCTCGCAAGAACGGATAAAACTGTCCTCAAATGCTGCTCGTGCTCCTCTCGAGATTTCGAATAAACAAGAATGTCGTCGATGAAGACTACCACGAACGAGTCAAGATAAGGATGGAAAACTCGGTTCATCAAATCCATAAATACGGCCGGCGCGTTAGTCAACCCAAACGGCATAACCAAGAACTCATAATGACCATAACGAGTGCGAAAGGCAGTCTTCGGAATATCCTCCGATCGAACCTTCAACTGATGGTATCCACTCCTCAAATCAAGTTTAGAGAAAACCACGGACCCTTGAAGCTGATCAAACAAATCATCAATATGCGGTAGGGGATACTTATTCTTCACCGTAACCTGATTCAACTTTCTATAATCGATGCACAATCTCAAGGAACCGTCTTTCTTCCGCACAAATAAAACCGGTGCTCCCCACGGGGAAACACTAGGGCGGATAAACCCTCTATCAAGCAACTCTTGCAACTGAACTTTCAATTCTTTCAACTCTGCGGGAGCTAACCTATAAGGCGCTTTCGAAATTGGAGCAGTACCCGGCAAAAGGTCTATACAAAACTCAATCTCACGATCGGGAGGCATATCATACTCGGTAGAGAAAACATCGGGAAATTCCCGAACTACCCGAACACTATCAAAACTAGGGAATTCCTTCCTAGTATCAAGAACACTAGCCAAATACCCCTCACAACCACTATGCAATAATTCTCTCGCTTTCATAAAAGAAATTAAGCGAACCTTTCTACTCAGAGGACTAGCCTCAAACACAAATTTAGGCACATCGGGAATAGAAAAAGTAACAGTTTTCTTACGGCAATCAACGGACGCATGAAACTTGCTCAACCAATCCATACCCAAAATGACATCAAAGTCTTGGATAGGAAGAACTACCAAATCCGCACAAAGGACACGACCACAAATAACCACATCACAAGCACGAAAGACTCGATCGGAAATCAAGCATTCTCCTATAGGGGTCGACACCTCTAGCACGTACGGTAAAGACTCGAATGCAGCATTTAACATGGAAGCAAATTGCACAGAAATGTATGAATGAGATGATCCTGGATCTACTAACGCTCGTGCGCTCACATTAGACACAGAAACAATACCTCCAATAACGGATGGATCATCGGTAGCTTGTTGTTGATTCATGGCAAATACCCTTCCTTGGACTTTGGGCTTCCCGGCGGCATCCCTTTTCTGACCCTGATTATTACCAACTCCTGACCCGGATGCTTGACCTCGGTACCTCGTGCACTCTCTCGCAAAGTGCCCCATTTCACCACAATTGGTACACTTGCCTTGATTTTTCCAACACCTATCCTCTGCATGGCCTACCTTCTGACAAAAGGTACAAGGCTTCCTAATTTGGCTCCCTTGGTTCCCGGAAGTGGTACCCGGGTTCCTTGGGGTCGGTTGTCCTCGGGACTGAGATTGTCCCCCAAAGTTACCTCGATTTTCGATCCTTGGTTGTGACTTGCTCTGCACTCCTTGCTTACTCGGGTTGGCTAACTCGGTCTTCCGCTTATGCTCCCCAATATCTTGCTCTATCAAATAGGCTCGGTCCACCGCATCTTGGAAAGTCACAATCCGTTGAGCAATCAGTTGAGTACGGATGGAGGTCTTCAATCCCCGAATGAATCTCATAGCCTTTTGTTCCTTGGTCCTCACCAAATAGTCGCAATACCGGGCTAATTCTATGAACTTAGCCGAGTATTGTGCTATAGACAACACACCTTGCTCTAGGTTGAGTAGCTCGATCTCCTTTCGGTTTTGATCAACAACCGGAATGAAATGCTCCTTGAATTTGCGCACGAACAACTCCCACGCATACACTGTGCGAGTATCATCCCAAGTAGCTTTAACACCTTTCCACCAATGCTCGGCGGCTCCCACAAGCTTGTAAGCCGCGAACCGGACCTTATCCTCATCTGAGCAACCAAACACATCATAAATCTTCTCCATCGACTCAATCCACAACTCAGCTTTCCTTACATCTGGTTCCCCATTGAATTCAACCGGTTTCAACTTCAAAAATTGCTCCAAACCATAACGGGGTGGTGCTTGTTCTACCCTCGGACCTTGATCATGTATGGCCTTCATGGCCGCCTCGAACATGCCTTGAAACATGGCACGTGCTTCTTCCCTTGTATCATTCTGATTCTGTGCCCCACTAGTACCTCCTCTATTTCTTCTTCCAGACATTGCGAGTAATTACCTGCATAAGACATCAACCGTTAATCACTCCGCACACTACTACCCACCTAGGTCATACTAATCCACCTAGACTTATACATAGAGCTAATGCCATAGCTCTGATACCAACTGTCGCGACCCCGGACCCCGCAGGCCCCGGGACCGTGAGCTGGACGTCGACTCTAAAACCAAAACTGACAAATACCGAAGTTAAAAATTCCATTTGATACCAAAAGGTAATGATCCAAAGTTTTACAAATCAAGTTTGATAAAAACCAATTACAACTATCATAAACTTCCACAAGTTTATGCCCAACAAAATACAAATGTACAAAATCCTAATGACGTCAATGTTTGGTACAAATATCCCCAAAAGGTTACACATTGATATAATGTAAACCAACCTATACAACTTTCCCCAAAAGAACGGATCCACACTCGACGTCCTCTTTCTCGTGATCAGCGAGACTAATCCTTAGCACCTGGGGGGGTTAAGGAAAAGCAAAGATAAAAGAAAACGGGGTGAGATAAATCTCAATAAGTTACTAATGCAACTACATGACATGCTATGATGCAATATACAATAAGCAATAATAAATATCACATAGCACATAGCAAATATCATATATCAGATAGCAGCGGAAATAAACACATAACAAAGGATATAGCCAAGGTTTTCCAAACCGGAACATCCAAATAAAGGATCGCTGCGCAGCTTCAATAATCAACAATCATCATCTTCATAATAGCATGAAAGCCGAAGAGAAAACCCCGGTACCAGAACCAATAACATAAAAGTGTCACAAGGGACAAGGACCATGACACAAAGTCATGCCCGCTAGCCAGATACATTCACAAAGGAACGCTGACTTATCCTTTCCAAGGCCAATCTGGAGAAGGGGTAAAGAAGGGGGCAAAACAATGGTCAACATTATAATGGACTTGGCTTTGCCATTATAATCTTTCCCATTGCCCAAACACACACAAAATACCAGCTGGACTTTCAAATAAATGCTAAGTAATAATAATTTAGCATGAATGAACAACTTAAGATTCCAAAGTAGGGAACCATTCCAATTAGTCACCAAGAAAGTGAAATGAACCAACGACACACAATTAACGTGTTCCAATAATCTTAACACAGATAACGTAATTCCCATATCACATTTGACCACAAAGGGTTCAGTTAAATCGAGCACTCAACCAAATCTACTCACTCATCTCGAAGATCTTAAGGAGAGCTTTGAAACGATAATTTGCACGCCTAAAACGGAGTTCGCATGAACCAAATACGACTCTCGAAAGATTGGACCAAAAAGGGGAATAAATTCATAACAGGGGAGGGGGGTGCGCGCGCCTCCTAAGGGAGGGATGCGCGCGCCTCCTAGATCAGTTGGAAAATCGAGTTGGGAGAAGGAGAGGGTGCGCGCGCTTCAATATAAGGGGTGCGTGCGCCTCTTAAGGACAGAAGGTTTTGATTCAATGATGGCCTAAGGGTGCGCGCGCCTTCTAAGGGAGGATGCGCGCGCCTCCTGGTCCGGAAAGGCAAATTCCGGCCAAATTTCTGGGTATCCTCCATTAACAACCCCAAATCCAATACAAACCAATTCTTTACCATTTCAACACTACCAAGAAGGGAACTAGGGTACCTACACCATTTTAAGCCAAAGAACTCCAACAACATCATCTAGGGACCTCACTCAAGGGTGATTCAAATACCAAAATTTCACAAAAATGAACAAAATGCAAATCACTCCCAAATCAACCCAAGATGCAATAAATGGCATTCATAACATCAAATAAACATGGAATAGCATTTCTAGCATAGAAATAGGGGGAAAAGCAACTTACCCGGATTTTCCAAGGTTGATGGATTTCAAATATTTTTGGCTTCCAACGATCCTATCGACGATCTAAACAATGTTCACGTTTTAAGAAATGAGAGAAGATGAGAGGAAGAAGGAGAAAATTAAGAGAGAAGGAGGAGAAAGAAAACTTACCAATTTGCTAGAGAGAGAGGGAGTTGTTGCTGGAGGAAGAATGGGAGTAGGGTGAGGGAGATGGAGTGTAAGAGGGAGAGGGTAGGAGTAGGGAGGGAGTAATTTGAAATGATACACCTAGCCCCCTTCCTTTACTAACTAGCTCAACTAAGATACTCCCACTAATTTATTAAGACCCAAATAAAATGCTAGGCATAAATATTATAACACATAAAATGCACACATAATTATTTAAATAAACAATAATTTAAATAAATAAATAAGCAAATAATTAAATAAAAATCATTTAATTACTAATAAAAATAGAGCCTATATTTCGGGTCGTGACACTTAGGTTTGAGACGCCAAGTTCCTCGCCCTACCTCGATGGTCACCCTTAGGTTTGAGACGCCAAGTTCCTCGCCCGACCTTGATAGGTCACCCCCTAGTTTGAGACGCTAAGTTCCTCACCCGACCTTAATAGTCACCCCTAGTTTGAGACGCTAAGTTCCTCACCCGACCTTGATGGTCACCCTTAGGTTTGAGGCGCCAAGTTCCTCACCCGACCTCGATGGTCACCCTTAGGTTTGAGAAGCCAAGTTCCTCACCCGACCTTGATGGTCACCCCTTAGTTTGAGATGCTAAGTTCCTCACCCGACCATGATAGGTCACCCCCTAGTTTGAGACGCTAAGTTCCTAACCCGACCTTGATGGTCACCCCTAGTTTGAGACGCTAAGTTCCTCACCTGACCTTGAACAGTCACCCCTAGTTTGAGACGCTAAGTTCCTCACCCGACCTTGAACGGTCACCCTTAGGTTTGAGTAACCTTAAAGTCTCTCACGCCCGAACTACATTAAGGCTTGATTCCCCGTAAACGGGATACGTAGGAATCCTATACCTTTAGGTCCAGCCATGCAACCAAATCGGTCAAGCCGTCCTCCCATCATAGGCAGATTGTGATGTTTTTTAGGTCGAGAACCCCGCTTTCCTAAAGCAACGTTGCCGAGGGGCTCTGTAAGTACCCCAATCTGAACTGAAACCAGTTTAGAGGTATTCTTAGAACTATTCAGGGATAAAACTGATAGGCTAGGACCTCACTAGAATAAACAAAAACTCTAGGACTATCTTGGAATTAAAACTTAAAAAAATCCAGAAACTCGCCAGGCTGAGTCGTACGGATAATATGGGTACTAGAAGGGCCCAGCCGTACGGATGGTTTGGGTGCCTTCAGTCCCTATAAATTGAGCCCTTGCTGATCATTTCAGGGGGGGGAGAAATATTAATTTAAGAGCATAAACTCTGCTGGATTGAGAGCAGAAACACAAAACATTGTCAAATTGAGTGAAAGAGAGGAAGATAGGCTAGAATCAAACATTGGTGAGGCCTCCTTCTCCCCCATCTCCTCTTCACCCTTTTATTTACCTTGTTACACCATTATTTAGTTGTTTTGTTGATCATCTTACTTTAGTGTCTTTACATTTCATACAAATCTTATAAATTAGAACCAAGCCCTTAAAATGATTCATGGTGCCCTTATACTTTATGTATGAACAAGGGTTAAAACCAAACATGATAAAGGCTTGTTATGATTAATGCAATTTACTTTTATGTCATTTATTTTATGTCATTTACTTTCATGTCAATCCATACATATGTCATTTAAATTCATTGTCTTTACTTTTGAGGCATGAACAAGTTTGGGTGGTAAAGTTCCAATCTTTACCATCCAAACTTTGATTTTAGTCTCAATAATGTCCCTTTGGATGATAAAGATTCAATCTTTATCCATCCAAAGGTTGATTTGTGATGCCTTATGGCCTTTTATTAGATGAATCAACCATTTGGGAGGTTAAAGTCTCAATCTTTAACCATCCAAATGGTTATTTTGGCTCAAAGCCATGTTCATCAACTTTGTGTTTAATTCCCCAATTATTGCCTTGATCATGCCCAAAGCCTTGTGTTTTGGTGTCTAATTTATGGTCAAAGGCATAAGGATGTTGTTGTGCATGTTTTGGTACAACAAAATAAACTGAAAAGATCATTTTTAGTCCAGTTTCAGCAGGATGCTCTGTTTCTGCTTGAACTGGACTATTTTCTGATAAGTCTGTAAAAATTCCCAGGACAACAATCCTCAGCCTTATGGATGGTTTGTCCGGGGAATTTTTTTTTCTAGTTTTTCCCCTTTCTGTTAAAGAGCTTTACAAATAAACCCCTCTTCGTTAAATCCTAAACTGTTTTTCTGTTAAGTCAGTTTCTCCCATTTTCAAAATACACACATACATACACACTTGCACGTTTTGGTCAACAAACTAGGGAGACTCGTTTTTTCGAGGCGGATTGGGTGAACGATGAAAATTCCTTCCCAAGACGTAACGTGACATACGAACTCACAATCTCTAACCTTTTCCGTTAAATTTGGGTTTAAAATGAAAATTAACATGGCGACTCCGTTTTATCGAACATAAAGTGTCGTGTTTGATTCTCGAGGAGGAAACTCTTCCGTGTTTTTCGTGCGGGTATCTCACAGGCGCGCTTCTGAATCTTGAACATAATGTCATGGATGTCGCAGCTGAAGAAACTATCAAACTTCCAACTCTATCTGGTAACTTCAAAAATTTCAAGATTCATGAATTTGGGGAGTTGATGTACCATATTGCGCATCTCGTTAGAAAATCAGTCATGTTCAAAACCAGTAATGTTGATAAGTTTACCGTTTCATAATGGGAATTCTCAAGAGCAATATTCACTGGAATCAAGTTATATTGGCCCAAGATCATCATGACCTTGTAGACACCCCGCCTTGGACCTCTCACCCCGGTTGCATACAAAGTATTTTTATTTAACTTATTTTTGTTGATTTCTGTTACTTCGGTTAAGTTCTTAACTGATTCCGTTAGTTTTGGACTAAACTGGATAACAGAGTTAACTTTTAGGGTCATTCTGTCATTCTGTCAATTTTCACCCGCGGGCGCTTCCGGCACTGCCAGTGAGCCGCGCGCGCGTCCCGCCCCAAAAGCCGGACCCGCGCGCTTCCCACTTTGGCAGTAACGGATTGCACCTTATTTCCCTCCATTTTATTATTTACAAACATCTTTTCTTGATCACAAAAACCATCTTTTTACATCCACATTCATCCCCCCTTTTCTCATTAACTCCCAATCCCAAATTCTAAGCCTTTTCCCAAAAACTAATATTTCTTTCATTTATTATTTGATTTCTTTTATTTCTTTTATTTTTCTTTTATTCATTTATCTTATTTGTGATTGGCCCATTCCATCTCACATGGATTGACCAATTTCCCTCCATCATTTCCCTCTCTTTTTTACCTATAAAAACCATCATCTTCTACCTTAGAAAGGGACTCCAACCTTGATTCACCAACTACACTATACACAAATTCTCCCAACAAGAGTTCTTAGTAACAGGACTCTACACAAATTGTTCTACAACAATTTCATCACAACAATAACACTTTCAAGTCAAGGTTCCAAGTCCTCTTTCTCAAGGTACAACTCCATTTTCTTCCTTTGTTTTCTTCTTCTTGATGTATGCAATCCCCATTAATGGGACATGACCAACATGACTACTTCACATATTGAAGTTAGTTAAGGTTATCTCCCTACATTTTAATCTTAACTTTAATTCACCATGTTAATTTTTCTTCATCTCTTAATGTAATTCTTTAACATTACTTGTTACATGTAATCTTTATCATTAAATAAATAAAACAATTCTATTTTATTTCCCCTTTATTTCCTCTTTTCTTCTCATCACAATTGTTAGCACATTTATATTTAATTAATTGAAGGACATGTAAATATTAGAACACCAATAGTAGCAAGACCCGCGTAAGCGGGGCGGAGTGGGTGTTTAAGTACTTCCCACTCTGTCACCTAACCCCCGAACCCTTCTCTCCCAAATCTCTGGTTTTGTACATAAATTAGGCTATTTCTAGGTTTTTCTTATGTTCCTTTAAAAACATAGGTGGCGACTCTAAACAATCTAAAACAAGTTAGACATCCTAGGATAATTTACCGCTCTAGCCAAGCCGTGGTTCCCCGGGGTATCTACAGTGGCGACTCTGTTGGGGAGTTAATTGCTCTTTGCCGAGGGAGCCTTTAAGACTTGACCGTAGCCCCTAGAGTGCCATCATTGATTGCGAGAAAGGTCCATCCTTGATTGGGGGAACGAGCACGGGCACACGTGACAAGAGGGCTTTTTGACATCCCTTTTGAGAGACTTTGAGGATAGTCTCACGCACCTTTTTTTTCGAGCATAGCCCCTAGGGCTTGTTGATTGTCAAAAGAAGCCCTTGTTCTCGGGTCATATAGTCCTTAGGGCGTCACCATTTGTGGAGAAAAGCAAGAGTGACTCATCCTCGTGTGAGAGAATAAACATGAGAGGATATGGCAAGAGCTACTCCATTTCTCGGGAGCCTTTCGGCGTACTTTAGAAGCACATAGTTGAAGAAGCCTTGAAAACTGAGACACATGTTGTTGCTATTTGCTGCCCAAGCCAATTGACTAGCTAGGGATTATTTGTGCAACCTCGTGCCCTTTTATGATGGGCTTGTTCTCAGATGGATCTTGGTAACCACGGGCCTTCTTTTCATGAACCCAAAAATGCACACTGCTGGAGAATGATGCCGATAACCCAAGACAACCTTTGATGGTGCTATATCTTGTCGAGCCTTTTGCAATCCCAAAGTTGACTCGGTGGGGAATTGACTTGCTGAGGAGATTCAATGTAGAACTTATCTTCTTTAGAGGCCGGGGATCTCCATTTCTCTTTCCCTTCTCTCTCTCACTCTCTCATTTTTTTTTATGACGCACCTGTGAATACGTGTGTTTGAAATTTGGGAATATTCATAGTAACATTAAAATTATGAGAGTCGCCACGCCGTTTTAGTTATAGCCAAAACATTGAGAAAAAGCATGTTTAATGGGTTCGGGGGTCAAGAGAAGAATATTGGACGTTATCACTCCTATTGCCCGAATGATCGGTCTTTCTATCATGATGAATGTGTTAGTAGTGTGTTAGTGTTTGAGACCGGATCCAAAGATTGCCTACGTTCCTCTCAATGTGAGAAGCTCAGGTCAGCGTAGTTCGAGAGAATTTAGAATAGGCAGCAGAATCGGGATCATGCATAATGATGGGGGAAATTACCTAAAGATTAGGGTTTAAAAGTAGTTCCTAGATCATCCTTGGGTTGATGAACCCTCGATCATCATCGGCTATGAAATAACATGTAATTATGAAGATCGCCACCCTAAATATGGCATAAATAAGGTTTTAATCTATAATATGATGAATATGCGAAGAACATATTATGAACATATGAATGTCATGAAGAAAATATGAATAAAGATGTTAGGAACATGAATATTATGAAGAACACATGAATAAACATATTGAGAATATGAATATTATGAAGAACACATGAATAAACATATTAAGAATATGAATATTAAAGATCTACATTAGAAATAATGCAAGAACGTGAAGAAATAAGTTAGAAAACTTACCTATGTTGGCAAGAAATAAACCTTGATCTTCTTGGAGGTTTGAATGCTAATTAGAGAGAAAAATTGTGTTTAAGAACTCTCAAATTCGGATCCCCCTAAACCAATAGCATGAGATTGGTTTATATAGTAAACTGAGGGGAGGATCTGATGGTCCAGATCATCCAGTGCAAGGTTGGCCGCCTGGCCATTGTTGAAGCCGGTGACAAGAGTGGTCGCGTGGCCAAGATCAATGCGGAGCAAGGTTGGCCGCGTGGCCAAGTCTGCAGGCTGACTTGATTCTTAAGCTAGGGTTTCTGCATGGTTTTAAGGAAACTATTTACTACCTAATTTGATAGATTTTGCCATAAATGAGATATTTTGGGAATCCGGGACAAGTCTTTGCAAGGTTTCTAATTCCTATAAAGTCCTTGTATTTTTGGGAAGTCCTAATAAACTCATTTTCAGGTCGGGTACTAACAGTAGCCCCTCGGCGACGCTTCTTGCAAGGCAATGTGGGGTCGACGATAAGAGAAGGATCCGTCTGAAACATGAGTTTCAAAACAGATGAAAGGTAAGGGAACGGGTGGACCTTGATAGGCGACCTACGTATCCGCGGGGGAATCAAGCCAAACGTAGTTCAAATCTAATGGGGAAATTGGGAATGATTTGTCCTCTTATGGGGAGCAACGTCTTCTGCTGGGGAAAATGCACCTGCTGGGGATGAGAGATGACCGCGTCGGTCGGGTGGCTGAACCTTTTCAGGTTTCCTACGTATCCTCCGAGGAATCAAGCCAGTCGTAGTTCAGATACATTGGGGAAAGACGAGACATCGGACTTCTACTGCGGATAATAAACCTACGGATACTATCTTGTATGAAGAACGAACATTCGTAAGCAATGAAGTTATTTGGGAAAATTAAAGACTACGTTGTCTAAATAATCCTAAGATGGAACGATAAACGCAATCAGGATCGCCAGGGTTCCCGCCGATCGCGCTAAAGTAATAGAAGTCGGATCTCTCGCGAACAGAAACGCCGAGGCTTCTGCCAACCACGATCGATCAAGGATACATATGTCATAGAGGCGCCAAAGTCTCTACAACCATACGAATCTTAATAATAGATGCTGGATCGCTCGCAAACAGAAACGCCGAGCCTTCTGCCCATCGCGACCGATCTAGGATGCGTATGTCATAGAGGCGCCGAAGTCCCTACAATCATACGAATCCTAAAATAGATGCTGGATCGCTCGCAAACAGAAACGCCGAGGCTTCTGCCCATTGCGATCGATCTAGGATGCGTATGTCATAGAGACTTCGAAGTCTCTACAACCATACGAATCCTAAGCAAATATTAGGAAGTGCTAAAATAATAGATGCTGGATCTCTCGCAAACAGAAACGCCGAGGCTTCTGCCCATCGCGATCGATCTAAGATGCGTATGTCATAGAGGCGCCGAAGTCTCTACAACCATACGAATCCTAAGCAAATATTAGGAAGTGCTAAAATAATAGATGCTGGATCTCTCGCAAACAGAAACGCCGAGGCTTCTGCCCATCGCGATCGATCTAGGATGCGTATGTCATAGAGGCGCCGAAGTCTCTACAACCATACAAATCCTAAGAAAATATTAGGAAGTGCTAAAATAATAGATGCTGGATCTCTCGCAAACAGAAACGCCGAGGCTTCTGCCCATCGCGATCGATCTAGGATGCGTATGTCATAGAGGCGCCGAAGTCTCTACAACCATACGAATCCTAAGCAAATGTTAGGAAGTGCTAAAATAATAGATGCTGGATCTCTCGCAAACAGAAACGCCGAGGCTTCTGCCCATCGCGATCGATCTAGGATGCGTATGTCATAGAGGCGCCGAAGTCTCTACAACCATACAAATCCTAAGCAAATGTTAGGAAGTGCTAAAATAATAGATGCTGGATCTCTCGCAAACATAAACGCCGAGGCTTCTGCCCATCGCGATCGATCTAGGATGCGTATGTCATAGAGGCACCGAAGTCTCTACAACCATACGAATCCTAAGCAAATATTAGGAAGTGCTAAAATAATAGATGTTGGATCTCTCGTAAACAGAAACGCCAAGGCTTCTGCCCATCGCGATTGATCTAGGATGCGTATGTCATAGAGGCGCCGAAGTCTCTACAACCATATGAATCCTAAGAAAATATTAGGAAGTGCTAAAATAATAGATGCTGGATCTCTCGCAAACAGAAACGCCGAGGCTTCTGCCCATCGCGATCGATCTAGGATGCGTATGTCATAGAGGCACCGAAGTCTCTACAACCATACGAATCCTAAGCAAATATTAGGAAGTGCTAAAATAATAGATGCTGGATCTCTCGTAAACAGAAACGCCAAGGCTTCTGCCCATCGCGATTGATCTAGGATGCGTATGTCATAGAGGCGCCGAAGTCTCTACAACCATATGAATCCTAAGAAAATATTAGGAAGTGCTAAAATAATAGATGCTGGATCTCTCGCAAACAGAAACGCCGAGGCTTCTGCCCATCGCGATCGATCTAGGATGCGTATGTCATAGAGGCGCCGAAGTCTCTACAACCATACAAATCCTAAGCAAATGTTAGGAAGTGCTAAAATAATAGATGCTGGATCTCTCGCAAACAGAAACGCCGAGGCTTCTGCCCATCGCGATCGATCTAGGATGCGTATGTCATAGAGGCACCGAAGTCTCTACAACCATACGAATCCTAAGCAAATATTAGGAAGTGCTAAAATAATAGATGTTGGATCTCTCGTAAACAGAAACGCCAAGGCTTCTGCCCATCGCGATTGATCTAGGATGCGTATGTCATAGAGGCGCCGAAGTCTCTACAACCATATGAATCCTAAGAAAATATTAGGAAGTGCTAAAATAATAGATGCTGGATCTCTCGCAAACAGAAACGCCGAGGCTTCTGCCCATCGCGATCGATCTAGGATGCGTATGTCATAGAGGCGCCGAAGTCTCTACAACCATGCGAATCCTAAGCAAATATTAGGAAGTTTTAAGGGGTTTTCCGTATTCAAAGGTAACGAATATCAGTCAAAATAGCGCTAAGGGCACCTAAAAATGAACAAATGGAAATGTACCAGGGGTAAAACTGAAATTTTGCATGTGGAGGCAAAGATGATGGATTGTTATGGAGTCGCAAACGGGATGAACTCTCAAGGAGTCATGAAGGTGATAGACTCTCAGGGAATCGCAGCAGACGTGATGGACTCTTGGGGAGTCGCAAAGGTGATGGACTCTCGGGGAGTCGCCAAGGTAAAGGACTCTTTGGTGAGCAAAGGACGACCACGGAAAGCGTAATGTTTGGGATCCGCTTACACTAAATTAGGAGGAATACATAATATGAGGCTACGAACCATTAAGATGAAGGTATTAGGTAAGGGACATTTTGCTTGGTTGCTTAGGGTAGGACCTAAGGCTTCTAAGGAAAGAGGATGGGTAGCCTCTTAGTCTTGAGATAAGGATGCAAAAGATGTTATGGTTGTTTAGACTTGAGATTGTGTCTTGGATACAATGTGGGTTTCCTAGGCTTACGGGCTAGGGTTTGGAGAGAATGCGACTGCCTAGGCTCGAGGCTAGGGTTCGGAGAGAATATGGAAAGGCTATTGTATCCTAGGCATAAGACTAGCGGGGGATTGAGATTATGAATTTCCTAGGTTTCGAGACTAGGGTTTCGAGAATTTGGAAAGGATGTTGCACACAGGGCTTTAGAAATTCCTAGAACTTGGACTAGGGTAAAAGGGGATGGTGCTTCCTAGGCCTGAGACTAGGGTTTGGAGAGAATGCAGATTCCTAGGTTTGGGGCTAGGGTTTGGAGAGGTTGAGGTTTGGGAACTTCCTAGATGTTAGGGTTTCGAACAAGGGTTTGGAAACTAGTGTTTAAGGACCATGACTCTCCTAGGTTTGGGATTAGGGTTTAGAAATATCCTAGGCTTCGAGGCTAGGGCTTGGAGTTGTGGTAGGTTCAGAGGTTGCAAAGGCGTTGGCTTTAGACCCAAGACTGGGAGTTGAAAGGGTTGTGACTTCCTAGGCTTGAGACTATAGACCGTTGGGAAGAGGGATTGCTTTTGTGGAAGGTCCACTAAGCTTGATGTTAGGGTTCACCATTTTCCGGGATTGGTGACTATGGCTTGGAAAGGTTCATGGTAACCTAGGCTTTAGGCTAGGTTTTAAGGCTAAGGACTGTAAACTTCCCACGTTTTGAGACTAAGGTGAAGGAGTTTCCTAGGTATAGGACTGGGGTTTGAAGGGAATGTTGAATCCTAGGCTTGATGATAGAGTTTAAAGAGGATAATTTCTACCTAGCCTTGAGACTAGGGCTTTAGAAAGAGTGCGACTACCTAGGCTTGAGGCTAGGGTTTAGACCTAATGCGACTACCTAGGCTCGAGGCTAGGGTTTAGAGCGAATGCGACTACCTAGGCTCGAGGCTAGGGTTTGGAGCGAATGCGACTACCTAGGCTCGAGGCTAGGGTTTGGAAAGAGTGCGACTACCTAAGCTTGAGGCTAGGGTTGATTGAGTTTTGGACAGGGCATTATATCCTAAGTTTTGGACTGGGGTTCAATAAAACGGAGAATTGAGATTGTAAATTTCCTAGGTTTCGAGACTAGGGTTTCGGGAATTTGGAAATGATGTTGCATACGGGGCTTTGGAAATTCCCTAGAATTTGGGCTAGGGTTAAAGGGGATGTTGTGGTTTCCTAGGCTTAAGGATAGGGTTTAGATAGGATATGTGACTACCTAGGATCAAGGCTAGGGTTTAGGAAGGGTGTAACTACCTAGGATCAAGGCTAGGGTTTAAGAAGGATGTAACTTCCTAGGCTTTAGGCTAGGGTTTGAAAGGATGTAATTACATAGGCTTGAGGCTAGGGTTCAGAGAGAATGATATGACTACCTAGGCTCGAGGCTAGGGTTTAGAGAGGATACGTGACTACCTAGGATCAAGGCTAGGGTTTAGGAAGGGTGTAAATACCTAGGCTCTAAGGTAGGGTTTGGAAGGGATGTAACTACCTAGGCTCGGGGCTAGGGTTTAGGAAGGATGTAATTACCTAGGCTTGAGGCTAGGGTTCAGAGAGAATGATGTGACTACCTAGGCTTGAGGCTAGGGTTTAGAGAATGTGTTTACCTAGGTTTAAGGCTAGGGTTTGGAGACCGAAAGCATTTGAAGGTCTGTCTTGGTTTAGACCGAGCAAGTTTGAGGTCTAAGAGTGTTGCGGTTTGGGGCAAATGAGCTTGATACCTCGTGACTGGATAGGCTCGATAGATTAGACCTAGGCTAAAGTTCTAGGGTTTAGCTAGGGTAAGATTCAGACATGTGTTGAGGAGACCGGGGCCTAATGGAATGGTAGGCGTGAGATCTAGGAGATCGAAGGCAGGGTAGCGTTGGGACATAAGGCTTTCAAGCGGGTAAGTCTTTTGTCCTAAAGAAGCCGCGTTATGGGTTAGGACCAAGCAGGCTTGAGGTCGGCCAAGGAGCAACGGATTGGGATTGGATGATCCTAGTACCTAATACGCATGTCGGGCTTGGATCCTAGAGCGTTTGAAAGTTTAGGCTAGGTGCGAACCATAAGTGCGGGAAATGGTTTTGGATATATGACCACGTTGGCGCTTTAGGTAAATGGATCAAGTGTCCAAGACTTTGCTTTGAGTACAATAGTGTGCCTAACAGGATTGGGTATGCTTAGGACTTAATTTTGCCTTAGAGGTCATGCGTGTGACTAAGCTCGTTTGGCAATTTCGAAGGTAGGTTAGGGATGGGACCAAAGGTGTTTAAGGACATGGGTTTTAACCTGATGGGTATTGAGATCCCTATGGTATGGCGTGGTGCGCAGGAGATCCTATGTACTTGAGCAAGGTTTGAGATTTGGACTCGTTGGGGGAGCGATGTTTGAGATCCATGGAGTTCAAGAGTGGACCTTGTAGGTGGCGAGGTTTGGACTCAGCTTGGATTAAGTAGGTTAGAGTCCTTAAGGGGTTGAAGGTCAGACTAGGAAGTCTTTTGAGGCTAATGGGTGACACTAGGTTGGTACTTGGTAGGTTTAAGAGTGGTAGGGTCATGGCTTGGACATGACGGGAGTCGGGAGACGTAGATGTTGTCGCTTTTAGTCGGACCAAGTAGGCTTGGGAATTACAGAGTCCAAAGGGTGGAGAAGTAAGGTGAGAGACCTAAAGGGTAGAAAGTCTTGTGACCTAAAGGTTTAGGGGTTGAGGCCTAAGGTATGGATCAGATATTCTAGAGACCTAAAAGGTAGGTGTTTGGTAGACTCGAATGGTCTTGGGCCCTCAGGGCTCGCTCCACAGGTTAGACTATGGGTGGACCTTAGAAGTTGGACCGAGGAGGATAAGAGAGCTATGGCTTAGACAGGGTAAGGACGAGTATGTGTTGGTAGGTTTGAGATCTAGGAGATCGGGTAGGCTCGGGACCGGTAGGTTCGGGACCTAATGGGTCACCCTAAGGATTTGGCTTTGGTTAACTGGTTTAAGGTCTGAAGTTTTGGGTAGAACCGGTTTGAGGCCGAAGGGGTCATGCTACGAACTTGCGGAAGGTCGAGCTAAGAGGTTATGAGGTAACGTAGGTAAGACTCACCGGGTAGGTTTGGGACCTAGGTAAGACTGATCGGGTAGGCTCGGGACCTAGAGAGTTTATGGTGTAACTTAGGCAAGACTGACCGGGTAGGCTTGGGACCTAAGGTTTTGAACCAGGTAGGTTGGGACCTAAGGGTATCCTATTGTGTAGGAAATAGGGTGAAGGACCGAGTCAACTCAAGAATCACGGAGATGGGTCTCAGATGGATCGAGGATGTTTTTACAATTTTGTGGAGGCCGAGCGTGCAGGTTTATAAACAAAGTATCGGGGAGGAGAAAACTTTATGAAAGTGTTATGATCTTATACAGATGCCTTATAATTAATTATGATTCTAATCAATCCAAATAGGTCATCGCGTGCCGAGTTTGACGATGAGGGGTGTCCTTCTTCTAAGTGAATCCTTGTTGACGCCTCGGTATATTCTGGGAAACCACATAGTCGACCCATTCCGTTGGGGATTATCTAATTTGGTGAGTGGGTACCCTCCCTCCTTTGAGAAACTCTACGTCAAGCTTGATGATGAGGGATGCCCTTCTTCTAAGTATGTGCTTAATGAAGCCCCGGCATTCTTTGAGAAATCTTATGGTCGGTCCTTTATTGTTAGGGAAGCCCCAGTTGCGTAGAGCGGGGTATCCTCCCTCCTTTGAGAAATCCTATGTCGAGCTTGATGATGAGGAGTCCTCTTCTTCTAAGTATGTGCTTGATGAAGCCCCGGAATTCTTTGAGAAACCTTATGGTCGGTCCTTTATTGTTAGGGAAGCCCCAGTTGCGTAGAGCGGGGTATCCTACCTCTTTTAAGACGCACCCTTTTTTCTGCCTAGACCGCCCTTGCGGGTTTTCAATCTAGCGGGCATCTCTTTTGCGTCTTTTTTTTTTTTTTTTTTTTTTTTGAAATCATTCAGTCGACTCAAAAAAGGAAAAAAGAATTGTTTGAAAACATGCGGGGGCATTTTGGGGAGAGTAAGAGAGAGAGAGAGAGATAGTACTCACATTTTGACTCTTTGAGCAACTGAGGGTACATATGTACAAAAGGGAGGAAGCCCCTGCTTTGACAGAAAGTAAGTGTTTAGCTCTTTCCTAGATTGTAGGACGGAAGACTTGTCACGACATTTGAAAATTGTTTTATTCAAGATTCTCATTTGATTGCTCGAGAATGGACCTCGTTGATTAGTTAATGAGTTATGGTTAATTGGTAAACAAGTAGCCTCAAATTAATAAATGTTTTGATCAATTGTGAGTGAAGAAGTCAGGAGTAGAAATATGGGGGAAGAGAGAAGAGAAGGAAAATTGGCTACGAGGTGGGTTGTGTATATTTTGGACCGAACCGGGAGGTTGCCTACGTTCTCCTCAAGGTGAGGAGCTCAGGTCCGCGTAGTTCGGGGATGACCCGCTTGACGATGGTGTCGAGTTTCAGTGGGTATGTGTGGGAGGAAAGAAAGGAAAGAAAGTTGGCCCAAGGCAGGTTATGTTTGGCTTTGAGTGGTTGCCCGGTTGACGATGAAGTTGGGTTTTGAGTTTAGGGGTGTGAGGTTCATTTGAGGTGAGTTGTTCTGTGTAGCTCATTGCGGTAGATTACTCCTTTGTAGTTGTTGCAGTGGATTGCTCCATCGTAGTTGTCATGGGTTGCTGCCGTTTATCTACTTTGTAAGGAAAGAAAGGAAAATAGAACATTTGAGGTGAAAAGAAAATGGGACTTTTACTTTTCCATGGTGATAGCCCCTTCTATTTTTCTTTATTTTTTTTTATTTTATCTCTTTGTGAACACCCATTTTTTTATTTTTTTTATTTTTGCCTAGGCCGCCCTTTCGGGTTTTCAACCTAGCGGGCTTCTTTTTGTGCAATGCTCTAACTTTTGCCTAGGCCGCCCTTTTGGGTTTCAACCTAGCGAGCCATATATATATATATATATATATATATATATATATATATATATATATATATATATATATATATATATATATATATTTTTATATTTGTACATGAAACATTGGGCGAGACAAGCCCCTAGTTTGCTTTCGCCTTTCTCGATTGCGAGGTAGCTTCCTTATAGTTCAAGCGGCCTTTTGCTGGCGGCGGGCGTCCTAGCCCCTTGATTTTCACCGGTAGAGCTCCATTGGATTATCACGTGCACCAATGAATGACTTCGTGCACTTGTCTTATATTTGCGATGGAATACGGACAGCCCCAGTGTAACGGCATGTAGTACTCATGATGGGAACAAACCAATCCTTTAAATTGTGGCAGCATTGATGTCTATTTAATGATGAGCAACCGCAGTCCATTTCTTTGTCACGACCTTATAAAAAGGGGTCTAATGGTGGGATGAGAGGCGTATGAGGATAGTGTATGGGAGAAGGTGTATATACAGAGTGTACATGAAGTGTGTACAAATGGTGAGTGTATAGAGAGAGTGTATGGGGGTAGAATGTAGAGAGAAGGGAAAGTGATTCGTTCATCCCAATTGATCGAAGCATTTGTTATTTTGAGATTAATCGTTTACTTAGTTATGTGAATGGTTTGTGGGTCCATTTACCTTTTAATGAGTCGTCATTAATGAGTAAGATTAAGATTAATTCATCATATAAAGATATAGCAATCAAGCGAAAATGGTGAATAAGACAATTTTCATGAAATTGATATATGCAAGCTTATATCTCAAGTCTAGAGAGAAAAGAAAAGAAATAAAGACCCTTTTATTGGAACTAAAAGATTTAAACTGACTAGTCCGGGGTGGACTTTTACTTAAAGAAACAAAAATCGTCCAAGGTGGACTTTTGACTAAAGACACTCTAGAACCTACAAAGACTGAATGACCCTTTTCTTTTCTTTTATTTAAAGGAGGTAGCCCCAATTTCCTCTTTTGCCCATGCCCATGTATTCCGTTGGCGGGTGATGACTCCGCTGTTAATGAGGCTTTGAATCTTTCTCCTCAATTGGAGGCAATCTTCGGTGTCATGCCCAATGTACTGGTGGTATTGGCAGTGTTTGGAGGGATCCAAGCCTTGCTTCACCTTACTTGGTTCATAATTGAACAAAGGAGACAACTTGCCGGCTTGAACTAGACTTTTGAAGAGTTTGCCCAAGTCGTCGAATTCGCACTCGTCCTTCCTTTCACGAACTGTCTTTGAGGGTGATTTAGGTACCGGCACCCCTTGTTGATGAGTAGTCATAGGAGGCATCCCGACGGGGACAGTCTGTGGCGGCCCGTACATTTGAGGAGCGTACGGGTGATGACATTGAGCAAGAGGGAGAACTCGACTGAGGTAATCATAAACGCCACGAATGTCAGACAAATGGCGCCTCTCGATATCTCTTAGGGTCTTATGCATCTCCTTCTGAAAGTGTGTTGCTTGCTCGTTGAGAATGGCCTTAAAGTGGATTGCTTGTTCATCGAGGATGGCTTCGAAGGGGGATGCTTGCTTATTGAGAGCAGTACCGGTGTAGAGGATTGTCTCGGGATCTTGGGTAGCAGCTTCAGTTGCAACTTCGATGTTCCTTGCAGCCGACATGATGCAGAACTCTAGTCATGAAAGAATTAGATTCGTATTTAATGATAAGGCATCGTTATAAAATCATTTTTTTGGAAAAGAGTCGGTCTCCACATTTTTGAAATGCATTTTTGACAAGAATTTGAAAGCTTGACCGGGCCGAAGTTGCCTACGTTCCCCTTACCATGAGGGAGAGGTCCCACACAATAAGAGGCTCAGGTCGCCGTAGTTCGAGTCAAGTTAGACTTTTAAAAAGAGGTGAGAGATGATCACAGGGGTCAAAAAAAGAGGGAGATGACTCGGTCCTTGGTCAAGCATGGGTGAGGAAGACCTATAGGAATCGGGTAAGGTTTGACTTAAGGTTTGACCTAAATTTGACCTAGGGTTTGAGACAAGAAATAGTTCAAGCTAGGATGCGACGATAATGGTGGGTTGACCTAGATGGGTAAAGGATAGGTCAACCTAAATGAGAAGGGTTGGATTGACCTATATGGTGAATGAATCAAGATAGCGGGTTGTAGCGGTTTGCCTATGGGATGATCTAAGCGGGATGGATATGGTTTGACCTAAGCGGGTCTAAGGTTGACTTATCCGGGTTGGTAGACTAAGGAAGGTTAGAGATTGACCTAGATGGATCCAAGATAGGTAAGTCGACCTAAGCGGGTCACGGGTTGACCTTGACGGGTCAAAGGTGAAGGGGTAGTTTTAACCTAAGACGGACAAGTTGACCTAAATGGGTCAAGGATGGGGTGTGTACCTAAACGGGTTGACCTAGGTTGGTCTGGATGACGGTTTGACCTAAGCGGGTTAGGACCAAAGGTAATTGGGTTCACTTATGGAATCAAAGATTGACCTAAGAGGTCGAAAACGGATAAGGTTGACCTAGGAGTCCAAGTTTGACCTAAGAGGTCGAAGGTGATTGGGTTGACCTAGGAGGTCAAAGGTTGACCTAAGAGGTCAACGGGTGATAATGTTGACCGAGGGGTCCAAGGGTAGACCTAAGAGGTCAAAGGTGGATGAGGTTGACCTAAGAGGTCAAAGGCGGATGAGAATGACCTATGGGGTCAAAGGTTGACCTAAGAGGTCAAAGACGATAAAGTTTACCTAGGGGGTTAAATGTGATAAGGTTGTCCTAGGAGTTCAAGGGTTGACCTAAGAGGTCGGAGGCGGATAAAGTTGACCTAGGCGGTCAAGGGTTGACCTAAGAGGTCGAGGGGTGACCTAAGAGATCGAGGGTGATAAGGTTGACCTAGGAGGTCAAGGGTAGACCTAAGAGGTCAAAGGCGGATGAGGTTGACCTAGGCGGTCAAGGGTAGACCTAAGAGGTCAAAGGTGGATGAGGTTGACCTAGGCGGTCAAGGGTTAACCTAAAAGGTCAAAAGCGGATGAGGTTGACCTAGGCAGTCAAGGGTTGACCTAAGAGGTCAAAGGTGGATGAGGTTGACCTAAGGGGTCAAAGGCGGATGAGAATGACCTATGGGGTCAAGGGGTGAGAAGGTTGACTTAGGCGGTCAAAGGTTGACCTAGGGGGCCAAAGGTTGAGAAGGTTGACCTAGGCGGTCAAAGGTTCAGAGGGTTGACCTAGGCGGTCAAAGGTTGACCTAGGGGGCCAAAGGTTGAGAAGGTTGACCTAGGCGGTCAAAGGTTGACCTAGGGGGTCAACGGTTGACCTAAGGGGTCAAAGGCGGATAAGGTTGACCTAGGCGGTCAAAGGTTGACCTAGGAGGTCAACGGTTGACCTAAGGGGTCAAAGGCAGATAAGGTTGACCTAGGAGGTCAAAAGTTGGTAAGGGTTGACCTAGGGGGTCAAAGGTTGAGAAGGATTTTGACCAAAGCGGGTCGAGATGAAGGGTAGGCCCAAATGGATCGCAATGATGGGTAGGTAACCTAGCTAGGCCAAGATGAGGAATTTTGATAGATGGCCCAAGGGGTGAGCGATGGACCTTAGAGGTCGTCTAGATGCAATGCACATTTTATTTTGCGAAAAGTTTTGCATTTATTTACATCCTAAATGGTTGGTCTAAGGAGTGTCCTAATCTCTATGTGTGGGTTGACACGGGTAAGGTAAAAGGTTCCCACCGCTCGCGGAACGTACACGGTGAGTGGAGTAGACGAGTGACTCGAAAAGAGGGCGGCTGTAGCGCACAAATTCCTACACATCGAATACTCCGGGTAATAGGGACCTATGCAGTGCAGACACGGACTAGTGGTAGTGTGTGGCAAGAAACTAATTCTTTTTAGGGAGAAAAGAGAGAAGTTTTGAATGTTTGAATGATGCTATGCAATGCAATGCAGGAGAAGGAAAATAATGTACAAGGGAGCATAGCAGAGTTTTGTTTGACCCTAATACTAAGGCGAAAATAACAAAGGTACATGGTACAAGGTACAAGGTACGAGTATTAACATAGCGGAGTGCGCGGGTGTTGTGTGTAAACATGGCTTAACTGTAGGGGGCACGTGAAAACATGGCAAGTGTGCATGTGTAAACATGGAAAGTGTGTGCATGTGTAAATATGGCAGGTGTGTGCATGTGTAAATATGGCAGGCGTGTGCATGTGTAAACATGGCAGGCGTGTGTATGTGTAAACATGGTAGGTGTGTGCATGTCTAACATGGCAGGTGTGTGCATGTGTAAACATGGCAGGTGTGTGCATGTGTAAACATGGCAGTTGTTTGCATGTGTAAACATGGCAGGTGTGTGCATGTGTAAACATGGCAGGTGTGTGCATGTGTAAACATGGCAAGCATCATGATGTGACGAAAGTTAGACCCACTAAGTTTGAAAAAGTTTCAAAGCAGTCCCCAGCAGAGTCGCCACTGTGAATACGTGTGTTTGAAATTTGGGAATATTCATAGTAACATTAAAATTATGAGAGTCGCCACGCCGTTTTAGTTATAGCCAAAACATTGAGAAAAAGCATGTTTAATAGGTTCGGGGGTCAAATTACAACAAGAGAAGAATATTGGACGTTATCACTCCTATTGCCCGAATGATCGGTCTTTCTATCATGATGAATGTGTTAGTAGTGTGTTAGTGTTTGAGACCGGATCCGAAGATTGCCTACGTTCCTCTCAATGTGAGAAGCTCAGGTCAGCGTAGTTCGAGAGAATTTAGAATAGGCAGCAGAATCGGGATCATGCATAATGATGGGGGAAATTACCTAAAGATTAGGGTTTAAAAGTAGTTCCTAGATCATCCTTGGGTTGATGAACCCTCGATCATCATCGGCTATGAAATAACATGTAATTATGAAGATCGCCACCCTAAATATGGCATAAATAAGGTTTTAATCTATAATATGATGAATATGCGAAGAACATATTATGAACATATGAATGTCATGAAGAAAATATGAATAAAGATGTTAAGAACATGAATATTATGAAGAACACATGAATAAACATATTGAGAATATGAATATTATGAAGAACACATGAATAAACATATTAAGAATATGAATATTAAAGATCTACATTAGAAATAATGCAAGAACGTGAAGAAATAAGTTAGAAAACTTACCTATGTTGGCAAGAAATAAACCTTGATCTTCTTGGAGGTTTGAATGCTAATTAGAGAGCAAAATTGTGTTTAAGAACTCTCAAATTCGGATCCCCCTAAACCAATAGCATGAGATTGGTTTATATAGTAAACTGAGGGGAGGATCTGATGGTCCAGATCATCCAGCGCAAGGTTGGCCGCCTGGCCATTGTTGAAGCCGGTGACAAGAGTGGCCGCGTGGCCAAGATCAACGCGGAGCAAGGTTGGCCGCGTGGCCAAGTCTGCAGGCTGACTTGATTCTTAAGCTAGGGTTTCTGCATGGTTTTAAGGAAACTATTTACTACCTAATTTGATAGATTTTGCCATAAATGAGATATTTTGGGAATCCGGGACAAGTCTTTGCAAGGTTTCTAATTCCTATAAAGTCCTTGTATTTTTGGGAAAGTCCTAATAAACTCATTTTCAGGTCGGGTACTAACAGCCCCCTGGTTTTTGCCTAGACCGCCCTTTCGGGTTTTCAATCTAGCGGGTATCTCTTTTGCGTCTTCATTTTTGACTCGATTAATGAGGAAGTGTGCATTAACTCTAGCTGAGGATGAGAGACATGTGATTTTGTGGTGAAAACCTTTTGTCACTAAAGATGAGTGACATTGACTCGACTAGGGAAGTGTCCCTAATATTGACATGTATTTTTTTTTATTGAATCGAATGACTCACGAAGGCAAGTAAGTCATTAAGAGAGAAGAGAAGGAAAGCCCCAATTTGATTGGAAGAAATTGGGAGTATGCAGAAAGAATAGAAGCCCTAGACTCGACAAGGAACGGAAAGTGATTCCAAATCTAGGAAAGTTGTTCAATCTTGAGGTGATTAATTCATTGGCAAATGAATCGTACAAAGATGTCTTGACAAGTTCGAGATGAAGGCCGATCACCATAACTCTCTAGGGCTAAACATATCTTCTTTCTTGCATGAGACCGGACCCGCAGGTTGCCTACGTTCCTCCAGTGTAGAGGCTCAGGTCACCGTAGTTCTTGTGGATTCTCCATTCTTCGTGATGGAATTGTTGCTTCGTAGCTTCGTCCTTTGTTGGTGGATGATGATGTTGATCTTCTTTGATTGAGGGGGGTTTTTTTTTTTGTGCTCTAACTTTTGCCTAGGTTGATTTGATGATTTCAACCTAGCGAGCTTTTTTTTTTTTTTTTTTTTTTTTTTTTAATCCCCTTTTGAAAACTTTGCTTCATGATTGTTGCTCCACCTTTCTTTGTCTTGATTTCGTCATTGTTGATGTCTTCATTGTTGATGCCGTCGTCGATGTTTAACCCCTAGGCGTTCAAGCGATGGCCTTCGTTCTAAACGTGTTTAGACATCTTTTCATCATTTTGCCAAGAATTAGATTGAACAACTTGGAAGAGTGTATGAGGACAAGAACGACTTTTATTTGATGATTGACACAAGTGGGATGAAAGAAAACTTTAATGCACACATTAGAGGACTTTGACTCTTTTTTTTTTTTTTTTTTTTAATTCCTACTACTAGGTAGAGAAAGAGAAACGGAGATTGTTGTTGTAGTCCCCATTGTCGTTGTAGTCTCCTTGTGGCATGATTTCTTGTAGAAGCCTCATTTCGGAACCAAATCATTCTTCTTTGATGAGTTCTTGCATGTTGGCACTCTCTAAAGGTTGCTCTTCACCCACAGTAAATTCGCCGTTGTCGAACAAATCTTGGATAATGTTTTGGAGAAGGAAGCACCCTTCGGTAGTATGGCCACTATGCTTGTGGTAGCCGCACCATTCACTATGTGCATAATTCTTCAGTATCGCCTTCGGCTTGTACCCTTCCAAAGGTTTGACCTTCCCACTTGCCACCAAAGTTTCAAATGCCTCGGCTTGGGTTACTCCTAGGAGAGAAGTGAAAACTCGGTTGTTGGTGGTACCTTTGTAGCTTTTGATGGTCGGGCCACTTGAGCATGCTTTACCATTGAACTTTGCTTTGCCGTCGGTGAGCTCTTGCAAACGGGCTTTGAGTTCGGAAACCTCTTCCTCGTGAATTCTTCTTTCATAATCAAGACGGGCCTTGAGTTCGGAAACCTCTTCTTTGTGAATCCTCTTGTCGATATTGAAACGGGCTTGCCACAAATTGTCTTTACGTCGGGCATCCTCGACAATCCTATCCATTTGTTTCCCCATTGATTTCATTATGTTGAGTAACCCTTCGTTGGACACGAAATCATTTCCACCGTTGTTGTTGTTGCCGTTGGAAGCCATTGGACCTATTGGAAGAGCACGGTTGATCTTAGATTGGCCCTACAAACACCTTTTGGATAAAATGAATTAACCCACAAACAAAGAAAAAGACTCAACCACATGAGGAAAAACGACTTTTTTTTTTTTTTTACAAAGTCGGAAGGACGGAGTCCTTTTTGGGGTTTCTAGAAAAATAGTGGAATCGTCACACTAGTATATAGACCTTCTCGCGGTCCCATATACTCATCGGATTCCACCACGCTTGTGATACCTACATGTGACGGGATTAAACTAAATTAATGTAGTAAATCATACATGCGGGGACGGATTTTTTATTTTCGTCCAAGATAGCCACTTTTGGGGACGGAGTTTTATTTCGTCCATTGCAACAAATTGGCGTGTATGATTTGAAGACATTAGTTTAGGAAAATCTCGGTACATGAAAACCGACTTGAGTCACGGAGTGTTAGACCTTAAACTAGAATTGTGTGGTTTGTGCTCGGCTTGAATATGAGGCTTAAAGGTCACCCCCAGCATGTAGTCGTGAACTACGCCACGGGTTGAGGTTTACCGCTTCGGAAGAGTCAAGGTCGGGTGGAGCTTGAAACTTCCTAGGACGGGCCTCGACGGGTTTGGGGTTGGACTTGTGCGACTCGATTGTGAGCAGTTGATAGGAATTGTGCGCGTAGTGTGAGGTCTAACAAGTGACAAAATATTTTTATTTTTTTTTTCAAAAGAAAAGAAAAGAAAATATGTGCAAGTAAAGAGAGGAGGGAGGAGAATTAAGGTCCTAAATTATTACAACTTCCGAGTCAACCAATGACCGGTCAAGCAAAGAAGGGAGAGGGCGAAACTGCAATTTTCTGAACTCCAGGGGCTGTTCTGAAACTTTCTGAAATCTGAGGATCAAACTGTAATTTCCTGAAACCCAGGGACTGTTCTGCACTGTTCTGAAACCCAGGGACTGTTCTGCAGTTTCTGAAACCCAAGGACTGTTTTGCAGTTTTCTGAGATCCAGTGACTGTTCTGCAGTTTTAAGGGTCCAGTGACCATTCTGTAATTTCCAGGAACTTCAGTGACCAATCTGTAATTTCTGAAACCAGCCCCATTTTTTTTTTTTTTTTTTTTTTTTTTAAGTCAAAAGATTTTGGGAAGACAAAAGGAAGGGAGAAAAATATGTACAAAAGTTTTTGTCCCAAAATAAAAATGTAACTCCCTCTTATTTACTTGTAACAAATTTTTGAAAAGCTAAAAGTATGGAATAAAAATAGCTTTACCCTTTTTTTTTTTTTTTTTTTTTTGAAGCAAAAAGAAATAGAACACAAAGAGTCAAAAAGACAAAACACAATGCACACACTAAAACAGGCGCCTGATATGGCCCTTTTTTTTTCTTTTTTTTTTTTTTTATAAGTGAGGTAAGTAAAAAGAAAAAGAAGAAAGAAAAAGAAAAAAAACTCACACACATTTCAACACACACGCTGTACATAGGCACACACACTGGCGCTGTTATGGCTGCTCCCCCCCTTTTTTTTTTTGTTTTTTTTAATTCTTCTTCGTTCTGGGAAAGAACGGCATGCGCGCGCTTTTGAGATACAGAGCGGGAGGCGCGCGCATTTGAGACTGTTGGACAAAAGCGCCCGATTCTGGGCATACCTGCAAACTGACGGGTTCAAGGGATTGCCTTGACCCAAAAAAATTGTACTTTTCCCCTACAAGAATTGTTAGCAAAAATAACGTGCAATTGAAGGACATAATGCAAAGCGGGCGATTCTGGTGTATTGGGTCGGAGGCGCGTGCCTTAGGCCAAGAAGGCCAAAAGCGCACGCTTCCCACCTTTTACACCAGAACGCCCAGAAAATAAATAAAAGAACACCAAAAGTAAGAAACGCAAGTTTAACCCTCTAAATTGTCCCTAGCAGAGTCGCCACTGTAGATACCCCGGGGAACCACGGCTTGGCTAGAGCGGTGAATTATCCTAGGATGTCTAACTAGTTTTAGATTGTTTAGAGTCGCCACCTATGTTTTTAAAGGAACATAAGAAAAACCTAGAAATAGCCTAATTTATGTACAAAACCAGAGATTCGGGAGAGAAGGGTTCGGGGGTTAGGTGACGGAGTGGGAAGTACTTAAACACCCACTCCGCCCCACTTACGCGGGTCTTGCTACTATTGGTGTTCTAATATTTACATGTCCTTCAATTAATTAAATATAAATGTGCTAACAATTGTGATGAGAAGAAAAGAGGAAATAAAGGGGAAATAAAATAGAATTGTTTTATTTATTTAATGATAAAGATTACATGTAACAAGTAATGTTAAAGAATTACATTAAGAGATGAAGAGAAATTAACATGGTGAATTAAAGTTAAGATTAAAATGTAGGGAGATAACCTTAACTAACTTCAATATGTGAAGTAGTCATGTTGGTCATGTCCCATTAATGGGGATTGCATACATCAAGAAGAAGAAAACAAAGGAAGAAAATTGAGTTGTACCTTGAGAAAGAGGACTTGGAACCTTGACTTGAAAGTGTTATTGTTGTGATGAAATTGTTGTAGAACAATTTGTGTAGAGTCTTGTTACTAAGAACTCTTGTTGGGAGAATTTGTGTATAGTGTAGTTGGTGAATCAAGGTTGGAGTCCCTTTCTAAGGTAGAAGATGATGGTTTTTATAGGTAAAAAAGAGAGGGAAATGATGGAGGGAAATTGGTCAATCCATGTGAGATGGAATGGGCCAATCACAAATAAGATAAATGAATAAAAGAAAAATAAAAGAAATAAAAGAAATCAAATAATAAATGAAAGAAATATTAGTTTTTGGGAAAAGGCTTAGAATTTGGGATTGGGAGTTAATGAGAAAAGGGGGGATGAATGTGGATGTAAAAAGATGGTTTTTGTGATCAAGAAAATATGTTTGTAAATAAGAAAAGGGAGGGAAATAAGGTGCAATCCGTTACTGCCAAAGTGGGAAGCGCGCGGGTCCGGCTTTTGGGGCGGGACGCGCGCGCGGCTCACTGGCAGTGCCGGAAGCGCACGCGGGTGAAAAATGACAGAATGACAGAATGACCCTAAAAGTTAACTCTGTTATGCAGTTTAGTCCAAAACTAACGAAATCAGTTAGGAACTTAACCGAAGTAACAGAAATCAACAAAAATAAGTTAAATAAAAATACTTTGTATGCAATCGGGGTAAGAGGTCCAAGGCGGGGTGTCTACAGACCTATCTCACTGATTCATTCACCACCTATAAAACCCAAAAAGTCAAACAGCAACCCAAATACAAATCCCATTGTAGACTTCTTACCAAATTATTCTTGGATAAACCAGCCGTCAACAAGCTCATCACTGAAGACCCAGAACTTCAAGTCACTGAAGTTTCTGATTTCAACAAATCCTTTTTGCTTGAGTTTAGAAAAAAATATGGGGACAAAGAGTACAAGGAATAATGGGATGTCGCACCTCAACCAAAAGAGCCATATGTCTCTGTTGGCCCTTCTAGTGCACCTATTGTACGCGCCTCTGGTAGCGCGCCTACAACTTGGTTGGATATAACTGATGAAAAAGACAATGAGGCTGGTCTGACTCATGAAACCATTGTTAAGAAAAAAATGGTGAAGCAGGGAAAGAAGAAACTGGCTGATACCCATGTTCCGGGTAGTTTATGCGCATTCGTTAAAAGTCAAGGCAGAAAAATAAAAGCAACAAAGGATATGAATCCTTTAAGGAGATTGAAGAAAAAGATTCAAAGTGTAGAGAAGCATGCCAAAGAAGCTGAGATTGGAGCTAGAGTAATTGATGAAGCTTTTAGAGCTGCAGGTACGCCTGATGTTGACGCGCCTAAGAAGATGATGGCAGATGCAATGAAATCACGTGACCCTCATGTCGCGCCTACTGTTGTCGCGCCTACTGTTGTTGCGCCTTCTGTTGCTGCGCCTTCCAAGGTTAGATCTGAGGCTGCAATTAAATTGGCCCATAAAATTTTTGGTGATGAGGATACAGAAAGTGAAGAAATGGGAGAAGATAAGGTTGAGGGGGAGAAAACCCAAGAAGTTGAAGTTGAGAAGGAGTCTCTAATTGAGGGGGAGAAACTGGAGAGTGATTCTTCAAGTACTCATGACATTACCCCCACTCAATCTAACCCGAAATTTCTTTCCCACACTCCTTCACAATCACACTCTACTACTCCCACAAAATCCATCTCTCCAATCCTCTCTAAACAACCTTCCCACTCACTCTACTACTTCTTCCTCAAATCAAACTGAGAGTTCAAGTTCACGTTCTCTTCCATCTACCAAACTCTCACCACTTTCTCACCACCTCCAAAACTTGTCTGACCCTAGCGCGCCTTCCTCTTTCGCATGCCTCCTGATTACGCGCCTATCCTTCAATCCATTCAATGGACTCTTACTCAAATTCTTGAAACCCAAACTGCACTTCAAAATGATGTCAAATGTCAAGCCTCAAAACTTTCTGAGTTAAAATCCTTGCTTGATGCATTTAAGGGGGGGGGGGGAATTTTAACAAAGGCTGAAGTTGATGAAAGGCTCAAATATTTCAAAGACAGTTTGTGTGGAGAATTTAATGCAATTTTGAGCAAAGGGGTTATGATTACAAATGACAATGCCTCACTTATTGAGTTGAAAAATAAAGTCTCTGACATTGCTGTGAAATTGATGGCTGAAATCTCTAGATCTGTGCCTCGAGTTGCGCCTGATGGTTCTAGTGCTAGAACGCCTTCTCAAATTGATCTTACATCCATTCTCTCCAAAGTTGATGTTATAAAGGAAATCATTGTTACTTACTTTGGAGTTCAACATTCCCATGCTGATGCACGCCTGAACCAAATCACCACCAGCATTCAGAGTGCCCAACGGGCTATTGAGTATACACTCCAGAGCGTTATTGAGAGTATGGCAAATGAGTTCTAAGTAACTCAGGGATCGATTGATGAATATCACAACATTGATGCGGGATATCTTGCCTACATTATAGATGGAGTTAGAGCTACTCACAGTAAAGTGGAGCGCGCAAATGAGACCCTCAATTCAGTCAGCCAGAAGATAGATACTATTGATGACCTGGTACGTCCTAGCTATCCTGATGATGCGCCTAGTGACACTTAGTGCGCGCCTAGTTCAAGTTTGTTTCATTTCAGTTGTTTATCTTTTGTTTTTATTGGTTAAACTTTTAGCATTTCAAGTTAGTATCTTTTGTAGTTCTTACATGTTTTAGCACTTGTCTTTGATTCTCTTTGTAACTTGTATCTTGTAACTCCTATTATTAGTCAAGTTACCAATGAGAATTTGCATTTCATTCTCTTCAAAACCTTGTTCATTCAAACTTCTTGTTTGTAGAGCAATGAATGCACCTTTTTTTTTTTTTCAAAAACCATATGCATAAAACCTAACTGCTCATATTTTCATGCATATTGTTTAAACAATCAGTTTAAGCACATTCTAAAAACTCATATATTTTGAATGTGCTGATTGATTATTTCTATCTTTCCAAATTGTAAGTTTTAATCTTTAAGGATAGATTAGAAATCTATAGCATTGGCTAGTGTGTGCATTAACTTGAGGTATGAATTACCAAATTTGAATCTTTTGGACATACTTTTATCAAGTATAATGTTTTGCCTTTGTTATAGTAGGCAAATGCATCAATCAAATAGGGGGAGATTGTTGGGTATGCCCACTTATATCTCATGTTTTCAATATTAGATTTGATTGATACATTACCTAAGTTATATTTTATGGACTTTAGGACCCTATGTAAGAAGTATGTATACTTCAATTTTTAGATAGTCCATTTTATAGACTAGGCTTTAAAATAGGATCAATGCCAGAAATTTTCTAAGTGTCAGTAAGCCACATAGCGCCTCAAACTCAATATAGCGCGCCCAGTACAAGTTGGTGCGCCTCATGTATTGGTGCGCCCTATCCCATTAACGCTCCTAGCCCAATGTTGTGCACCTAGAATATTGGTGCGCCTCTCTTGACCTAGCACGCCTATACGCATATAATGCGCATAGTCATTCTTAGTGTGCTTCAATTCATTCCCATCCAACACTTAGAAAAATTTGAAGACTTGTGAAGATATGAAGACTCCAGTATTCAAACTCAAAGCCAGAATCCAACGGTGAATCAAAGTTTTGAGAAGCACTCAAGAAGAAGACATTTGTGCTCAACGACTCTCAAATACTTTGTGTCTAACGGCTATAATTGGACACGTGCTCCAATCAACGAGCTACAACACATAGATTTTCAACGGCTACATTTCTCAAGATCACTATAAATACCTTATAACTTCAAACCTTTGAAGTTGCTAGAATTCACACTTTGAGGGAAAAGTTTGAAGATTTGAAGATTGTTCTTATATTTCCCCGGTTTCCAAGATCACCTTCATATATTTATCACTAGCCCAGATCCTAAAAGCCTTGTAAACTAATCCTTATTGCGATCATGCTCCATCTTGAAATTACGAAATTTTCCTGATGTATAATCCTTTAACTTGGCATCCCAAATTCAAAAGCATTATCCCAACAATCTCCACCTTGACTTTGAATCTCCATAACAACAAACCTTTTCTCCCCCTCGCCTCTTCTACTATCTAATAGCTGCAAACATTAAGCAAGTCCAAACAATGTTGGAATTTGCTCCCCGTCACGGGCGTTGTGAACATATCTACAGGGTTGTCCATCGTCCTTACCTTCTTCACCTTTACCCGTTTCTCATTGTTGGTCCCAGAGACACAACAAGGGTATGAAAAGAGGCTAGAGGGGGGGGGTGAATAGCCTATTTAAAATTATCAACCCTTTTTCAAATTCAACCTTATGCTTACTATTGAGTTTTTTGGTCGAGTAAAAACCACTAGTTCAAAGTAAAATGCACAGCGGAAGTTTTCGATAAAAGTGAGGTAGAGTTGGTTTTGAAGTTAAAACAACTAGGTAGATAGATAATGCGGTCAGCAATATTGCGGTCGGCAATATTGCGGTCGCTAGAGAGATAAACCACTGACCAGAAAGTTTTAACGGAGGTAGCTAATCAATAGGCAAGAGTGCGGTAGGTAACCTTGCGGTCGGCTATGTGCGGTAGGCAAGGTTACTGACTTAGGAGGTTGAAAAGAAAGTTTGTGTCTTGAAGATTTTGGCAAATAATAAGTTAGTCAGATTTTAACTTAGGCAATGAGGTAGACAAACAAACACAATTCACAATAGTTCATAAATCTGAAAGGATCAAAACACTAAACGATAAACAAGATTAATATGAACAAGTGAAGAACAATATGAACAAGATGAACAAGACTTAAAGTAAATTTGCAAAAAGGTAAAGTGCAGTAAGTAAAGAACACAATGATTTGGAAAGGTTCGATCTGTTAAAAGATCTACGTCCTTTACCAAGATGGTCAGTCTTGGATTTTGAATGAGGTATATATTAGATTCACTTGAGTATAGATTACAGAGATGAAGCTTTGAATCAACACCTACTTTCTATGAAGAATGAAATCCTAGACTTAGACCAGTGTATCCCTTTTGTATCAATCTATGTGATTGAACAATTGGGGTGAGTGTGTGCTTAAGAATCAAGAGCTCTTTGGAATCTGAAGATTATAGAGCACAATGAATTCTTGTGTTGTCAGAGGCTTGAGATGACTTGAAGTTGCTGGAGATCTGATGAAGACTTGAAGGTTGAGTGCTTGAAGATTCGAAGGATTCTGGAAATCTTGAATATGATCTTCAATCACCAAGAATTTCAACAGCAATTTCTCTCTTAGAATCTCAGCTTCTTTATCAAGAAAAGTGATGACTATTTATAGCCATTGATGAGAAACTAGCTGTTGGAAATACTTGGGCTCCAAGTTTTGGACAATGGGCTGTTGATGTCTGATTGGAGCTTAATCTGAGTTGTCCTTTGTGCAGAATGATGGTGGTCCCCATCAAATTTGAAATTTGAATTCTGCAACGTTCTAAACTAACTATGGTTAAATCATAGTTAAATTTGAACAACTTGGATTCTAGGGCTTCCTCTGTTCTGCGGTCGACAAGATGCGGTCGGTGTTGATCTTCTTGCGGTAGGCAGAGATCTTAGGTTGAGGAGCCTTCTGGGGTTCACGGTCGAGTGACCAACAATGGTCAGCGGTCGACATATGCGGTCGGCACTCTAACTTGGTTTCCAGACTTAGAAAATTTCTTAACCTGTCATCTAAAGCCTATACTACAAAAATGGACTATTCTAGAAATGAAGTGTGACACTTCTTACAATATAACCTAAAGTCCACATAAAGATAAACTTAGGTCATGGGATCAATCAAATTTAGGTAATAGGAGTGGTTTATAAATAAGCATACCCAACACTCATCCCTTAGGAAATGATATCTGACATGATCCTTGGCTAGGCAAATCGCGCTCAAACTATCGCAATAAATAATAGCCTGATCCTGATGTATCCCAAGATCGCTGATCAATCCCTTCAACCATATTCCTTCCTTAGAGGACTCTGTCAATGCCATGTATTTTTCTTATGTTGTAGACAACCTCACTGTCGCCTGCAATGTAGCCTTCCAACTGACCCACCAAGCGTAAATACATATCTGGTCACCGATCTTCTTGTGTCAACATCCCCTGAATAGTCCGAATATGAGAACCCTTCGACTGAACATTCTGCTCCACCTCCATAGATGAGACCAATGTCACTGGTACCCTGAAGATACCTAAAGATCTGCTTCACAACCTGCCAATGTTCTTTACCTGGATTACCCATGAACCGACTAACAACACTAACTGCCTGTGTAAGATCCAGCCTAGTACACACCTGTAGATACCCCGGCGCGAGCGGGGCAATTCCACGGCCACATCAAGGCTTCTGCGTTTTTTTAAAGTGTCTTTTGTTGTTTGTTTAGAGTCTCCACCTATATTTTAGAGGAACATAAGAAAAACCTAATAATTTCCTATGTTTTGTTTATGAAAACCAGAGATTCGTGTATTTGAGGTTCGGAGGTTAGGTTACGAAATTGGAAGTACTTAAACACCCATTCCACCCAACTAACGTTGGTCTTGATTGTTTATAGTCTACATGATAAAAAAACGTGTTCTTCCTATACATTGAAAATAAGCTTTAAGGGGTTTAAAAGAGGTTGGAATGTGGGGAGATAACTCCTTGGCCAACTTCAATGTAATGAAGTAGCCTTTGGTGTCATATCCCAAAATAGTTTGGGTTGATTGCACACTTTGATAAAGATAAAAGAAGAGATGAATAGAGAGAAAGAGAAAAGTAAGAAAATACCTAATGTGCATTTGTTTATTCTCCATGTTAATGTGCATTTTGTTTTGAAGTCAAACTCCTTTATTTTTTTAAAAAGAAAACTACTTTATCTGTCTTATACTAAGGTTTTTACTTTCCTTTTTGATTTGTTTCAGACTAAGGTTCTTAGTTGATTTATTACCTAAAATGTACAATGGGACCCACTTGTTATTTTCACAACAAAAAATTTCTACCCACTTTCTCTCTCCTATTTTCTCCCACTTTATTTTGACAAATTCTTGGGTAGGACGGCCGCATGGTCTACGGCGGGTCTGGCCCATGGGCCGACCCGCCCGGCTCCTTCCCCCTCTCCCTGAGTGACACGTGTCCTAAAAAAAAAAAAACTCATTAACTTTAAAATGCTATATCTTGAGATTTATAACTCAAATTTTTTTTTTAAAATACTGTTGTGTTCGTCTCGACGAGACGAATAAAACTACATAGGTCATGATATGGTTTGATTTTTTTTTTTTAAAAACATTTTTTTACACATAAAAAAGTTTGAGGTGCTTGCCAGCTGAAATGTAACACTCTGTTCTGATAAAAGTAACACTTTCATCTTCAAAAAGTAACACTTTTTCTACTGTCAAATGTAACATCAATTTTACAAAAAAAAAAAAATGGGTTTGCATTTCAATTGTTACTTTCTCAATAAAAAATTGTTACATTTCAAATATAATGTTACATTAAGGAATGTAAACTGTTACAATTGAGAAAAAAAAATGTTACATTCATTTTTTATAAAATGTAACATTAGTTTAGTTGTCAATCCTATGTTATTTTCGGAGAAAAAAAATGTTACATTTGAAAAAATGAGTGTTACATTCCCTTATAAAAAGTGTTACATCAATTTAGTTGTCAATCTTTATGTTATTTTTATCTATTGTAGCAAAATTATGGTACATTTTTTTTTTAAAAAAGTGTTACATTTTGAATAAAAAAGTGTTACATTTTATTATAATAAGTGTTACTTTTGTTGGGAGGAAAAAAGTATGGGTGGTACATTTGAAAAAAACGTGTTACATTTGAAAAAAGAATGTTACATTCCTTTATAAAAAATGTTACATTAATTTAGTCGTTAATTTTTATGTTATCTTTAATCTGTTGCATCAAAATTATGGTACATTTTTGAAAAAAAAAAGTGTTACATTTGAAAAACAAAAGTGTTACATTTCGTTATAAGAAGTGTTACTTTTTGTGGGAGGAAAAAAGGTTGTGGGGGCAAAAAAAAAAAAAGAAAAAAAAAGAAAAAAAAAAGGGCATGGTCGGCGCCGCCGCACGGGGTGCGGCCGCCGCACCAGAGACCTCCTCCTTTATTTTTCATACTCACAACATTTTTTTTTAATTTCCGCGTAAAGTCAAAGAACCTTAGTTCAGGAAGGAAGGAAGGAGTACCTCTTATTCTACTTTATATTTGAATTTATACTTAATAATAGTAGAAACTATAAAGTCGTGTAGGCACGTGGCTGTAAATGTAGAGCCCCTACGTCAATACTTCATGTTAAAAATATTATTATTTTTTTTAATTTTTTTTAATTTTTTTTTTTGAGAAAAATGAGAGAAAGAAACTAACAAAGCATGTGATCCAACCAAGATTGTACCAAGTCAAAGTTAGAAGAGAATATGACATTTGGTACCCAGAAAGAACTAGCCAAACTGCACTTTTTATGGGCAGGGTTGAAAAAGTGTGTTTAATGAAAAGTGAGGCACAGTTACGGCTGTAAATGCAGAACCTGAACCACTATGTTAATTTTATAATTTAAATCTTGACTTTTTTATTTGAATACGTATAACATTATTATTTTTCTTATATAAGTAAGCATTTTTTCATTAAAAAATAATGATAAATAAGCACCACAATTTTTTCTTTAGTTACTTTCAGAACTGTACTACTATTTCATTTACCTATAATTTTGGAAACTAACCCCATAAAAAATAATTTTTATAATGCATGAATGAAAAATGTTATGAATAGTTATTGTGAAAATCCGCTAAAAAACGTGTTTTTGCGTAAAATGTCTTTTTAAAAATGACGCAGTGCCATTTTTGTAATAAACGGGATGTTGTTCGGCGCTGATCGTAAGTGCCAGTGTTAGTGTTTAAAAGTGTCAGACATGTTACACTGACACTTATTAACACAACCACTAGTACTTAAGAAACGTGCCAGTTTCATGTTTATAAACGTCAGTTTGAAATCACTGTCTTTTTGTAATGACATTGGGCATTTACGATACTTGCCAGTGTTTACGAAAATGCCACTGCTTTTTTCTAAGAATAATGGTCAGCCTTTTTAAAAAACACGTTTTTTTTTTATTAAAGATGAAACACGTTTTTCACGATACCTACTCATAGTTATTTTGAAATGAGGAGAAAATACTGAATAATTAAATACTTACTTTACATAGAAAGGGTAATGGGGTCAGATCAGATAGGGGAGAGGGGAAGGAACAGACACAATACAGCAGAGACAAAAAGGAACAAAGAGAAAGTTGAAAATGGCCTTTCACCCATTTTCAAAACAGGCCCAATCCCAATGCCCACTCCAATTCCCATTCCAAATCCTTGTTTCTCTTTCTAAAATCTATCTCTCTAAAGCCTCCCGGCAACCAGACAACAGCGGGCCGGCCGATCTTAAAGCTTCAGTTTTGGGCATAACAATGGCGGATTTTCCAGACGGCAATGCCACTGGCCTTCATGTTGCCAAGGAGGTACCATCTGATCACCGTTCATCTCTAAATCGAAGGTTGTTGAGGGGTTTTCGCAGATTAGACTGTACAATGTAGGTCTCTCTGTGCAAACCCTTTTCTTCTTATTGCGTGGAAAGAGGCAGACAGGATGGAGCCAGGCATGATACCCACCACCAACAACCAAAAAAATAGTATCTAATTACATGATGTTTTTTCCTTCTTACTAAAAAAAAAAAAAAAAAAAGTAAAATGATTATACGCTTTTATATTGACTTTAATTTATGTTTATCTTTTTGTTTTTTTCTCTTTGGGATTTTGATTTTAGTAGTAGTAAGAAGCAGCTGATTCGTCATCGATCATGGAAATGTCGGGGTTCGAAGTGTATGAATCATTTTCAGAAGGGGGGAAATGGTACGTATATGTGTATTTATTCCAGAAAAAAACTCTAGTCTGTAGTTGAAGGGCCATCATGATTTTGGTGATGATTGATGTTTGCTTTCTTCCCAATTTTCTATAATTAATTTATGAAGCAATTCTTTTCCAATCTTGTTTACTAGTATGTGTATGTATGAATTACGGATTACAATTTTGTAGGTTGATGTTTTATTATTTACGATTAAAAATAAATATGGCTAAATGATTTACAGCTTCCATTGACATCAACATTTCGCCTTTAGGTCAAACAATTGTATTGTATTTTAAAGATAACTTTCCATTGTGATTTTTTTTTTCTTTTCCAATTTTCTTCTGGTGCTATACCCAATTTGTTTGTCATTGCTACACTATTTGTTTATCGTGGCATTCGGATGAAAGTTTTGTTCTTTCCTGTTTTCTCCAGTCTTTTCTCCAAATTACTGTCTATTTACTGTTGCTTAAATGGGTTCATGATCTGAGATACTCCTGTAGATACCACGGCTTTAGGCTATGAGCACGTGAGTTGTCCTAGGATGTCTAACTTGTTTTAGATTGTTTAGAGTCGCCACCTATGTTTTGAGGAACATAAGAAAAACCTATTGATAATAGCCTAGATTTGATTACGAAAACAGAGATTCTTTGTTTTGAGGTTCGGGGGTTAGATTACGAGATGGGAAGTACCGAAACACCCATCTCGCCCAACTAAAGTTGGTCTTGCTTGATCAAAATCTACATGAATGAAAATGTTCTTCTTCTTCTTCTTTAAATCATAAAAGGGGATTTAAAATAGAGTTTGGAATGTAGGAGATAACTCCTTAACCAACCTCAATGAGATGAGGTGATCATTAGAGTCATGTCCCAAAATGATTTGGATGATTGCACTTTGATAAAACAAAAGAAAGAGAAAAGAGATGAAGTCGAGAAGAGGGAAGAAATGGTTTTTACCTAGTCTTCGAGAGACTTCAAACACTTCTTGATGAATGCCTTTTGAAATGCCTTGAAGGTAAGAAATTTGGCTTCTTTGTTGAAAGTGTAAGATTTTAGAGTAAAAGATCCAAGGTCCAAGGTCTAAGGTTTTCGGTCCTTGAAAATGGAGGTAAAGGGAGGTTTTTATAGGTGAAAGAGGGATGTTTTTTGTGCCAAAACTCAGTCATCAAGAAATTCTTCCCGGGCAAAATCCTGTAAATTGAGCAAGGGAGAGAATCCTGGCCAGAAATCTGTAACTGACGCCTAGAGGCGCGCGCTTCCTGCCTTGGGGGCGGGAGGCGCGCGCGCCTGGCTCCTCCTGTCGGAGGCGCGCGACTCAGAGAATGCAATTTTGACAGAATGGACTAGAAAGTCAGCTCTGTTATTCGGTTTAGTCCCTGGACTTAACGAAGTCAGTCAAGAACTTAACGGAAGTGACAGAAACTAACGAGAAAAACTTAAAATGGGGAGAAACAAAAGATCAAATGTGCAATCGGGGTGAGCGGTCCAAGGCGGGGTGTCTACAGAGCCCCTCGGCGACGTGGATTGCAAAGCAAAACGCGTCGACGAAAGTTAAAAACACCCGCCGAGGACATCACCAAGAAAAAAGCAAAGACTCGATGAAAGCAGGAATTTGAAATTGCGAGAGATAGTGGTGTGCTCCCTGTGTGAGCGACTTTTGTTGATAGAGGGGGTGGCATGATCCGTTAGGTGAACCTGCCGGCTGAATGTTTTGAAGAGGCCGTTAGTGAACCTTTGAGGACGAATCCGTTAGTGAAATTCGTTGATGAGGCCGTTGGTGAACCTTTGAGGAGGCCGTTAGTGAACCTTTGAGGACGAATCCGTTAGTGAAATCCGTTGATGAGGCCGTTAGTGAACCTTTGAAGAACCCGTTAGTGAAATCTGTTGATGAGGCCGTTAGTGAGCCCTTGTAGAGGCCGTTGGTGAACCTTTGAGGACGAATCCGTTAGTGAAATCCGTTGATGAGGCCGTTAGTGAACCTTTGAAGAGGCCGTTAGTGAACCTTTGAGGAGGCCGTTAGTGAACCTTTTGAAGAGGCCGTTAGTGAACCTTTGAGGACGAATCCGTTAGTGAAATTCGTTGATGAGGCCGTTGGTGAACCTCTGGGGAGGCTGTTGGGTATGCCCACATATATCTCAGTTTTAATGTAATAGGATTTATTAGATTTGATTGACCCATCACCTAAGTTTTATTTCATGGACTTTAGACCCTCATGTAAGAAGTATTTATACTTCATCTTTTTTAGGTTGTCCATTGTTATAGACAGGCTTAGAAATAGGGCAAGAAGATCAAGATTCAAGAAAATCACATTTTGAGTAGAGCCATGCGCCTATGCGCCATGCGCCTTCTAGCGCGCGCATATAAGCATTCTTCTAAGAAATGCTATGCGCCTCATTTTGATTCTACGCGCCATGCGCCATATGCCTTAGCTCGCGCAGTCTTTATGCGCCTCTTGGCTCAACGCGCCTCAAAGTGTTTATTCAACGCTCAGTGTTTTATTGAAGATTCAAAGACTTGAAGAGAATTCAAATTACGCCAATGATCCAACGGTGGTTAAAAAAATGCATATACGCCTAATCTGTTGACACGTGTTCACAACGGTCACATTTATGTTGAGTGTCAAAATGGCCATAATATATGCATGCTCCAATCAACGAGCGACAGCTCATCTTATCCACAAGGATCTCCAACGGCTAGTTTTTTGAAGTTCACTATAAATACCCCATAACTTCAACATTTTGAAGTTGCTGAGTTTTGCTAAGAATTTCAAGAATTTCTCTCTCAAAGCATTTGTTGAAGATTTGAAGATTGCCTTCGTTTTTCCAGATTTCCTCAAGAACATCTTCATACCTTCATCCTTAGCCCAGATCTTCAAGCTATAACACTTTAGTTTCATTGTGCTCTAAATCATAAAGATCTAAAGAGCCTTGATACTAAATTTACACACGCACCTCTTTAAGTTTGATCACTTAGATCCTTCTTTTAGAGATACACCGGTTATTGTTTTGCATTTGTTCATTCATAGAATATTAGATCTTGAGTTAGTGTAGAAGCTCAAAAGTTGTAATTTGTAACACTCACTCATTATATAAGATCTCCATTAGAAATCCAAGACCAACCATCTTGGTAGAGGACGTAGATCTTTCATTGATCGAACCTCTCCAAATAGCTTGTGTTATTATCTTGTCATTTACTTTCAAGTTATTATCTTCACTCACTATTTGCTTGTTTACTCATTGTAGATTGATTGAACTGAATTGTGTTGTGTTGTTATTTCATTTGCCTTAGTTCCTTATTTCAACCACTTTGAGCCAAAATACTTAGAGTGTGTGTGCGCCCCTTTATCACACTTTGCGCCTCTTTTCATTACTAAATTCCGCTGTGCATTTCACTCACTCACTTAGGCGCATTTCATAACGCTTACTTGATAAAGTGCGCATTTGCAATTGAGTTTATCAAGGGTACGAAAAGAATTTTAAAACAGCTATTCACCCTCCTCTAGCTATTTTTCATACCCTTGTTGCCCTTTGGGACCAACAAGTGGTATCAGAGCAAACACATTTATAAAACATTTTTCGTTTTTCAAGCTTAACAGCTTGGGTGCCGATTCTAAATGGCAAACTCAAAACCTATGGCAACTGCAAACTACACTCACGTTCCGGTCTTTGATGAAGATCATTTTGACGTGTGGAAATTCAGCATATTGACTCATCTCAACTCAATCGATGAAAGGCTCCATGACACCGTCGTTTATGGACCTTATATTCCGATGAAGGCGAATCCAAATCCACGCATAAATGCTGTTCAACCAACCGTCAAGAAACCAAGGGAAGAATGGATTGAGGAAGAAATTAGAAGAGTTGCAAATGATGGCAAAGCAAGAAACATTCTTCTAATCACTCTAAGCACGGCTATGAAACAACAAGTCATGCACTGTGCTACTGCAAATGAGCTATGGGATGCTATTGAAGAGCATATAGAAGGAGACACGGTTTGCAAGGAGAACAAGAAATACGAAGTATAAAAGAGATTCAACAATTTCTCTCACCTCCCCGGTGAAAACTTGAGGCAAACTTATGAACGCTACTGTGAAATTATCAATCTATGTATTTCACTTGGCATGAAGTTTACCAACAAAGATTTGAATGTAAATTTTCTACAAGCTTTTGGAACAAGATACCTACATAAATCTAGCGCTCTTGAAGACGCTGGAACTTTAGACGTATGGACATTAAGGAACCTTTATGCAAATCTCAAAGTTTACGAACTCAAACTCCAACGAATCAGCGAAACTGAAGGAAAGTCAAAATCTATGGCTATGGTGGCGCACAGAGAAACTGCCCCTGCACCTGCGCCTGTTCCTGCGCCTGTACAAGATGAGAAAAGTTCCGATCCCAAAATTTCCACTTCTGAGCTATTAGACATGGATGATGAAGACTTCACTTTATTTGTGAAGAAATTTCAAAAGCTCAGAAAATTCTCAAGACCCGGCTCAACCAACAAATTTCAAGGATCTACTAGCAAAGCTCCTCAAAAGTTTTCAAGGAGCAGTGATTCAAAAAGGAAAGAAGATCTTGTTTGTTTTAATTACAGGAAACCCGGACATTTTGCATCAAGCTGCCCGATCCCCAAATTTGAATATATGCAGAAGAAGAGCAGCCATACTCCCAAATTCACTCCCAAGTTCACTCGTCACAAGGGAATGATTGCTGAAGAAGAAGCACCAGCAAATGAGCAGAACACTTGGATTGAAACAGACTCCGATGAGAGCGATGAAGATTCCGATGATGGACTCGTTTGTTTGATGGCAAATGATGATGAAGTGGATACTTATGATTCTGATGATGACTTCTCCAAGGATGTTCCCGATATGAATGCCTTGAATAAACCTATCAAGAAATCTACAGGTTTTCAAAAAATGAAAAAAAAAAGAAAGGACCAACCATCAGCGAGCTCGTGGAACAAGGATTTCTCACTCCGGCTCAAAGCGATGGTGGATTGTTATTCTCACGATGTGATCTTAGTGCAAGGAACAAGTTGAGAAAAGGAGCATACATTAGACCTCAAATTGAACCAACTGCTCCAATCTCCAAAATCAATGATGATGAAGTGATTGCTGAACAAGAAAAATTGTTCAAGAAGGCTGAAAAGGTAATCACTAGATTTGATAGTATGAAGGAAGCTTTAGCACTATCATGTGATGAAATTTCCCAGCTTAAGACCGAGAAATCTCTACTTAAATCTGAACTCACCCTCCTTAAGGAGCAGATAAAGAGCATGACTCCTCTTACTGTTAAAAACACTTTTCTAACAGAACAGAACTCACTTCTTAAAGTTCAAAACGATGAATTGGTTGCTCAAATTACTGATCTTGAAAAGATTACAAATGAGTGGTCCAATTCTCGTGTCACTATGGAGAATATATTTGAGTCCCAAAAAGTCAGTGGTGATAAAAGTGGCTTGGGATTCTCATCAACTAGTGACAACTTTAAATGTGATGTTTGTGCTGAAAGATATAGTGAATTTACTAATCAGCAAACTTTTGAAATTCCCAAGGAAAAACATTCTAATTCAATGGGTAAAGGACAGGAAAAAGTCAAGAGACAAACATTCCATTATGTCTACCCAATGAAGCAATTTGGGAAAGCTAATGGGAAAGATATAGCTACAGATGAACCATCTCCTAGCAAAATCATTCTTGAAAATAGGCGCGCTCCTTCTCCGAGTGCTCATTATGCGCCTACGAGCCACGCGCCTCATCGCCTTCTAGCCCTATGCGCCCTCCAAGAATAAGCGCTCCAAAATTTCAAAAGAAAGATTTTGTTAAGGCTAGTTCATCTGACCCAAAGAAGAATGACATCCCTAAGAAAAGTAAAGAGCTTGTGAAAACTCACGTGATTTGTGGCTTTCATCATTGTTCCATTTGTGATTGTTCAGGACACAAGGCCGTGGAATGCCTTTTGCGATTCACTCCAAATGCCAAAGGACATAAAAATCCTAAGGTCAAGCAAGAGTGGGTTATCAAAAGTTGCTAACCCTAGGACCCAAAAGGAATAAAGGGGACCTGCTTAAATGTCTATATTTCAGGTTCTTTGTTTCATGGCTGGATCTTCAAAAGCTAGAAATTATGAATGGATTCTCGATAGTGGGTGTTCAAGACACATGACTGGAGATGAATCCTTATTAGAAGATGTCCATGAAGAAAGAGGTCCCTCCGTAACATTTGGCGATAATAACAAAGGTCAAGTTATAGCATATGGAAAGCTCAAGAAAGACAAAGTGTGCATTGAAAGAGTCTCACTCGTCGAAGGGCTCAAGCACAACTTATTATCCATATCTCAATTCTGCGACAAAGGATTAGAATGCCATTTCACTTCAACGCAATGTCTTATCAAGAATGGCAAAACTGGAGCTATCTTACTCACGGGATATCGTAAGACAAATATTTATATTATTGATTTCCATAGTATGAACTCTAGTACTAATCTTTGTTTTGTAGCAAAAAGTGTGAACGAAAATAGTTGGCTGTGGCACAAGCGCTTAAGTCACTTGAACTTCAAGTATCTATCTAAACTCAGCTGGAATAATCTTGTCAAAGGACTTCCCAAGGTTGCTGATCATCATAACAAAAAGTGCGCCGCGTGTCAACTTGGCAAACAACCGAAGCAGTCATTTTCAAGCAAGTCAAATCCTTCAACTACAAGATGTTTGCAACTGCTTCACATGATCTATTTGGACCAGTCACCACCGCAAGTATTAGAAGAAACAAGTATACTCTAGTTGTGGTGGATGATTACTCAAGATATACATGGGTGGAGATGATGATTACAAAAGATGATTGTTATGATATTCTCACTACATTATTTCGACTGCTCCAAACCCAAAAAGAAGATGACATCGTTAGTGTTCGATCCGACAATGGAACAGAATTCAAAAACAACGGTGTTGCTCGATATTGTGAAGATCATGGTATAGATCACAACTTTTCAACCGCCGGAGTCCCTCAACAAAATGGCGTCGTTGAACGAAAGAATAGGACGTTGATTGAAGCGGGAAAGACGATGATAGCTGAAGCTAAATTGCCTAAGTACTTTTGGGAAGAAGCTATCAACACTGCATGTTTTACTCAAAATCGTTCCCCCATCAACAAACTTCACAACAAGACTCCGTATGAACTTTGGCGTGGTAGAACTCCCAACATTGCATTCTTCAAGATCTTTGGTTGCAAATGTTATATCCTCTACAACGGAAACGAACATAGAGGTAAATTCGATGCCAAAGCCGACGAAGGTATCTTTGTTGGGTATGCCAAACACTCTAAAGCTTTTCGTGTTTTTAATAGAACTACATTAGTGATAGTTGAATCTGTACATGTTACATTTGATGAACATTCTCTCCTTGAGCCACATTTGGCTCCAAATGTTGCTGATGATTCTATTGAGCTAAATGATACAGGTGCTCCTATTTATGTTGCGCCCACTCAAGATCAGAATCTATCAACACAAGGAAATCCATCTACATCAAATGCGCCTAATTCAATGAATAATGCGCCTGGTGAATCCTCTATTGCGCCTCACTCAAATGATGCGCCTCATGATTCCTCTCACGCGCCTATTTCTACTGCTGCATCTGGTGTAAACCCAAATTTCAATTCTGAGCCAGTTCAACCCCCAAATTTCAATGACTTTGAATCTAGTGAAGATGTACCAATTGAAGACCTTCAAGTTTCTACGACTCAACCTAACTTACCTCCTGAAATTCGTGAAGTTAGAGGTCACCCAATTGCTAATATCATCGGTGATCTACAAGTTGGTGTTCGTACAAGGAGAGCTACAAACTTTGATGCTTACACTGCTTTTATCTCTCAAATTGAACCGAAGAAGGCTGATGAAGCGCTCCAAGATCCTAATTGGGTTGTTGCAATGCAAGAAGAACTCAATCAATTTGAACGATGTAAGGTTTGGACTCTAGTTCCTAGACCAAATGATCATGGAGTGATTGGTACAAAATGGGTGTTCAGGAACAAGGTGGATGAGAATGGAATCATCACGAGAAACAAAGCAAGATTGGTTGCACAAGGCTATAGGCAAGAAGAAGGAATTGACTACGATGAAACTTTTGCGCCCGTAGCAAGACTTGAAGCTATCAGATTATTTCTAGCGTACGCCGCTCACAAGAACTTCAAGTTATATCAAATGGATGTGAAGAGTGCGTTTCTAAATGGTGAACTCCAAGAACAAGTCTATGTTGCTCAACCACCTGGGTTTGAAGATTCACAATTTCCAAATCATGTGTACAAACTCCAGAAAGCTTTGTATGGACTCAAACAAGCACCAAGAGCATGGTATGATACACTATCCAAGTTTCTCATCGAAAAAGGCTTCACTCGCGGTAAAATCGATACAACTCTTTTCATTGCCAAACATAATGGTCATAAATTACTTGTTCAAATTTATGTTGATGATATTATATTTGGTTCTACTAATGAATTGTTGTGCAAGCGCTTTGAGAAACTAATGAAGAGCAAGTTTGAAATGAGCATGATGGGAGAACTCACATTCTTCCTCGGGCTTCAAATCAAGCAAATGAGTGAAGGCATTTTTATCAATCAAGCCAAATACACAAAGGACTTAATCAAGAAGTTTGGACTTGAGAACGCTAAAGCATACGATACTCCAATGGCCACCGGCAACAAACTCGACAAAGATTTAAAAGGTAAACGTGTTGATCAAACGCTCTATCGAGGTATGATTGGCTCACTCCTTTACCTTACTGCTAGTAGGCCTGACATTATGTTTAGTGTTTGTGTTTGTGCTCGTTATCAATCCGACCCTAGAGAAGCACACTTAATTGCTGTGAACGTATTATAAGATATCTCTCTGGCACTGTTAACCTTGGACTTTGGTACACCAAAGATTCGAACTTTAAACTTGTAGGTTATTCAGATGCGGATTACGCAGCGTGCACCATTGATAGGAAAAACACTAGTGGCACTTGTCATTTCCTCGGATATCGACTTGTGTCATGGGCAAGTAAGAAACAAGCTTCTGTATCTGTCTCAACAACCGAAGCCGAATATATCGCTGCGGGAAGTTGTTGTTGTCAAATACTTTGGATGAAGCAACAATTGGTGGACTATGATATCATCAAAGAAAATTGTCCCATCTACTGCGACAATACATCAACAATTGCGGTTTCTGAAAATCCTGTCATGCACTCAAAGACCAAGCACATCGACATCAAATATCACTTCCTCAAAGACCACGTGGAGAAAGGAAATATACATTTGGAACACGTGGGAACAGACTATCAAATCGCCGACATTTTAACGAAAGCACTCGACGCGAAACGGTTCATGTTTTTGAGAGGTGAAATGGGTATGCTTGAACTCAACTAAATTCAATATAGTTTTGTCAATACTAATGATTTTATGTTTTGTTGAGTTATGAGTATATTAGGTACAAATGTTAGATCAATTCTTCAAAGTTTCAAGGAAACTATGCACCATACTATGCGCCTTACTAACTGCGCGCCCAACTCTTATTTCTGCGCGCTCAATCTCTATGCGCGCCATATACCTCACTCTGCGCACCTATTCTACAAAGAATTTTATCATTCCTACGCGCCTAAGAACAAGAGAATAGCGCCTCACTCACCTGTGCGCCCAAAAGCAATTTCTGCGCACTGTTCATTATGCGCTCCTGTAAGTGAAATGCGCCTCTCATGCGCGCATTAGCTATTGCGGCTCAATCAATACTCAAAATTTAATATCAATGATTGAACGTATTCAATACACAAGTACCAGGTATGTTTATTCTGTTAATTTATTATTGGAATTTTTGTCTTTTGACATTCCATTAATTGTTCAAGGGTACTTGTGCAATTAAATTTTTCCCTCGTTTTACGTTTTTTGAAAAAAATTATTTTCTGGGGATATATTTCTTGCACCCCAAACTTACACCAAAATAGATGTTTTTGGTGTTTGTGCAAAAATTAGTCAAAATTGCTCATACACTTATAAGGAAAGTGGAACAGTTTTTCTTTTACCCAAAATGTCACATCATGACACTTTAGGTCATTCAGCCATTAATGCCCTTCAAATCCCAAAAATCCCTCATAAATGCGCCGTACTTTCATGTCATAATTAGCCGTCTTTTTCAAAACCCCTCATTAATGCAAATCTTTTCAATTTCCCATCTTTTTAAATTTTTTGACCCTATTTTTTCTTTATCAGTGCAAAATTCTGAACCTAACCTATATATACTTCGCTTCACTCTCTCTCTCTCTCTCTCACCTACTTCATCATTTCCCTACCAACTCTCTCTCTCCCAGTCTATCTCTCCCGTTTCTCTCTGCTCTCTCTCTCACTTTCTCTTTTTCTCTCTCTATATATATTTGTCTTCTCTTCTTCTAAATCTCATTAATGGGTCCTAAGAAAGCTTTGAAATCTACACAAGACGAAATGGTATGGATTCTTAAACTCAAACTCTTTATATTTCTGAATTTTTTCGTTTTCTTCATTCTCTGTTCTTCGTTTTTTTAAAAACCCGGATGCCCTTTTTCTTTGATTTTTCATGTTTCGGTTATCCGTTTTCAAAATCGTTTGTTAGGTTATGTTCATTTTATGATTTCCAGTCTTTATAGCTAAACTTTTCAACGATCAAGTCGTTATATTTCGCAAATCTGAAGATTTTGCATTTTTGACTTTTCGGTTTTTCTGTTCATTGAATCCATTTACTGGATTCATTGTTAATTCTTACTTGTTTTATTTTACATTTTTGTTATCCTTGTCTTCGTGCGGTCATTTTGATATTTTGTATGATTGATTTGGTAAAGTTTCACGAATTATGTGTTCTTGGTGTTCTTCAAGCACTCAAGGCATGTTCTTCGTGTTCTTCATCATTTTTGCTTGACTTGGGTTTCATAATTTTCAAAACTTGTTTTTCAAAATTTTCACGTTTTGATTCTGAAAACTTGCATATGTATGTTTGCATGTGTTTGTGATTTTTTATACTAAGTTTAAATTTCTACATAGTAATGCGCCTATATATGAATTCATGCGCCTAGTATGATTATGCGCACATTGATATTATGCGCCTCAAAGTGATTCTTGCGCCTACTTGTGTTTGCGCCTCAATCCTTTATGCGCCTAATATCATTATGCGCCTACACTTATTATGCGCCCTAAATTCATACTTAGTCAATTTTTATGCTCAAATTTTCCTTAGTATATTTCATAGAACCATAAATATGCGTCCTGTATTTCTATGCGCCTCATAATTTCATGCGCCTACTATAATCATGCGCCTTGACTCACTGTGCTCTCTTATGCGCTCATGACTCTCTGCGCTTAATTATTTTATGCGCCTAAAATTTTGTATGCGCCTAGTCCTCACTTTGCTTATTTATGATTCTATGCGCCTAATTCACACTAATTCCTTTCATTGTTTATCTTTTTCAGGATCTCAATAATTTCAGACCTGGTGAAACCTTTGATTTAAATGAGCTAGCTGCTGATCCCATGGGTGTAGATGCCATGGAATATATCAGACTTGCTGGACTCCTTCCCTTATTCACTCTGGAGCAACCTTTCTACTCACCGCTCCTAGTTGATGAATTCTTCTCCACAGCTAAATTTGTGGAAATTCCAACTGATGTAGAAGGGATGGTGCGCTATCGGATACGCGCGGTGGTTCAAGATGTTGAAATAACTATGTCTGCTGGCACTATAAAAAAGATTATCAACTTCAACACAACTGGCCCTTTGAGTGTTGCTGGAAAAATCAGTTCTTATTCAGACGCTGCTCAAAATATTATGGCGCGCTCTCTTCTTAAGATCCCTACTCTTCAGAACAATATCAAGACTGTGGAAATTAGAGATGGTGGTGACTTACTGGCGCATATTGCGCATCTGGTTGGCACTTCCATTATCTTCAAAACTGGAAATGTCAACAGATTTACTATGGAGCAGTGGGAATTTACAGCTGCTATTATGGCAAAGACCATCCTCAACTGGCCTCATATCTTATTCACGAATCTTCAAGACCAGATTGACAAGTACAATAAAAACAAGGCTGAGGGAAAGACGAAGTTCAAGACTCACTGCCGTATCCTAACAAAGATCTTTCTCTCCTATCCTGCTCTTGCAAATTTTCTCGCTCAGAACCCAGCCTACCAAACCACTGATGTTCCTATTTTTGGTAAGGACATTTTAGTGATGAAAAGACGCAGAAAGCGCATGGCCAAGCGCGCGCCAAGGGTGAAAGGAGCTCAGTTTGTAGATGAAGCCACTGATTCTGATGAAGAAGCAGCTGGCGCAGATGGTGAAGAAGAAGCTACAGTAGCGCCACGCGTAGAATCTGGACCTGGCGCAGTAAAAGGAAAAGGCAAAGGGATTGCTGAAGAACCAAGCAGACCTGCTAAGCGCCCCAGAACCGACACTGAAGAAGAAAAAGAGCTAAAACGCGCTAAAGAAGCTAGTAGACTGGAAGCGCAGTTAAAAAGGGATGAAGAATTCAGATTGAAACAGGCTGCTGATTTATCTAAATCTGAAAGGCGCAAAGGCGCAGGGTCTAGCGCTGATGCACGCGCGCCTGCTCCTGATGCGCCTCCAACTGTTCATGCGCCTCCATCTGATCGACAACAAGTCAAAGATAAAATCTCTGCAGATTTATTTGGTGAAGATATTGAGGATCAACCTCAGGGGAAGCCAGAAACTTTAAGGCGCAAACCTTCTTCTGTGCGCCCAAAGGCTCCTGCGCCTCATCCTGAAGAAATTTCTTCAAGTGCAGAGCATCTTCCATCACCTCCCCGCGCTCCTACTCCGCGCCCCTCTACTCCTGCGCCTCCTCCTCCCACTCCTGATATGAGTGTGGTCATTTCTCCTCTCCAGCAACTCCAGCAAGGCCAGTCTCAAATGAACTCACAATTAGAGCTTCATACTTCAATGCTTACCCAGCAGGCTGATGAGATTGCTGCCATTAAGGGGAGATAAAGCGCATAGATGCCAACATCAAGGACAAACACTTCCTGACCCCTCAACAGTGGAATGATGCTATTGATCAGATGAACGATTTATTCAAAGGTACTCTTGCTTCTATTCACGAGCGAATTAGCGCTGGCATCCAACTCACCGATGGCCAAGATTTTATAAACGCTATAAAGGAAGTAGAGTTGAACATAGCGGGTGATATAAGGAAATTGTTTGAAATGGTGGCTGGAGATAGCCATAAGTTATTGAGCGTTGTTGATAAGCTCAACGAAGTTAAGGATGAGCTACAAATCCTGGGACTATCTGTCTATGGCGCAGAACCAAATGATGAACCCAGCGCTGCTCTAATTGCTCCTGATTCACATGCGCCTGGATCTCATGCGCCCTCTTCCAGCCCTGCTCTTGCTCCTAGCGCGCATGTTGACATTAATTCCCTGCTTTCAAAGATTGAAGTCTTGAAGGAGTTAGTTGTCACCCACTTCAACGCCGCACACTCCAGCGCAGACAGACGCTCAGATAGGATTTCCTCTGACATTGTTTCAGCGCAGGCTGCCATTGAAGCAAACTTTCAGAACGTTGCAAAAAATGTTGCTCAACAGCAAGCCATTACTCAACGCACCATTGATGAATATCAAAACATCAATGTTAGTCATTTGCGCTACCTCAGAGACGGCGTCACGGACACTCATGGTTTAGTGAACCGTAGTCATCAGCTTGCAAAGCAGATTCAACGCTCCGTTTCAGAGATCGTTGAAGGATTGAAGGACGATGATGCGCCTCCCAACCCTTAGTTTCTATTTTTTTTAATTGTAAGTTATTAGAACCTTTTGTGATAGAATCTACTCTTTTGTGTTAGTGATTTTGTGCTTACTTGTTTTAGCACCTTTTGTCTTTGTTCTATTCAAAACTTGTAATCTGTAACTCCTACATCCCAAGTTTTAATGAGAACAATCCATCACTTATTATCAGAGTTTATTGCAAAAGTGACATGCGTACTTTGTGCAATATATCAATTTGACTCGCGTACTTTGGAAACATCAAATGTGGGTTGCGTACTTAATGTTTTGAAAATTTTGATACCACTTTTTAACACCCGTTACAAAAAACGAGACACTAAGAACGCTAACAGAATGGGTCATGTGCTTCTCACGTGAGGGGTAATTTTGTCATATAACTAAACATCATAAGGGCTTAACAGCCATTTAACCTTTTATTTAACTTAGGTCGTCTTCTTCATAATGTCACCACCAAGCCACCCACTACTGCCACCTAAACACCACCACATGACAATCATGGAAAATCAATTTTTTCAAGATTTGATAACAGAAAACTTCCAAACCCAAGTTTTCTTCTTCATATTGAAACTCTGAAGTTAAAAAACCAAATCAAGATTTGCAGTCTAAAGAGAAGTTCCAAATCAAAGAAAATCGAAAGCTATAACATTTTTAAATCGGAAACCAAAAAATGAAACCCAAATCATTTAAAATGGTTCATGCTTTTGGTTTTAAAAACCCTCATCGAAACCCAGATCTGAAAAGTCAGAAGTCGAAAATCGAAATTAAAGATTGAAATCAAAACCCAGACTCGTTGTCAAAGTCAAACAAAATTGAAGTCAAACCCAGATTTGTGTTTCGAAAGTATGAAATTCATACCCAGTTGAAATAGATTTTGGGGTAAGAGAAACAAAGATCTTGATTTTCTTTTATTTTTGAACAATTCTGAGTTTACACCCATGAACCGAACAGATATGTTCTTCTTTCTTTCTTTCTTCATTTGCTCAAATTTACAAGAAAATCGATTAATGGAAACAAAAATAAAGATGATCTGGCGTTTTTTTCGGGAGAACGGTGGCTGCCGTCGGTGGTATTCGAGTTGCTTTTTAAGAATTGATCGATTATGTTGGATCGTGGGTCCATGTGAGTAATGGTGTTGCTCGGTTTGAACACAATAAGGTTGAGGAATTGTCAAACTGAAATGATCTTTCATTGTTCTAAATGAAGGAGGAAGATCACATGTGAGGGTTAAATAAGTAATTGCAAACATAGTGCCTATTTTCCGTTAACATGCATTTGGGGGAAAACATAATTTGGCAGCCCCGTTATGTTTTTAACGGACATTAAAAAAATCGTCTCAAAATTTTCAAAATATAAAGTACGCAACTCAAATTTGATGTTTTCAAAGTACGCGAGTCAAATTGATATATTGCACAAAGTACGCATTTGTAGAACATTGAATATTGTTTAAATTCATATGCATCATATTGAATTGTTTCATACTTTCATGCATTGAGTTTAAACTTGGTTTAAACACTTTTCAAAACTAAAATTCATACATCATTTTAAATGTGTTAAACTGTTATTTCTTTCCATATGTAATGTGTTAACCTTATTGGAATAGATTATAAATCTATATCTTGGACTAGTGTGTGTATTAACTTGAGACATGAATTACCAATTTCATTCATTTGGAGATGTTTTTATCAAGTATAATGTTTGTCCTTGATATAGTAGGTAATGGCATCAATCAAATAGGGGGAGATTGTTGGGTATGCCCACATATATCTCAGTTTTAATGTAATAAGATTTATTAGATTTGATTGACCCATCACCTAAGTTTTATTTCATGGACTTTAGACCCTCATGTAAGAAGTATTTATACTTCATCTTTTTTAGGTTGTCCATTGTTATAGACAGGCTTAGAAATAGGGCAAGAAGATCAAGATTCAAGAAAATCACATTTTGAGTAGAGCCATGCGCCTAAGCGCCTATGCGCCATGCGCCTTCTAGCGCGCGCATATAAGCATTCTTCTAAGAAATGCTATGCGCCTCATTTTGATTCTACGCGCCATGCGCCATATGCCTTAGCGCGCGCAGTCTTTATGCGCCTCTTGGCTCAACGCGCCTCAAAGTGTTTATTCAACGCTCAGTGTTTTATTGAAGATTCAAAGACTTGAAGAGAATTCAAATTACGCCAATGATCCAACGGTAGTTAAAAAAAATGCATATACGCCTAATCTGTTGACACGTGTTCACAACGGTCACATTTATGTTGAGTGTCAAAATGACCATAATATATGCATGCTCCAATCAACGAGCGACAGCTCATCTTATCCACAAGGATCTCCAACGGCTTGGTTTTTGAAGTTCACTATAAATACCCCATAACTTCAACATTTTGAAGTTGCTGAGTTTTGCTAAGAATTTCAAGAATTTTTCTCTCAAAGCATTTGTTGAAGATTTGAAGATTGCTTTCGTTTTTCCAGATTTCCTCAAGAACATCTTCATACCTTCATCCTTAGCCCAGATCTTCAAGCTATAACACTTTAGTTTCATTGTGCTCTAAATCATAAAGATCTAAAGAGCCTTGATACTAAATTCACACACGCACCTCTTTAAGTTTGATCACTTAGATCCTTCTTTTAGAGATACACCGGTTATTGTTTTGCATTTGTTCATTCATAGAATATTAGATCTTGAGTTAGTGTAGAAGCTCAAAAGTTGTAATTTGTAACACTCACACATTATATAAGATCTCCATTAGAAATCCAAGACTAACCATCTTGGTAGAGGACGTAGATCTTTCATTGATCGAACCTCTCCAAATAGCTTGTGTTATTATCTTGTCATTTACTTTCAAGTTATTATCTTCACTCACTATTTGCTTGTTTACTCATTGTAGATTGATTGAACTGAATTGTGTTGTGTTGTTATTTCATTTGCCTTAGTTCCTTATTTCAACCACTTTGAGCCAAAATACTTAGAGTGTGTGTGCGCCCCTTTATCACACTTTGCGCCTATTTTCATTACTAAATTCCGCTGTGCATTTCACTCACTCACTTAGGCGCATTTCATAACGCTTACTTGATAAAGTGCGCATTTGCAATTGAGTTTATCAAGGGTACGAAAAGAATTTTAAAACAGCTATTCACCCCCCTCTAGCTATTTTTCATACCCTTGTTGCCCTTTGGGACCAACAGAGGCCGTTAGTGAACCTTTGGGGAGGCCGTTAGTGAACCTTTGAAGAGGCCGTTAGTGAACCTTTGAGGACGAATCCGTTAGTAAAATTCGTTGATGAGGCCGTTAGTGAACCTTCGAGGCCGTTCGTGAACCTTTGTTGTCGAATCCGTTAGTGAGATTCGTTGATGAGGCCGTTAGTGAACCTTTGAAGAGGCCGTTAGTGAACCTTTGAAGAGGCCGTTAGTGAACCTTTGAGGAGGCCGTTAGTGAACCTTTGGAGAGGCCGTTAGTGAACCTTCGAGGCCGTTAGTGAACCTTTGTTGTCGAATCCGTTAGTGAGATTCGTTGATGAGTTATTGCTTTGGAATCTCGTGCCACTTGGAGTTACACCTGACTTTTTGAATTGTGGGGTGCGGGTACAGTTGACAGTGACCAGAAAATGTTCCTGCTGGGGATGAAATGTTGAGATTGACCCTTGAGGGGGGTATGTCACCCGTGACAGAACTTAGGGAGTTCGGAATCCGTGGGGAAACCTCGATACGGTGCATGGTTTCTTCCATGGGAGACTGCTTCTGAACCTGCCTGATGATGGGAAGAGCGCGCGTCCGGGCCTCGTTGTGGGACGCGCGCGCCTCGGATGAGTATGTCGGGGGGCGCGCGCCTGGCGCATAAGTTCAACATACTTAAACAGGTGGTTCACTGTTTTTCGGCAAGTTTTCAAAATTTTGAAGAACCCTCCAAATTCCAAGCCCAATTTTCGTAGAGAAATCACCCCAAAACACTTTCTTGCTGCTCTAGGATCAATTCCGTCAGAGAAACGATGTCGGGTCGTCAGCAATCACCTCCGTTCGAGATGCCACAGGGCGAGGAGCCCGAAATTGGGGTTGAAGCTATGGACCCGAGCTTGCTTACCTTCCGGCCTCATACCCACATTTCTCACTTCGTGACTTCGGGTTTGGTAAGAATGTCTCACCTTTCTTGTCGATTTCGTGTCGCGACCCCGAACCCGCGGGTCCGGAATACGCGAACTGGACGTCGACTTAAAACCAAAACTCTAAAATATAGAAGTTAAAAATTCCATTTTGAACCAAAAGATGATAACACAAGGTTTTACAAATCCAAGTTTAAATCAACAAAGTACATCTAACATAAGCTCCACAGCTTATACCCAAAAGAATAAAATATACAATTCTTAATGACGTCAATAATGGTAAAACTATCCCCAAAAGGTTATACATTTAAATAATGTAAACCGATCCATAACAACCTGCCCCAAAATCTCAATCCTCTCGACGTCCTCCTCGATCCGCGAATCCTAATCCTTTTCCTCCTGGGGGGGGGGGGGTTAAGGAAAAACAAAGATGGAAATAAACGGGGTGAGATAAAATCTCAGTAAGTTACTAATGCAACTACATGGCATGCTATAATGCAATAAGCAATAAACAATGATAAATATCACATAGCATGTAACAATTAACAGTCAACAGATAGCAGCGGAAAGTAAACACATAACAAAGGATATTAGCCAAGGTTTCCCAACAGAAAGAACCAAATAAAGGTCGCTGCGCAGCTTCAACAATCAACCAATCCATATCTTCACAGTAGCATAAAAGCCGAAGAGAAAACCCCGGTCAGAAGCGACCAATCAACCCATCAATCAAACAAACCATCTTCATAGTAGCATAAAAGCTGAAGAGAAACCCGGTACCGGAACCAATAACAATGTAAAGTGCCACAAGGGGCGGGAGCCATGTCACAAAGTCATGCTCCAAAACGATTAGCTAGAATACCCACAACGGAGCTAGCTCATCCCAACCAAGGCCAATCTGGATGAGGACAGAAGGACCAATGGGCGATGCTATACTGGACTTGGCTCGTGCCATTATAGCATTATCCATTGCCTGACTCGATACACAATTTAACCAGCTGGACTTTCAATCATGCTAAGAAATAAAATACTAGCACGGTAAACAACTAAGGATTCCAAAGCAGGGAACCATACTAAATAATCACCATAAAGATGCAACGGGTACTCATGAAGAGTTTAACAACAACGATAACAAGAGTTTCTCATGAAGAGCACAACAACGATAAACGGATTTTCTCATAAAGAGCACAACAACATTGATCATTAAAACAAGATGATTCCAAGACAAGGCACGTATCAAATACATCCTAAATATGATACCCACAAGTAAATCATAAAGAGCACAACCCAAACGGTCGCTCACAAATGGCACAATGACTATTACCAAAATGACCCTAAACATTTACTCATAAAGATATACTAGGACTATGAACTCAACCATCTCATCACACCTGGAATTTCAAAATAGGAAATCAGAATGAATACACCTTAAGGTTAATCAAACCGTAAGTACCCAATCGCCAATTCACGCTTTACCTCCGCCCATAACGAACCAATTCTAAACACCCCAAACGAATCCAAAAGGTTACCCTTATTAGAACATGATCACGACCGGACTAAACCCTACACTTTAGTGTTCCAAAACAACCCTCTAGGTACTATAGGATATCACCTAAAACCTAGACCAAGTCTTATTCAAAAATCAATCCGATCAGTAAAATAACTTTCAATTAAATGGTCTCAAGGTATTAAATCCTCACTTATATCACAAAGATGATCACAACAACTCAACACGGTCACTCAAATGGATTTGCAAAACTTGATCACAAAGGATTGATGCAATTCCTCTTACCCTCAAACACCCAATAAAATTCCGAAGTATAAAACTTAGAACTTAACTGAATGACCCATCCCATATTTTAGTACTCGGAGAGAGCTTCGAAACGATAGTTTACACGCCTAAAACGGAGTCCGGACGAAGAAGTTATGGGGGAAACAGTTTTAGAAGAAAAGAGAAGAATATATCAGAGTCTCAGCTTGGCACGACCGTGCCTAAGAAAGTAGCACGACCGTGCCAATCATGACGGAAGGAAAGGAAATTTTGGCGCGACCGTGCCTAAGAAAGTGGCACGACCGTGCCAAACATTACGGGAGGAAAGGGAATGTTGCACGACCGTGCCAAATAAAGGAGCACGACCGTGCCAACCATTACGAGAGGAAAGTGAATGTGGCACGACCGTGCCAAAAAAAGGAGCACGCCCGTGCCAGAAGAACAATGCCCAGATTCTTCCTGGGTTTACCAATTTCGAACCAAAACACAACCTTCACTAAAGTTATCAAAATCAAAGCTTCCCAATACATTTCTAAAGCTCCTAAACAACATCCAACCTAAAGGGAACCTAACTAACACCCTTTAATCAACCAAACCAACACCAAATCCCCACATTCAAGATTTCACCATTTTTACCCAAAAACTCAAATAAATCCAAAATAAATTCTAAACTCAACCAAACTTCAAATATAACACATCAAACATCATATAAACATGAGATGAACATTTTAGCATCAAAATGGGGGAAAAGTAACTTACCCGGATATCTCAAAGTTGATGGATTTCAATTATTTTTGGCTTCCAACGATCCTATCGACGATCTAAACATGTTTCAAGTTTTAAGAAACGAGAGATTAAGAGAGGAAGATGAAGAAAATGAAGAGAGAAGGAAGAAGATGAAACTTACCCACAATGGAGGAGAGAGAGAGAGAGTGTGCTGGGAGGAGGAAGATGAGTGAGGGAGAAGAGTAGGGAGGTGAGGGAGAAGAGAGGGAGTAGGGGAATTATTTTTAAAAAGTTACATCTAGGCCCCTCCCTTCCTACTAACACAATACTACACTCCCAACTAACAATTAAGACTCAACAATACCACACTAGCACAAATGACCCAAATAAAATGCTAGGCATGAATTATTATAACACATAAGGTGCACATTTAAATTATTAATTAAATAATAATTTAAATAAAGAAACAAGCAAATAACTAAATAATAATTATTTATTACTAATAAAATAGAGCCTAGATTTCGGGTCGTGACATTTCGGATTTCATGAAGTTCCGTTTTCTTTACCCGAAATATTGCTGCAGCAGCTTTATTGGTCATTCTTTGCATGTTGTTTGATGTTGCTGATTTGTTGTAAGAAACATGTTGGGACGCCCATTTTCATGTTCACACACTTGTTTGTACATTGTTCTGCCATTGAAATCTCTGTGTTGAGTTCATCCGCTTTCTAGCAGTCATGCTGATGAAATTTTTGTTGTTCCTTCTTTCCTTTCAGGAGTGGACCCGTCTGACAGAGATTCGCGGTGGGGCTCATGGGCCCATCTCTATATGGAAGAGGTTGCCTGAGAATGTTCGGGCCCGAGTCACAGGGACTCATTTTGGTCTTTTTATCACTAGCCTCCCAGCTTTGAAGAATGACCCCGATGTGGTCCAGGCATTGAGGGAAAGATGGTGGGACACCACCCATACCTTCCACTTACCCATGGGCGAGGTGATTATGACGCCTACTGATTTCACAGCTTTGACGGGCTTGCCGTTCATGGGGATGCCTGTCCCTTTTGGTTTGAGAGGGGCTGTTCGGACTCTGGACGAGTTACTGGCTTTGGTTGACTGCCGGTTCGAGGTTAAGAATTCTCGAGTGACATGGGGGCGAATCCGGGCTTATTTTAGCATCTTGATGGCTGAGGCTCGAGGTGTTACTGCTGATCGGGTCGATGCCGTGGCCCGTTGCTTTATTTGGTACTTGTTATCCCATACTCTGTTTGCCAACGGGGGATCTTCGGCCTCTTTGGCTCTGCTTGACTTGTTAGTGGATTTGGACCAGATTGGCCAGTATAACTGGGGCGCAGCGGGCTTAGCTGCTTGTTACCACGGCATGGATTTGACCAGCCGCTCGACCACTAGCTCGGTTACGGGCTTCAGCTTGCTGTGGGAGGTATACCCCTTGCTGTCCCTTTTATATTCTCCTTGCCTTGGTCATAACTGCCTTTTTCGTTGACTGTCATTAACTTTGTTTCTGCCTCTTGTCTACAGCTTTGGGCTTTTGCTATCCTGAATCTGAGGGATTTCAAGATTGCCAAGGAAGGCCAGCCCCAGTATCCGGACTGTGCACGGTGGGCGTACAAGGAGAGGAATGTGAAGACTGGCACGAACCCCATTAGTCTTTCTTCGGCCCGACGGCACTTGGACACTTTGAGGCCTGAGTCCGTTGCCTTCTCTTTGTATCCGTGGAGATCAGTTCAGCAATGGTTTGAGCATACTCTTATTCCTACCCGTTCTCGACTTTTGATGAGTTCGGGTGAGTGCATGGCTCTGTACTTAGGAGATAGAGTATTTTGGTAGCATGGTACCCAGGTGACAGACTTTTACACCCCCCTCGTCATGCAGTTCCAGACGTTCCTCCTTTCTGCCCTCGTAACTGGAGGTCACTTTCAGAGGCTGATCGCGCAGTATATATGGTAGGGGTTGATGCCGTCCCTTACATTTACTTGGATCAGGATTATGGCCTCTTCAGGGAGAACAACTTGATGCAAGGCTTCATGTTTGCTGATCCGAGGAGATCACAGGCTGCTCCTACGACCTCCGCTCGATTTTATACTACCGGTGCCGGGTATTGTTTTGATCCTCCTTTGCCTCCTCCCTATTATACTTATTCCAACTTCGGGGTCTTTGAGGAGCAGAGGGAGATTGTTCCCGAGGATATGTCACCGAAGAGAGAGCCTTCCGCTCAGGCTGCCGTGGTATGTTTTTCTGACCATCTTTGCATTTCTCAGTTCCAGTCTTGTTTTTCTGTCCTTTGTATTGATGTAATTTCCTTTTCTTGTTCTTTGTTGCAACAGGTGCCCGTAGCTGCTTATAGGCACTTGGGTAGGCAGAACAAAGGGATGAGGCGGAGGCTCCGTCAGCTGGAGGAAAGGGTGCTAGAGATGTGCAGGGATATTGCTGCCATGACTAGAGATGCTGCTGGTGCTGTCTCTGGTACTGCGAGAGGAGCTGCCCGAGGTGCTCGGGGCATGGGACGAGGCTGCAGGGATGCTGCACTGGACATTGATGAGGCTGTCTCTTCGGCGAGGCAGTCGCTGAGCAGGAGTCTGAGCCACGGTGGTAGCCATAGTAGAAGTCTGAGCCGAGAAGGTAGCCAGAGCCGGGGTGGCGCCAGTTCATTAGGGACATCTATCTCCTATGGTGATGACTTCCCCGATGATGTCATCCTCTCTGGATCTTGGCTTTTTCCAGTTCTCTCCACTTAGCAACACATCTGTCCCACCTTCTACTCATAAAATTTCAGGGACATCTACAGGGCCAGCCTACACCAACAATACCATTGTGACATCTTCAGCAGATGTCAACCCCTTCAGTAACATTAATTCAAGTTTTGCATTTGATAATACTGATCGTACTGCTAACCCTTTTGCATGTAACTTCATATCAAGTCAGCTTTAGAAATTAAGGGATATGGTCATGAATGTGCCTGGTATCACTCCCCCTATCCAATAGGTCTCTCTAGCATGCTACAGTCAATCTCGCTTCGTGCCAGCAATCGCACATGCCGACATCCCAAAAGGATTCAACATGCCATCCATGAAGTTCTATGATGGGAGCACAGATCCTGAAGAACATGTCGCGCATTATCAAGAGAAGATGGAGATTATTCGTATACCACTTTAGTATAGGGAAGACTGTTTGTGCAAAGGCTTTGGATTAACCTTGGTAGGACCAGCTTTGAAGTGGTTGAAACATCAACCACCGTGATCAATCAGATCGTATGCGCAGCTCATAAACATGTTCAACAACCAGTTCTCTTGCAGTCGACAGTTCGAGAAGCTGACCAGTGACCTCTACCGGATCATTCAACAACCAGCCGAAGCATTGAAGACTACATCAACAGGTTCAACAAAGAAGTCCTGGAAATCCCTAACCTTGACGTGGCCACAGCAACAGAAGCTTTCAGAATAGGCTTGAAGAAGGACTCACCATTATATGAAGATCTAGTGATGAATCCATGCAAGAGAATGGAGGATGTACGAAATAGAGCTACAAGGTTCATCCGCTTGGAAGAGGACAAAGCACAGCAGCCAAAGGATTCTGACAAGGCGTCGACATATGGCAACCCAAACAGAAGGACATAGACGTCTCACCAAAAGCAGAACAACAGATCCAAGTCCTACCATAGAAATGATTCTAGCAAGATTCATTCTGTGGAAGATGAGGACCAAGATGATGTAGACTGTCCTAAAATTACTGATTATTATTTTTCTGTTGATGTTTCAGGTATCCTGTGCGCAATGAGCAACCTTGGAGACAAAACAAGATGGTCAAGAAAGAATGACAAACCAGCTACTTGGAAGGACAAATTTAAATGGTGTGCTTACCATGAAGATTTTGAACATCTTACGGAGGATTGCATCGCCCTAAGGAAGGAGCTAAGCTACTTGCTGTCAAAAGGATATCTCAAGGAAATCCTTAGTCACTGGAAGAACAAGTCAAAAAATAAAGAGAGCGTTCCAGAAAGACCACCTTCTCCTCCACCTGTAACCAAGGTAATCCAATTTATTAGTGGTGGTTCTGATATTTGTGGTACTTCTTATTCTGCATCAAAAAGGCATCCTGTAGACACCCCGCCTTGGACCTCTCACCCCGATTGCATACATAGTATTTTTATTTAACTTGATTTTGTTAATTTCTGTTATTTCCGTTAAGTTCCTAACTGATTCCGTTAGTTTTGGACTAAACTGCATAACATAGTTAACTTTTAAAGTCATTTCTGTCATTCTGTCGTTTTAGCCCGTGGGCGCTTCCGGCACCTTCAATGGGTCGCGCGCGCGTTTGGTCCAATAGGCCGGACCCGCGCGCTTCCCGCTTTGGCAGTAACGGATAGCACCATTTTCCCCTCCCTTTTCTTATTTAGAAAACCTCAACTTTGATTCACAAACACCTCCTTTTTACATCCACATTCATTCCCCCTTATTTTATAACTCTCAAATCCTTTATTCTAGCCATTCTTCATAAAAACAATTTTTTTTTTTTATTATTATTTGATTTTCTCTTTATTATTTATTTATTATTTTATTTATCTTATTTGTGATTGGTCAATTCCATCTCACATGGATTGACCAATTTCCCTCCAAACTTTCCCTCCTATTTTTACCTATAAAATCCATCTTCTTCTACCTTAGAAAGGGACCTTGGCCTCCATTCTTGGACTTTGAATTTCAACACTTTCTCTTTACACAAACTCTCCACAAATTATCCCAACAAGAGTTTGAACAACAAAACTCTACACAACCATTTCTCTACAACAACAACACTTCCAAGTCAAGGTTTCAAGTTCTCTTTTCTAAAGGTACAATTTTTCTTCTTCTCTTTTATTTGTGTCTTACTAGTATGCAATCCCCATAAAAAGGAATACAACCAAAAGGCCACTTCACTATTGAAGTTTGGTCAAGGTTACATTCCAACATTCCAAACACTAATTAAATTCCATTTCATTTCTTATGTAATTGTTTAGCATATTCAACATGTAATCTTTTAGCACAAATTAATTAATAAAATCATTCTTTTTTATTTCTCCTTTTCTTCTCATCTCAATTGTTAGCACATTTTAATATCAATAGAATGACTTTTTAGCAGTAGAACACCAAAAGTAGCAAGACCTGCGTAAGCGGGACGGAGTGGGTGTTTAAGTACTTCCTATTTCGTCACCTAACCTCCGAACCCCTTTCTCTCCCGAATCTCTGGTTTTCGTACAAAAATCACATGTCTTAATACTAGGGACACTTCCCTAGTCGAGTCAATGTCACTCATCTTTAGTGACAAGAGGTCTTCACCGCAAAATCACATGTCTTATCTCCTCAGCCAGAGTCAATGCACACTTCCTCATTAATCGAGCCAAAAAAAAAAAAAGAGAAGACGCAAAAGAGATGCCCGCTAGATTGAAAACCCGAAAGGGCGGTCTAGGCAAAAAACAGGGTGCGTCATAAAAAAGAAAGAGAGAGTGAGAGAGAGAAGGGAAAGAGAAATGGAGATCTCCAGCCTCTAAGGAAGACAACTACACGAGCTCTACATTGGATCTCCTCAGCAAGTCAATTCCCCATCGAGTCAACTTTGCAAAAGGCTCGACAAGATATGGCACCATCAAAGGTTGTCTTGGGTTATCGGCATCATTCTCCAGCAGTGTGCATTTTTGGTTCATGAAAAGAAGGCCCGGGGTAACCAAGACCCATCCGAGAACGAGCCCATCATAAAAGGGCACGAGGTTGCACAAATAATCCCTAGCTAGTCAATTGGCTTGGGCAGCAAATAGCAACAACATGTGTCTCAGTTTTCAAAGCTTCTTCAAGTATGTGCTTCTAAAGTATGCCGAAAGGCTCCCAATAAATGGAGTAGCTCTTGCCATGTCCTCTCATGTTTGTTCCCTCGCACGAGGATGAGTCATTCTTGCTTTGCTTAACAAATGGTGACGCCCTAGGGGCCATGTGACTCAAGAACAATGGCTTCTTTTGCTTTATTTGACAATCAATAAGTCCTAGGGGCTATGCTCGAGAAAGATGTGTGAGACTATCCTCAAAGTCTCTCAAAAGGGATGTCAAAGATCCCTCTTGTCATGTGTGCCCGTGCTCGTTCCCCCAATCAAGGATGAACCTTTCTCGCAATCAATGATGGCACTCTAGGGGCTACGGTCAAGTCTTAAAGGTTCCCTCGGAAAGAAGCAATTCACTTCAATGCCCCCAGCAACATTTGAAGCTTCATACCGAAAGGTCTCAAGGGGATTCGCAATCTACAATCTTGTGGGTGTTGGGTTTCCAAGTAACATGCGCAGCAGAATATAGCAATTAAAATTTTAAGAAAACCCAAAGCCATAGATCCGTTCATATGATTAAATCAAATACAACAAGATGAATAAAGGAAAAACTAACCCTTGATGGCTATCAAATTTTCTCTTGGTCTTTGGTGGAGATTTGAAGACTTGATCACGATCACAAAGCTTGAACACGAACTTTGAAGATGATGATTTTCACCCTCTAGCGGTATCCACACTTCGAACGAATATCAAAGGAGCTTCTTTGATCTTGGTTGCTAGACCAATATTATGAAACACACTTTCACAATATAATAAAGAACTATATGGAATTTATTTGTGAATTATTTTGTTCCTCAATCAAGGATATCTTAGAACAAAATAAAATCTCTCTCAAACTCTTTGAGACTCACAAAAGCACTTGTCAATATGGTCTGGCCGAATTGGTGTTTTATACACAATTAAGACCTATTCCAAATAGGTAACTTGTGCCAAAAACCATTCCTAATCAAATTAGGAAATTTCCAATCGGCATACCGGGCGCCCGCCTGGTACCACCCAGGCGCCCGCTTGTTTGGGCAGAAAGTCCAATTCTTTTTCCGGCTTGTTCAGGCGCCCGCCTGGTGCAACCCAAGCGCCCGCTTGGTTGACTAGGAGGCCCAGAACTTTCAGGAAATTCCTTGGAAGTCCTCCGACCCTTAATGCCAATATAGTCCTTTTATTTAAGATTCGTTCTATTGTGTGTGACCCTCTAGGATTATACTAAGTTGGCAATGGGCTCAAACATGATCCCATAAGATATGATTAGGTTCTAGCAAACCGTCATACCTACCCAAATAGTATAACTAGATACAAGTTCGCATTCCTTTAGAATATGTCACAATCCTTTTGTCCACGATGTCATTGAACACAAGTCATGGTCAAACAGTCAACTTGTTTTTGTTCAATACTTTCTCGATTCTGAATATGTTGATAATCCAAATGACATTGATCCAATCAATTCATTTGAGTCCGGCCGAACATTTCATCAACATCATTCCTACGAGAGGCCCAAGCTTGACATCTCTCCGAGGAGGGACAAATCCATTTAGCTTATTATTCTTCCCTACGTGAATCCGATTATGCCAATCATACCCTTTATAACTACTCGGTTAAAAGTAGCGTTTGAAGATGTCAAACATAATGTTCATCAAGTGGAAGACTATAATAACTTCATGTCTAAGGATTCAAATGACATAACTAATATGAGATATATGTATGACATAGACCATGACATAAATCTCATAGAGCGGGTCATGTCCAGTACCTTGTTCCAAACAAGTACCCATAAATCTAACATGATCATCCCATGATCATTTAGCCTTTATACTAGTGCTTAACAAGTACTAGGGACGGAGATTATTATAAGTAAACATGAACAACAATAATAATCAAAACATCTCTTTATTGATATGAAATAAATGATAACAATTACAACGTTTATTAAACGTGCCTAGGGCACCACTACCAACAATCTCCCACTTGCCCTAGGCCCAATCTCCCATGTATCTAATACCCATGGACCTAACATGATCATCATGTTTAGCTTGTGGAAGTCCTTTTGTTAGCGGGTCCGCAACATTGTCATCAGTAGGTACTCTGCATATATTTATATCTCCCCTATCAACGATTTCTTGAATGATATGAAAACGCCTAAGTATGTGTTTGGATTTTTGATGTGCTCTTGGTTCCTTTGCTTGAGCAATAGCACCATTATTATCGCAATAAAGGTCTATTGGATTAGCAATACTAGGAACCACTTCAAGTTCAGTTATGAACTTCTTAATCCAAACAGCTTCCTTTGCAGCATCCGATGCAGCAATATACTCAGCTTCTGTTGTAGAATCAGCGGTTGTACTTTGCTTGGAACTCTTCCAGCTTACAGCTCCACCATTTAACATAAACACAAAACCCGATTGCGATCGGCTATCATCTTTGTCGGTTTGGAAGCTTGCATCCGTGTAAGCATTTACAACAAGATCAACTTCCATTCCTCCATAGACCAAAAAGGAGTCTTTAGTTCTTCTCAAGTACTTAAGAATCGCTTTTACAGCTATCCAGTGATTTTCGCCAGGGTCGGATTGATATCTACTTGTCATGCTCAAACCATAAGATACATCCGGCCTAGTACAAATCATGGCATACATGATGGACCCAATTGCCGAAGCATATGGAACATCATTCATTTTCTCACGCTCATCATTTGTCTTAGGACATTGAGTCTTGCTTAGAGAAACTCCATGTAACACTGGCAAGGTGCCTCTCTTAGAATTTTCCATACGGAATCTTCTAATGACCTTGTTAATGTATGTACTTTGGCTTAAACCAAGTAGCCTTCTTGATCTATCTCTATAGATCTTAATGCCAAGAATATATGCGGCTTCACCCATATCTTTCATTGCGAAGCACTTTCCTAACCAAGTCTTCACAGACTGAAGTGTAAGAATGTCGTTTCCAATGATCAATATGTCATCCACGTATAAAATAAGGAATAGCACTATGCTCCCACTAATCTTCTTGTATACACAAGGCTCATCTTCGTTCTTGATGAAACCAAACTCTTTGATCGATTCATCAAAACGGAGATTCCAACTCCTAGAAGCTTGCTTCAATCCATAGATGGATCTCTGCAATTTGCATACCTTAGAATCTTGTTCAAAACCTTCTGGTTGTGTCATATACACATCCTCTTGTAGTTTTCCATTCAGGAAAGCGGTTTTGACGTCCATCTGCCATATTTCATAGTCATGATATGCGGCAATGGCAAGCAAAATTCTTATAGACTTGATCATTGCTACGGGTGAAAAGGTCTCATCATAGTCAATACCATGAACTCGCCTATAACCCTTCGCTACAAGCCTAGCTTTGTAAGTATGCACCTTCCCATCCATGTCAGTCTTCTTCTTGAAGACCCATTTGCATCCTATGGTTTTTACACCTTCGGGCGCATCAATCAAATTCCAAACTTGATTGTCTTGCATGGATTGTAATTCGGATTCCATGGCTCCAAGCCACTTGTCCGAATCAGGAGAAGACATCGCCTCTTGGTAGGTTGACGGTTCATCATTCTCAATGATTTCTACCTCATTACTATCCGTTACGAGAAATCCAAATCTCTCGGGCTCGGATCGTAACCTACTAGATCTGCGAGTTGCTTGCGTATTTTGAACAGGTTCCACAACTCCTTGTGGTTCTTATTCTTGTTCAACTATTGGTTCAATGTTATTTTCTGGGTCTCGAATTTCTTCAAGATTTATTTTACTCCCACTGATTTCTTTGGAGAGAAACTCTTTCTCTAGAAAGACACCAGTTCGGGCAACAAACACTTTGTTGTCCTCACGGTTGTAAAAGTAATATCCTCTAGTTTCCTTAAGATGTCCCACGAAAATATATTTATCAGATTTGTGTGCAAGTTTGTCTGAGACAAGTCTTTTGACAAAAGCTTCACAACCCCAAATCTTCATGAAAGACAGACAAGGCTTCTTTCCGCTCCACATCTCATATGGAGTCTTTTGAACCGATTTAGTTGGAACACGATTTAGTGTGAAAGCAGCGGTTTCTAGGGCGTAACCCCAAAAGGATATTGGAAGATCAACTTGACTCATCATTGACCGAACCATGTCTAACAAAGTCCGATTCCTCCTCTCGGACACACCATTCCATTGTGGTGTTCTGGGTGGAGTCAATTGTGAAACTATTCCACAATTCTTTAGATGATCATCAAATTCTTGACTTAAGTATTCACCACCTCGATCTGATCGAAGTGCCTTTATACTTTTGCCAAGTTGTTTTTCTACTTCAGTTTGAAATATTCTAAATATCTCAAATGCTTCACTTTTATGTTTCATTAGGTAAACATACCCAAATCTACTATAATCATCAGTGAAGGTTATGAAGTATTGAAATCCTCCCCTAGCATTGTTACTTAATGGTCCGCATACATCGGAATGTATCAACCCCAATAAGTCGCTTGCCCTTTCACCTAGCTTGGTAAAAGGTGTCTTAGTCATTTTTCCAAGAAGACACGACTCACAATGTCATATGACTCGAGGTCACATGAACCTAAAAGTCCGTCCCCATGGAGCTTTGAGATACGCTTCTCATTAATATGACCAAGACGGCAATGCCACAAATAAGTATGATTTACATCATTAGGTTTAGATTTCTTATTTACATGATAGACATTGTCATTATTTTCATTCTTGACATCCAAGATATAAAGGCCATTAAATGAATTAGCAATACCATAAAGCACATCATTTAAGTAAATGGAAAATTTCTTATTCTCAATAAGAAACTTAAAACCTTCATTATCCAAACAAGAAATTGAAATAATATTTCTGCTTAAATCCGGAACATAATAACAATTGTTCAAAACAAGAATTAATCCGGAAGGTAAAGTGACTTCATAAGTCCCTACGGCTAATGCAGCAACTCTTGCTCCATTTCCCACACGTAGATCTACTTCACCTTCTTTAAGCAGTCTCCTATTCTTTAGTCCCTGCACATTTAGACAAATGTGAGAACCACATCCGGTATCCAATACCCAGGAATCAGTGGTAGAAAGGAGAATATCTATCATATAGATACCTGAAGTCGACGCAGCCTTGCTGCTCTTCTTCTTCTTTTGCTCTTCCAAGAAAGCCTTGCAATTACGTTTCCAATGACCAATTTCTTGACAATGGAAACAGATTGCATCCTTTTGTGAATCAGGTTTTACCTCAGAAGCCTTGGCAACCTCTGCCTTGCTTATCTTGGGTTTGACAACTTTTGCCTTACCCTTTCCTTTGGCATTAGCCTTCTTCCCATCATGAACCAAGAGCACGGGAGAACCTTTCTCCACAATTTTCATCTCTGCAGTTTTGAACATCCCATGCAACTCAGAGAGATTCTTATCCATTCCATGCATGTTATAATTCATCACAAACTGATTATAACTTTTAGGCAATGAATTAAGAATGAGATCCGTGGCTAGCTCCAATGGGATTGGATAGCCAAGTTTCTCAAGGTGCTCTACATAACCTTTCATTTTAAGAAAGTGAGGACTCACTTGTTGCCCTTCATTCATTTTACTAGTAGTGAATGCAACAATGGTCTTGTACCTCTCTTGCCTAGCTTGCTCTTGAAACATGGTTCTCAACTCCACGCCTATCTCATAGGCTTCCAAATGTTCCAAACTTTGTTGGAGTTTTGAACACATAGCAGCAAGCATGAGACAACTTACATATTGATTGAGTGTTATTAGTCATTATCTACAAATATGCAAAATTTCCAAAATTTAATAAGTACCGTTTTTCTTTAAAGAGATAAATAATGTATTTTTTCAAACAAAATACTCCCACTAAATTATATAACCTTCACATACATCCAATGTATAATATAATTTAATTGGGCTAAGATCCAACTTTAATTTAACTTTTGAGTCCACGGAGGCGGACCGCTCAAAAACTAAATTAATTAGGTAGACAATCATGTCAATCATATCCCATATGATTCTTAGATCCTTTTATGAGATTCTTTGAGAAATCCAATTTCAAAAAGCATGTTTAATCTCATCTTTTGCCTAGGCCCAAAACTGTTTTGACGCCTAATTAAGTCCGACCATTTTAAACGCATAGTAACCATTCAATTTAACGCACCTTGCGGAGGCAAGCCCACATTAAATTAATGAACCTCATCTTGCTCATATATGAATAAAATCAATGCACTTCGCGGAGGCGAACCCACATCAAAATCACCCATATATAAACAAGTGTTTTAATCATGGCATGGCAAAGAAGGACTTAAAACTTTCTTTGAAGGTTCATTACATATAGCATATAACACATTTATGAGCACATAATATAAACATGTTACACATCAAGTTTAGCCACTAAATTAATCCCATTAATTTAAGCATGATATTTATGTGTCATTAATTTCTCTATAATTATGAGGATGAGACTAATTCAACTTTGGTTATTATCTCCAAATCAAGACAACAAGAAGTGCGGTCGAACTAAGCCATTAGGCAACCACAATCCCGCACTAATTCAAGAAACCAAGAAAGTAGTCCATGTGGCCGAAACTAAGCAATAGATGGTCTCGATGAACGTAGGCCAATTGCATTCACAATTCCACATGGATCTCCAAACTTTGAATCAAGAACTTTGTTTCTCAATTTTAGCAATTATGAACTCTTCATAATTCTAACTTCGTTTTATCTTTGAAACTTTGATTGCGATCAATTTTGGGAAACACAATCTCGATGAACGCAGATTAGCCATCCAAAACTTGAACCAATCTAGGAATCACAAGACTAAAACAAATAGGAAAAATTAAACCCCAAAATCCACACACAAACCAACTACCCAAAACCCATTCCAGATCAGCAAGTCTGAAGTGGTCTTGTTACTAGTTTTGTTGGATTTATTGAAAAATTCAGAATCAGATTTTGAACAAAATCAGAATATTCCATTCAGGCCTAGCGAGCACGTGCCTGGTCCAGCGCGAGCGGGCGCCTGCAACGCGCGCGCGCCTGGTCCAGCGCGGGCGAGCGCTTGTATGGTCAGAATGGTATAGAATTTTTAAGTTCGAAAATTTTGTCTCAAAATTATTTTTCCCCGATTATTAAAACTTTGATCCAATCAAAAATCAATAATCGAAATAATTCAGAATCCACCATAATTTTTATTGCGATTGAATCGTGCGATTAAAGTTGGAAAAACAATAAACCACATAAAATCACAAAACACATAAACATCATATAATCCAATATTCATATCATGCTTGGCACATAAACAATTTATATACACACAACATGATCCAAGTATTGAATTAATCAACATGAACGGGGCTCTGATACCACTGTTGGGTTTCCAAGTAACATGCGCAGCGGAATATAACAATTAAAATTTTAAGAAAACCCAAAGCCATAGATCCGTTCATATGATTAAATCAAATACAACAAGATGAATAAAGGAAAAACTAACCCTTGATGGCTATCAAATTTTCTCTTGGTCTTTGGTGGAGATTTGAAGACTTGATCACGATCACAAAGCTTGAACACGAACTTTGAAGATGATGATTTTCACCCTCTAGCGGTATCCACACTTCGAACGAATATCAAAGGAGCTTCTTTGATCTTGGTTGCTAGACCAATATTATGAAACACACTTTCACAATATAATAAAGAACTATATGGAATTTATTTGTGAATTATTTTGTTCCTCAATCAAGGATATCTTAGAACAAAATAAAATCTCTCTCAAACTCTTTGAGACTCACAAAAGCACTTGTCAATATGGTCTGGCCGAATTGGTGTTTTATACACAATTAAGACCTATTCCAAATAGGTAACTTGTGCCAAAAACCATTCCTAATCAAATTAGGAAATTTCCAATCGGCATACCGGGCGCCCGCCTGGTACCACCCAGGCGCCCGCTTGTTTGGGCAGAAAGTCCAATTCTTTTTCCGGCTTGTTCAGGCGCCCGCCTGGTGCAACCCAAGCGCCCGCTTGGTTGACCAGGAGGCCCAGAACTTTCAGGAAATTCCTTGGAAGTCCTCCGACCCTAAATGCCAATATAGTCCTTTTATTTAAGATTCGTTCTATTGTGTGTGACCCTCTAGGATTATACTAAGTTGGCAATGGGCTCAAAAATGATCCCATAAGATATGATTAGGTTCTAGCAAACCGTCATACCTACCCAAATAGTATAACTAGATACAAGTTCGCATTCCTTTAGAATATGTCACAATCCCTTTGTCCACGATGTCATTGAACACAAGTCATGGTCAAACAGTCAACTTGTTTTTGTTCAATACTTTCTCGATTCCGAATATGTTGATAATCCAAATGACATTGATCCAATCAATTCATTTGAGTCCGGCCGAACATTTCATCAACATCATTCCTACGAGAGGCCCAAGCTTGACATCTCTCCGAGGAGGGACAAATCCATTTAGCTTATTATTCTTCCCTACGTGAATCCGATTATGCCAATCATACCCTTTATAACTACTCGGTTAAAAGTAGCGTTTGAATATGTCAAACATAATGTTCATCAAGTGGAAGACTATAATAACTTCATGTCTAAGGATTCAAATGACATAACTAATATGAGATATATGTATGACATAGACCATGACATAAATCTCATAGAGCGGGTCATGTCCAGTACCTTGTTCCAAACAAGTACCCATAAATCTAACATGATCATCCCATGATCATTTAGCCTTTATACTAGTGCTTAACAAGTACTAGGGACGGAGATTATTATAAGTAAACATGAACAACAATAATAATCAAAACATCTCTTTATTGATATGAAATAAATGATAACAATTACAACGTTTATTAAACGTGCCTAGGGCACCACTACCAACAGTGGGCTACGGCATTACAGTAATTCAAGCAAAGGGCAATATTGGGGCTTCGAAATTAACAAGCTTTTGGGTAGTGGTACCCGAGCAATGCAATTTGGGAGTAGTCTTATGGTTCCATGAAAAGGATCAAACTTCAATGGTCCCTCAACACTTCCAGTCAAAAGGCCTCTTGGTTTTAAATGAAGGCTCCGATGATATGAATGAATTTGATGATTCTTGTTAGAACTCACAGCGAGATTCTGAAGGAAGCCTTAGAGAAAAGGAAAAAGATTCAATATGCTAGACTCACCCGGCTGAGTTATAGCGGGCAATGCCAATATGTTAACTCTATAAGCAGAGTTACGGCCAATCCCAATGTTTCTGCAATACAGCACCCCCTTCTCCAAGATCAAAAGCACAGGCTGCATCCAAAGATCCGCCGTCGGTTCAACTCAAGAAGACTCGAGCAAACATACCGTTCGAGACTTTATCACACCAAGACCTTATCATCTGCGACAACATCACCATCTCCCACGAGACATCTCCCGAAGACCATACTACACTTCCAACATGGGCCTTCCGCCATTTGGGTATCAACCACAAAAAGGGCCATCCATCTCCAAGCAAGAGAAAGAAGGAGATCACCTTCAAGAGTCCTACCTGATGTGGCATCCGCTCTCAATACAAAGCTAAGCCGATTTGGGGCTTCACATCGAAAGGTCTTCACATCCCGCCATCTCGAAACCCACATGACATTTGGGGCTTAGCAATCTCTTAAAGCTTGGTATCAATGATCTTCTCTTGGGGCTTGCCCACGTCGACAACAAAAGACAGTTTATTTAAGAGTTGATTCATCTTGGGGCTTCATAAGCCACTCAAAGTTCAGCATCCGAGGGGCTTTACAGTCAGCAACCCCTTGGCATCTCGGCATCAATAGTCCCTTTTGAAGCCCCATAACCGACACATATCTTGGGGCTAGACATCAATTTCGTTGGACACCACGGCAACGACGACAGAATTCAGAGCGAGGCAATCCGGACTTCGACCGAACATGACTTGATCTTGGGTTGGCTTTACAAACACACAATGGTCAAAAGTATTTTTCACCCACGAACTAAAAAAATATTTTTCTCACGTGTGTGCATATTCTTTTCTTTCTAATTAAAAAAAAAAGATTTTATTTTCTTTTTTCTTTTCTTGTTCAAAAGTATGTGCTCTACTTTGTTTTGCTCCTAGCTTCTCCTCCAGCATTCTACACCATCCTTGAACTACGATGGTCTGATTCCTTTCAAGGGATACATAGGCAGCATTTTGGCACGACTAACCCACCATCCAGAATACCATCTCGCTGACACTCCTTCAATGGCAAGAACAATTCATCACCATCAACATCATCACTCTCCGCCAAAGCATCTACCACAACATCACGAATCCATCCAACGACAATGGTAAGTGAAGGTATGGACATCATTCATCTCTCTCAAGCAAATCTCTGCTTTCAAAAATCACTTCACACACAAAATCACTTTACTTTTCCCTCATGCAAAAGTGCTTCAAAATCACATCACACCACAAGCACGATTTCGCTCAATCTTCATGCATCTTCTAGCACAAACACATATACCTGCCAAGCACACACATAGCAGGTACCACCACGAAGTCAATAGCATCCGTTACTCAAAGCACTTCATCCCCAGCAGAAAATGGTCCACAGTCAACCATGCCCACATCCCTACGATAAAGTCAACAACAGCTGTAACAGCAATTTGGTCCACGGTGATCCCGCAATCAGCAAACGGATCCCGCTTCAGCAAACGGATCCCGTACCAGCAAACGGATCTCGCATTCCAGCAAACGGATCCCGCACCAGCAAACGGATCCCGCACCCGCAAACAGATCACGCAATCAGCAAACAGATCCCACAATCATCAAACGGATCTCGCAATCCAGCAAACGGATCCCGCTACCAGCAAACGGATCCCGCAATCAGCAAACGGATCCCGCAATCAGCAAGACGGATCCCGCCATATCCTTTCTATATCAATAAAGCCACTCACACAGGGAGCGCACCCCTATCTTTCACAATTTCAAAATTCCCCTCTTTCTTTAAATTGCGGCCATGGTGGGCCGCCTCAAGCCACCACACCTTTTTAAATTTTTGTGGCCGTGGTGGGCCGCCTCAAGCCACCACACCTTTTTAAAATTTTGTGGCCGTGGTGGGCCGCCTCAAGCCACCACACCTTTTTAAAAATTTTTGGCCGTGGTGGGCCGCCTCAAGCCACCACACTTTTTTAAAATTTTGTGGCCGTGGTGGGCCGCCTCAAGCCACCACACCTTTTTAAAATTTTGTGGCCGTGGTGGGCCGCCTCAAGCCACCACACCTTTTTAAAATTTTGTGGCCGTGGTGGGCCGCCTCAAGCCACCACACCTTTTTTAAAAAAATTGTGGCCGTGGTGGGCCGCCTCAAGCCACCACACCCTTTTCATCCGCGAAAGCCGCTCACACAGGGAGCGCACCCCTATCCATCGCAAATTTCAAATTCATGTTTTATTGAGTCTTTGCTTTCTCTTGTCAATGTCCTCGGTGGTTGTCTTTCTTTCGTCGACGCGTTTTGCTTCGCAATCCACGTCACCGAGGGGCTCTGTAGACACCCCGCCTTGGACCTCTCACCCCGATTGCATACATAGTATTTTTATTTAACTTGATTTTGTTAATTTCTGTTATTTCTGTTAAGTTCCTAACTGATTCCGTTAGTTTTGGACTAAACTGCATAAAAGAGTTAACTTTTAGAGTCATTTCTGTCATTCTGTCGTTTTAGCCCGTAGGCGCTTCCGGCACCGTCAATGGGTCACGCGCGCGTTTGGTCCAATAGGCCGGACCCGCGCGCTTCCCGCTTTGGCAGTAACAGATAGCACCATTTTTCCCTCCCTTTTCTTATTTAGAAAATCTCTTCTTGATCACAAACACCTCCTTTTTACATCCACATTCATTCCCCCTTATTTCATAACTCCCAAATCCTTTATTCTAGCCATTCTTCATAAAAACAAAATATTATTTTTTATTATTTTTTGATTTTCTCTTTATTATTTATTTATTATTTTATTTATCTTATTTGTGATTGGTCAATTTCATCTCACATGGATTGACCAATTTCCCTCCAAACTTTCCCTCCTATTTTTACCTATAAAAGCCATCTTCTTCTACCTTAGAAAGGGACCTTGGCCTCCATTCTTGGACTTTGAATTTCAACACTTTCTCTTTACACAAACTCTCCACAAATTATCCCAACAAGAGTTTTAACAACAAAACTCTACACAACCATTTCTCTACAACAACAACACTTCCAAGTCAAGGTTTCAAGTTCTCTTTTCTAAATGTACAATTTTTCTTCTTCTCTTTTATTTGTGTCTTACTAGTATGCAATCCCCATAAAAAGGAATACAACCAAAAGGCCACTTCACTATTGAAGTTTGGTCAAGGTTACATTCCAACATTCCAAACACTAATTAAATTCCATTTGTAACGACCCGAAAACCCGCCTCTATTTTCTAGATAATAAAGATTTAATTATTTATTTATTTCTTACTTAATTGTTTAAATTATTATCTAATTAATAATTTATGTGTGCATTTTATGTTTCATAATAATTTATGCCTAGCATTTAATTGGTTAATTGTGCTAGTGTAGAGAGTTGGGTCTTAATTGTTGGTGGGGAGTTATTTTTATTGGTGAGTAGTAGGGGAGGGGCCCTAAGTGTAAGTTTTAAAATCATTCTCCTACTCCCTCCCTACTCTTCCTCCTCCCTCACTCTCTTCCTCACCCTACTCCCTCTCTCCCATCATTCTCTCTCTTTCTCTTTCCATGGAAAAGGTAAATTTCTCCCCTCCTTCTTCCTTCATTTTCATCCTCTTCCTCTCATCTTTTATTATTACTCATTTTATGAAATGTGTTTGGATCGTCGATAGGATCGTGTAGAACGAAAAATATTCGAATTCCGTCAACTTTGAGAAAATCCGGGTAAGTTACTTTTCCCCAATTTATGTTAAAAATGCTCACCTTTAACTCTATTAATGTTCTTGTTGATATCCATAGCTTCTTTGGTTGAGTTTAGAATTTAATTGGATTTCTAGTTAAATTGTAGTAATATGAATGTTGGGGTAGAAATCTTGATTTGGGTCATTAGATGTTGTTATTTGGGTCCCTTACTAGTTTATAAGCTGTTTTGGAGGATTATTTTACTTGTGGAAGTGTGGGATTTTGAGCATTTGTGGAATGGTTTGATTGTGGTTGTTTTGGTAAGAAAATATGAAGAACCCAGCTGCTGCCCGCCCAGATCGCCGCCCTCGCCGCCCGGGCTTAGCCAGGCGCCCGCCTGCATGGCCTGTTTCCTTCGGCCAACCTACTGATGAAATGAGCGCCCGCCCGCCCCCTTCCAAGCGCCCGCCCGCCCCTTTTCTTGACACTTATTCTTTAGTTGATTTTGGTCTAGGTTATAACTTTAACCCTAGTTTTGGGCTTTGCCCTCCTAGACTTAAACGGCCATTTTGGAATACTCTAATAATGAAAATGGTTCCTTTGTGAATATAAATGTTATGGAATTTGATTAAGTATCGTTTTGGGAATGTGGGCCATCTTTGATGTGTCGTTTGGATTGGTTTACCTTTGTGGTGATTTATTTGGAATGGTTCCCTACTTCGGAATCATGAGTTGTTTAATTAAGCTAATATTTTATTATTTAGCTTTTATTTGAAAGTCCAGCTGGTTATTTGTGTATCGAGTCAGGCAATGGATAATGCTATAATGGCACAAGCCAAGTCCAGTATAGCATCGCCCATTGGTCCTTCTTCCTCATCCAGATTGGCCTTGGATGGGATGAGCTAGCTCCTTTTGTGAGTATTCTAGCTACACGTTTTGGAGCATGACTTTGTGTCATGGCTCCCGCCCTTTGTGGCATGTTACTTTGTTATTGGTTCCGGTACCGGGGGTTTTCTCTTCAGCTTTCATGCTACTATGAAGATGTTGATTGTTGATTATTGAAGCTGCACAGCGACCTTTATTTGGTTCTATCAGTGGGGAAACCTTGGCTAATATCCTTTGTTAATTGTTTATTTCCGCTGCTATCTGTTAATTGATCAATGCTATGTGCTAAGTGATAATTATTATTGTTTATTGCTTATTGCATCATAGCATGTCATGTAGTTGCATTAGTGACTTATTGAGATTTATCTCACCCCCTTTTCTTTTATCTTTGTTTTTCCTTAACCCCCCCCCCCCGGAGGAAAGGATTAGACTGGCTGATACGAGGAGGACGTCGCGAGGGTTGAGCTTTTGGGCAGGTTGTTATTGGTGGGTTCACATTACATAAATGTGTAACCTTTTGGGAATAGTGGTACCGAACTTGACGTCATTAAGATTTGTAATATTTTATATTTCGGGTGTGAGCTTGTGGAGCTTACACTAGTTGTTTTATGATGTTGTTAAACTTGGATTTTCCAAACCTTGTGTTAAAATCTTTTGGGTATAAAATGGAATTCTTATCTTCAGTATTTTAGAGTTTATGGTTGTAAGTCGACGTCCAGCTCGCGTACTCCGGTCCCGCGGGGTCGGGATCACGACAGTTGGTATCAGAGCTATGGTTTAGCTCTATGTATAAGTATAGGTGGACTAGAATGACCTAGGAGGGTAGATGGGTTCGGAGTGAGTAACGATGAGTATTTTATGCAGGTATTTGTTTGTAATGGCTAGAAGAAGAGCTGGTGAAGGCATCAGTGGGACTCAGAATCTTAATGGTCTACGGGAAGAAAACTGTGCAGTGTTTCAGGGCAGGTTTGAAGCGGCCGTGAAAGCAATTCATGACCAAGGGCCGAGAGAGGAACATGTAGCACCTCCGCGATATGGGTTGGAGCAGTTCTTGAAGTTGAAACCAAGTGAGTACGACGGTGAGCCTGATGTGAAGAAGGCCAAGCTATGGATAGAATCGATGGAGAAAATCTACGATGTCTTTGGTTGCACCGATGAGGATAGGGTTCTGTTTGCAGCTTATAAGCTCGTGGGGGCTGCGGAACATTGGTGGAAGGCACTGAAGACCAGTTGGGATGCGACTCTTGTACCATATCCTTGGGAGTGGTTCGTGAGGAAATTCAAGGATCATTTTATCTCTCTAATGAATCAAAACCGGAAAGAGATAGAGTTCCTCAGCTTGGAGCAAGGCATGATGTCAGTAGCACAGTACTCAGCTATGTTCACAGAATTAGCCAGGTGTTGCGAATACCTTGTGCGGACCGAGGAGCAGAAAGCGATGAGATTGATCAGGGGTTTGAAGACATCTATTAGGACTCAACTTTTAGCCCAAAGAATTCAACCTTTTCAGGATGCGGTGGACCGTGCATATTTGATAGAGCAAGACATCGGGGGACACAAGAGGAAGACTGAGATGGTTAACCCGGGAAAACAAGGAGGGCAAATCAGGGCTCAACCACAGCGATATTTGGATAACAGAGGTAATTCTGGAGTGCAAACTCGATTCAGAAGGCAACTTCAAGGGCAACCAACAGTAGGAAATCAAGGTTCTAATAAGGGGACACGAAATGGGAAGATCTGTGGCTATTGTCAGAGGGAAGGACACTCAGAAGACAAGTGTTGGAAAAAGCAAGGAAAATGTGTTAATTGTGGTCGGTTTGGGCACTTTGCGAGAGATTGTCCTAGAAGAAGATATCAACCATCCGGGAGTGACGCTGGTATTGCACTGGGTCAGAAGAGAGATGCTTCGGGAAACCCTAAAGGTTCAGGGTAGGGTATTTGTGATCAACCAGCACTCGTCAGGTATTGAGCAATTTCAGGAGGTATTATTTTGCGTCGAGAGAGCGAGCGCGTGCATTTTAGGATCATCGCATTCTCATGTTTATGTGCATTTAGTTGCATTTATTTCTCCTGAGTCTTTGACTTAAGTGTTGTCAGTGTCTACTCCTATGGAGGAGTGTAGGATATCTGATGGAGTCTTATGTGCTCATGTTGTGCTTAAAGGCAGATATAACTTACCTGCTAAATTTGTCATATTGCTATTATAAGATTTTTGATGTTATTTTGAGAAGGGAAATGTCATGCTTTAGTCGATTGTTGTAGGAAAATTGTTACATCCTCTCTTCCCTTTTGCCTGAAATTGTTTTGAGACCGTTCCTTTTTGTAGAGTTAAGCATATCTTTTCTTATTTGGAATCTGGCTATTGATGTAACACCCATCGAATTTCCTGTTAAATATTTGACATACTTGTTAAATTCTTGAACTTGCATGTTATGTGTTAGTTTTACTTGGGTTAAAGTTTTAACTACTTTAAATAGTTAAGGTGGTTAAATGTTTAGTTTTGACTTTTGGGTCATTTGTGAAAATTTGACTTTAGGGGCCTTTTTGTTAAAAGTGAAACTTGAGGGGCCTAAGTGTCATTTTGAAAGTTGAAAGGATAAATGTTGTTTGCCTTCTTCTCTGAGGCAAATTTCCCAAATCATTTTACGTTGCTCTTCCTCTGTTCTAAAACCTAGGGTTAGAATTTTCCCTATTCTCGACTCCTCGAGTTTAATTATCCCTCCGTTCTTGATTCCGATCCCGGATTAATATTCGTGGCGTTGAATAGAGCGTTCCAGGCCGAACAGAAATAAGTTTTGGTCAACTTGAATTTTGACTAGGTAAGTTATTAGCTCCCCCTTGCTTGTAATAACATGCATAAATGTTATTCTCGATACTGGTGAATGTTAATTTTGTGTTTGGGGTGATTTTGTGGTACTTGTAAATTTGGGACAAAAGGAGTAAAATTCCCCTGTGTAAAATTATAAAGGGATTTGGAAAGATGAGTTTGAATGATGTTATGCCTTTTCTGGGAATGTTGAATTTGTTAGGAAATGTTACTCCTACGTTTGGAACCGAAAATATTTCAACCTGGGAAAGAATGAAAATTTCGCATTTTAGTACACTGTGCGACCGCACAAAAATGAGTGTGCGACCGCACATCTTTCTGAAGGATTTTTCAAAGAAATTGACATGCTTGTGTGCGGCCGCACAGTCCATTGTGGGCGACCGCACAGTTGTCTGAAAAACAAAGATTTTGTTTAAAGTTTGTATAAAGTTGGAAGTAACCCTAGTTAAGGTATATAACCTTAATATAAGATGTCCTAGCAAGTGTTGTGATACTTTAGGGGCATCAGACTTGGTCTTAACCATGTATACTCATTGAATTAAAATGAGAACATAAGTATAAGAGTAGTATCTCTTCTTTATGTCTTGAAAGTGCTATGAACAAGCACTAATGTGTTATACTTGTTGTGAATCCAATGATTGTGCACCTTAGAGGCATTAGCATAAGGTCTTAGACTTGAACATCCTAAGAATAGGATTGGGATTTGGTAAGAGTAAATGTATAACTCTTATACTTGTTTGAATATCCAAAGATTGGAAGTTATAACTTGAAATATAAGACCTTAAAAGCTTGTACGTGATTTGAACATCCAAAGAATTGGATTAAGACTTGAATATAAGATAATAAAATCTTGTACTTGACTTGACACCAATACATATGTATGGTAGTGAACTAGAAAGTGCTATAAGTAAGCACTAACGTGTATGAGACATGTTCTTGTTGTGTATGTGCAAACATTGCATACATTTTCTTGATACAAGGTGACTTCTTGATTACTTGAAGCATGTTCCTTGTTGAGCTAGTCCACTACATTTGGATTAGTTCTTCTCCCGTTGTTCAAGTAAATATCTACTTGTACTTTCTTGTGTGAGTCCAGCTGGTTCTCCTTGCTTGTTCGAAAATGTATAGGTTCACACTTGTCGCGAGAGCTGGGGTTTAAGTGACAATCGGGTCCCTATGTATTTCCGCCCGACCCCTTACTACCGGCCATAGTAAGGGCATAGCTTCCTTAGTTGGAGCAATAAGCCTGACTTAAGTGAATGCTAAATTCCCGTCCCGAACACCTCATGAATAATCATGAGTACTGATATTGAGAATGACACTGGTTACCGGGTCTTCTGATATATACTGAATAATCAGTTCCTGTTATTGATCGTGATGTCAAAGTAATACAAGCTTCGACAACAATGGTATTCTTGGGAGGAATAAGGAAGGAAGCAATATCCTTATAATTTGCTTGTTTAGCCTTATGTGCTATTTGATGAGTGGATTATCCTCTCATATACTTGTTACTTGATGATACTTGATATATAATTACTTGAGTATCTACTTGAATTGCATGATAACATGTCATGTAGTTGCATCTAATAGCTTACTGAGATTTATCTCACCCTTTATTTGTTTCCCCCCCCCCCCCAGGAAAGGAAGGATAGTGCGCAGTGAGGCTCGACATAGTTGGGAGCTTGCTTCGCAGGTCGTGATTATTTTGGGGGCTTGTGTCCTTTTACTCTTGGTGAGGACGATGTATTGGGTTTTGTATAACTCCTTATTTTGGGGTAGACAGTCTTGTTCTGTTCTTGTTGTCACTAGACATCTTGTATAGTACTCTTAATGCCAGCTTATGTGCTAGGCATGTTTCCGCTGTGTATGTATTAAGTTTGGTTTTGAATTTTCTTGTCTAGAACTCGTGTTGTGAGCTAGTATAGCTCCTTACTCTAGAGTATATATATCATGTCAGTTTGTTAAACAAATGTCATTAAGTTTCTTGTTAAGTTTCTTGTTTCTCGTTAGGCACTCCCATCCAGGTTCGAGGTTCTATTAGGGGATCCCGGGACCTGGGGGCATGTCAGGTTGGTATCAGAGCTACCCTGGTTTAGCTACCCTGTTTAGCTACCTTGGTTTGCTCTAAGTCTGGATAGGGTCTATGGCCTAGGTATGGGTGAGTCTTGGGGTGTTATTAATAACGCTGAGTGTTTACCTACAGGTACAATGAGTTCTGAAGGTACTAGTGGTAGTAATCAGCTGAGATCTATAACTCCTCAAGAAGAAATGGTTGATAATGTAGACTGGGATTATCCTAATCGCCTTACAAGGTTCTTGAAGCTGAAACCTCGAAGTTTTGATGGGGAATTTGATGCTAAGAAGGCAGAGGAGTGGATTGAAAGTATTGAGAAGATCTTTACAGCCTTGAGATGTGCAGGTGGTGATAAGGTAACCTTTGCAACCTTTAAACTTGAGAAAGCCGCTGAACATTGGTGGCAAGTGTTGAGTAAAAGTTGGGAAATGGAAGGTGTACCACAGACATGGGAGAATTTTCTTAAAGCTTTTAAGTCGCAGTTTATTCCAACAGTGGTCCAAGATAGAAAGGAGATGGAATTTCTTAATCTGGAGCAGGGAAGTCTGACCGTGGGGCAATACTCAACCAAGTTCACAGAATTGGCAAGGTATTGTGATCATTTAGTTCCAAACGAAGCCAAGAAGGCACAGAGGTTTGTTAAAGGGTTGAGGACTGAGTATAGGAAGCAACTTCTTTCTTTACAACTCACTAGCTATCAGCAAGCAGTGGAGAAGGCTTATACCATTGAAAATGATATCGAAGAACACAAGGTGAAGTTGGGAACAACCATGACTGGTCGTGTATCAGAGAGAACTCAGGGATCTGGTTCTAAAGGTGGTAAATCTGGCTGCCAAGATCGTCGATTCCGACAGCCAACTGAAAGCAAAGGTAGTGTATCAACTGGTTCGAGGACAACAGTCCAAGGTCCCAGGAGAGTATGTGGCTATTGTTCAAAAGAAGGCCATTCTGAAGACAAGTGTTGGCTAAAGCAAGGAAAGTGTATAGTGTGTGGTGAAGCGGGGCACTTTGCTAGAAATTGTTCTTAAAGTAAAGTAAATCAAGTTGGGAGTACAAGTCAACCAGCCTCAGGTTCTAAGAGAGATAGTGGGGGTCGACCAATAGTTCAGGGTCGAGTGTTTGCTTTAGATCAGCAGGGTGTAGCTGAGTCTTCTGCGGTCATAGGAGGTATTATATTACTTTCTAGTACGAGAGCGCGAGTCTTGATAGATCCAGGCTCATCTCATTCTTATGTGGCATCTCATTTTGTGTCGCATTTGCATGTTCTTCCTGATTCTATGCCTTATGTGCTAGAAGTATCTTCCCCTATGGGAGATTGCATGTTTACTTCTGAGGTTTACAAGAAATGTGAGGTTCTTGTGGGTGATCATTCCCTTCTTGCCGACCTAGTCGTGTTACCTATAAGGGACTTTGACGTGATTCTTGGCATGGATTGGCTATATGTGCATCATGCATCTGTTGATTGTTATAGAAAAGTAGTAACTTTTTCTATTCCTGGTTTGCCTGATTTTTCCTTTGAAGGTGATAGGCCTTTATGTGCTATACATGTTATTTCTGCTTTAAAAGCTAGAAAACTTTTATCTCGTGGTTGTGCCGGGTATCTCGCATGTGTACTTGATCAGAGTGTATCTGTTCCCAAGATGGAGGATATTCCTGTTGTGTCTGAATTTTCAGATGTGTTCTCTTCTGAGTATAGCATGCCACCTGATCGAGAGCTTGAGTTTTGTATTGAGTTATTACCAGGTACAGCACCAATATCTAAAGCACCTTATAGAATGGCTCCAGCTGAGTTAAGAGAGTTAAAAACACAGCTTGAGGAATTGCTTGATCGGGGCTTTATCAGGCCTAGTGTATCACCGTGGGGTGCACCAGTGTTATTTGTCATAAAGAAAGATGGGACTCTGCGATTATGTATTGATTACAGAGATCTTAATCAGGTAACTATTAAGAATAAATATCCGTTACCTCATATTGATGACTTGTTTGATCAGCTTCAGGGTTCAGTAGTGTATTCGAAGCTTGACTTGAGAAGTGGTTATCATCAGTTGAAAATCAGATCTGAGGATATACCAAAGACAGCTTTCCGTACCAGGTATGGGCATTATGAGTTTATTGTTATGCCATTCGGTTTGACAAATGCTCCAGCTGTATTTATGGATTTGATGAACCGTATATTCAAGCCATATCTTGATTGTTTCGTGGTGGTATTCATTGATGACATTCTTGTGTATTCTAAGTCACGGGCTGAGCATGAACAACATCTCAGAGTAGTATTACAAGTTCTTCGTGAGAAACAACTATTTGCAAAATTCAGCAAATGTGCTTTCTGGTTAGAAGAAGTTTCATTCTTGGGGCATGTTGTGTCTGCTACTGGTATTGCAGTAGATCCTTCCAAAGTTGAAGCAGTTGTAAACTGGAAGAGGCCAACTACAGTGACTGAGATCCGTAGTTTCTTGGGCTTAGCTAGTTATTATCGGAGGTTCATTGAGGGATTCTCCAAGATTGCTACTCCATTGACTAATATGACTCGAAAAGCTATTTCTTTTGAGTGGAATGACAAATGTGAAGCAAGTTTTCAGGAGTTGAAAAGGCGTTTGACTACAGCTCCAGTCTTGGCGTTGCCTAATGGTTCTGAGCATTTCATGGTTTATACTGATGCTTCTAAAGAAGGATTGGGTTGTGTTCTAATGCAAGATGGCAAGGTAATAGCTTATGCTTCTCGAAAACTATCTCCTTATGTAAAGAATTATCCTACTCATGATTTAGAGTTGGCTGCGATTATTTTTGCTTTGCATAAATGGAGGCATTACTTGTATGGAACTAAATTTGAGGTTTTCACTGATCATAAGAGCTTGAAGTACCTGTTTTCTCAGAAAGAGCTTAATATGAGACAACGTAGATGGATGGAGAAATTGAAGGATCATGATTGTACTATCCTTTATCATCCAGGAAAAGCCAATGTTGTGGCAGATGCACTGAGCAGAAATACTTATATTTCTTGCTTGATGATTCGTGAATGGAAGATGTTTGAAGACTTGTGTGATTGGAGTCCTTGTGAATCAAATCATGGAGTTATGTTTGCTAATATAAAAGCTACTTCAGATTTACTCCAACAGATCAAAGAAGCTCAGGTAAGTGATTCTGAATTACAGAAAATCATTAGTGGAATGAATGAAGGAAAACAACCAGATTTTTCTTTTAATAGTAATGGAATTCTTACCTTCCGAGGTCGAGTTTGTATTCCAGTTGATCCTGAGATAAAGAAGAAAGTTCTTGAAGAGGCTCACAAAGCCAAGTATACTATTCATCCTGGAAGTACTAAAATGTACCAAGACTTGAAGAAACATTTCTGGTGGAACAATATGAAAAGAGAAATTGCTGAGTATGTATCCAAATGTTTGACTTGTCAACAAGTAAAAGTGGAACATCAACGTCCAGCAGGTTTGTTGCAACCATTGGAAATTCCAGAGTGGAAATGGGAGCATATTACTATGGATTTTGTGACTGGTTTGCCACGTACCAGACGAGGCCATGATGCTGTTTGGGTTATAGTGGACAGGTTGACTAAATCAGCTCATTTCTTGTCTGTTTCCATGGGATATTCATTGTCTCAATTGGCATCTTTGTATGTTCAGGAGATTATCCGACTGCATGGGGTTCCTGTGAGTATTGTATCTGATAGAGATCCTCGTTTTACTTCTCGATTCTGGCAGTCTCTTCAGGGTGCTATGTGTACTAAATTGAATTTCAGTACAGCTTTTCATCCTCAATCTGATGGGCAATCTGAGAGACTTATACAGATTCTTGAGGATATGTTACGTGCTTGTGTTATTGATTTCAAAGGCAGTTGGGATACTCATCTTCCTTTGGCTGAGTTTGCTTATAATAACAGTTTTCAGTCTAGCATTGAAATGGCTCCATATGAGGCTCTTTATGGCAGAAAATGTCGATCTCCTATATGCTGGGATGAAGTAGGAGAAGCTAGACTCTTGGGTCCTGAAATGGTTCAACAGTCAGTTGAGAGTGTGAAACTTATTCGAGATAGATTGCGTACAGCTCAGAGTAGACAAAAGAGTTATGCAGATCATCGTCGAAGGGATCTTGAATTTCAGGTAGGTGACTTTGTATTCTTGAAGGTCTCTCCTCGTAGAGGTATAAAGAGATTTGGGAGGAAAGGAAAGTTATCTCCTCGTTATATCGGTCCATTTGAGATTCTTGAAAGAGTTGGGAAGTTGGCTTATAGAGTGGCTTTACCTCCTTCTTTATCTGGTATTCATAATGTGTTCCATGTATCTATGCTTCGCAAGTATATGGCAGATGAATCACATGTTCTTGAGTATGAGGCTATTCCATTTCAGCCTGATTTGTCTTATGAGGAACAGCCTGTTGAAATTCTTGACTGGAAAGAGCAAGTATTGCGTACCAAAAGGATTCCTATTGTGAAGGTCCTTTGGAGAAATCATGAAATTGAAGAAGCTACTTGGGAAACCGAGAAAGAGATGCGAGATAAATACCCGAGCCTATTTGAAAACTTTGGTAAGTAAAAATTCGTGGGCGAATTTTCTTTAAGGTGGGGAGGATGTAACACCCATCGAATTTCCTGTTAAATATTTGACATACTTGTTAAATTCTTGAACTTGCATGTTATGTGTTAGTTTTACTTGGGTTAAAGTTTTAACTACTTTAAATAGTTAAGGTGGTTAAATGTTTAGTTTTGACTTTTGGGTCATTTGTGAAAATTTGACTTTAGGGGCCTTTTTGTTAAAAGTGAAACTTGAGGGGCCTAAGTGTCATTTTTGAAAGTTGAAAGGATAAATGTTGTTTGCCTTCTTCTCTGAGGCAAATTTCCCAAATCATTTTACGTTGCTCTTCCTCTGTTCTAAAACCTAGGGTTAGAATTTTCCCTATTCTCGACTCCTCGAGTTTAATTATCCCTCCGTTCTTGATTCCGATCCCGGATTAATATTCGTGGCGTTGAATAGAGCGTTCCAGGCCGAACAGAAATAAGTTTTGGTCAACTTGAATTTTGACTAGGTAAGTTATTAGCTCCCCCTTGCTTATAATAACATGCATAAATGTTATTCTCGATACTGGTGAATGTTAATTTTGTGTTTGGGGTGATTTTGTGGTACTTGTAAATTTGGGACAAAAAGAGTAAAATTCCCCTGTGTAAAATTATAAAGGGATTTGGAAAGATGAGTTTGAATGATGTTATGCCTTTTCTGGGAATGTTGAATTTGTTAGGAAATGTTACTCCTACGTTTGGAACCGAAAATATTTCAACCTGGGAAAGAATGAAAATTTCGCATTTTAGTACACTGTGCGACCGCACAAAAATGAGTGTGCGACCGCACATCTTTCTGAAGGATTTTTCAAAGAAATTGACATGCTTGTGTGCGGCCGCACAGTTCATTGTGGGCGACCGCACAGTTGTCTGAAAAACAAAGATTTTGTTTAAAGTTTGTATAAAGTTGGAAGTAACCCTAGTTAAGGTATATAACCTTAATATAAGATGTCCTAGCAAGTGTTGTGATACTTTAGGGGCATCAGACTTGGTCTTAATCATGTATACTCATTGAATTAAAATGAGAACATAAGTATAAGAGTAGTATCTCTTCTTTATGTCTTGAAAGTGCTATGAACAAGCACTAATGTGTTATACTTGTTGTGAATCCAATGATTGTGCACCTTAGAGGCATTAGCATAAGGTCTTAGACTTGAACATCCTAAGAATAGGATTGGGATTTGGTAAGAGTAAATGTATAACTCTTATACTTGTTTGAATGTCCAAAGATTGGAAGTTATAACTTGAAATATAAAACCTTAAAAGCTTGTACGTGATTTGAACATCCAAAGAATTGGATTAAGACTTGAATATAAGATAATAAAATCTTGTACTTGACTTGACACCAATACATATGTATGGTAGTGAACTAGAAAGTGCTATAAGTAAGCACTAACGTGTATGAGACATGTTCTTGTTGTGTATGTGCAAACATTGCATAATTTTCTTGATACAAGGTGACTTCTTGATTACTTGAAGCATGTTCCTTGTTGAGCTAGTCCACTACATTTGGATTAGTTCTTCTCCCGTTGTTCAAGTAAATATCTACTTGTACTTTCTTGTGTGAGTCCAGCTGGTTCTCCTTGCTTGTTCGAAAATGTATAGGTTCACGCTTGTCGCGAGAGCTGGGGTTTAAGTGACAATCGGGTCCCTATGTATTTCCGCCCGACCCCTTGCTACCGGCCATAGTAAGGGCATAGCTTCCTTAGTTGGAGCAATAAGCCTGACTTAAGTGAATGCTAAATTCCCGTCCCGAACACCTCATGAATAATCATGAGTACTGATATTGAGAATGACACTGGTTACCGGGTCTTATGATATATACTGAATAATCAGTTCCTGTTATTGATCGTGATGTCAAAGTAATACAAGCTTCGACAACAATGGTATTCTTGGGAGGAATAAGGAAGGAAGCAATATCCTTATAATTTGCTTGTTTAGCCTTATTTGCTATTTGATGAGTGGATTATCCTCTCATATACTTTTACTTGATGATACTTGATATATAATTACTTGAGTATCTACTTGAATTGCATGATAACATGTCATGTAGTTGCATCTAATAGCTTACTGAGATTTATCTCACCCTTTATTTGTTTCCCCCCCCAGGAAAGGAAGGATAGTGCGCAGTGAGGCTCGACATAGTTGGGAGCTTGCTTCGCATGTCGTGATTATTTTGGGGGCTTGTCCTTTTACTCTTGGTGAGGACGATGTATTGGGTTTTGTATAACTCCTTATTTTGGGGTAGACAGTCTTGTTCTGTTCTTGTTGTCACCAGACATCTTGTATAGTACTCTTAATGTCAGCTTATGTGCTAGGCATGTTTCCGCTGTGTATGTATTAAGTTTGGTTTTGAATTTTCTTGTCTAGAACTCGTGTTGTGAGCTAGTATAGCTCCTTACTCTAGAGTATATATATCATGTCAGTTTGTTAAACAAATGTCATTAAGTTTCTTGTTAAGTTTCTTGTTTCTCGTTAGGCACTCCCATCCAGGTTCGAGGTTCTATTAGGGGATCCCGGGACCTGGGGGCGTGTCAATTTCGCTTCGTTGGGTGACAATGGGTGTCTATACCAAGTTTTTGGATGTAATTATCATTTGTAAGATTTCTATTTTCTTCTGAACAGTACCTAGTATTTGGGAAAAGCTTGGGTTAAATTGTGTTGTTATGGTACAAGGTTGTAGTATTGATAATTTGATCAATATCCATATTGTATCGATTGGGTTGTAAGAATTGAGGATTCAATTGAGGATTTCTTGGTAGGAGATTTTTGTTTACTTCTAGCACATCTACGTGATTGCATCGGAATTGGTTGTTATGAGGGAATACATGATTTGTATGAGTGATGAGTAGATTGTGGAAGTTATAATAATTAATGGTGGTAAGCGCGTTAAGTTCGAGAGGGCTAAGAACATTTTGGGAGAGAAATAATTTCCCGATCTATATTAAAAGCATTTTGAATTTTGAGTTTTGGTTAAATGGTTGTTCTAGGGTTCTAAGTCCTTCTTGTTAGCGTTCCTCGATTTGGACTAGGAGTATGTGAAGAAAATTGGGTATCAATACTTGGGCATATTAAAGAATACTATGATTTGGTATTGGGTCAGTTAGAATGTGGCTAGCCAATTGGGTTGTTATGGTGATAGTGCTATGGAGCCTAAGTATCATTGAGATTATAAATGTATACATGAAAGACTAATGTGGGTTAGCCATTGAAGATTTAGGATTTACTAAATTTCTTTGGAGTGTGTAAGCGGATCATCAATTTAGAAAGGAAGTTAGAGGAAAGCCTTGGAGATAAAATGTGGATTGTTTTACGGATTACTGAGTATTTGTAATTGTTTTTTAGGCTTTCAAAGAGTTGGAGTAATGTGATGATAGAATTATAGCGTGGATTTAAGTAAATTTCGTATAAAATTTTGAGCTTACGTTGTACCTCTAGTTTAAGGTGCCATCTAAGGTGAAAGCACTATGATGGAAATCCTTGGAGATATAGCCACTTTGGTGAATACTATGGGGATGAAAAATTTCTTAGCTTGTCATATTTTAAAAAGCTGATTAAGCTCGGGATGGTTTAATATTTGGAATTTCTGGGAAGTAATACTGAGTAAATGTAATTAAGGTTATGAATAAGGCAAACTTGTAGTATCTCGAGAATTATGTTTAGGAGAAATTGAGGTTCTTCGATTTTGAGGATAGATTTTAATTAGTAGTGGAGATAATGATTGAAGGAAGTTAAGTGCTGTAGACACCCCGCCTTGGACCTCTCACCCCGATTGCATACAAAGTATTTTTATTTAACTTATTTTTGTTGATTTCTGTTACTTCGGTTAAGTTCCTAACTGATTCCTTTAGTTTTGGACTAAACTGCATAACAGAGTTAACTTTTAGGGTCATTCTGTCATTCTGTCCTTTTCTGCCGCGGGCGCTTCTGGAACTGTTAACGGGCTGCGCGCGCATCTCGCCCCAAAAGCGGGACTCGCGCGCTTCCCACTTTGGCAGTAACGGATTGCACCTTATTTCCCTCCTTTTTCTTGATCACAAACAACCCTTTTTACATCCACATTCATCCCCCCTTTTCTCATTAACTCCAATCCTAAATTCTAAGCCTTTTCCCAAAAACTAATATTTCTTTCATTTATTATTTGATTTCTTTTATTTCTTTTATTTTTCTTTTATTCATTTATCTTATTTTCTATTGGTCAATTCCATCTCACATGGATTGACCAATTTCCCTCCAAGTTTTCCCTCTTCTTTTTACCTATAAAAACCTCTCATTTCTACCTTAGAAGAGGACCAACTTCATCTTCCCTACAAGAACTATACACAAGTTCTCTCAACACATTTTCCCTACAAACAAACACTACAGAAAGTGTTGCACAACCATTTCTCTATAAACAACACCATCTTCAAGTCAAAGTCTAAGGTCTTCTTTTCTAAAGGTACTTTTATTCTTCTTCTCTTTTATTCTAGTCTTACTAGTATGCAATCCCCATCAATTGGGACATGACCAAATGACCACTTTACTACATTAAATTTGGTTAAGGTTATTTCCCTACATTTTAATCTCTACTTTAATTTCCTATACATTTCTTAATGTAATTGTTTAGCATAAATTTATAAATAAAACAATTCTCTTTTCTTCCCCTTTTTTCTTTACATTATAATTGTTAGCACTGTTAATAAATTGAAGGACATTTAGCATTAGAACACCAATAGTAGCAAGACCCGCATAAGCGGGGCGGAGTGGGTGTTTAAGTACTTCCCACTCCGTCACCTAACCCCCGAACCCTTCTCTCCCGAATCTCTGGTTTTGTACATAAATTAGGCTATTTCTAGGTTTTTCTTATGTTCCTTTAAAAACATAGGTGGCGACTCTAAACAATCTAAAACAAATTAGACATCCTAGGATAATTCACCGCTCTAGCCAAGTTGTGGTTTCCCGGGGTATCTACAGTGGCGACTCTGCTGGGGAATTATTAGAGGGTTAAACTTGCGTTCTTAACTTTTGGTGTTCTTATTACTGTTTTCTGGGCATACTGGTAAAAAAGGTGGGAAGCGCGCGCCTCTGGCCTTCTTGGCCTAAAGCGCGCGCGTCCGACCCCAATTACCAGAATCGCCCGTCTTCCTTCTTGTCCTTCCATTCCATGTTTCTGTGCTAACAAATTCTGCAGGGGAAAGCATTTTTATTTAGGGTCAAGGCAATCCCTTGAACCCGCTGATTTACAGGTTGTTACCCAGATGCGGGCGCCTCTGCCCCTCTTTGTCTAACGCGCGCGCCTCCCGAGTAGGCATCCTAATGCGCGCGCTTCTGGGCATTTTCCAGAAACAGAACAGTGCACAGAACAGAGTGGTTTTGACAGTGTGTGGGCACCGGGCCTGCACAAAACAGTTTTTACTTTCTGTTTATTTTTATCGGTCACACGGGTGATTCGAAAGTTGTAATTATGTGCTTATTTGTTTTTTTTTATTTCTTTTGAAAAAAAATATATATATATATATATATATTTTGTCACTTGTTAGACCTCACACTACATGCACATATTCTTATCAATTGCTCACTATCGAGTCGCACAAGTCCAACCCCAAATCCGTCGAGGCCCGTCCTAGAAAGTTTCAAGCTCCACCCGACCTTGACTCTTTCGAAGCAGTCAACCTCAGCCTGTGGCGTAGTTCAAGACTACATGCCGGGGGTGACCTTTAAGCCTCTCTTTAGCCGAGCACAAGCCACACAATTCTAGTCTAGGGTCTAACACTCCGTGACCAAGTCGGTTTTTCATGTGCCGAGATTTCCCTAAACTAATGTCTTCAAATCATACATGCCAACTTGTTGCAATGGACGAAATAAAACTCCGTCCCCAGAAGTGGTTATTTTGGACGAAAATAAAAATCCGTCCCCGCATGTATGATTTACTACATTAATTTAGTTTAATCCCGACACATGTAGGTCTCACAAGCGTGGTGGAATCCGATGAGTATATGGGACCGCGAGAAGGTCTATATACTAGTGTGACGATTCCACTATTTTTTCTAGAAACCCCAAAAAGGACTCCGTCCTTCCGACTTTTGTAAATAAAAAAAAAAAAACAAAAAAGAGTCATTTTCTTTTTATGGTTGAGTCTTTTTCATGTTTGTGGGTTAAATTTGTTTTACTCAAAAGGTATTTGTGGGGCCAACCTAAGATCAACCGTGTTCTTTCAAAAGGTCCAATGGCTTCCAACGGCAACAACAACAATGGTGGGTACTTCTCCGTGTCCAACGAAAGACTCTTCAACATAATAAGAGCCATGGGGGAACAAATGGATAGACTTTCCGAGGATGCCCGCCGAAAAGACGATTTGTGGCAAGTCCGTTTTGATCTCGAGAGGAAGATTCACAAGGAAGAGGTTTCCGAGCTCAAAGCCCGTTTGCAAGAGCTCACCAACAACAAGGCAAAGTTTAAGGGTAAAGCATGCTCAAGTGGCCCGTCCCTCAAAAGCTACAAAGGTACCGCCAACAACCGAGTTTTCACTCCTCTCCTAGGAGTAACCCAAGCCGAAGCATTTGAAACTTTGGTGGCAAGTGGAAAGGTCAAGCCTTTAGAGGGGTACAAGCCGAAGACGATACCGAAGAATCATGCACATGGTGAATGGTGCGGCTACCACAAGCATAGTGGCCATACTACCGAAGGGTGCTTCCTTCTCCGAAACATCATCCAAGATTTGTTCGACAACGGCGAATTTACTGTGAGTGAAGAGCAACCTTTAGAGAGTGCCAACATGAAAGAACTCATCAAAGAAGAATTATTTGGTTTCGAAATGGAGCTTCTACAAGAAATCATGCCACAAGGAGACTACAACGACAATGGGGACTACAACAACAATCTCCGTTTCTCTTTCTCTACCTAGTAATAGGAATTAAAAAAAAAAAAAAGAGTCAAAGACCTCTTAAGTGTGCATTAAGTTTTCTTTGTCCAATTAATGTGAAATTTTGAGTCAAGTCTCATCATCAAATAAAAGTCGTTCTTGTCCTCATACACTCTTCCAAGTTGTTTAATCTAATTCTTGGCAAAATGATGAAAAGATGTCTAAACGAGTTTTGGAATGAAGGCCATCACTTGAACGCCTAGGGGCTAAACATTGTGACGAAGGCAACATCATCAACGATGAAGACGAAGCCAAGACATCAAAGGTGAAGCAACGACCATGGAGAAAAATCAAGCAATGTTTCAAAGGGGGGATTAAAAAAAAAAAAAAAAAAAATGCTCGCTAGGTTGAACTCTTCAAATCAACCTAGGTAAAAGTTAGAGCACAAAAAAAAAAAAAAAAAAAAAATCCCCCTCAATCAAAGAAGTTCACATCAAGATCAACATCATTCCATCCACCAAAGGAGGACGAAGCTACACGACGAAGCAACAATTCCATCCCGAAGAATGGAGAATTCACAAGAACTACGGTGACCTGAGCCTCTACACTGGAGGAACGTAGGCAACCTGCGGGTCCGGTCTCATGCAAGAAAGAAGATATGTTTAGCCCTAGCGCGTTATGGTGATCGACCTTCATCTCGAACTTGTCAAGACATCTTTGTACGATTCATTTGCCAATGAATTAATCACCAAAGAGATTGAACAACTTCCTTAGATTTGGAATCATTTCGCGTTCCTTGTCGAGTCTAGGGACTTCTATTTCTTCTGCATACTCCCAATTTTTTGTAATCAAACTGGGGCTTTCCTTCTCTTCTCTCTTAATGACTTACTTGCCTTCATGAGTCATTCAAAAAAACGGTCAAATACATAAAGTCAATACTAGGGACACTTCCCTAATCAAGTCAATCTCACTCATCATTAGTGACAAAAGGTCTCCACCGCAAAATCACATGTCTTATCTCCTCAGCTAGAGTCAATGGACACTTCCTCATCAATTGAGTCAAAAAAAAATGATGAAGACGCAAAAGAGATGCCCGCTAGATTGAAAACCCGAAAGGGCGGTCTAGGCAAAAAACAGGGTGCGTCATAAAAAAAATGAGAGAGTGAGAGAGAGAAGGGAAAGAGAAATGGAGATCCCCGGCCTCTAACGAAGACAAGTTTTACATTGAATCTCCTCAGCAAGCCAATTCCCCACCGAGTCAACTTTGGGATTGCAAAAGGCTCGACAAGATATGGCACCATCAAAGGTTGTTTTGGGTTATTGGCATCATTCTCCAGCAGTGTGCATTTTTGGGTTCATGAAAAGAAGGCCCGTGGTAGCCAAGACCCATCCGAGAACGAGCCCATCATAAAAGGGCACGAGGTTGCACAAATAATCCCTAGCTAGTCAATTGGCTTGGGCAACAAATAGCAACAACATGTGTCTCAGTTTTCAAAGCTTCTTCAAGTATGTGCTTCTAAAGTACGCCGAAAAGCTCCCGAGAAATGGAGTAGCTCTTGCCATGTCCTCTCATGTTTGTTCCCTCGCACGAGGATGAGTCACTCTTGCTTTGATCAACAAATGGTGACGCCCTAGGGGCTATGTGACTCAAGGACAAGGACTTCTTTCGCTTCATTTGATAATCAATACGCCCTAGAGGCTATGTTCGAGAAAGATGTGTGAGACTATCCTCAAAGTCTCCCAAAAGGGATGTAAAAAAAAAGCCCTCTTGTCGCGTGTGCCCGTGCTCGTTCCCCCAATCAAGGATGGACCTTTCTTGCAATCAATGATGGCACTCTAAGGGCTACGGTCAAGTCTTAAAGGCTCCCTCGGCAAAAAGCAATTAACTCCCCAGTAGTATCCCCAGCCGAGTCATATTGGAAGCCTCCTCAATTCGGCACCGAAGGTCTCAAGGGCTTCGCAATCTACAATCTTTTGGGCTACGGCATTACGGTAATCCGAGCAAAGGGCACTATTGGGGCTTCGCAATCTACAATCTTTTGGGCTACGGCATTATAGTAATCCGAGCAAAGGGCAATATTGGGGCTTCGCGACCGACAGTCTTTTGGGCAACAATACTCGAGCAACGCAATTTAGGAGTAGTCTCCATAAAAGGGATCAAGCTTCAAAGGGTCTCTCAACACTTCAAGTCAAAGGCCTCTTGGTTTTAAATGAAGACTCCGATGTTATGAATGAAGTTGATGATTTTTGTTAGAACTCACAGCGAGATTTTGAAGGAAGTCTTAGAGAAAAGGAAAAAGATTCAATATGCTAAACTCTAATCAAAACAGGGTTATAGCGGGAAATGCCACGGCCAATCCCAATGTTTCTGCAATTCAGCACCCCCTTCTCCAAGATCAAAAGCACAAGGTGCAGCTCAGATAAAGTTGGGCCACAGCACTAGTTGCATCCGAAGATCCGTCATTAGTTCAACTCAAGAAGATTCAAGCAAGCATACTCATTTGAGACTTTATCACGCCAAGACCTTATCCTCCGCACCGCAAGACATTACTGCATCCTTTGACATAAGCCCTCAACCATTTGGGTATCTACCACAATGAGGCCATTCATCTCCCCAGTAAGAGCAAGAAGGAGATCTCTATCAAGAATTCTACCAAACGGTACATCCGCTCTCAATGCCGAGCCAATCACGAGATAATTTGGGGCTTTACAATGAAAGGTCTTCACATCACGCCATCTACAGGCCCACGACACTTGGGGCTTTGCAATCTCTCGAAGCTTGGCATCAACGATCTCCTCTTGGGGCTTGCTCACTACAACAACAAAGGGCGATTTACTCGAATGGACCAAGAGCTGATTTATCTTGGAGCTATGCAAGTCCCTCAAAATTTGGCATCAAAGGCATTCTAGGGGCTTTACAATCAGCAACCCCTCATCTCGGCATCAAAAGCCTTTTGAAGCCCCATAATCGACAAATCTCTTGGGGCTAGACATCAATATTCGTTGGGCACACCGGCGACAACAGAATTCAAGCGAGGCAATCCGGACTTCGACTGAACATGACTTGATCTTGGGTTGGCTTCACAAGCACACAATGGTTAAAATGGTTCACCCACGAACTAAAAAAAAAAAAAAATCTTTTCCTCACATGTGTGCATATTCTTTCCTTTCTAATCTAAAAAAAAAAAAGATTTTTCTTTTTCTTTTTCTCCTTCTATGTGCAAAAGTATGTGCTTTACTTTGCTTTGCTCCTAGCTTCTCCTCGAGCATTCTCCATCATCCTTGAACTACGCTGGTCTGATTCCCTTCAAAGGATACGTAGGCAGCCTTTGGCACGACCAACCCATCATTCAGAATGTCATCTCAACAACATTCCATCGAAGGCAACGACAGTTCATCATCTTCATCAAAAGTATCAACATCCTTCGGCAATCCATCTCCAATCAAGCGGCAATGGTAAGTGAAGGTATGAATGCATCCAAGGCTTTCCTCAAATCACACCGCACACAAAATCACTTTCTCCATTCCTACAAAAGCTCTCTCTCATGCAAAACTGCTCTCAAATCACATTGCACCACGAGCACAATTTCTCTCTTCATGCATCTTCTTGCACAAACACATATACCTGCCAAGCACACACATAACAGGTATCACCACGAAGTCAACAGCATCCGCTACTCAAGGCACTTCATCCCCAGCAGAAAATTGTCCACAGTCAACCATGCCCGTATCCCCGCAAAAGTCAACTGCAACGCCAAACAGCACACGGCTTCAAAGCAGCAATTCGTCAAAGGTTCACTAACGGCCTCATCAACGGATTTCACTAACGGATTCGTCAACAAAGGTTCACTAACGGCCTCATCAACGGATTTCACTAACGGATTCGACAACAAAGGTTCACTAACGGCCTCGAAGGTTCACTAACGGCCTCATCAACGGATTTTCTAACGGATTCGTCAGCAAAGGTTCACTAACGGCCTTGAAGGTTCACTAACGGCCTCATCAACGGATTTCACTAACGGATTCGTCAACAAAGGTTCACTAACGGCCTTTAAGGTTCACTAACGGCCTCATCAACGGATTTCACTAACGGATTCGTCAACAAAGGTTCACTAACGGCCTCGAAGGTTCACTAACGGCCTAATCAACGGATTTCACTAATGGATTGGTCAACAAAGGTTCACTAACGGCCTCATCAACGGATTTCACTAACGGATTCGTCAACGAAGGTTCACTAACGGCCTCATCAAAGGTTCACTAACGGCCTCATCAACGGATTTCACTAACGGCCTCCTCAACAAAGGTTCACTAACGGCCTCATTCAAGTGTTCACTAACGGCCTCCTCAAAGGTTCACTAACGGCCTCATTCAAGGGATCACCAACGGCCTCCTCAAAGGTTCACTAACGGCTTCCTCAAAGGTTCACTAACGGCCTCATTCGAAGGTTCACTAACGGCCTCATTCAAGGGTTCACTAACGGCCTCACTTAACGGATTCAGCCGGCAGGTTTACCAACGGATCATGCCACCCCCACTACCAACAAAAGACGCTCACACAGGGAGCGCACCCCTATCTCTAGCAATTTCAAATTACTGCTTTCATCGAGTCTTTGCTTTCTTTTCTTTTCCTTTGTCGATGTCCTCGGCGGGTGTTTTTACTTTCGTCGACGCGTTTTGCTTTGCAATCCACGTCGCCGAGGGGCTCTGTAGACACCCCGCCTTGGACCTCTCACCCCGATTGCATACAAAGTATTTTTATTTAATTTATTTTTGTTGATTTCTGTTACTTCGGTTAAGTTCCTATCTGATTCCGTTAGTTTTGGACTAAACTGCATAACAGAGTTAACTTTTAGGGTCATTCTGTCATTCTGTCCTTTTCTGCCGCGGGCGCTTCCGGAACTGTTAACGGGCTGCGCGCGCATCTCGCCCCAAAAGCGGGACTCGCGCGCTTCCCACTTTGGCAGTAACGGATTGCACCTTATTTCCCTCATTTTTCTTGATCACAAACAACCCTTTTTACATTCACATTCATCCCCCATTTTCTCATTAACTCCCAATCCCAAATTCTAAGTCTTTTCCCAAAAACTAATATTTCTTTCATTTATTATTTGATTTCTTTTATTTCTTTTATTTTTCTTTTATTCATTTATCTTATTTTCTATTGGTCAATTCCATCTCACATGGATTGAACAATTTCCCTCCAAGTTTTCGCTCCTCTTTTTACCTATAAAAACCTCTCATTTCTACCTTAGAAGAGGACCAACTTCATCTCCCCTACAAGAACTATACACAAGTTCTCTCAACACATTTTCCCTACAAACAAACACTACACAAAGTGTTGCACAACCATTTCTCTACAAACAACACCATCTTCAAGTCAAAGTCTAAGGTCCTCTTTTCTAAAGGTACTTTTATTCTTCTTCTCTTTTATTCTAGTCTTACTAGTATGCAATCCCCATCAATTGGGACATGACCAAATGACCACTTTACTACATTAAAGTTGGTTAAGGTTATCTCCCTACATTTTAATCTCTACTTTAATTTCCTATACATTTCTTAATGTAATTGTTTAGCATAAATTTATAAATAAAACAATTCTCTTTTCTTCCCCTTTTTTCTTTACATTATAATTGTTAGCACTGTTAATAAATTGAAGGACGTTTAGCATTAGAACACCAATAGTAGCATGACCCGCATAAGCGGGGCGGAGTGGGTGTTTAAGTACTTCCCACTCCGTCACCTAACCCCCGAACCCTTCTCTCCCGAATCTCTGGTTTTGTACATAAATTAGGCTATTTCTAGGTTTTTCTTATGTTCCTTTAAAAACATAGGTGGCGACTCTAAACAATCTAAAACAAGTTAGACATCCTAGGATAATTCACCGCTCTAGCCAAGTTGTGGTTTCCCGGGGTATCTACAAGTGCGAGAGGTTGTTATGTTGTAAACATTATTTAGGGTTACTATATGATGGTTTAGAATGGACAATTGAGAATTTGGGAAGTGGCAGAGCTATCGTATCCGTGGCTAATTGATCATTCGGGTAAGTGTTTTTAAAATTCGGGTTAATAAATAGAGCTATCTATGACTAAGGATTGATTGCAATTTTAGTGATATCGCCTTCAAATTATAGTTTGTTGTTATGGGACCAAGTTTAGAAATGATGATAATGGGTTACCAATGTTGGATAATTATGTTCTTCGAAAGGATAAAAATGAGTTAGTGCAAGTGGGTTAAGAAATACCAAGACTACGATTGTATTATGTTTTATTACCTAAGGAAGATAAATTTAGTAGTGGAGTTGATTCCAAATACTATTGGGATAATGAAAAAAAATAATAATAAAACTTATGGATGTTGGTGATTTAAGGGTTAATTGAATCATGGAGACTAAGTCTGAATTATCTAATAGGTTCTTGATTGGGATTTTGAGTGCTAGATGAGAATCGATATTTTGTAGCCTCGATATGACTATGTGTTATGATTTTGATAAGTGAATTCGCGGGCGAATTCTTTTTAAGGAGGGTAGATTGTAACGACCCGAAAACCCGCCTCTATTTTCTAGATAATAAAGATTTAATTATTTATTTATTTCTTACTTAATTGTTTAAATTATTATCTAATTAATAATTTATGTGTGCATTTTATGTTTCATAATAATTTATGCCTAGCATTTAATTGGTTAATTGTGCTAGTGTAGAGAGTTGGGTCTTAATTGTTGGTGGGGAGTTATTTGTATTGGTGAGTAGTAGGGGAGGGGCCCTAAGTGTAAGTTTTAAAATCATTCTCCTACTCCCTCCCTACTCTTCCTCCTTCCTCACTCTCTTCCTCACCCTACTCCCTCTCTCCCAGCATTCTCTCTCTTTCTCTTTCCATGGAAAAGGTAAATTTCTCCCCTCATTCTTCCTTCATTTTCATCCTCTTCCTCTCATCTTTTATTATTACTCATTTTATGAAATGTGTTTGGATCGTCGATAGGATCGCGTAGAACCAAAAATATTCAAATCCTGTCAACTTTGAGAAAATCCGGGTAAGTTACTTTTCCCCCATTTATGTTAAAAATGCTCATCTTTAACTCTATTGATGTTCTTGTTGATATCCATGGCTTCTTTGGTTGAGTTTAGAATTTAATTGGATTTCTAGTTAAATTGTGGTAATATGAATGTTGGGGTAGAAATCTTGATTTGGGTCATTAGATGTTGTTATTTGGGTCCCTTACTAATTTATAAGCTGTTTTGGAGCATTATTTTACTTGTGGAAGTGTGGGATTTTGAGCATTTGTGGAATGGTTTGATTGTGGTTGTTTTGGTAAGAAATATGAAGAACCCAGCTGCTGCCCGCCCAGATCGCCGCCCGGGCGCCCGCCCGGGCTTAGCCAGGCGCCTGCCTGCATGGCCTGTTTCCTTCGGCCAACCTACTGATGAAATGAGCGCCCGCCCGCCCCCTTCCAAGCGCCCGCCCGCCCCTTTTCTTGACACTTATTCTTTAGTTGATTTTGGTCTAGGTTATAACTTTAACCCTAGTTTTGGGCTTTGCCCTCCTAGACTTAAACGGCCATTTTGGAATACTCTAATAATGAAAATGGTTCCTTTGTGAATATAAATGTTATGGAATTTGATTAAGTATCGTTTTGGGAATGTGGGCCATCTTTGATGTGTCGTTTGGATTGGTTTACCTTTGTGGTGATTTATTTGGAATGGTTCCCTACTTCGGAATCATGAGTTGTTTAATTAAGCTAATATTTTATTATTTAGCTTTTATTTGAAAGTCCAGCTGGTTATTTGTGTATCGAGTCAGGCAATGGATAATGCTATAATGGCACAAGCCAAGTCTAGTATAGCATCGCCCATTGGTCCTTCTTCCTCATCCAGATTGGCCTTGGATGGGATGAGCTAGCTCCTTTTGTGAGTATTCTAGCTACACGTTTTGGAGCATGACTTTGTGGCATGTTACTTTGTTATTGGTTCCGGTACCGGGGGTTTTCTCTTCAGCTTTCATGCTAATATGAAGATGTTGATTGTTGATTATTGAAGCTACGCAGCGACCTTTATTTGGTTCTATCAGTGGGGAAACCTTGGCTAATATCCTTTGTTAATTGTTTATTTCCGCTGCTATCTGTTAATTGATCAATGCTATATGATAAGTGATAATTATTATTGTTTATTGCTTATTGCATCATAGCATGTCATGTAGTTGCATTAGTGACTTATTGAAATTTATCTCACCCCCTTTTCTTTTATCTTTGTTTTTCCTTAACCCCCCCCAGGAGGAAATGATTAGACTCGCTGATCACGAGGAGGATGTCGCGAGGGTTGAGCTTTTGGGCAGGTTGTCATTGGTGGGTTCACATTACATAAATGTGTAACCTTTTGGGAATAGTGGTACCGAACTTGACGTCATTAAGATTTGTAATATTTGGTATTTCGGGTGTGAGCTTGTGGAGCTTACACTAGTTGTTTTATGATGTTGTTAAACTTGGATTTTTCAAACCTTGTGTTAAAATCTTTTGGGTATAAAATGGAATTCTTATCTTCAGTATTTTAGAGTTTATGGTTGTAAGTCGACGTCCAGCTCGCGTACTCCGGTCCCGCGGGGTCGGGGTCGCGACACCATTTCATTTCTTATGTAATTGTTTAGCATATTCAACATGTAATCTTTTAGCACAAATTAATTAATAAAATCATTCTTTTTTATTTCTCCTTTTCTTCTCATCTCAATTGTTAGCACATTTTAATAACAATAGAAGGACTTTTTAGCAGTAGAACACCAAAAGTAGCAAGACCCGCGTAAGCGGGGCGGAGTGGGTGTTTAAGTACTTCCCACTCCGTCACCTAACCCCCGAACCCCTTTCTCTCCCGAATCTCTGGTTTTCGTACAAAAATTGGCTTTCTTTAGGTTTTTATTATGTTCTTCTAAAACATAGGTGGCGACTCTTAAAATCAATTAGACATCCTAGGATAATTCACGCGCTCTAGCCAAGCCGTGGTTCCCCGGGGTATCTACACATCCACACGAGTCCAAGGATGAAAAGCTCAGAAGAAAAGACAAAACTTCCCAGCTAACCTCTCAACATGCCATCTCCTTCGAAGAAGACAACATGGACAATGTATTAGATCCACATCATGATGCATTGGTTATTGCCCTCCAAATAGCGAACTGTAAGGTTAGGAGGATCTTGGTAGATGGGGGCAACTCAGTAAATCTTATCACTATTGCAGACTTGAAAGAGATGAACATTCCAATGACCGAAGTAGTCAAGAACACTTCAGTTCTCTTGGATTTCAGTGGTGAAACAAAGGATACAGCAGGAGAAATCAGTTAAATAGGCACGTGCCAAGCACATGCCACCTAACGGAGGATAGTTTGAAATTGATTTAACTTATAGGGTGTTTACTGCACATTCTTAAATTTAATGGGCTTAAATATTAAAAATTATTTTTCAAATAATTAACCTTTGGAAAAATAATAACATTTATATAAAGAAAATTTAATGGCCTTAAATATTAAAATATTTTTTGCTCAAATTAAAAAAAAAAAAACTATGAATAAATATTACTTTGATGAATTCAAAAAGAATATTATTCTCATTTATATATTTAGCAAAAAGAATATATTTTCATCACCAATTTTAAATATCATCACTTTTTCTAACTTCAACCACCATCATGTTTAAAAAAAAAAAAAAAAAAAAAAAAAAACTTCAACCACCAGCACCAATCACCATGACTGCCGTCACCGTCGCCACCGCCAGTCGACCACCTTCACCCATCACAGTTAGGTACCACCACCCATCAGGCTGTGCTATCTCCATCAAATTTCCTAACAGAAAAAAAGAAACAACAATAATTGAAAAAATTACCCAGATAACCAACCACCCCTTATCTCTCTGATCAAAACCTGGAGCAGTAGAGAGAGGGACAGATCGGAGGGGTGGTGAAGATCGACTTGGAGCGAAGAAGATTAATAATCATAGGGCAGAAAAAGAGATCGCCAGAGAAGACGATCGGATCTGGTTTGTATACCGGAGACGATAACCAGGCTTGGTTCTTGCTTCGAGCTTGGCGGCGAAAATGGTGATCTTCGCTGCAGATAGGAGAAGATCAGGCTAGGGTTTAGGCAGATTAGGGCTGTGCCGGAGGTAATGGATTGGTCGGTTGAGTGTTCGAAGAAGTCGCCGGAGGATGAGAGAATGGTCGGAAGGATCGCCGGAGGTGGGAAGGGAGAGGTGGCCGGAGCATGAACGGAGGTAGAGAGAGATAACGTCATCAGAGAAGAGGTCGGAGGTGAGGAAGGGAGAGAGACCGGGAGAGAAGGCGATTAACGTCACAGGGGGTGGGAGGTGGGGTTTTATTTGGAGGTTGATTTTATTTGTTTTCCCCCACTTTTAATTTATCACTTACCCCTTAAATTTTAAATATCAATTCAAATTATCCTCCGTTAAGTGGCAAATGCGTGGCACGTGCCTATTTAACTGGTTTTTGTAACAAAATTGGTTAACAACCCTAACTCGACAAAAATGACAACTTTGGGGCCCAAAATGCTAACGGAGATACTTTAGAGCCCATCATAGGAACACCCCCCAAACTTTGGGGCCTAAAATATAATTCGCCCATAAATGAATCATGTCAAGTATATTGGTCCTCATGTAATGTTCCTGGTCCTTCATTTGAGCTTAAATCTAACTATGAGTTCTTCATGTCTTCCAAATGACTCCATTTTGAGCAAGCTTCTGATCAGTCCAATCAAAATTTGAGTATGAAGTTGTTTTGATTATGGTTTTGACTGAATTCTATTCCCTCTGTCCCAGAAAGATAGTCACTTTGGATTTTTGCCGGTCAACACATGTGAACTTTGACCAAAGATTCAGTCCAATCATTCCAATAAAATTTTGAAATTTGTCATTGATAAATCACTTGATGATTAATCAATCACAAGTTTCAGAATTTCACAAGGATGGTTGGATTGACATTTATATTTAGTCAAAGTTCACTTGTATTGACCATTAAAAGTCAAAAGTGAACTATCTTTCGGGGACGGAGGGAGTATTATTTTTCCTCAAAAGATGAACACATTTTACTTTGAATATAAATGCAGTATTATTTGACGGCTTTCAGTTTCCTAGTTTTGTGCGTATCACTTTGACAGTGTAATACAGATCTATGTACATGTTTATGGTTTCTGCTATGCCTAAAATGGGAGCTTGACATCGGTTGGACAGCTTCCATAACTTGCTCTTTCTTTGGGAAAAAAAAAAAAAAAAAAAAAAAAAAAAAAAACTTCCCAGCCAGTAATAGTATATGGGCATCTGATATTGTGAAATGCCCTTCCCTTAATTTGAAAAAGAAGTACTCCCTCCGTCCCATAACAATGTGCACAAATTGCCATTTTTGGTGTCCCACTGATAAATCACACTTTCTTAAAATGGCAAAGAATCTTTACTATTCATCCCACTTATTCTCTCTCTTACTTTACTTTTACACTCACAACACCAATCAACCTACTATTCCCTACCCACTTTCTCTCTCTTACACTCACAACTACCAACTACTATTCATCCCTTAATTCCCGTGCAAAACCCATTTTGTGCTCATTGTTATGGGACGGAGGGAGTATATACATACATGTCGATGCCTACTTTCTTAAATTTATTTGTATCATCATTCGTTTAGGGTACATGTCGATGCCTACTTTCTTAAATTTATTTGTATCATCATTCGTTTAGGGTAGAACATGTCATATATATTACTCGCGCGAATCTAATACACACATCACATGTAACACCCCTAACTTTCCATACATTTAATGAGCATTTAATGGCACTAAAAATCCTTGAATAATAATAATTGAAGTGGGGTCCATAAACTAAACCCTCATTACATCATAAATAATCATCAATGCGGAAGCAATAAAACAAAATAAACCTGTCTTGGTAGAAATCATCTCAACCATAATAGTACTTACAACTCAAAATTTAAAACAATGAATGTTCTTAAATTCAACTAAAATCTTCAAACACCGCTTCCCTCGCGGTTACTCTCCTTCTCCTCCTATCTTGATCCTGAAAAGAAAGTTTATAGAGAAAGGGTGAGCGAACGAATGCTCAGTAAGTTCATACGCGGCCTCTCCGGTTACTAAGGAGAGACGACCAGAACAAACACTTCCAAGATCAAATTTCGACGATAGGATAATCTTAACTTATAAAAGTCGACTGGGAATTCGACACAATCAACATCATACTTGATGAATTCATTTAAGAATTATGGCTCTACAATTCAAGGGTGTTATGAAAGTTTCCGTCAATTCCATACGTACATTGTAACCTCAATGCCAAAGGTACAGATAATGCACTTAGCTTCATCAAGCTAATTCGTGCGGGTCGTAACGTGTATGGTATCCACACATACATGCTCGGGGTCGAGAACTATCCTTGTAATCAGACAGTTCCTGAGAGAAGGCATGTGATCACTCATGCAATCCCTTAACTTAAGATAGTCTCTTTCAAGACTAATATCCTTTACAGGATAAATCGTCCTTTTCAGGGACGACACGCCTCCTTTCTGAAAACGTGTTCCAAGCCACTAGTATTCACTTCTAGGGCTAGAGTGGGAAAGCATACGAAGGTACAGGTATGCATAACAAGTCTCAATTCAATGATATTTAGTGACCAAAAGGGACATCACCAAATAGGGATAACTTCAAATAACGTTTTTACTTATCGCAGGATCATTCAAATGCTATCTAGCCATAACGATAGCTACTCTGAGAATAGAATTCTGAATTCCAATTGAACAAGAATGCAAGGACAAAAGGAACGTAATCCCTTACCTGAGTTGCTTTTCCTTGCAACCTCCTCTCTGTGCGAATCTACAAGGCACCGAGTAATTCACTTGAGTACTCTCAACATTGTTAACTACTTCTACTTAGTTAACGGAGAGATACGTTTTTACTTCTTTATTTCGTTACTCTTTTACTTACGTTTAAGATTCTGACTTTGATTTGTGAGTCAGTCCTTCAACCTTAATCTCATTGTAATTAAGTCCTATAAATTTGGGGTAATTACAATTTAGGTCCCTCAACTTTGGGTTAATTGCAAATTGGTCCTTCAACTTTGGATTAATTGCAAATTGATCCTTTCACTTTGGATTAATTGCAATTCGGTCCTTCCACTTTTAAGTATTGTCGATTAAGTCCTTTGACTTTCAATTATTGTCAATTAATTCCTTTGACTTTCAATTATTGTCAATTAAGTCCTTTGACTTTCAATTATTGTCATTAAGTCCGTTGACCTTCAATTATTGTCAATTAAGTCCCCTGACTTTGGTTCTTTGTTCATAAAGGTCCCCCAAGTTTCTTTTTAACCACTTAGACCCCTTTAATCTCAAAGGTTTCCCTTTTATTTCTTTTAACTTCAATCTTTTCAGTTTAATCCTTTTCCGTTAGGAAACTAACTGAATCTTTTAATCTTGCCTCTTCTCGTTAACTTTCTAACTTTCAAGGTCTCCCAAGTTTCTTACTACATTCTTTCAAGTTAATTTTCTAACTTCCCAATGATTTTCCTAAGGTTCATACTTCCTTTCCGTTACGAACTTAACGAAAACACTAACTTCTCCATCTTAACCCTTAACATCTTAGGTCAAGAATCAACACCCAATCTATATGACCATAGCCGAAATTCTATATCATCAATATTCATTGATTTGGTTGATTTTTCTTGTTCTTTATTTTTTTCAAAAATTTCCCAAACATTAAATTACTCACTAATCAATAATAATAATTTCAACAATTAACAAAAAAATTCCCCCATCCTCATAAGGCCATTCGGCCGAAGCATGTCATGGGGTAACCCATATTTTTCTTTTTTTTGTTAAACCCTAATTAGTCTCAATCTCATATTGATTAAATCCCCATGCATTGTAGGGTATTACTCACATCTAATTCATGATTATAAAATCGATAAAAATAAAAACTAACATGGAGATCATTCTTTATTAAAACCTTGCATCTAAACTTCTAGCAATTAACTTCCCATTAATCAATCACTAGCATGCAAACCCTAATAATCCTTTTCTTTTAAACATCCATAGATTTAGTTTTACTTAACCAAAATCAATGAAATGAAGTTTAGAATGTAAGGTTTTGGCATTACCTTGGATTTAATCGGATTACACTTTATCAACAATGGCGAAAATTCTTCTCCTTCCTCCCTCTTGGCTCGGCCGGCGGCTATGGTAGGATTAGGGTTTGCTCTTTCCTTTTTTTTTTTTTTTTTTTTGTATGAGAAAATGAATTTAGGTGACTAGTATTTAGTTTAAATAATTGGGTAATTTTAACTTGGGCTTGGTCTAACTTAATTGGGTAGATTGGGCCATAACCAAGTCTTAGCCCAATCTAATAAAAACCTATTATTATCTCATTTAATTATTAGTTACATTTATAAAAAAAAAAAAAAAAAAAAAAATTCGGGTCTTTACATCTTTACCCTCTTAAAAGAAGTTTGTCCTCAAACTTAAACGTACCTTACTCCGAGAAGATATCTGGGTACAATTCGCGCATTTCGCTTTCCAGCTCCCACGTCGCTTCCCTCTCTGTGTGATTACTCCATTGTACTTCACATATGGAATGGTGCGTTTCCTCACTACCTCGTCCTTATTGTCGACTATCTTGATAGGTCGTTCGTCGTATGTCAAATCCGCCGAACTCTTAATTGCTATACTCGATCACGTGACTTGGATCGTGTACATACTTCCTCAGCATGGAGATGAA